>JAVGWX010000011.1:61534425-62134425 GCA_036924085.1 Ariolimax columbianus
GCGTGTGTGTATGTGACGTGGGGACGTATTGGTTAGCGAATGGATGCGTGTGTGTGTCTGTGTGTGTGTGTGTGTGTGTGTGTGTGTGCGTGCGTTCGTGCGTAAGTGTATGTGTGTGAAGTGTGGACGTATCGGTTAGTGAATGGATGCGTGTGTGTTTTTGTGAAGTGTGGACGTATCGGTTAGTGAATGGATTTGTGTGTGTGTGAAGTGTGTGTGAAGTGTGGACGTATCGGTTAGTGAATGGATGTGTGTGTGTCTGAAGTGTGGACGTATCGGTGAGTTAATGGATGTGTGTGTGTGTGTGAAGTGTGGACGTATTAGTTAGTGAATGGATGCGTGTGTATGTGTGTGAAGTGTGGATGTATTGGTTAGTGAATGGATGCGTGTGTTATGTATGTGAAGTGTGGACGTATTGGTTAGTGGATGGATGCGCGTATGTGTCTGAAGTATGGACGTTGTGACAGTTCCAGTTCCACGTGAAGCATACGCGTTTAGAGCAGGGGAGATTGGGCTGGCGACTGAGTTCGCGACTGTGTTCGCTAAGAATAAAATAATTCCCTGAGTAGTAGTTAACGGGGCATAGGTCAAACCCCAATCATCACACCAGGGTCCGTGCAGACTGAAGCCAGAGGTGAAAATTTAATGCACCTGGAAAACTTGGCTAATTTTTAGGTTGGGTATGAGATTGACCGGTCTGGTATCAGACGTAAGTGTAAGGGGTTTAAATTGACGACAGGAACTCTCTCGTCAGGCTGTCAAATTAAAAATGACAGTGACCTACAAATGTTGCAGCCAATGGAATTCTAGATTGGGTATGACCAAACGAGAGTGATGGCTAACCAGCCAACTGGGGAGGACCACCCCACAGTAATGTGTGTTTATAGAGCTAAGAAAAGAGTCTATAAAAGACAATGCACAGAGACATTCATGAGGTTCTGAGAGAGAGAGATTATACGTGGTGGTTATCCAATCATGCACCCAGAGCCTTGCATACAGGCTTAAAGATGCAAACGATGGACACACTGTAAACAGTACGAGAACGAGAACTGATCACAAGCGAGTGTGCAGATTCGCCTCGGCACGATCTGAGAGTTGATCTAGAAGTGTCCGACTGTTCCTCGGGACCATTGTATTCATTTCTGTTGGAGGAATGGTTGTAGCAGGGTCAAGGTTTCCACTATCTATAATGTTAGCACACTCATCCACATCATTCACGGCCACACAAAGCAAATAACATAGCACGCAGGAGGTGACATATTTATTATATCAAAACTCGTACAACAACTATTAAAGTAAGTGCAATGAAATTACAAACAACATTTGAAATACATATTATCTAAATAGATACTCGGAGTTTATAAGCATAAGCTATTGATGTTTCTCCTAAGTAATCCAACCCAGTTCTAGCCGCACACTCCCCTCCCCTTATCTGCACTCTCAACACACTCTCCAACACTCGTGCTCTCGTTCGTATTCTGTGACACTCAGATCCCATCAGGCGGGTGATCTGGACATAATACATTCAATATATTCAACTTATACTCACATATGATCACACACTCAATTGATCTGCGTATACCCACGCTCTGGAACATACATCGTTCCCTCGGTGTCTACACACACCACACACACATCTAGATCCTTCCTAGTCAATCTGTACACTTGCGTAACTCTTAGGAACATACATCGTTCCCGCGGTGTCTACACACATCACACATACATCTAGATCTCTCTTAGACACAGGGCGCCCAACACACACCTATAGAGCGACTGGCCAAGACTCGAAGGCGTATGCTGGTTCAGCAACCTTGTTCTCACACATTCGTAAAAACAGCCTATCAATCACTCTTCTATTAAGTCTGCGAGCTAACCAGACTCCTAGCTAAATTCTCTCTCTCTTTCTCTCCCTCTCTCTCCATGGCCAGTCTGCTTGAGCTAAACTTTGTTTAGTATTACATAGTCTAAAGCAGTATCAGAGAAGTCAAATGAATCTCTGGGGGATGGCTCTGAGGGATGGCCTCTTGTCTGTCACTCATCCCACACTACCCAAATCGGAACGCCAGTGGTCAGCACCCAGCCTCTTACCTGTAAACACATTGTTTCCCCCAACCCCGTTTTCCCCTGTTGACTTAGTATCGAGACGGTGAGTGACCTTGGCACACATTCAGGTACCTTTGTTCTCAGAGTCGCTGACCACATCACCCCAGCCCTAAACTGGCAAGATCCGGCTGGAACTGTTACACGGTGTCCCTTCTACAATCAAAGTAGAACAAAGTGGCTCGATTAATAATTCTGTTAATCCTAGTGAGTGCTTGAATCCTCGGAGTTAGTTTAATATATCTTTATTTATTTAGTAGTTCTTTTCGTTTGATATTATGTTACAATTATTCATGCAAATAAATGATAATATTTTGTCTTAATGGTTAACGATAATTTTAGTGTTTTCTGTGATTGAAGTCGTATTGTTGTGTAGTATCTGTTCTAAGTCAGTAAACTCTAAGATAACTTACAGATAAGCCTAACCTGCTTCATATAGATTTTTGGTCCGCGTGACCAGGATATCAATAAGCCTAACCTGCGACAACGTATAGGTTAGTGAATGGACGCGTGTGTGAATCTGTTTGTAATTTGTTCCACTACGGCAGTTTTGCAGTACAGTAGTTTTGCCAATCCTTTCTGTGTGTGGAGAAGTGATCATACCGAGAAAAATCCCCGACATCCCTAATAAAACTGGACACTAAGTGATTTCGAACCTGGAATGTTGGGATTATAAACCAAGCTCGCGATCGATTGATACACCTACACCAACATGCTCACTCTATGAGTATCATTTCATAAAATCTGGAATTCATGTAAAATAATCACTAAAATAAATAGCTTATAAATTAAATTATAACCAGGTTGTTGTTTGTTTTTTTCAAAATACATATTAAGTTCTAGCTTGCAGTCGGGCGTCAGCCTATTTGATATTTTAGTCACCCCATATTTATCCCCACCAAGAATTTCAGCTCTCATTCTTCTTCATCGTTTGCTGAATTTTTACAAGCTTTTATTTAACCTGACATGACCGTTGTCTGTTTGTGTTGACTTCTATTTCTCCTATTTTAACCAACTTCCCGACAACTGAGAGAGCTGACATTTTGTGCACAGTCTCTACTAGTGTGACATTGTTGATCTGTCCAATGTTGGGTGATCCTGAACAGGCCATTCGAAAGCATGTACCAAAAAATGTAGTTTTTTTAAATATTTACCCACATCTACATCAAGATGGGCAACTTCAAGTAGTATTCGAATAGGCACAAGCGTTCAATGAGATCAACAAATCACGAACCATACGTACTAAACAGTGAAGATCATGCAGGTGAAGAAATCGACATGAACGCACATAAACGCTCATCAAAGATTTACTCTTTCCTTCCGTAATATTTTGAACCTTTGGAGACAGTTAGAGACAGTTTTATGTACAGCCTATTTGTGACAATTACTCAAGCCAATGTATTAGCTTAATGATATTGTAGGAAGGTTGATTAGTCGATATATGAATGTTGACCAACACCAATAACAAACAACAACTCTCCTATAGTGTAAAAAACAAAGCGCGTGTATACTGAAAAACGCGGCGTTTTCAATACGAGTATTTACTTGTTTAACGTTAGGTATCATTTTACTAATTTTTCTCGTTGAATTACGAGAAATGCGCTTTTTTCCACAATTTGGTAAAATACATCATCATCATCATGAAGCATGTCCTTTGTAGAACGTCGCTCCTATCACAGTGTGTCTAAAAGAAACTCGTTCTCTTGTCAAAACTCCAGCCTCCGCCACAGTCATACCCAGGCATTCCTGGATATCTTAGTGCCATCGTCTTCTTGGTCTACCGATTTCTCTTTTGCCTGGCACCATACCTTCCATCACCGTTCTCTTAAGACCGTTGTGTATCTTGATGTGACCAAAGTATTTGCATTTTTCTAGCCAAAATGAAATTGATAAACCAGTTCTCCTGTATGCTCATCTCTTGCCGAATGTCTACATTTGTTTTTTTTCTCTGTCCAGGGTTTTTTGACGATCTTTCTGTAACATTTTGACTAATAGGATTCGGTTCTTTGTCTAGAAGTTTTAGTAATCGTCCATGATTCACAGCCAGAAGCTGCCACATGAAAAACACAGGCTCTCACGACTTTTACTGTTATCCTTTTGTTGGTGCTCTGCCATAATTTCTTCAGGCTGTGCAGTCTCTGCCTTGCCATAGCTAGTCTTCTTCTGATTTCTTTCGAGCAATCGCCATTTTTGTCAATTCTGGGGCCCAAGATATTCAAAATGTGTAACCTGATCTATTTCCTCACCCCCCACTGTAAATTTATGCTGACATTGTGTTTTGTCGGTGGTCGTTATCTTTGTTTTATTTATGTTTATGAACAGGTTTTGATCTTTGCTATGTCCATTAACGGCTGAAAGTAGCTGCTCTAGCCCTTCTGTACTTCTTGATAGTATCATTGTGTCATCTGCGTATCGTAACTCTGGAATCTCGTACCCCCCAATCGTAAATGGGTCGAAACTTTCAATGTTCTCGTCTTCTCGAACATTTCTCATTATACGTTCTGCATATATGTTGTACAGAGAAAGTGAGAGGATACATCCCTGTCGGACTCCCTTTTGTACTGCAAACCAATCTGATGTTTGCCCAGATACTCGGACAGCGGCTTGTTGATCAAGGTATAATGTTTCAATGAGATGGACTATATGCAAGGGAAACCCCATTTCCTTCATGATTCTCCACAGATTTTGATGTTCTACCGTGTCGAAGACCTTGGTGTAATCAATGAAACAGGTGTACAGGTCTACATTAAAGTCTCTACATTTTTCGTAGATATTCTATAAATTGAATATGTGGTCCCTGGTTCTTCTGTTTTTCCTAAAACCTGCCTGGACTACGTAAATTTCAGATTCAAACCTTATCTCTATCCTTCTTAATAGGATTCGCAAAAGTATCTTGCTAGCGTTGCTGACAGCGCGATAGTTCGGTAGTTCGTGCACAGCTTCAGATTGCCTTTTTTGTGGAGGGGAATTTAATTGATTTCTTCCATGCTTCTGGCCACTCAGCACTGTGCCATATTTGTTTACACAGCTTGTGATAGACTCGAGCACTTGCCTCCCCTCCAGCTTGTATTAACTCTGCTTGGATATCATCGCATCCTGGGGACTTTCCCTTTTTCAGGCTTTTAATTGCAGAGCGTACTTCTTCCAATGTTGGTTCAGGTTCTGTCTCATCCTTTGGTAGGATTGTAACTGAGCGCTTTGTGCTATCTCTATACATGGTTCTGAAGTACTCTCTCCATCTATTCAGTATGTCTTTAGTTTCTGTTAATGTGTTATCCTAATTGTCATTTATGACACGTGGAACCGGACGGAACTCCCTTGTCAGTGTTCTTATTGCATTAAATGCATCTCTCTCTCTCGCTCTCTCTCTCTCTCTCTCTCTCTCTCTGCCTCGTTGCTGTAGGTTTTCTATATCCTTACACGTTTCCACTATGTATCTTCCTTTCTCTTTTCTTATTTCTCTTCTAACTTTTCTTGCGCAGTTTTTATATGCTGTGTTGGTCCCCTTACTTCCCACTTGTTTTAATTGTTTCCTTTCTGCAATGAGTTTCTGTGTTTCTTCTGTTATATAGCTCTGTTTCTTGTGTGACATTTTGGGAATCATTTATTTCGCTGTCGAGATCAAAATATCCCTTGCATACAATGTCAACTCCTCAGATGTCCTCTCTTCAAACAACGCCTCAAATTTGTTTTCTACTTAAATGTTGTATTCAGTAGGTATTGCTGTTACATCGAAGCGTATTGGCTGGTAACCTTTGTTGATACTACGTAGTCTTGTTTGGAAAACTGCAAACAGTAATTCATGGTCCGTATCGCAGTCTGCTCCTGGCAGCGTTTTTGTTGACAGCACATTTGATCTCCATTTTTGTTGCACTAGGATGTAATCTATTTGATTTCTACTGTTGCCATCAAGGGAGGTCCACGTGTTTAGTCCACGCGGCTGTTGTTTAAATAAGGTGTTGGCAATGGAGAGGTCATTTTCCGTGCAGAATTCAACCAGTTTTTCCTCCTCGCTCATTTCTGTGTCCCAAACCAAAAAGTCCTCGAACACTTCTCTCCTCTTCGCCTCTTTCTTCTCCGACTTTCGCATTGAAATCGCCAATGATGATCAAGATATCTCTTTTTTCAACTTTTTCCATCGTTTCTTGCAAGGTGTTATAAAAATCATCCATTTTGCAATCGAAAAAAATGAGTATATATAAATATAAATATTCAGCGACATTTCGTTAGAGCGGAACAGAAATTGAGAACAGTTTATTTATTTGTGTATTACTAATGTTCTAATAATAATAAACACCATCTTTCTACACTGAGAAAGACATCAAATGTTGGCACAGGTGCAACATCCCAGCTGCTATATTAAAAATTGGTTACAAATTAATAAGACAAAGAATAAAAACAAAGATTTTTGAAACACTAAATAGAGAAATTTAAATCATAAACAGTAAATGACTGATACGTCTTATTTACTCTTATTACCTTGTTAATTTAAAGTTATCAACCAAACCTCTTCAAACAAAAATGTGAAATTACAGTTTTTTCTGTTCTTTCCAGCCTCTATCTGTTTTTCTTCAATCGGTCTTTAGGTCTATGCTCAAATAGTTTTTTCGCCTTCCTATGCTTCTTTTTCTCTGTGTATTCCATGACAGCAATTGCCTGGTAACACCGACATTGGGCTTTTGCGATGTGTGATCTATCCAGCGACACCTTCTTCCTGGTAACACCGACATTCAGCTTTCGCGATGTGTGGTCTATCCAGCGACACCTTCTTCCTGGTAACACCGACATTCAGCTTTCGCGATGTGTGGTCTATCCAGCGACACCTTCTTCCTGGTAACACCGACATTCAGCTTTCGCGATGTGTGGTCTATCCAGCGACACCTTCTTCCTGGTAACACCGACATTCAGCTTTCGCGATGTGTGGTCTATCCAGCGACACCTTCTTCCTAAGATTTCCTGTTTGACATGTCTTTGTCTTGCTCTTTCCCATTAGCTTTCTTTTGTAACCTCGTCGAACTCCTATACATCCCCCGGAATCGTTCTAAAATTTGTATTTATACAGTCCTGCCATGTCTTAATATTCTTCTTCCGTCATGTTTCCGATACATATAAAAGACCGATTTCACATTGAAGTTGAAGATCCTTAAATTTGACGCAAGGTCAGCTGTTCAATTCAAGACGCCTGAAGCCTTACACCAAGGTGAGTGACGTAATGATCTTTGACCTTCTGAACGCTTACAACTACACTCTTAACACCTGCTCAGAACAAGATATTCAGTCCACCACGACATATGGCTAAATCGTTTTCAATTGAGCTGTCTTAGACAGCGGATTAGGATCAGGTGGCAGAATAAAGTGTCTAACTCAGAAATTTAAAGCAAGAATGACATTTTGATCACCTACACGCTTCTGCACAAAACCCAGATAAGGTGGATGGGACATGTTCACATCCCCAAGCAGCTGTTAAACGGAGAGCTCAAAACAGGATTAGTTTGTTAGGTATGTTTTAGTATCATTGAACGTGTCTGAAAAGCTTCAATGTCGATGTCACCTCCTGGTAGTTGCTTGCACAGAACCGTTCCACATGTCTCGCTAATATCACAAAAGGCGCTCAGATCGAAGAGCAAAAGTCCATTGCGGAGGCTCAGAGTAAGCGTGCTGCACAAAAGAACAAAGCGCACAACGACTCCACAACAATGGGGATAAGAGTTCAATTCAGTTCCGATATGAATATATATCTCCGTATGAAGATCAGCTGCAATGGATCTCCTCTGTAGTTTGTCTTGGTGGTACAATCTTCCAGACGTTTCCTTGTTTGATGTTATCATCTTACTTGATGGTACAATCTGTCAGACGTTTCCTTGTTTGGTGTTATCATCTTACTTGATGGTACAATCTGCCAGACGTCTCCTTGTTTGGTGTTATCATCTTACTTGATGGTACAATCTGTCATCTGTTTTCTTGTTTGGTGTTATCATCTTACTTGATGGTACAATCTGTCATCTGTTTTCTTGTTTGGTGTTATCATCTTACTTGATGGTACAATCTGTCAGACGTCTCCTTGTTTGGTGTTATCATCTCACTTGATGGTACAATCTGTCAGACGTTTCCTTGTTTGGTGTTATCATCTCACTTGATGGTACAATCTGTCAGACGTTTCCTTGTTTGGTGTTATCATCTTACTTGATGGTACAATCTGCCAGACGTCTCCTTGTTTGGTGTTATCATCTTACTTGATGGTACAATCTGTCAGACGTTTCCTTGTTTGGTGTTATCATCTTACTTGATGGTACAATCTGTCAGACGTTTCCTTGTTTGGTGTTATCATCTTACTTGATGGTACAATCTGTCATCTGTTTTCTTGTTTGGTGTTATCATCTTACTTGATGGTACAATCTGTCAGACGTTTCCTTGTTTGGTGTTATCATCTTACTTGATGGTACAATCTGTCAGACGTTTCCTTGTTTGGTGTTATCATCTTACTTGATGGTACAATCTGTCAGACGTTTCCTTGTTTTACGTTATCTCCTACTCATAACGTTGTTTACACCTAGCACATTTGGTCCTTATTTCGTCCAAGTATTGGTTTCTTACTTTACTCGTTTACTTGTTGCAATGACTAGCATGTATCACCATACTAAACGTTCATTCATCGATGAATTTCAATAGGGTTCAGCCCTTCACTGATAAGAAAACGGAGACCAGAATCCTGCTCCTGTTTTGTGCAATGTCCCTAGCGGGCGACATTTTATAAACGGACAATTTGGCGTCGTCAAGCTAGCGTCCGCCTTCATATCCCATACAGGAGATACTTTACAGCCCTAACAACGGAACTGACAACTTAAAATCAAAATGGCACAGTATTTCATATTTATATCGCAATTTTAAGCGTGGTTATTTTTACCCGTTCGTTTTTAACATTTTAAAAAAAATTTGTCATTGTATATTGATCACTCACTGCATGTCGCTCAATTGTGGACATTCATTTAAGCAGCATTGTCAAAAATTTAAAAAATTGGTTGTTATGTATACCTGTCCAGTAAAACATCTTAACCGCATAGTTATTCGATGGTGCAGAGTCTGGCGCACAATAAAAAAGTTGAAATTTGTGGCTTGCATCATGTCATCGAAACCTGTGTAGAAAAAAAATATACTTGCTATTATTAGTGTTAATCTAGTTCTATCGCTGGCCTTGTTTCCAAAGGCGGAATGCGTTTATATTGGGTTTTTCCCCTTACGCATCAGTGCATCGGACTTGCATAATTATATGTTCATGAATTCATAATACGTAAGGAAACAACCGTGGCTGGTCATGAATCTGATAACATGAAAGTTTTAGTACGAATCACACACAATTGTGTACGTTTGCACCCTCCCCCCCCCCCCCCCCCCCCCCGCGCCCCCTTCTCACAATGTTATGTTTTTTATACAAATGAATTTTTGTCAGAATATTATAATGGTTGTTATTTTAAGACTGATCCCAAAGAACTGCATTGTCCATCGTAAAGTGGCTCATTTGCTGTTTGACTTAAAATACATTTCCATACAATTTTTCATTCAAATAATCATTCTTTACAGGTCCTTTTAAAGGCGCGTGATTGGCAGAATTATAAGAGTGTAATAGAAGTATAATCCTCTTGTACGCGCGTCTGTCAAAACAAACATTTGTTTGTTCTGATTTTAGGCAGCTGATCCTTCCACCATTAGAAGTTTAAAATGTGTCCTTAAAGATATATCAAACTCCGTCTCCTGACGGAAAGATCTACCAGTGAACTTCTTTATATGTAACCTTCAGTATCATCAACATTTCATGAGCAAATGTCATAAAACAGACACACTTTCCAAATTAGAAAATAAAAATGGTCTGCGCTTTATCCGTAATAAATAATCTTTTTTCGTTGAAAAATCGTCATTGGCGTTCACAACATGCAGCAACAAAACAAAATAAAACAGCAAAACAAAAGTAAGGTGGAAATGTGAACAGTATTTTCCTATAGATGGCTGTAACATGAATGCACTAATGAGTTGAAGTTTTATCACAATCATTTAAACTCGGTCAACTATCACTACGAGCCAATATCGAAAGAAAATCTGGTTACAGAGAAATAGGAAAAGAGCATAACAGATAACCAGATCGGCCAACATCAATTCCTCATCAACACAAGACCTTTGGCAGAGAGGATTTAGCGCTTGCTCTGAAAGGTATCAATCTCCAATCTACACATCCATAAACTGTTACAGACGTACTGATAGGGACGACAAGGCAGTCCCAACACTTCACTGAATGATGAGATCTATTAAAAGAATGAGGGAATTCTAGTACTTCATTCCCGATGGGTGTCTAATGTGGAATTATCTTTAGCTTATTTTTGTCACAATAACAAAGGGAACAACACCCAAGGGAAAACATTTAGAAAGATATCGAAGCTGCAGTTCCCCTCAACGACACTTAGTGGAGCCAGTGTACAGGAAAAGTCGCAAGTACATTTCTTTGAAGTCAGAAGCAAAACTTATTTTATGTTCGCGAGGTTAAATATTTTGATGCACGTCGTAAATCTGCTCTTCTATTTCAGATTTCATTTTGTAACGAATTAAAAATAGCCACTAATTCTCAGATTTCAGGGTACAAATTCGTTTCGGGCAATGTGAATAAAAATTTATCAACAGTGGATGATAACATCTAGGTTTGAAGATGCGCGCTCAATGAAAATACTATCAAATGTTCTAAAGTTTGTCGGGCACAAAAAGATAAATGTTAGTTAAGTTTACACTTTTTCATGCCAATATTCTTGGATTACGTGACGTGTATTCTAAGGTAGAAATAAACAGTCTGTAACAGCGAGTTCTTTTTGTGATCGTATCTTTCATTTGCTCACCGTCAGATGAGATCCTGTGTTGAGCACGACCGTTCTCCGCAGCTACTCTTTAGCTCTGCACAATCTTGAGTCATGAACTAAACCGTTGGATCAGTGTATCTTCCCTAACTGACCATACAGGGGATAGTCTTGTAACATGTTCTCATAGCTTGTTACTCTAGTCCAGATGAAGCAGACAGCCAAAGCATGTACATGTGTCTGTTCAGTTGTACCCTGTTCTGAGGCAAAGAATACTGATATGTCCCTGTCTGTTAAAAGTGTGACAATCGTCACTTGGCCAGTCACGCTCTCCGCTGACAGTCTGGATAGCATTGTTTGTCTAACTGTTAAGAGATCTAAGTGTCCTTCAGCTCACAATGTGCATCCCTCCTCACAAGCCCATCTGCCATCTCGTTATCCAATACACCACAATAGGATGGTAGGCACTGTAGTATGTTTCGCTTTCTGACAGCCGCCTTGTATAGTTCAGTCATCAGGTACTGGAGTTTGAACCCCCATGAAAGCCCGTAGTACAACAATGCAGCAGAAAAGAGGTTTGTCTAGTGGCAGCCAGAACTGTTGTTACAACTTGTTCAAGTGCCCATAGTTTAAGAAGAACTCACAAATGGTAAAACGCCCTGTCTTACAATGACAGCCTCCTTATCGATCCGTCCGGGCATACATGCATCTGTGATGACACTGGCAGATCTCTTCATTCCATCACACTCGGTACGGCAGTTCGCCTCCACTAATCTCGAGTCCAGTCGGAAGGCCACCGTTCTATGTTTTAATTCACCTTTTTACATTGTTCTCAATGCGCTTCACATGCGCAACCAGCGACGCATAAGGGTTATCCGGTGGTTCGATCTCGTCCGTAAATGGAAGTGCCTTCCCTCCCTCCCGGACATAGGTCCGTCGCGCATGTCTGTGTTTGGTCACGTGTTTCGACTGGATCAGGAAGTTCCGGCTTTCCAGAAAATGTCCAGGTAAGCTGAATATGACAACGGTCTCCCACTGGCCGGCTGGAGGAGCAGGAAGGGAGCGTGCCTGTTCTACATGGCTCCGACAGATAGCTCCTTTGGCAGTGAACGAGGTTTGGCTACAAGCGTCAGCAGTTGGGCATGGTAGTGGTCGATCTACGCAAAAAGTCCTAGATATTTACCCGAGCAATGTTAGTATTGTTCCTGTTGTGATGTGCGTATGGTGGGCTACGGCAATTTTGCCGTCCTGGGTTGGTCCACTAGGTTCTGTCTTCAGAGTCTCTTTCCCATGAATGAAACTACCACGTTTTAAACGGCAGAATGTGAAATCGTCAAGTCTTACCTTTACAGTGTGCGCGTAAATACCGTGACACCACCCCCTCCCCTCCCCCCCCCCCGATCATGTCTTCTGTGTCTCTTAAATGGGACAGTGTCCGCAATCCAGTTGCCCTTTGCATCTCTGATAGTATATATGGTCCGAGGGCCTGTTTAACATTCTGCCCAATGACCACAGGCGTTCCCCGGCAGCCGATGACCAAACCCCAAGTGTGGTCTCACCTGTCCAATGCAAATATTTTTAAGGGTTCGTTCATTTCATCAGTTCCCCAATTAGTACCCGCTCATTTTCAAAAATAAAGTGCAGACCTTATTCTGCAGGGTAGGCTAAATGTCAACAGGGAGGCTGGAAACCCAAGAGCTGCACCTTTCCTATGTCTAGAAAGACACAGGAAGGAAATCTCACACAAGCTTACTACTAATAGAGAAATGAAAGTCCGAAAGTCCAACCAGCGAAAATACGCAGCGGCACATTTTAAGTGTCGAGCAAATTAATTTGCAAAATCAAAGGATTTCTTTTGACGACCCGGTATCAGACACTGATCGGGTGATTGACGTCCAGTATTGCAGTATTAATGTAAACTGCGTTACTGTATAACTGAGCAACTTGCCACAAGATATTACGGTACAGTTCCGAACAGCGTGTAGTATATTTATCATATTTCTAAACAGAGTGGCTCACACACAACACACACACACGCACGCACACACAAAACACACACACACACGCACACATATATACACATACAATGTATATACATAATTTATAACGTAAAGTAAAACATTGTAGGTACTATTGTATGAAATAGTATACGTATAGTATTCATTGTATGTGTGTATATATATGTGTATGTGTGTGTGTTAGTGTGTGTGTGTGGTGTATGTGTGTGTGTGTGGTGTATGTGTGTGTGTGTGTTTGTAGCAGCTCTATCTCGCTGAACTACCGTAGAAGATGGTGCAAGGGATGGGGCTGCACTAACTATACTGTCACTTCAAACAAATAAACTATAAAACTAACTGAAATTAAAACACCAAACAATGAAACTTCATTTTTACACATTCACAACTGCCTCTCCAATCTTCACTCTAAACACAAAATTTGTCTGTGTAGAAATAAGAACTAAACTAAACAAAAATAAAACTTGATTATAAACTACCACTTGATAAACGAACCGTTACTTGTAAGTCGAACTGTAATTTGATTGACGAACTGTAACTTCAGACGAACTGTAAGTTGATAGGCGAACCGTTATGTGGATTGTCACAGGGTGGAAGATTCGTGTCTGTTTTCCAACCCAGGGGATTTCGTCCGTGGGCATATTCTCCTAGTCTTCTGTGGCTTGAAGTGACCATTGAAGGGCTGGATCACTGTGCTAGTGGACTATTTCTCTATGTAGACGCTGGATTCTCATAGTGAATTTTGTGAGACCCTGAATTCTCTTCCACGTTGCAAATAAAGTAGTATTTAAGATGACTAACTCGTGCGTGTTCCTCGTGGCGCACTACTATATCTGGTTCTACCACTTGCTATTGCGAAACATCAGTGTCATTACTAGTTACCTCTCCTGGATAAACTACTCAACATCTGGACTCATGTGGTCAAAGATTTGTCTGTCGAAACCTCTCTCTCTCTCTCTCTCTCTCTCTCTCTCTCTTGACTCCGAAAATATATCTGCTTTCTTCTTTCCTCTTCACCGTTATTAAGACGGTCCTGTTCTCGTTGCTCGATGCCGACAGACGACGACTTGTTCTCCGCTGGCTGCCGACTGAAGACTTTCTCCGATCTTTGTTCTAGAATATCAATCTGCAATCGTGTCTTCCCGCTCTTCGCTTTGGAAACTGACAATTTGTCTCTCCCATCTTTGCTCTAGGAAACTCTCTCTATAACCGACCTTCGCTCTCCAAAACTCTCCCTCCAACTGCCTATCGTCTGGATCCCCTAGCTAGCTACATCCCCCGCTTTTTCTAGATCTCGCGCCTAGGTTTTCTCTTCGAGATTTCATAAAAACCAGTTAATAGCATTCGTCACTACCGATCAATGTGTGTGACAATTTCTGTAGGAGTTGACATAATGGCTCAAGAGACGAAGATCCGCATCTTCAACCTGTACGGACCACCAAATAAGGACCTATCGCTCTCGAGTATGGAAGTCAAAGACTCCAACTGCATAGTAGTTGGAGACTTCAACAGCCACTCGGAGAGATGGGGATACTCGGACACAGACAGCACAGGTGACGAAGTGGAAGATTGGGTGATAAACACAAATCTCCATCTAATCAATAGGCCGGAGGATAGCCCTAGCTTTTATTCTAGAACATGGCATACCACCTCGACTCCAGATTTGGCCTTCTCCACAGTGAACATTTACCATAAAATAGACCGCCAGGTGCTAAACCAATTGGCAGGTAGCGACCACAGGCCAATTAGGCTAGAAATTGATATGGAAGTAGGCCCACGGGAAACAAAACCGCTCTCACGTTGAAATTACAAACGAGCCGACTGGGACAGATTTGCAAGCCTGACGGATGGGCTGTCTGAAACCATCAACACACGGAACAACAAAATGAAGCCCATGGTGGAAAGCCTAAGCAAAGCAATAATGCAAGCTGCCACTGAAACCATCCCAAGAGGGGCAAAGAAAAATTATAAGCCCTATTGGAATGATGAGTTGCAGAAAGCGGAAGACGCAGTCACAAATGCTAGGAACATGGCAGAGCGAGAACAATCTATGGAGGCAAATATCGCCCTCAAAGCCGCCATGGCGAAATACAGATACACTCTAAACCAAACAGCAAGAGAAAGCTGGAAAAACAAAACAGAAAGCCTCAACTTAGACAAAGAAGGGAACAAACTATGGAAGTTAGTCAGAGCCATGAATGACGAAACCCCGTCAAACAAACAAATTACCATCAAGCAGGGCGAAAACTTGCTCACTGGAAAAAAAGCCGCAAAAGCCTTTGTTGAACACTATGCCAGAGCGAACCACATAGATGTCCCTGCAGATAGGCATACAGACATTAATGAAGAGCAAAAGGGGCACGACAACAACAAAATGGCACCAGAAGAGCATATGATGACAAAATTAACAATGAACGAAATGGAAGAGGTCATGAGAGCATTAAAGAAAAGGAAATCTCCCGGAAAAGACGGGATAACAAACGAAATGCTGATGGGGCTGGGCCAAACAGCAAAGAGGAAACTACTATCAGTCCTGGACCAAAGCTGGAAAAGGGGTATTGTACCCCAGGCATGGAAAGACGCAGTACTTGTACCAGTACCAAAGAAAGGAAAAGACAAAACAGATCCGAATGGATACAGGCCTATCAGCCTACTGAGCTGGAACGTATGATAAACACCAGACTGATGTGGCATCTGGAAGAAAAACGAATACTAATTCCACAGCAAGCAGGCTTTAGACAGTACAGATCCACTGGGGATCAGGTCATCCTCATAGTCCAGGAAATAGAATATGCCTACCAGGAACAGAAACACACAGTAGCGGTTTGGGTGGACATGGAAAAGGCATTTGACAAAGTCTGGAAAGATGGACTTCGAGTCAAGCTAAGAAGAAGTGAAGATTGTGGGAAAATGTACAAGTGGATCAACCACTACCTCAAAAACAGAACGGCTAGAGTTCAAGTACAAGGGCAGATGAGCAAAAAAGGTGACACTTGAGCAGGGAGTACCCCAAGGGGGAGTACTGTCACCCACACTCTTCCTGGTGTATATAAATGACATTACAGAGAATATACCAAGAAGAGTCCATAGCTCAATGTTTGCAGACGATCTGGCTATGTGGACCTCTGAAAAGAATCTCACCATAGCAAGAAATCGGATGCAGCAGGCACTAATATCGCTGGAAGAGTGAGCGAACTCATGGCTGGTCAAAATAAACGAGGAAAAGACAACATGTACAATATTCTCGCTATCAATCAAACCCCAAAACACCAAATTAAGTCTAAACGGCAAATACCTGCAGCCAAACGACAACCCAAACTACTTTGGAGTCACATTTGATTGGCGCATGACATGGAAAAGTCAGATCGAGAGAAACCGAATGAGAGCCAGAGAAAGAATGGCAATCATGAGGAAACTTGCTGGCACAAGCTGGGGATCAGACGAAAGTATACTAAAGAAACTGTACACTGGAAGAGTGAGACCGGTTCTCGAGTAGGGCATTGCGGCATGGACAACCGCAGCGAAGGCGAACTTCGATAAAGTTAACAAACTTCAAAACCAAGCCATGAGAATTATAACAGGAGGCAAGAAGTCAACGCCAATTGTAGAACTTGAAAAGATTACAAAATTGCAATCCATGACCGACAGAAGAGACTGCAGAGCCCAGCTGCAATAAGAGAAACTCAGAAGACTGACTGACCATCCAATGCACCAGAGACTAAAAAATTTCGGAAATGGGAAACTAAAGCGAAGAAACGTTGCAGAAATAGCCAAAGCAAAGATGCACGAAAACCCCATGAACGCACTAACACCAAAGCCCATCCCTACTGTACGAAAACCTACCTGGAGGCAGCATATATTTCCAGAGGTGGTAGAAAATATACCAGGTATTGGAAACAAAAACTGCCAGTCTGAAAAAGAAAGAAGAGATACTACCCTGATTTACATAACGGAAAGCTACCCAAGCATGGACTGGACCCATGCATACACCGACGGTTCCGTAACAATTACAACACAGAACGGAGGGGCGGGAGCATTCCTGAGCCTACAAAATGGCAGAAAAATAACACTTTCATTCGCTACTGGAAAATACACAACCAATTTCAGAGCGGAGGCAGAGGCACTGAGGGCGGCAGTGGAAGAAATGGTGACAGGCAAAAGGAATGAAAGCCACATATTCTTGCTTACAGATGCTCTGGTCGTAGTCACAGCACTAAAAAGCCAGAAAAATACTGAACTTAATGATTTAAGAGCAGTACTCTGTCAACTATGCCAGCAGGCCGCACCAAAAAGGGTAGTGGTGCAGTGGGTTCCATCTCACTGCAACATCCAAGGCAACGAGGAGGCAGACAGACTGGCAAAAGAAGGTGCAAAACTACCACAGCCAGATACTAGTATGACATACGAAGAGTCAAAACGGCTTATTAGAGCTAAATACATGACCAAATGGGAAACCGAACATACTGGCTACACCAAAAACGATGCCTATTACCAGTTGAACAGAAGAGAGCAAGTACCACGAATGCCGGTGTGGTACCGGGAAAAATGACCGCTGAGCATTTGCTGCAAAACTGCCCGACATACGAGGATCAAAGAGAGCAGATGTGGCCATCACCAGTGGCAACACTAGACAAGCTCTATGTCAGTGTCGATATGGGACCTGACAAAAGATGCAGACGGAGGAGAAGATGGACAAGGGACATTACATAGGCTCTGGGGTTAAAAGGGGCAGAGGTGGGAGAGCTGGCCAGGGATCAACTGTTTTACAGATCGGATGTCATTAGAGCAACGTTCAGCAAAGGACATGCTACATGATGATGATGGTGACATGAGTTGATAAGTGAAAAAGTATATGTTTCAGGCTACGAAAGTAATCGAATGATGATGCATAAAATGGACCGAACATGTCAAAAGTCATAGGATAATACACGAGACAAATGTTACCTTACCTTCTTTTTCTTCAATTCTCATTCAAGTGTTCTTTGTTTCTGTCGCTTCCCATCTCTTAGAGTTTAAATGATGATGCAAAGCATTCACTAGCTGGAAATCTAACGTTTCAATTCTCTGAACAAAGTTAAACATGAAGGAAGAATAATAAAAATAAAAAAGGATATTTGGAGAGACGAAAATACAAGGCATTTTTTATGTCGCAATTTTGTCGAAAATACACATAAGATCAAATGGCACGTTTGATAACTCGAAGCTAATCAACCTGTAGGATAGAGGTTATCAAATATGTCAACGCTAGAAAGAACAGTGGCATATCAAATAGCTTTATTCATATCAAATAGCTTTATTCATATTAAATTCCAACTTCGAAATGAAGGTTGATCGGAATGGATCGCCGATATTCTCCATCTCTTGTTTTGACAGTAGACTGCCAGACTGACATTAGTCCATCTTTCGATGTAACTCTCCCACTTATATCGCTGCTCACCTACTGTCCGCCTACCTTCAACCTTTTCATAAAGTATTGTTTTCAATAAAGTATAGTTTCTTTTTATATTGCCAAAACATTGACTTGACTAATCGTAATGTTTGTCAATAGTTCTCTACCGACGCCTACTCTCGACAGGAAGTCGTTATTTGTCTGTTTCTCTTTCCACGAAATGCGACACATACTTCTGTTTAGCCACATTTCTAGGGCCTTTATTTTGTTTTCCAACTGTTTGTTCATAATAACTATTTCAACACCGTATAATAATGTTGAATATACAACACTTTGTCAGTCTCAATTTTAATGTATTTAATATTTGCCTGGATGCCAATATATTCTTGATCATATTCAATTCGCTTTAGACCATTCATATTTTCTTCTTCACCCCCCCCCCCCTCTTCCCTTTTTTACATCTACCGTACTTGTAATTATATGCCCTAGATACAAATAGCTGTCTATAAGTTCTAGAATCACGTCTTTAAGTCGGATATTAATAGGATATTAGCTATAGCTTTTGTTCATATTTGAAACTAACAGAAGACACGATTGTTGCTTAAATGCGTAATTTATTTGGTAGTACAGGACGTTAAAATGTTGCTTTTGCTCAGGGTAAGGCGAGACACTTGCAGAAAATAGAACAATAAATATATAGGAGCAGATAGATCTCCATCATCACATGCCGTACAGCTTACAATCAAAGCACACTATCTTTCTTTCTCTGCAGTTGGCATGTCACTCTATATGGTTATTCTTTGCCTTCTTCAATCTCTCTTGTCATCGAACTTTCATGTTGTCTCAAGGTTATCCACTCATACCGCAGAACACGTATCCAATGAACAGTCTTCTGTGTATTTTAGTTAGCAGTTACATTTTGATGTTGTTTTCTTGTAACAATTAGTATATACATCTTGTAGCTGTCCAACGTTTACGTAGCATCTTTCTCAAGGACCGCATTTCATTTGCTACTGGTAAATTCCCTGGCAGTTTTTTCATTGTCTAGGACTCATATCAATAAACCAATTTTGATTCTACATAACATTACAAGACTCTCTTTCTCTATCTATCTATCTATCTATCTATCTATCTATCTATCTATCTATCTATCTATCTATCTATCTATCTATCTATCTATCTATCTATCTATCTATCTATCTATCTATCTATCTATCAATCTATCTATCTATCTATCTATCTATCTATCTATCTATATATCTATCCATCTATCTATCTATCTATCTATCTGTCCGTCTGTCTGTCTGTCTGTCTATGTATCTATGTATTTATCTATCTATGTATGTATGTATGTATGTATGTATCTATCTATCTATCTATCTATCTATCTATCTATCTAACTACCTATCTATCTATCTATCTATCTATCTATCTATCTATCTATCTATCTATGTATCTATCTATCTATGTATCTATCTCTCTATGTATCTATCTATCTATCTATGTATCTATCTATGTATCTATCTATCTATCTATTTATCTATCTATCTATCTATCTATATATATATATATATATATATATATATATATATTTATCTATCTATCTATCTATTTATCTATATATTTATCTATCTATCTATCTATCTCTATCTATCTATCTATCTCTATCTATCTATGTATCTATCTATCTATGTATCTATCTATGTATCTATCTATCTATCTATTTATCTATCTATCTATCTATCTATCTATATATATATATATATATATATATTTATCTATCTATCTATCTATTTATCTATCTATTTATCTATCTATCTATCTCTATCTATCTCTATCTCTATCTATCTATCTCTATCTATCTATCTATCTATCTATCTATTTATCTCGCTACCTCAAATACCACTCATTCCTTGTCGTTGCTAGCGGCATGTACGTGTCTCAATTTTCATGTACGTTTTATCATCTTTTATCTTAATTTTACAATGAATCTGTACTCCCTGTTGATATGAACACAGTTTATGTATTTGTAAAGATGTGTTTAGACGCGATCACTGTCATGAACTTGTTTTTATTGTGTGAGCTACTTTTTGTCAATTATGTTCATTTTCATTTATCGCTGCATCGTCTGCTCACGACCGATTAACAATCATGTGTCCCCTATCTTTTTATTACCGACAGATCCTGTTCGTAAACTTCTTCTGCTCTAATTGTTCTTTTCAAATTCCTCATTGTTTCACTATTTAGGTCTGGTGAAAGGACACAACTTCTTTTTTTAATCCTCTCAGAAGATAAGTGAGTCTAATTGGTTGTAATATTTTTTTTAAACAGCACTTAAGCCTTTTTTCATAGTATTCACATATTTTCTGACAGTTCAAATATCACAATATTTTTGCATACATGTGTCGACAACGCAACCAGTTCAAATGTCACATTATATCACATATTAGCCAACAATACAAACAGTTCAAATGTCACATTATATCACACATTTCCTTACAATACAATCAGCTCAAATGTCACATCATATTACACATTAGCCAACAATACAATCAGCTCAAATGTCACATTAAATCACACATTAGCCAACAAAACAATCAGCTCAAATGTCACATTATATCACACATTAGCCAACAAAACAATCAGCTCAAATGTCACATTATATCACACATTAGCCAACAAAATAATCAGCTCAAATGTCACATTATATCACACATTAGCCAACAAAACAATCAGCTCAAATGTCACATTATATCACACATTAGCCAACAAAACAATCAGCTCAAATGTCACATTATATCACACATTAGCCAACAAAACAATCAGCTCAAATGTCATATATTCCATGTCAGAAATTAATAACGAGAAGGAACGAGTTTCAATAGTACACGAGAGTAAGAATGGTAAAGACAAATATTATAGATATTACTTTGCTGTTCGTCCATCACGTTTGATGAAGACCATTTCTCTTTTCGTTCAACCAGTTCTTTCAATTGATGAGTCTGTGGGTTAGGGTTGTCCGTGTTATTTATGGGAGTAATGTGTGTATGTAATTGTGTGTGTGTGTGTGTGCGAGAGAGGGAGAGAGGGAGAGACCTAAAACAAAAATATGATAACTGGTACTCTGAATGATGGAGTAGCCCATCATTCTATCCGGTCTGATGAGTGTGGAGTAGCCCACCATTCTATCCGGTCTGATGAGTGTGGAGTAGCCCACTATTCTATTCGGTCTGATTAGTGTGGAGTAGCCCACCATTCTATCCGGTCAGATGAGTGTGGAGTAGCCCTCTAAGTTTAAACGTAAATTGATTTATAGAATACCGTGCTAATAATGCATGAATTTTAAACATGGAATCATTCGCTTTCTCTTAAAACAGATGAGGGACATGAGACAAGGAAAGTGTAGAAAAAAGAGAAAGAAGTAATGTCATCATCATCATCATAGCTTAGTCCTGGGACTGTTTTGCAAGTTCATGATTCTGTCTTTCATTTGCGCCGTCTTCAACTCAGCATAAGTGTTTACCACCATATCTCTGCATGTTTGTGTCATTGTGGTATTTCTTCGTGTGTCCCTTCTTCTCTTTACCTGTGTTCTGTTTTCCAAGACTTTCTTCACTGGGTTCCCATGACATAGGTCGTGGCTTAGCCAGGCCGATGTTTGTTCTTGTACGTTTTGTAGCAGCTTTCTTTCTCTACCACTTCTGTCAAAATGTCTGCAAAATTTCAGACGAATAAACTGCAAATAATAGATCATGAAAATCATGAACGCAGACAATGTTGTGCAATATACAATACACAAACCAGTTCTATCGTCTATAATCGGTCGAGTGTTGTCACGGTCTGGACAGAAAGTGACGAATAGTAACAATAAACTTGTCAAATATGTCGTAAGAGCTGACTAACGAGAGTTTAGCTGACTACCTCGTGTATGCATTATACACAGCAAAAAAATCTTCGAAAATATGGGCAAGTCAACTAAAAGTAAATATACAACTCAGCGATACAAGACAGAAGAAGGTCATCTATCATGAAGGTAAATGACCAGACGAAAAAGCCTGGCAATATCTACATTCCTGACGTTCATCGTATCGGATAAACGGACAAACGGCAAGACTTGGTGACTAGATTGTTCGCAACATTTGTGGACAGGGGAAGGCTGGACATACAGTAGTGGAGATGGGAAACTACAAAACTGATACCCTGGGACTTTTTAAAATAATTTAGAAAAAAGTTGAGGGGATGAATCGGGTCACATGGGTAATGCTGCTGCCATTAGGATGCACTGAAGAAGGCACCACATCATAATGATAATAGCTGTCCATCGTTGTAGATGAGGACCGCCGACATCATCCTTGTCACAGATATCCATGTTGGGTGTGGGTGCGCATGTGGCTGAACAGGCCAATGCGGGCACGATAATATCTGCTGCATAACGGTCAAACGAGGTCTGTAGAAGGTGATGTGTTTCCCGATGTTCGGGATTTCCCGGTCTCGTGTCTGCTCTTGGCTTTCACAACACGGTGGTCTTCGCTGGTAGCTACACCCGCTTTGTCTGCGCTTCTCCAGTAAGATCTGTTTTGAGCAAGACATTCCTAGGGGTCGACGTCTATCTGGCAACTTTTCAGTGAGTCCTTCAGACCGTCGTTAAAACGTTTCTTTGAGCGCCCTCTCTCGCCATCACTCTCACAGCTCGCAGTAGAGAAGCATCTTTGCGAGCCGCTCATCTGACATACGGACGAGGTGTCCGGCCCATCCTAGTGGTGCTTTTTCTACTGCTAGAAAAAGCACGACTATGATCATAATGAAGATGAGCTCATAATAATATCAAAAGAGGTACTTGTAGATTTGGAATAAAAACCAGAAATGCTAGAACCAGGCTCTGGAAACACGCACTGAAGTCAACAAAGAAGTAAGTAAGAGCATCAGAAGAGGAAGTGGTAAAAACGTTGATTAGGTGGCAAAAGAGGCAGACAAAGATACAGTAACAGGTAATATGAAAGACTTGTACAATATAAACAAAGAATCTACCAAGAATATAAATGAAAGTAAATGACCGTATTAAAGATAAGTAAGTGATTAGCAACACGAATGAGCAAATGAAGAGATGGACATAGCACTTCGATGAACTTTTAAATATACCAGCCCTGAAAGATCCCCCAGACATTCAGGCAGCTGAAACGGAACTATGGGTTAATTGGAAAAAACGGAACTACGTGTTAATTGCAAGAAATAAACCCACAGATTAGTTGCAGCAAACAGAACTACGTGTCAATTGCAAGAAATAAACCCACAGATTAATTGTAGCAAACAGAACTACGTGTTAATTGCTAGAAACGAACCCACAGATTAATTGCAGCAAACAGAACTACGTGTTAATTGCTAGAAACGAACCCACAGATTAATTGCAGCAAACAGAACTGCTCGTTAATTGCAAGAAACCTAACTACAGGTTGTTGTTGTTGAATACCAACAATGAGCAGGATTACTCTTTTTTGTGCGCCTTGAAAATGACGTTTAGTGGCGGGTTGTCGTACTTTTCCTCATATCCCGAGCGTGCTGGTAAAGGTGGACCGGGGCCCTCCAGGCGGTTGTGTTATACTTGGCTTCATCTACTTGCCACTCACTACTGCGAGGATCATGTCTATCCCTCACCTCGTTAGCCAGGATGCCATGAAAATAGCCGTTTCCAGGGAGGGATACTAGGAAGCCGAGGTGATGGTCTTGGTAAGTATGTTTTGCCTGACTATAACATGTCTGATCAGTATATTTTGCCTGACTCTAACATGTCTGATCAGTATGTTTTGCCTGTCCGAACGTTAGTTCTCCTACCCCTAACTACAGGTTAATTGCAAGAAACGAAACTATATGTTAAAAGCAACAAACATAACTACAAGATAATTGCAAGAAACGGAACTACAAGTTAATTGCAACAAACGGAAATTAAATTTATTTGCAATAAACAGATTCGCAGGTTAATTGCAAGGAACAGAACTACAAGTTAATTGCAACAAACAGAAATTAAATTTATTTTTGGGACAAACAGATTCACAGATTAATTACAAGGAACAGAACTACGAGTTAATTGCAAGAAACTGAACTACAAGTTAATTGCAACAAACAGAAATTAAATTTATTTTTGGGACAAACAGATTCACAGATTAATTACAAGGAACAGAACTACATGTTAATTGCAGCGAACAACGATATAGGTTAATTGGAAGAAAAGGAAATACTAGTTAATTACAAGAAACCAAACAAAGAATACATGATAATGTTCATTTTACCCCTGAGACATGGTGAACCCCAT
Organism: Ariolimax columbianus; assembly: GCA_036924085.1. Taxonomy (NCBI): domain Eukaryota; kingdom Metazoa; phylum Mollusca; class Gastropoda; order Stylommatophora; family Arionidae; genus Ariolimax; species Ariolimax columbianus. The sequence goes on from JAVGWX010000011.1 coordinate 61,559,071, forward strand.
GGTCGTCCAGACGGTACCTCATCAAAAATAGTCTTGGGGAGGGAGAAATGACATTCTGAAATATCGGGAACGGGTGCATGCGGCAAGAATGGTCTACAGTAAAATAAATAAACATAGTTGTTATTATTCTGACATTTTTTAAATATTTAAAATATCACGCTTAGCGAGTGGAAATGTTTGTTTGTTTTTTTTTTAAAGTTGCAGATAAAATACATGGGTACCAGATAAATAGTGACAAGTACAAAAATATCAAGTTTACTCCAATTAAATGAAAACAAATCAGGTTATTTTTTTTTCTTTTCACAATTATGTGTACATTGTAACTTGTTCTAATGTTATTTTTGCCAGTTTTGAAATATAATGACCTGTAAAACCTCTTCTTTCTTTTTTTTTACTTTCACACACATAGAAACACACACACATACTCATATATAACGATAAAGGTTTTCCTAAGAATGTATTAAATGAGGTACATTCTCTGAGACTTGAGGATTCCTCTATCAACGTTCTTTCTGCGTCATGTTCCAATTAATTTCGTATTTATTTAATGCACTGGGGATTATCTCTTTCACTCTAGGGATGGTAGCGAGCTAGAAGAGCTCAATCGTCTTGTTTTATATTAAAATCAAGGTGGTCTCGATAGATGAGAAGAAATATGACATTTGTCTGGTTGAATCGCCTCTAGAACAGACGAAGCAGTTGAAATACGTTGGAGCTGTAATAAACGAGAACGAATGCAGTAAAGAAGAGTTGGCTACGCGAAGGGCAGAATTTATCAACTTTTTCATCTCATAAATAAAGGATTCCTAGAAAAAAAGAGGAATATGTAAGAAAACTAAGATAGCTGTTAACCCCTTCAACTATGTGCCAGTTTTGATTTAAGGATGAGAGTCATACGCAATGCAACAACCATGAAAATCCAGGCCCTAGCGTCAAAAATGTGATATCTAAGGAATGTGGTCTATGCAACAAGAAGAGACTAATCGTGCAAGATATTGATGCCCAGCTGGCTTAACTGGAGCAGTCTCAGCTTTGGTGGTTTGGTCATGTCTGCAGGATGAAAGAAGAACGGCTACCTCGGCAGTCATGGGAAGCAAAGAGGCAGGGATCCAAACCCATAGAACGACGCAAAGTCATCTAACATGACAATAGAACAGTGTACAAGAGAAAGGGAACAAGACTGGAACCACGCAATGAGGAAGACAGAGGATAGAATTGCCTGGCGATTTTTCTGGCAAGCCTCTTCAGCCCAGTGTAGAAGGGGAGCGAGTGGGTAAGTAAAGTAGAAGTCTCTACACTCCGGGGTATAAGAGGAGCCATTAAGTAAGTAGTCTTGCATTTTTGTTTTGATTTGTTAGTTGTTTTCGTTCGCTCTTTGTGTCTGATGAAGACCTTGTGGCTGTAATGTAGGTGTGGTTTTGTGTTTGTCCTGGTGCGGTCACTGAGTCATTACCTTTATATAGTTTATCGTCTCTCTTTTGCTTTCTCTCTTTCTCATTATGTGTATCTCACTCTCTCTCTCTCTCTCTCTCTCTATATATATATATATATATATATATATATATATATATCTGTGTGTAAGAGATGACTAAGAAGGGTTGTCACGGGGCTGGTTGGCTATCCAATTCTGCAGAAACGCAAAGACACAAAAACTTTCATTGATATGGACATGTCTACATTTAATTACTGCGCGTATTTGTTGAAGACATATGCTGTAAATGCAGCTTTAAAAGTTGTGATTGATTGGTTGATGTGTTTATTTTCCTTTGGATTTAAGTTTACACTGTCGTAATTGGTAGTTCACGTGAATATAACAGCATTTATTCTACAATAATCTCTTTCTTGCTTTCATTTCCTGGAACAAGTTTGAAAGAATGTCGTTCTGGTTTGAAGTCTACTTTATCTTGCTTTCCTCACATCCCGAGGGTGCTGATGAAGGTGGACCGGGGTCCTCCTGGTGGGGTCCTCCCGCCACTTAACGTCCTTTTCAGGACGCACAAAAGAGTAACCTATTCATTGTGGGCATCCGCAAACAACAACAACAACTTTATCTTACTCAACGTAAATGCTGTTCTCTTTAGTGTTTTATCAGGGTACGATGCTTTGTAGAGGTGCAATCGTATACCGTGTTCCATGCATACCCGTTGATATTCTCAGTCGATGTTTCTGCAGTATATTTTTTAAACACCGTCAATTTATCTTCATCTCTTTCTTCTTCTATTTGACTGACGTAAAAGGCTTGGGGTATTTGTGGACATTCTTGTAATATTTCTAAACCATTTAATTGTCTGTTGTTAAATATATTCAATTTTTGGCGCTGTTTCCACTTCATGTTGAATTCCTAGGTTACTGTCCCTGTCTCTTCTAGTGAAACTGACCGCTTCTAGTAATAATCCTATTTCAGAAGTTGTGATCTTTAATTCGTGTGCTTTGGTTAGAGTCCATGTCTGACAATGCGAATTGGTTATTATTATCACCGAGATAAAGTCGTTTTTCTTCTGTTAAATTCCTGTTTCTGTTTTTTCATTTTGCATAGATAAATACAAGCTATTCTTTATCATAAATACCAGTTTGCCTGTTACCTAAGATGTATGTCAGTTATTCTTCGCCATTGATAAATGCAACCGTTTCCGTATTGCATATAAATGTCACTTTTTCTTGATATAAATGTTTGGCATGTCTTTGCCATAGATTAATAAGACTTTTTTTTTTCTTACCGTGAACAGTTCCTTTTTTCTTTTTTCTATCGATAAATACCAGGAGAGTTTTAACCATTAGTAAATCCTTTTTTTCAAAACCATAGGTTGATGCAAGTTTTTTTTTACCATTCGCAAATATCCGTTTCTGTTTGCCTGACATTAATGCCAATTTGTTTCTTTGACATGAGTAAATACACGCCAATCATTCGTTTAAATTTAAGTGATTTTGTTTCTAAATTTCGTTAAAACAAACCAGAAACATACACAAAATAAAGGACCTCGTCGATAGCAACAAGGTCTAATGATGATTACATAAAATATAACAAAATATATTGTCCTCTATGTAAAGTCAGACGCATAGGCCGACAAAAATGCGTTACAATACAGCCTTTGCCTTACCTAAAGCATTTCACACCTGAGGCGGACGTAAAACATGTCACACCTGAGGCTTGCCTAAAGCATTTCACACCTGATGCGGACCTAAAACATTTCACACCTGGGGCAGACCTAAAACATTTTCACACCTGGTGCCGACCTAAAACTTTTCACACGTGAGGCTAACGTAAAACATGTTACACCTGGAGCGAACCTACCTGGGGCGGACCTAAAGCGTTTCACACCTGGGAAGTAAGTAAAGCGTTTTACACCTGGGACGTACGTAACCATTTTACCAAGGCAAACCTAATATATTTCTCCTTTGGGTCGCGTTCTTCTTTAGGCATCTTACACCTCCGGAAAAAACTACAATGCTTTTAAAGATTAAAGTCATATTACAAGCAACATTCCCCGAAGAATCAAGTCATCTTACAAGCAACATACGCCGAAGATTAAAGTCATATTACAAGTAACATACGCCGTGGATTAAAGTCAAATTACAAGCAACATACACCGAAGATTAAAGTCATATTACAAGCAACATACGTCGAGGATTAAAGTCGTATTACAAACAACATACGCCGAAGATTAAAGTCATATTACAAGCAACATTCGCCGGAGATTAAAGTCATATTACAAGCAACATACGCCGAAGATTAAAGTCATATTACAAACAACATATGCCGAAGATTAAAGTCATATTACAAGCAATATTCGCCGAAGAATCAAGTCATCTTACAAGCAACATACGCCGAAGATTAAAGTCATATTACAAGTAACATACGCCGTGGATTAAAGTCAAATTACAAGCAACATACACCGAAGATTAAAGTCATATTACAAGCAACATACGTCGAGGATTAAAGTCGTATTACAAACAACATACGCCGAAGATTAAAGTCATATTACAAGCAACATTCGCCGGAGATTAAAGTCATATTACAAGCAACATACGCCGAAGATTAAAGTCATATTACAAGCAACATTCGCCGAAGAATCAAGTCATCTTACAAGCAACATACGCCGAAGATTAAAGTCATATTACAAGCAACATACGCCGAAGATTAAAGTCATATTACAAGCAACATACGCCGTGGATTAAAGTCAAATTACAAGCATCATACGCCGAAGATTAAAGTCATATTACAAACAACGTGAGACGAGTAAACAGTTCCGATGGCCATTAATCCGTCCGACGTTTCCGACTTACTTTCCCTCGGCAGACCTCACTTCTTGCACGTTCACTGGACACGGAGACGTTGATAATTAGAGTAGCGAAGGTGTGAAAATAATGTTTCATTGTGGGAATGGCTACCCCATCCTGCAGAAACTATCAATAATCCACAAAAATAAAGAAAACTAGACCTCTATAGAGTTTCAAGCACATAGTCCAACAGTTTCAAGCACATAGTCCAACAGTTTCAAGCACATAGTCCAACAGTTTCAAGCACATAGTCCAACAGTTTCAAGCACATAGTCCAACAGTTTCAAGCACATAGTCCAACAGTTTCAAGTACACATCCCAACAGTTTCAAGCACATAGTCCAACAGTTTCAAGCACATAGTCCAACAGTTTCAAGCACATAGTCCAACAGTTTCTAAGATGACGGCACACGAATTGGGTTTGTACCAGTCAAGGGTGGTGAAGTGTCAAAAGTTGTCTGAATGTCGTAAACCAAACCTCCAGGTAACTCAAAACTGGCCATTGTTGCACTGAATGGCCGTATGGTCTCAGACAGTTCAATAGGATTTGTTTTTTATGAACATTAGAAAAATGAAAACGAAGAGAAGGTAGAATAGAAGAAAATTAAATGAAAGAATACATGTGACGTAGAGATGATTGTGAAAGAATAAGAAAAGTCGTAGAAGAAGAATGAGAAGAAGAAGAACAACAACAACAACGACAACAACAAGAAGAACAAGAAGATTTTAGAAAACACGTTCGTCTGTTGAAGACATTAGATATCTATATTGGTATGTAAATTCTTCCTGACCCTGTTCTAGTCTGAAAATGTTATCAAATAAATCTTTACTGTATTTCTTTGTTGAAAGAAATTAACTCTAGACCTTGAACGAATAAGGCGCATCGATCTTTTAAGATAACAAAGAAAGCAAGAGACTGAATGCACACAACGTTTACTATCGGAATCGAGAATAAATAGCACAATTTTCCAAAGCCTGAAATTCTATTAAGGCAAACTGTTTATTTGATCACCTGCGTGCATACTTACGTTCCTCTCTAGCAATAACTTGTATACGCGCAGTAGAGGAATAGAAAAAAAATGGAAAAGTAATAAGTAATTACAGGACAACAGAATACAAAATTGTTTCTGTTTGCTTGTACTGTTATATTTAATCAAACGTCAAAGTTTAAAAAGTATACGTTGTCAGCACGCTGATAAATTGTTGAAAACTTGGGCAATCTAGGTCATACATGAGCAAAGGTTTCATATCGTCAATCTACAGAGATTGACATTTATCCTCGGAATTACGTGGAGAGACATAGTGATACATGTAAAGCTGCATTGTCACACCGTTCTCCCAAGCAAATACGCAACGAATACTGCGATATCTGGTCATGATCGTTGCATGGAGAAAGGCATATTAAAGTATCATACGAGGCGTGTTTAAATTAAACCAAACCAAACTGCAACCAGTGAACATACGTACAATGACCACGATGACGTCACTTCTGATGTAAACGCACATACCAACCGTCAAGTTTGAAAAATTGCATTATCATCCGACTCATAGTTTCCTCAACAGACCGTTGAAAACACGGCGGGTGCGATTCGGAATCCGTCCAGAGTTGATCAGCGAGCAGTGATTCAGTTTCTAATAGCTGAAAGATACGGCCAGTTGAAATGTATCACAGAATGCAGGCCATGTATGGTGACAAAAGTGTGTCGAAGATAACAGTGAAGAACTGGACAACAGTTTTTAAAGAAGGACGTGAGTTAACGAAAGATTTTCTGAGACAAGGTCAGGCGCATATTGTTGCGTCAGAAGATGCCATCGTCAAAATTGAACAGTCGCAAGAGCTTACGTTCGATACACTTTTATCACCATACACTGCCTGCATTCTGTGATGAATTTCAACTGGCCGTATCTTTCAGCTACATCCTTCAGCTTGTAGAAACTGAATCACCTCTTGCAAGGAAAAACAGAACAAAAATTCAATAGTTACCACTCCGAGGTTGCATCGTCCTATAGTCAGTTATGACTGTGAGAAACCACTATACTATACTATACTATACTATACTATACTATACTGTACTGTACTATACTGTACTATACTATACTATACTATACTATACTATACTGTACTGTGCTGTGCTGTGCTATGCTATGATATGATATTATATGCTATACTATACTATACTATACTATACTATACTACACTATGCTATACTATACTATAATATGCTATACTTTGCTATACTATAATATACTATACTATGCTATGCTATGTTATAATATGATATACTATGCTATAATATGCTATACTATGCTACACTATACTATACTATACTATGCTATAATATGCTATGCTATGCTATACTATGCTATACTATGCTATACTATAATATGCTATAGTATACTATACTATACTGTGCTGTGATATAATATACAATACTATACTATACTATACAATACTATACTATACTATACTATGTTATGCTATGCTATGCTATGCTATACTATACTATACTATACTATACTATACTATACTATACTACGCTATACTATTATATGATATTATTTGATATGCAATGCTATATGATGTGCACTGATTTTTCTATTGACGTTATTTATGTTGTGTTTGCTCATGATGATATTTGCACTTTTTATGATTTGTTTACTGAAATCGAAGAATGAGTGGCTGATCGATTTGGCTTCATGATTTCTGACCAAGAAAATAGAACCTCAATACTCGTATGGTCAAGCTTTATTTCAAACCCTGTTAAAATAAATAAGTATCATGTATGATGTATAGCGATTGCCTTTCACTGTCTTGTGAAGTGACCTTTATTTCTCAGACCATTATATCCCCTGTATAACCCATTTAAATGTAATAAATGTTGTAATGTTCGTTTGTTAAAGTGTTTTTTGTGCTGATGTGGTTTTCATTAATAGTTTTATCCTTGTCCTTACAGAAAATACAAACAGGGATAAGATTTATGCACTGGTCAAACAAAACCCGAACTATGCGATGAGGGCTCAAGAGCAAGGTGAGTTCAATGGAACATAATTTGAGGCATTTCATTGACACAATTTGGGATCAAGATGATGAGCAGCGCATGAGCTGCAGTGGTCAGCGACCCATAGCTGACTGCTAGCGTCAGGGCCTGCTAACCAGAGCTGCCAAGACCCTTCTACACCTCCACGCGGTGATCCTGGATAACAGGATGCAGCGGGGCAGACTGGCTAAGGAGAAGGGATCGAAGAGGGAATGCTAACCTGGTACTAAAAAAATGCTTGCTGAAGTCGGATGTGTTTGATCGAAAGGTGGAAATATCGCAGTCAAGCTGTAAACTTCGACACAACGCATTCTGTTCTCTGGACTACATTCTGCTACTTAAGCCCTTTCAGGGTTTCGTAGCGGGAGATTGAGAACGAACGAAGCCAAGCCAAGCCATTTACACAATTTGAAATAAACACAAAAGTGAGATAATGTTTCCCCCTTTTTTTTAAACCCGAAACTGTTTTCAGTTATTGTTTAATTGTGTGAACCACGTGCTGTTATTGCAGACCACGTTAAAAGTAAATAGAAGCACCGACGGCATTGAAGGTCAAATGTTGAGAATCAAGCAATCTCAGAGCGGAGGCAGAGGCACTGAAGGCTGCAGTAAAAGCAATGCTGAGAGGCAAAAGCAATGAAAGCCAGATAGTCCTATTTACAGATGCCCTGGCCGTGGTTACAGAACTAAAAAGCCAGAAAAATACAGAACTTAATGATTTAAGAGCAGTACTCTGTCAACTATGCCAACAGTCCGCACCAAAAAGAGTAGTGGTACAGTGGGTTCCATCCCACTGTAACATCCAAGGGAATGAGAAGGCAGACAGACTGGCAAAAGAAGGTGCAAGACTACCACAACCAGATTCTAGTGTGACGTACGAAGAGTCCAAAAGGTTTATAGGGCCAGATACATGGCCAAGTGGGAAACAGAACATACTGGCTTACACAAAAAATGATGCCTACTACCAGTTGAACAGAAGAGAGCAGGTCGTGGTCTTCAGACTCCGCACAGGCCACAACAGACTGAGGTACCATCTATTCAATAAACTGAAGATAGGTGGCACTGACGAATGCACCTGTTGTACAGGGAAAATGACGGCTGAACATCTGCTGCAAAATTGCCCAACATCCGAGGACCAGAGAAAGCACATGTGGCCATCACCAGTGGCAACACTGGACAAGCTCTATGGCAGTGTCGACAGCCTCAGGATGACAGCTGCTTTCTTCGAACAAATTCAAGTTGACGTCTGACAGCGTACTAAGAAGAAGAAGAAGAAGAAGAAGAAGAAGAAGAAGAAATGTTGAGAATAACATCAACCAAAAAGCAGTTGTTCCATCAGATAATTTTTGCCGTTTTCTCCCCCTCCATCTTGAACCTCCCCCTCCATCTTGAACATCCCCCTCCATCTTGAACCTCCCCCCCCCATCTTGAACCTGCCCCCCCCCCATCTTGAACCTCATCCCCCCCCCCCCATCTTGAACCTGCCCCCATCTCCGATCCAGCTTCATCCTCCTCACTCCCCACCCCCCCCCATCTTGAACCTGCCCCTCCATCTTGAACCTCCCCCTTCATCTTGAACCTCCCCCTCCATCTTAAACCTCCCCCTCCATCGTGAACCTCCCCCTCCATCTTGAACCTCCCCCTCCATCTTGAAACTAACTCCCCCCGCCCATCTTGAACCTGCCCCTCCATCTTGAACCTCCCCCTCCATCTTGAAACTAACTCCCCCCGCCCATCTTGAACCTGCCCCTCCATCTTAAACCTCCCCTTCCATCTTGAACCTCCCCCTCCATCTTGAACCTCCCCCTCCATCTTGAACCTCCCACCCCCGTCTCGACCCTCCATCCCCACCTCACCTCTTCTCCATATCACACCAACCCTGAACATTTTCCCGTCGCTTACCCTTAAACGAAATGTTACAAATCTCTTAACCTCTCCTCTCTTCTTTGTTAAAAAAACACTTCTTTTAATAAAGAAAAATTAACAATGATGTTCCGTTCATTTTATTAACGTATTGGTAGAGCACTCACTTTTAACGAAAACGGTGCATGATCCAATACTGGTATGTTCCAGTTTACCCAGCTGTACATGGGAATATTGCTTACTGTTAGGGAAGGAAAAGGCAGCGATGAATGAAACTGACACCCCGCCTTATAAACAAATTGAGGTCTGATACAATGAAGGCTCTTACACATAATCTCTGACAGCAGTCTCATGTTGGACTATATTACCTTGCCTCTCATTGTAATCGACGTCACTGCACTCCGGCCAATATCACATGTGTCCAATTTGCTTCAGCCAAAGGCGAATAGTGGATAGTGATGTTCCAGTAGTATGATTGATGCGCATGCTCAGGCAACGAACTCTGTACTTAATCCACGACTGATTTCGAAATTTGTCATTCTGTGAATTGTCAGTTTATTGATTGCAGTGCCAACGATGATCATAGACTGAACACAAAATGTCACGTCTGTCCGTATCAAAAGTCGTCGCTAAGGACGCCTTAAATAGAGGACGTCAGCTGGCTCATTGCCATTAACCCTGGAACGACCAGAGTAGTAGATCCACTCAAGCTCTCGAAGACTTGACAACATCTTTGGCTGTTATTTCCACATGTTTTAGTCAGCCTTTTTGTACTTTCTGAAGTAAATATTGGGAGCCCAATGCAATGACTGCCCTTGCTAAAGAGGTCTCAGATCTCATTGCTGAAGTCACCACCTTGATGTCTATTCTCATACTGGAAGTTGTTATGGTGTATGCACCACTATGCTCGGCCCCAACCTTACCTCTCACTCTAATAGAGAAACTGCTATCTCAAGTTATCAAGTGCAGCACTGAATCATTGGTACATACAACACCATCATTAACATCATTCTTTTATCATTTATAACGTTAAGGCTGCTATAGGCCTCATGGAAATTATGAGACATGCCAAGTCGCCGCATCTATTCGAGGTACCCCCTGATACCACTAACTCAGGCTCTGTCCAGTGGCGAGCGATTGACACTAAAATAACACCCCCGGCACCCTCTCTGACTGTTGGGGTAGAATTTCAGACAATCGGTGAAGTAAGACTACAAAAACCTTTGATAAAGCAGATTCACGAATAGATGCGGTTCCAACGTAAAAATTAAAAGGGAAAGAGCAAAGGAAGAAGATAGAGTACAGGTACTCTTCAGGTTGGGGCACAGAAACTGAAAAAAAAGATATATTAATGGAATTCTGCCTAGAGAATAACCTCTCCATCACAGACACACTCTTTCAGCAAGATCATAGAGGACTCTTCAGGTGGACTTCACCAGCCGGGATTTGTTGAGACCAAATGGACAACATTCTGATTCAGCAAAGATGGAAGTCAGGCGTATCATCCTCGAAGACACTACCAGATGCTGACTGTGGCTCAGACACCAGCTGTTAGTCGAGAACATCGATGGGGGTGAAAATGTTGCTTAGAAACACAGGACCTCTACCCTACGCCGCCAGCCTTATACCGCAGGAGTACTTCATAGAGGTACAAAACAAATTCGAAGTGATTATCGCAATGTAGCGCTATATGACACCAAAGAAACTTGTCACACAAGCAGGAGATATTTTCAACCAATCGGAACGTAGCAAAATACAAAGAAAATGGCAACAGAAATCTGAGCTACATTATAGAAAAGACTTTGCGCCTAATACAAGAAATTAAAAAAATTAAAACAATCAGTACTGGAGCAGCCATTTACAGAAACTGCGCTAGTAAAAGTAGTAGAAAGATTAGTAAGGACAAGAAGCAACATGTCTTGAACACATTCAACAGGATTGAAGAGTTGCAAACAAAAGGAAAGAAGGTGATGCGTTCAAAGAAATCAGAACACTCACTGACGAGTTCAAATTGTCACTGCATATAACACACGATGATGATGACGGAGAGCAAGGATATACTCCAGAGATGGAAGCAATATTTTGCAGATATGTGTGCAAAGACAACGGGCGAAACACCAATGTAACGTTTAAGATCAAGGACAGTGATGCAGAACCAACGATATATGAGGTCCAACTTAGCAATCCAAGTATTGAAAAAGTGAAAATCACCAGAATAGGATAATATGACGATAAATTTATACAAGCAGGTGTAAAGGCCAGCGTCCACATTTATCATGCACTTTGCAAGATCTGACACAGCACAACGTGGTCAACCACATGGACAAGATGTGTGTAAATCCCACTTCCAAAGACCTGTGATATGAAGCGATGAACTAACTTTCCAACCATCCCTCTATTTAGTCATCCTAACAAAGATCCTCCTCCAGAACGTCGCGAAAAATGTGAACACATAATCAGCGAGGAGTCCATATTGTTCAGGCAGGTTTTAGACAGGACAGAGGTACGAGGGATCACTTCCTTAACATGCGAAAAATTTGAACACATAATCAGCGAGGAGTCCATATTGTTCAGGCAGGTTTTAGACAGGACAGAGGTACGAGGAATCACGTCCTTAACATGCGAAAAATTTGAACACTTAATCAGCGAGGAGTCCATATTGTTCAGGCAGGTTTTAGACAGGACAGAGGTACGAGGGATCACGTCCTTAACATGCGAAAAATGTGAACACATAATCAGCGAGGAGTCCATATTGTTCAGGCAGGTTTTAGACAGGACAGAGGTACGAGGGATCACGTCCTTAACATGCGAAAAATTTTAACACATAATCAGCGAGGAGTCCATATTGTTCAGGCAGGTTTTAGACAGGACAGAGGTACGAAGGATCACGTCCTTAACATGCGAAAAATTATTTATATGTGCAGAGAGTACACTGTCGATTTGGGGTTCACGGCGAACCTGATTCGACTGGTTGAATCAGGAACAACACGCAACGGCCATAATAGCTGGAGAGACATCGGACGGGTTCGAGGTGCACAAAGGAGTATACTCTCCCCTTATCTGTTCACTATCGATGCAGATATCATAACGAGAAATGTCAAGAAGGACAAAGAATAAGAATAGTTTGGACCGCTCACAATCGGCTGGAATGAAATACCAGAAGTAAGATAAGATTATGCAGAACGGGTGATCCTGTCGGCTAAACAACACAACGAGGAACACAATCTATTTATAAACATGGTCAAGCCTAAGGCAATGAGCACTGACAAGGGGAAAACTAGACCTAAAGTTAGCCCACAGAAGCAACAAGTGTAGAGTGTCACGAGTTTTGAATATCTCGGCTCGATTAAAAACAACAACGGAGATTGCCAACAAAAAGAATTATGAGAACAATGACCATGGCACTGCAGATGTTAGCTCAAATTTTTTTTTAAAACGTATTGTAGAACACTAACAAGATAACAAAAACGAAGATCCTGAGTACCTTTATCTTCCCGGTGGAAATGTAAAGTTGTAAGGAATGGTCAACCTCTCAAATCCTACGGTAGATGGTAGAATACCTCAAGCTAAATGGGGCAGAAGGGTGCTCACAATATCATAGATAGCGAAACAAACAGAAAAACGCATAAATCTTACAGAAGATGGATTTATAATAAAACTGACTAGTCAACAACATTACGTCTAGGAAATTAACATACTTTGGCCACATCATACGTCACAGTTTTGGCCTAGAAAGAACGATACTTCAGGGTATGGTACCTGGCAAAAGATTAAGAGACCGACCAAAGAGAAGATAGACGAGGGACCTCGCGAGGTTGACAGTGGCAGAGACAGGGTCAGGGATCGAGTGCTTTACAGGTCGGCTGTCCTGAAAGGACATGCTATGTGATGAGGATGATAGATAACTGCTCAAACTCCAGCTCTGCTTTCCCATTGCACCACTTTCTGAATTCCCTGCCCAGAATGACGATGACTAGATTCTAGTCTATTAATTCATGAAACCACGAACCCCAACTACGTGTCGTTTCTTCACAATAGGAGTATTCCTCATGTACCTAGTCCAGTCTCATTCCTTCACTGGTGGCACACAGCAGATACACAAGTTGACTATGTGGTAGGCTAACAGTAGCGTCATATATAAGATGATTCATTGATCGATATATAATGCCAACATTGAGTAAGTCTTCTTTTTTGTGCAACCTGATAAGGGCGAAAATGGCGTGTTGCAGTAGTTTTCATCACATCCCAAGTGTTCTGATGTAGGTGGACCGGGATCTTCCAGGCAGTTGTGAAATGCCTGGCTTCATTTGTGTGTCGCTCACTACATCAGCGGACCACGTCGATCCCCTTCCTCGTTTGCCACCTCACTCAAAGCTCTGACCTAGTGCAGTAAAGTCTCAACACTTTATACGCGACAGCAGTCTAATCTAGGGGAAATATCTTTACCGCTGTTTACGCATTACTAAATTTACACTTTATGTACCATTTCCTGGATAATCTATCGATAACTAGTATATGTCAAGAGACATCAAACCTAACAACGGTTAGATCAACATTAAACTCTCACAACTATACTTGATCTTTGACAGCCCTTATGTGACCCAATTGTGGATCATGATATCCCTTTCGCCTTCTATAATTCTCGTCAAACAATTGTCGGTCAATCTCACCTATTCCTTTCTTCTGTTGTGCACACCATATCTGATCAATTGCCATTTCCATATTGAAAGACCGCTGCAGTGGGCCTCTATCGTATCCTATATCTTGCAGCGATTGTGCAATCTCTCAGGGTTTCTCTGTCAATCCCTTAATGTTATTCTCCAAATTATGACGGTGTGCTCTACTGGCACGTTTGCTCTCTACGTTTTCTTCGGGGAAAAAACTGTCGAAGGGATTTATCCCCTGGGTAGTCGAGGGTTTCTTTCTAGACTGGGGGCTACATGCCGCTTTGGCAATGCTTTCGACACGGCGTCTGCTGGGTGTGTTTGTTTATTTCATCCCAACAGAAAAACAAACATATGTCCTACCGAGGATTCGATCCTCTGCCCCCCCATGTCAGCAGGCTGATATCGAAACCATTCGGCCATGCGTTCAACTTACTGTTTCTTTCTTCGTGGTTTTCATTCACATTTAATGCTCTTTAAATGCGTCCTATTTTTTAGTACATATGCACATCTCTTAAACCGTAACTCGTTCTTCAAACTGTTTGTTAATTGCTATATTTCTGTTCCACACATTAATGGCCAGTAAAAATAACATCTCATTTTTTATTTGTGAGTTAGATGCTGCGTTGTAAATATATCTGCCAGATTTAGACTTTGTGAAGCTCTGAGCTTTTATACAGCTAGCATAACTTTTGTTATAAAAGTACACCTGAAGGTCGCTCAAAACCGGAAAACATACACGCCATTGAATTGTGTAATAGCAACTCATTCAAACAGAAAAACAAAGAATGTTTAAATGAATACACGTTACTGAATCCATATTTATGAATTGGATACATTGATGTTTTTCACACATTAGAATATATTATAACAAGTGGAAACAATATTTAAATATAATTTATAAAAGTTTTAATATACATTTACGTATATATATTTAATGCTGAGAAAATGAATAGCATCGGTCACTTTTAACTTTTATTAATATAAGTTTTGAGAAAGTTGTTTGTAAAATTATGAAAAAATGATATCAGATAAGCCTAAAACATAAAACATTTTCTTTCTTTTTTTCCCAAAAAGCAAAATCATGAATTATGTCAACAAATAATATAGTATGTACATATCTTTGGCTTTCTATGCAGGTGATCCTAAAAGCATTCAATTTTTTTTTAAACAGTGCTGCTCCCAGTTCATATTTTTATTCTTTTTAGCTGTGAAAATGACCGTTTTCCTGAACGTGTTGTAATCATCAGACATACACACAGTCGTAATATCGCTTATACGCTAAGAAAAACTAAATGAGTCTTACCTTGGATTAAGGTCCCTGTGGATTGTTTGATCCTAAACTGTAGCTTATTTAGCTTATGCTTAAACCTGACAGTGTCCATAGCGTATGCTCAATTTACGAGATTCTCAGATTCGCGATTTAGAGATTATCCGCTTCCATCAGATATTAATCCGTATTCTAGTCCTGAAATGTTTTTAGAACATTATCGGCGTCCAGACGTCCAGACGTTTCCTAAGCAACTGGTGATATGTTCTACACTCTTGGTGAATTTTCTCTGGTGGCCTGTTTGGGTAGCTATTCCTATATTCCAAGGTGTGCTGAATAAGGTGGGCCTGGATTTTTCTCACTGTAGTACAATTCAAGACTTCTCATCAGTCTCACCACTACAGGGGCTACATTGTCGATATGCACCTAGCTGGCCAGGCTGCTGTAATACAGCTTTTTTCCAGGTGCACGGCGCGGACGTAATGTCGGATATACGTCACTGTGTTTTATCTTACTCCGCGGTCCGTCTCAAAACAACTCTTAAATCCTTATAACTTTTAATACAACTACTACATTACTACAACACCTTCAGGATACTATCCCTGTAACCTCAACTGTTTATGCATGGCAGCGATCGCTATAGTCACGAAGTTAAGGCACTCGTCTTTCACAGTGATGAATGGATACGGTTGGCGATCGAATCCCGCACGTGTCAAGCGACTCCTGGTTTCACGAGGGGCGGGGGGGGGGGGGGGTAAAACCAGAGTATCCCGATGCTGTATTCCGAGTTACCTCCAGTCGTCTCGACAAATAGTCTTGCCACTGATCCAAGGTAACTCGGGATTAGAGTGAGATTGATGACCAGCGCATAAATCAACCCCACTATAATCCAAGTACAGCACACATCACATTATTAAGACAAATCCGTCTGATGTTGTGACCATCCTCGCTTCGCGATGGACAATACCTTTTTTTTTTGTATACATGGCATAAAAATGGGAGTAAGTTCGCTGGTAATTGTTTTTTTAAACATTGTGACCGATTTAGTCTGCGTCAAGGACATTGGTCAATTCAAATCAGAAAAATTGACTAATCTAAACAATAATGCATTCAGATATGTGATAGAAATAGCCTTTCTTACACGCGAGTTTTTTTAAATAAATGACGACACAATATATACAGCTATGGTCCAGTGAACGCATCGGGATAGAAACACAACTAAACACGCGTTACCGCGACAAGGCCTTCGTTAGAGATAAAGTAGAACTGAAAAACGCATAATAAATCACAAAATAAGCGAAAACAAGCAGTATACAACACGTAATGTGCCAGCCATTTTAGTCAGATGTGGTCGATAATGCGCGAATCGTGTCATGTCAATTAGTACAATGTAAGACAAGCCTATTAATGACAATGTATGAACCAATGAGGATATCGACTAATACATTCCACCACATCAAAGAACACATACATATAGACACATTTAAAAAACAGACAAATAAAGGTACAGAAATTAATATATGTGCATGCTACTAATACGAGAGAGGAGAGGGTGGAAGAGAGAGCGAGAGAGATAAAGAACAAGATATTAGTGAGATCAAGGAAAATGGGAGAGCGTTTTGTATGTACAGAAAAGCGTTCGTAGAGGTACGGAATTAATTTAAATCGTGTGGTGTTTTGCATCATGTAAAGTAGTTTTATACGTTTCTAGAAATCAATACACTGACCAAGTCATCACTCTCTCATCCATCTAGCGTTCTTTGGAAACAGACTGTTTTTTAAGGCAGCCTGGCTGACGATATGTGGATCGATGTGATCCCCGTAGTAGTGAGCGCCACGCTGATGGAGCCAAACATAGCTCAACCATCTAGAGGACTACGGTCCGCCTTAATCAGCATGCTCGGTATGTAAGGAAAGCTACTCAAACCCGCCGCTTAACACCCTTTTCAGGGCGCACAAAAGAGTAGACTTGCTCATTATGAGCATTAAACAACAACATACTTTTCTAGAGCTCAAGACAAGTCTCGATCATCGTTAACATTCCACCATTCGACAATGGGGGGGGGGGGGAGTGGGGGGAGGGTCCGATGCAAAGGGATGAGGGGTCAATACTAAATATATGGATTACACGATTCAGGGGCAGAAGTAAGATTAGCTTCAGCGTAAAGACCCTTAAACTAAAATGTCAAAGCATAACATGATCTTTTTGTAGAAAGGTTTCGTCGTCCTGACCTAGACGACGAAGGCATTGGGACGAAAGTGTAATAACAGGATAAAGGAAGTGAGTAGCGATGAGATAGAGGGTGAGAGAATTTGTGAAGGAGTATTTACGTTTCAGTTGGTTTATAGCAGATTTTGATAGAGAAGTCAAGAGGGCAGACAGCGAGACGGATATGTCTAGATAGTTGATTAATGTATGACAGATACAAGATGAAAAGTGTATTGTTTGATGAAAATTGTAAATGAAAGAAGAACGGACAACCTCAGACACGTCAGTAATATATATTCATTACTCAGTGTATCGGTAGTAATCAGAAAAAAATGGTTCTAATAGCAAGACCAAATGAGATATCCCAAATGTTCCATAAAAATGTAGGCTAAGCTACGGCTCACCTTGCCAGCATAACATTTTCAAATTCTGCTTTAGATGAGACACTACTGCATAGTTTTGTGTCATCAGCAAATTTTGCAATCATAGATCCCATATCAATGTCCAAATCGTTTATATATATCAAGAACAAAATTGGCTCCAAAACTGAGGCCTGTGGCACCGCGGCCCCCCCCCCCCCTCACCCCATTGTTTTTACTACACACCACTCAGAGTACTCCTTATTTATGCCCACTCTCTGCCTTCTTCCCGTTAACCAATTTTCAATCCATTTGGCAACTTCCCCATCTATTCCATGTGATTTTAACTTTCTTAATAATCTTTGATGAGGTACTCTATCATAGGCCTTTGCAAAATCTACATAAATAACATCTACTGGCTCCCCTTTATCTATGATTTTAGTAACCTCCTCCATGAATTCTAATAGATTTGTTAAGCACGATCTCCTTCTAGTAAACCCCTGCTAACTATTTCTGATTAGATAAAAGTTGTCTAAATACATTACAATGTTTTCTTTGATTATTGACTCTAACAATTAACAGACTATCCTCGTTAAACTCACAGGTCTATAATTTGCTGGATATGATTTTTTACACTTTTTGAAAAAGGGGGTCACACCTGCATCTTTGCAATCCTGTGGAACAATCCCATTTGCAAGTGATTGAGAACATAATGGAGCCAATTGTTTTACTAGTTGGTCTCTAATTTCAACCATCAATTTTGGATGAATACCATCTTGACCTAAACATTTAGCCACTTTAAACCCCTCCAATTTTTTTTCCTCTGTAATACAGATTGATCTTAATACTGCTGTATCCATGTCTCTTTGAAAAATATCTATAGGCTCTGGAATCTTTTTAAGCAGTCCTCTTTTGCGTAAACTGTGCCAAAGTACTGATTGAGTAGATTAGCTGTCTGTTGCCATGTGATAATATTGTCTATGCCTCGTGTATATAATTCATGTTTATTATTGGTGTTCTCATTTCTGGTCCGTCGGTATAATTGTTGCCACACACAGTGTGGTCGGGCAGTCCGTCGGTATATGTGTTGTCCCATTTGTGTGGTCGGGCAGTCCGTCGGTATATGTGTTGTCCCATTTGTGTGGTCGGGCAGTCCGTCGGTATATGTGTTGTCCCATTTGTGTGGTCGGGCAGTCCGTCGGTATATGTGTTGTCCCATTTGTGTGGTCGGGCAGTCCGTCGGTATATGTGTTGTCCCATTTGTGTGGTCGGGCAGTCCGTTGATATATATGTGGGTCCAGTTATATGGTAGGAGACTATTCCTGATATAATCCAAGAATATATATTTTCCCACTGTGTTTATCCCCACTTCATGAGCACGTGATTGTTGTCAATCAATCATGAGCATCATGTTCTCGATCAATGCTCGCAACTTGCTGGTTCTAGTTAGGGACACTGTCTTTTTTTTTTACTTTACTGTCTTTTTTTTTTTTTTACTTCACTGGCAAACGACATTTTGCCATTGCTAGGGAAGTCGAGGGGTTTTGAAGGCTGAGTACTACAGACTGCTTCGCCTCTGCTGTCGCCACATCGTGTACTGGTTATGTTTGTTTATTTCACCCCCAACAAAAAAACAACATATGCCATACCGGGGATTCAAACCGCTAACCTCCTTGTCGGCAGGAAGGCCTCGAAACCATTCGGCCACGCGCTCCTCGATACTGTCTTTACCTGTGCGAAATCTGGTATGAACGCGCATGTTCTTTTATCACTCTGGAATCTGTAAAGACTGCATCCCTCCGTTGTCACTCATTGGATTACTCGTGCGCTCTTTCCACTGTTCTGCCTTATGTAGTAACCTGCTATTTCTTCTATCACTTGTTAACTTACCGCAATTAATATTTGAAAGGTTAACAAATACATTCGTTTAGTCGTCATTTAAACACATTCTACATTTAGAATTGTCAAGAAATAAGACGAACTTGTGATTTTCGCGAAAACAAATGTGTTTGTATATATATATATATATTGTGGTGGGGATCTGTGTGAGGAATAAGATCTCTAAATCTAGCGATACATGTCGTAAAATGGAATCAAGTAATATTTTGCATTAAACTGGCAATCTCATTATGTAAAACAAAGTGCTACAGAAACCACACCAATAGACAGATCGTATAATATATGTTCTCCAGGACAATTGAGTCCACGAGAGGAGTACAGGGAATGCATAAGGAGTCTCTTTGAAGATGAGGGAAAGACCTGTGGTGACCAGAAGGGCTTCTAAGTTGTTTGACCAAGTAGCACAGTAGTAGAAGGTTAGCTCCTCGTGGTGAAGGTATTGAGTTCAACCCCCATTATCAACAAGCTGCAGTCGACCCAGCAGTAAATATATACCCAATTTATATTTATTAAAGGAAAATCACTTTCAAAGGGTGAGACAGATAACTAGAGAAGGTTGTGTGCAGGACTGGCAACATCATCATGAAAAAATATTGCTAATGAAACCACACTGCATTGGATTCAGGATTCCCTAACAGCTGGTTGCAGTAAACCAAATGTAGTGGTGGGCCTCTACTCAGCATTCTGGAGTGACAGGTAAACCAAATGTAGTGGTGGGCCTCTACTCATCATTCTGGAGTGACAGGTAAACCAAATGTAGTGGTGGGCCTCTACTCAGCATTCTGGAGTGACAGGTAAACCAAATGTAGTGGTGGGCCTCTACTCAGCATTCTGGAGTGACAGGTAAACCAAATATAGTGGTGGGCCACTACTCATCATTCTGGAGTGACAGGTAAACCAAATGTAGTGGTGGGCCTCTACTCATCATTCTGGAGTGACAGGTAAACCAAATGTAGTGGTGGGCCTCTACTCAGCATTCTGGAGTGACAGGTAAACCAAATGTAGTGGTGGGCCTCTACTCATCATTCTGGAGTGACAGGTAAACCAAATGTAGTGGTGGGCCTCTACTCAGCATTCTGGAGTGACAGGTAAACCAAATGTAGTGGTGGGCCTCTACTCAGCATTCTGGAGTGACAGGTAAACCAAATATAGTGGTGGGCCACTACTCATAATTTTGGAGTGACAGGTGCAACAAATGTAGTGGTGGGCTTCTACTCCGCATTCTGGAGTGACAAGTGCACCAAATGTAGTGGTGGGCTTCTACTCCCCATTCTGGAGTGACAGGTGCAACAAATGTAGTGGTGGGCTTCTACTCCGCATTCTGGAGTGACAGGTAAACCAAATATAGTATTGGACCTCTACTCCGCGTTCTGGAGTGACAGGTAAGCCAATTAAAGTGGTGGACCTCTACTCCGCATTCTGGAGTGACAGGTAAACCAAATGTAGTGGTGGGCCTCTACTCAGCATTCTGGAGTGACAGGTAAACCAAATATAGTGGTGGGCCACTACTCATAATTTTGGAGTGACAGGTGCAACAAATGTAGTGGTGGGCTTCTACTCCGCATTCTGGAGTGACAGGTAAACCAAATATAGTATTGGACCTCTACTCCGCGTTCTGGAGTGACAGGTAAGCCAATTAAAGTGGTGGACCTCTACTCCGCATTCTGGAGTGACAGGTAAACCAAATGTAGTGGTAGGCCTCTACTCCGCATTCTGGAGTGACAGGTAAACCAAATATAGTGGTGGACCTCTACTCCGCATTCTGGAGTGACAGGTAAATGGTGACGTTTAAAGGAAAGTCAAACCTGAAGGGTCAAACAACTCTGCCTCATACAACGCTGAGACCTAGTACAATAAATCCTATGTTACTTCATCCTCGACAGCAGTGTCTGCTATGGGAATACATGTACCTTCTAGACGTCAGTATTTGGGAACGAACGACTAAAGAATAGAAGAAGAAACGGCTTCTGCTGAAACAAATCCATCCTATCTTAGTCTAAGTCTCGGTCCACTTGTACTTCTACAGGGACAGATACCCCGGTGCAGGTCCCGCTCTGGTGTGAGTTGGATGTAGCCGGGATGAGAATTTTCTGCTTAGCTGGCTAGGCTCGAGCAGCTTATTACTTCACTGTATTGGGACAACTGCCGCAGAGGGTGGTTAACCGATGTGCGAGTCCATTTTCATAGACTCAAACACTAGAGCAAAGTAGACCCGCAGCCTGTTAGACGCTATCTATGTCGCTCTTAACAAACCACCTAATCATGGCCGGTGTTATGCCCTGTCATCTTGTACATCTGGTATCGACGACAATTAAAGAAGTGATCCCATGCTTTTAGTTGAGTGGCAAATAACATATGATAATAGTGATGTCTTCATCTCTGAACCTCTCGACTTGTAAGTAGCAGTAATATCATGTGTTTGTATTTTGTATTTGTTTTATTCTACGCCAGACAGGGACTGTAAGTCAGACCTTAACGGTCTCGAGCCTCTGAGATGTCCCTCGAACAAACACAAGTGTCTCTCGGATGTCATGATCTGTGACGGAATTCAACAGTGCCCTAGTGGAGAAGATGAAGTGTTTACTTTGTGTGTGCTCCGTCGCTGGGTATGTATTCTTATGAAAGTGTTGCTTTTCTTTGTGTGTGCTCTGTCGCTGGGTATGCCATCTAATTAAAGTGTTGCTTTTCTTTGTGTGTGCTCCATCGCTGGGTATGTCTTCTAATTAAAGTGTTGCTTTTCTTTGTGTATGCTCTATCGTTTGGTATATCTTCTTATTAAAGTGTTGCTTTTTTGTGCGTGTGATCAATCGCTGTGTATCTCTTCTCATTAAAGTGTTACTTTTTCTAACCCTGATACGGTTAACGACTCTCTGACTATTACAAAGACAATTATGTTTAAGTACTCTTCAAGCAAGTACACCAAACAACCGAAGAAAGTTATTTATGTTGCCTGTTGGGAGTCCCTCGCATCGGACAGCTCAGTTTGACGTTCTAAAAAAAACAGTGGATTATTTCTGCCCATCTGAACAGAAAATATCTAGGCAACTTGGAAGCGAGATCCCCCCCCCCCCCCCCCACACCCCTACTTGTGCCCCTTGTATCGTAGGGCGTGCAGAACTAAGAAAAGACTGTACAGCCATAAACAGACCCATAAGCTGACTCGTCTGCACACGTCGCGTCAGTGTCAGGCACAATATACTGACCAAGACCACTAGCTCTTCCATGTAGCGTTCCCCGGAAACAGGCTGTTTTCTAGTCTGGCTCACGAGATGTGGATCGACATAAGCCCGTAGTAGTGAGCGTCACATAGATGAGACCAAACATAGCACAATCGCCTGGAGAACCGCGGCCCACTTTCATCAGCACGCTCCGAATGTGAGTAAAGCTTCTACAACCAGCCACTTAATGCCCTTTTCAGGTCTCACAAAAGAGTAAACTTACTCATTGTGGACTTTCAACTACAACATCAACTATTATTAGTATTACTACTACTACTGCTTCTACTACTACAGCTATGGCTGCTACAATTACTACTACTACTACTACTACTACTACTACTACTACTACTACAGCTATTGCAGCTACTACTACTACTACTACTACTGCTTCTACTACTACAGCTATGGCTGCAAAATTACTACTACTACTACTACTACTACTACTACAGCTACTACTACTACTACTACTACTACTACTACTACTACTACTACAACTACTGCCGCTATTGCAGCTACTACTACTACTACTACTAATACTACTACTACTACTACTACTACAGCTACTGCAGCTACTACTACTACTACTACTACTACTACTACTACTACTACTGATTCTACTACTACAGCTATGGCTGCAAAATTACTACTACTACTACTACTACTACTACTACAGCTATTGCAGCTACTAATACTACTACTACTACTACTACTACTGCTTCTACTATTGCAGCTAATACTACTACTACTACTACTACTACTACTACTACTACTACTGCTGCTACTGCTACTTAACGTAACTTAATGTTTTTTTTAAATATAGGTTTAGAAGACTCATCAGAGCCTGTATACAACCAGTTACATTTGCATTACCCTGCTCTAAAATCTATGCGCATTCAATATATTCTTAAATGCATTAACTGTCTCCGCCTCCACTACCTCCTGGGGCAATGCATTCCAAGCATTCACCACTCTCCGACTAAAAAAATATTTCCTAATATTCAATCTAGAATTTTCTTTAGCTAATTTGAATCTGTGCCTTCTTGTTCTCATTGGTGGTTGCATTTTGAAAAACTTCGAAAAAAAAGTATAATTTAACCTTTACTGTGATTATCTTATAAACCTGTATTAAGTCACCTCGAATTCTTCTATTTTCATGGCACTGTAGGCCGGTTTTTTCCGAATCTTTCCTCGCAACTGTAATTTTAGAATCCCACTATCAGTTTTGTCACTGTTTTTTGTATCCTTTCCAGCATGTTTATATCTCCTCTACGATAAGGACTCCACACCTGTACACAGTACTCAAATCTAGGTCTAACTAATGCTTTATACAGTTTGACTATCGCCCCCTTACTCCTATGTTTAATATTTCTTTTTATCATACCAAATATTACATTTGCCTTAGTCACTGCTACCTTGACTTGCTTACTCACTTTACCTGTATGCTCTATTAAAACCCCTAGGTCCCTTTCCTTATCTATCATTCTAATTAATATTATTCTCGTCCATTCTGTGATTATGTTCATATTGGATCTACCCATGTTGATAATGCTACTACTACAGCTACTACTGCTACTATTACAGCTATTGCTGCTTCTACTACTACTAATAATAGTAATATTACTACTTCTACTGGACCTGAACCTACAGTTGACGAATGCGCCTCGCTGTAGAATAATTCAGGAATCTAGGAACATACCAACTAGGCAGTCTACAAAATGTGTTATCATTGGCCATACACTTGCATTTTCGTAATGTGCACTGCTTAAAATACTTGAGGTGAAAAATTCTACTTAATATGGTACATTATGTTTATAGAAAATAATAAGGTTTCTATTTAGCTTACCCTAGCATATTTATTCTCTCTTTTTTCAGAATCTGAAGTTGTGGTACAAATTTCATCTCGCATCTTAGCAGCGACGTCATGAACTGTGTCCATGGAAACACTCAATGCTAAAGGCAAACAAACATGGCTAAAGGATTTAAACATGGCCGTAACAAGATAATTGCATCATCATCGCATATGTCCACCTTTATCCTTAGACGTGGGAATGTGCAATCTTCAATATTGTGTGTGCCATTTGAGTGACAGTTGTTGTGTTTGTTCAATCAATGTCTCTGCAGCGTTGCTTTAAAACTGACAGTCCATCTTTTTCTAGGTCTTCAACTTGCACTGAAGCCTTGTTTATTGCTATCTGGTGTTTTAGGTATATGTGACTAGTAGGTTAAGGGATATAATATGTCCAAACCACTGAATTATCTTTCTGTCAGTATATAGACCTTGCATGGCGTTGTTCCAATTTTCTGTCTCTATTCTCATTTCTCACTCTATCACTTCTGATGAGGTCCAGATTAACAAGTTAACAAATTTGTCAAGGTATAAACCGACTACAATGTGAGAGAAAAATTATGACAAAAAGATGAACACTTTTCTCAACTCTTACAGTATTCTTTCATATTTTAATTGAAAAATTCGGTCACGTGATAACAGTCGTCCATTATTTACTTAATCGTTATCTGCATCTTCTTTAAACAACTTCTAGCCCGGGGAGGTTTATGATCAACGGATGCTATACTTCTAGCCCGGTGAGGTTCACGATCAACTGATGCTATGCTTCTAGCCTGGTGAGCTTCACTATCAACTGATGCTATACTTCTAGTCCGGTGAGCTTCACGATCAGCTGATGTTATGCGTCTAGGCCGGTGAGCTTCACGATCAACTGATGCTATACGTCTAGCCCGGTGAGCTTCACGATCAGCTGATGCTATACTTCTAGGCCGGTGAGCTTCACGATCAGCTGATGCTATACTTCTAGGCCGGTGAGGTTCACGATCAACTGATGCTATACTTCTAGGCCGGTGAGCTTCACGATCAACTGATGCTATACTTCTAGGCCGGTGAGCTTCACGATCAATTGATGCTATACTTCTAGGCCGGTGAGGTTCACGATCAACTGATGCTATACTTCTAGGCCGGTGAGCTTCACGATCAACTGATGCTATACTTCTAGGCCGGTGAGCTTCACGATCAACTGATGCTATGCTTCTAGTCTGGCGAGGTTCTCGATCAGCTGATGCTATACTTCTAGGCCAGTGAGGTTCACGATCAACTGATACTATACTTCTAGTCCGGTGAGGTTCACGATCAACTGATGCGGCTATACTTCTAGCCCAGTGAGCTTCACTATCAACTGATGCTATACTTCTAGGCCGGTGGGGTTCACGAAGGAGACAGTGCGTTTGAGGTCTTCCCCCGTCCCCCACAGCTCGTCGAGTATCGTTGCTTCCGTGGGCCAGACTGCTTCTCTTTTTTCTGTATAAGTAGGGCAGTCCTGCATAATATTCTTGTATTTGATTGGGTGCTCCACAATCGCACGTGGTGATGTCTCTAAGACCCTTTTAGTGGAGGTGGGCTGGAGTCTGCAATGTCCAATTTTGAATTAGAAGATCTGTGCCTGCTTATCTCTGCCAAACTTAAACGTTACCAAGTAGATACCGGTAACCGAGAGCAATGCTGAGTGTGCTGTTTCACCTACCAGTTGGGTAATACTTCTTGATCCACGTTTCTCAACATGTGTGTCGAGGTAACCAGGTGAGCATAAAAGGTTCAGCAGGTATGCCTCAGGAGTTTGGAATAAGATAGAAAACCAGACAGAAAAATGTTGAGGAATAAAACAGTCGTTGAATCTCAATTGTATAAAAGATTATAGAAAAATGTTGTGGAATAAAACAGTCGTTGAGGTTAAATTTCATGCTGCTGTGCATTTTGCGTCAATCCAATCGGTATAATTTTTTATTTTTTTATTTGGCGATCTCCTTATATGTCCAATTCCCAAGGCGGTATGCGTTGCACTGTGGTTTTTATTTTGCGCTTGTCGGCATAGTGCATCCGACTTCAGCCTGCATTTTATACAAGGGTCTGCTTCCTCTTGCATTTTTCTAAGGGTTTGCTTCCCCGGGATAACGGCCGGTGATGTGATGGGGATCGAACCCAGCACCTTCGGCTTGTGAGCCGTGTCACTTAACCACTAGGCAACGCCGTCCTCATTAGGTATGAAATAAAGTTTAATCCATAATAATACAATAAAAATAATTGTTGTTATTATATTTATTGCTAAATAATTTCTTTGTTTTAAGTATCTGAGTGGTTCGCCGGGGTCTTTGTATGTGATAAGGACAAGCATAGCACCACTGCCCCACAGAGAACATGTCAGAAGAGACGACTAACTGTGTTACATGACATAACACCGACCATGGTTTGGGGGTTTGTTTAGAGCAGTATAGATGGCGCCTAACAGGCTGCAGGGCTACTTCAAGTATTTTACCCTCTATTGTTTGAGTCTATTAAGATGGATTCCCACATCAGTGAACCACCCTCCACGGCATTTGTCCCAACACAGCTGAGTAATAAGCTGCCTGAGCCTAGCCCACCAAGCAGGAATCCTCCACCCGGCTAAATCCGGGAGCAGCACAGGGACATCCGCCATGTAGAAGTACAGGTCGACTAAGCACTAAGAACTAAAACTAAGAACTAAAACTAAGAACTAAAACTAAGAACTAAAACTAAGAACTAAAACTAAGAAGTATCTGATGGTGTACTTTTACAATTATTGAGCCTTGTTCAATAATTCGGATCTTGAAAACGGTTCAAAATCCCATTTCTGGATTCAGCGTTCATGTTTGCTTGACATTAGATTTGAAACGAAGTTATACACATCAACAGAATAACACAAAGCGTATGTTTCTATATATTTGTATTTCAACAATTTCGCATTATTTATAAAATTATATCTATCTATGTATATATTTATATATTTATCTATTTATGTATCTATATATCTCACTTTTTATATATCTATTTATTTATTTAGATATCTATTTATATCTTTCTGTTCTTTTAACCTATCTAACCGGTTATCTATCTACATGATTATTTATCCATTTATCTATTTAATTGTTTATCTATCAATCCATCCATCCATCCATCCATCCATCTATCCATCCATCGATCTATCTATCTAACCATCTATCTATCTATCTATCCATCTATCAATCTATCTATCTATCTATCTATCTATCTATCTATCTATCTATCTATCTATCTATCTATCTATCTATCTCTCTATCTATCTATCTAGCTATATGTCTGTCTGTCTCTGTCTGCATAAATGTGTATACATATATATATATATATATATATATATATATATATATATAAATGTGTGTGTGTGTGTATGTGTGTCTATTTTGATATTTACGTATGTATTTACATATATACATGCAAACACACACACACACACACACATATATATATATATATATATAAATATATATATATTTATATATGCGAATACATATACATATATACATACATATGTACATGCATACATACATACATACATACATGCATACAAACACACACACACACACGTACGCACACACACACACACATACACCCATTTACTCATCCATGCGTGCATGCATCCATGCATGCAGGCAGACAGACAGACAGACACACACACACACACACACACACATAGAGGTATACGTTAATGTACGGACATATAGTTAATGCTTTGCCCGTCTACGGTCTGGTTTTTATATACTTGGATATTATCGCCATAGCATCATGACGCATGCGCCTAGAGGCGTCTAGGTTTCTATGGGAGATAACAATGAAATATTTAATTTTTTTTAGAGTTCTATACCCGAAGGACAACTCACAGTCATTCAAAATTAAATCAGAGGTACGACAGGGTTGCCTACTGTCGCCTTTGCTGTTCAACCAGGCAATGGACTGGATTATGAAATTAACAATAGATGAGAGAAATGGAATCCAGTAGAACTTGAATAAACAGCTGGAGAACCTGGATTTTTCCGGAGGATATAGCCCTTCTGTCCCACACCCAAAGCCAACCAAATGCAATGGGAACTGGATAGACTGGATTATACCATACCTCTGAACAAGTCGGTTTGAAGATCCACGGGAAGATCCATTTACCATTTATTCAAGGGAGAAAGGTCAGGGATTGAGAGAGCAATAGAGATAAAACAGATTCACGTGTACTGCATAGACTATACCAAAGCGTTCGACAGGATGAACCAAAGGAAAATGTTCCATTTGCTGGAAGAGCTGCATGTTAATGGCAACGGCATGATAATTTTTCAGAACATATACTAGGGACAGGCTGCAGTTATACGAATAGATGACACAGTAGGAAACTTCAGAAAGATTAAAAAAGGAAGTGAGGCAGTAGTGTGTGCTATCCCTCCCTTGATCTGTTCAATATGCACAGCGAATTTATATTGCCATCTCTATATGCAATGGCTGGAGTATCGATGTGTGGATCACAGTCAACTCTAGACATCTAAAGTAGGTCATGTGTGGACACAGCTAACTCTAGATATCTAAAGTAGGTCATGTGTGGACACAGCCAACTCTAGACATCTAAAGTAGGTCATGTGTAGACACAGCCAACTCTAGACATCTAAAGTAGGTCATGTGTAGACACAGCCAACTCTAGATATCTAAAGAAGGCCATGGGTGGACACAGCCAACTCTAGAAATCTAAAGTAGGCCATGGGTGGACACAGCACTAACAACTTGAGTTTCACTGATGACGCTGTGTTTATAACGCAGGATGAGTCATATTTGAGAAGACATCAGAAGCAATGGCAGTAACTAGGAAGCAGAAATCTCCAAAATGTTGTATAAGGATGAACGATACGGAACTAAAACATGCACTCATTTCAACACTTGGGCACCCACATCAGTTCTCGTGGGAGATACACTTATGAAATAAAGAACAGAATAACCAAAGCAAAATCAGACTTCCAGAGTATGAGGGGAATGTTGTGCAACAAGAGCCTATCACTAGATTTATTGTGGAGAATTCTTGGATGCTGCGTAGAACCAGTACTGACATACGGCAGCGAGTCACTGACAATTAGCAGGCAAATACAGGAATCATTGGAGGCAATGGAAACGTGGTTTTACAGAAAAACATTTGGAATTACTTGGACTGCAAAAAAAAGATGATCACGTGGTTCTTGCGGAAGCACAGATACACAAAGACAGCGTGTGGCAAAGATAAGGACAGGGCAGTCTGTTTTTTTCGTTCAAATCATGAGAATCGGCGGATTGGAACACACTGTAACAACGGACAGAATTGTAGGGAAGAGGCACAAATGGAGGCAAAGTCAGAAAATATTTGACAACCTGAAGGCATGGTATGGGAGACGATCAATGACTGGAATGATAACCGGTACACGGTGATAAGAGGATAGGTTAATGATCGTCAACGCCAAACGGTAGAGGACCGGATGATTATGATGAGGATGATGATGATGCAATACAATAGTACGCTTAGGCAAACATAAATGTCTGCTCTGGGGGTGAAGCTTTCTTCTAACATTTCCTCTAAACATTAATGTCTGCTCTGGGAGTGAAGCTTTCTTCTAACATTTTCTCTAAACATCAATGTCTGCTCTGGGAGGGAAGCTTTCTTCTAACATTTCCTCTAAACATTAATGTCTGCTCTATGAGTGAAGCTTTCTTCTAACATTTTCTCTAAACATCAATGTCTGCTCTATGAGTGAAGCTTTCTTCTAACATTTTCTCTAAACATCAATGTCTGCTCTATGAGTGAAGCTTTCTTCTAACATTTTCTCTAAACATCAATGTCTGCTGTGGGAGTGAAGCTTTCTTCTAACATTTCCTCTAAACATTAATGTCTGCTCTATAAGTGAAGCTTTCTTCTAACATTTCCTCTAAACATTAATGTCTGCTCTATGAGTGAAGCTTTCTTCTAACATTTCCTCTAAACATTAATGTCTGCTCTATGAGTGAAGCTTTCTTCTAACATTTCCTCTAAACATTAATGTCTGCTCTATGAGTGAAGCTTTCTTCTAACATTTTCTCTAAACATCAATGTCTGCTCTATGAGTGAAGCTTTCTTCTAACATTTTCTCTAAACATCAATGTCTGCTCTATGAGTGAAGCTTTCTTCTAACATTTTCTCTAAACATTAATGTCTGCTCTTCGAGAGAAGCTTTCTTCTAACATTTCCTCTAAACATCAATTTCTGCTCTGGGGGTGAAGCTTTCTTCTAACATTTCCTCTAAACATCAATGTCTGCTCTGTGAGTGAAGCTTTCTTCTAACATTTCCTCTAAACATTAATGTCTGCTCTGTGAGTGAAGCTTTCTTCTAACATTTCCTCTAAACATTAATGTCTGCTCTGGGAGTGAAGCTTTCTTCTAACATTTTCTCTAAACATCAATGTCTGCTCTATGAGTGAAGCTTTTTTCTAACATTTTCTCTAAACATCAATGTCTGCTCTGGGAGGGAAGCTTTCTTCTAACATTTCCTCTAAACATTAATGTCTGCTCTATGAGTGAAGCTTTCTTCTAACATTTTCTCTAAACATCAATGTCTGCTCTATGAGTGAAGCTTTCTTCTAACATTTTCTCTAAACATCAATGTCTGCTCTATGAGTGAAGCTTTCTTCTAACATTTTCTCTAAACATCAATGTCTGCTCTGGGAGTGAAGCTTTCTTCTAACATTTCCACTAAACATTAATGTCTGCTCTCTGAGTGAAGCTTTCCTCTAACATTTCCTCTAAACATTAATGTCTGCTCTATGAGTGAAGCTTTCTTCTAACATTTCCTCTAAACATTAATGTCTGCTCTATGAGTGAAGCTTTCTTCTAACATTTCCTCTAAACATTAATGTCTGCTCTATGAGTGAAGCTTTCTTCTAACATTTTCTCTAAACATCAATGTCTGCTCTATGAGTGAAGCTTTCTTCTAACATTTTCTCTAAACATCAATGTCTGCTCTATGAGTGAAGCTTTCTTCTAACATTTTCTCTGAACATTAATGTCTGCTCTTCGAGAGAAGCTTTCTTCTAACATTTCCTCTAAACATCAATGTCGGCTGTGGGAGTGAAGCTTTCTTCTAACATTTCCTCTAAACATTAATGTCTGCTCTTCGAGAGAAGCTTTCTTCTAACATTTCCTCTAAACATTAATGACTGTTTTGGAGGTGAAGCTTTCTTCTAACATTTCCTCTAAACATTAATGTCTGCTCTTCGAGAGAAGCTTTCTTCTAACATTTCCTCTAAACATTAATGTCTGCTCTTCGAGAGAAGCTTTCTTCTAACATTTCCTCTAAACATTAATGACTGTTTTGGAGGTGAAGCTTTCTTCTAACATTTCCTCTAAACATTAATGTCTGCTCTTCGAGAGAAGCTTTCTTCTAACATTTCCTCTAAACATTAATGTCTGCTCTTCGAGTGAAGCTTTCTTCTAACATTTCCTCCAAACATCAATGCCTGCTCTGGAACTACCTTCCACATTTCTCATGATCAACTAGAAGCTATCACGTAGAAAACTATTTCGAAAAAAGAATTTCTATAGGAACAATTATTTGTTAACTTTTCTATTATTGGACTTCCTTGTCGTTTCGACACGCTATTATACAACTTAATGGCCTAAGACGTCATGTTTTCCATCCATTTTCCTGACCATAGTGCTCCTGTATGGTGAATACACATGCAGTGTTTCTCAAATTGGTGATCTGCTGGACCCTAGTATTCGAAATGTCTCTATGGGTTCTGTGGAAAGTTTTTATAGGGTCAGTTAAAGGTCTGTATGGGTTTTGTGAAAGGTCTCTATGGGGTCAATTAAAGATATGTATAAATTCTGTCAAAGGTCTCTATGGGGTCAATTAAAGATCTGTTTAAGTTCTGTGGAAGGTCTCTATGGGGTCAATTAAAGATCTGTATAAGTTCTGGGAAAGGTCTCTCTGGATCATGGGGAATGTCTTTATTGGTTCACACGGTCTCTATGGGTTCTGGAAGGTCTCTATGAATTCTAGAGGTCTCTGTGGATTCTATGGAAGGTCTCTATGGGTTCTATGGAAGGTCTCTATGGGTTCTATGGAAGGTCTCTGTAGGTTCTATTGGAGGTCTCTATGAGTTCAATAAAAGGTCTCAGTGAAAAATCGTGACACGAAAAGAAGCCTTTAAATATTCTGATGGATACTAAAAGAGGTCTTTAACTGTTCTGCTGAATATGAGCAGAGGCCTTTAGCTGTTGTGCTGGATACGAATAGAGGCCTTCAGCTGTAGTGCTGGATACTAATAAAGGCCTTTAGCTGTTGTGCTGGATACTTATAAAGGCCTTTAGCTGTTGTGCTGGATACTAATAAAGGCCTTTAGCTGTTGTGCTGGATACGAATAGAGGCCTTCAGCTGTTGTGCTGGATACTAATAAAGGCCTTTAGCTGTTGTGCTGGATACTAATAAAGGCCTTTAGCTGTTGTGCTGGATACGAATAGAGGCCTTCAGCTGTTGTGCTGGATACGAATAGAGGCCGTGAACTGTTCTACTGAATACCAATATACTATTCGTAGAAATCTTGAACTGTTTGGCTGAATATGAATATTTACAGAAATAGCGAAATTGACGCCAAAAAGTTATGTTAAATAAGTGTATCGACATTTCTTATCATTTTAAAGTAATGAAAAAAAAACCGTGTGATGTTTCAAAGTATTACGTCGTTTCAGAAAATATTTGTAAACTGTGTAATGCTACTAGCTTATCATTAATCATTTTATTAATTCAGTTAAAAAGTGGTTTTTTAAAAATACGTCTCTCAGTATTTTCTGTTGGCTTGGCTTCGTTCATTCTCAATCTGCCACTACCAAACACTGAAAGGACTTAAGTAGCAGAATGTAGTCCAGAGAATGGAATGCGTTGTGTCGTAGTTTACAGCTTGACTTCGACATTTGCACCTTTTGGTCCAACACATCCGACTTCAGCAAATCATTTTTTGATTACCTGGTTAGCATTCCCTCTTCGATCCCTTCTCCTTAGCCAGTCAGCCCTGCTGTAGCCTGTTATCCAGGATCACCGCGTGAAGGTGTAGAAGGCTCTTGGCAGCTATGGTTCGCTGGCCCTGACGCTAGAGTCAGCTATGGATCGCTGACCACTGCAGCTCATGAGCTGCTCAGCATCTTGATCCCAGTATTCTCTGCTAAAAGACGACATTTAGCGGTTGATTGTTGCTATAGAATAATAAATAGTATTTATTAAACTCGAAAAGTCACTATAATGTATAGCAAAACAGCTAGGCACGATTTGAACCAAAACATCAATTTCAATGGGAAGACTAACACGTAGGTTGACATTTACAAGTTTGGTTTTTGCTGATTGCTGTCGTCAGTTGATGCAACTCGTGGTAACGTGTTTTTTGGGTTGTTGTTTTGTTTTGGTTGTTTTTGTGTGAAAGATTTATCTTTCTGGATTCTACTGGTGAAGACACGTGCCTTTCAACTCCATACCATGGTTTTTCAGGTTATATCAGGACGTATTGGCCAGTGTATGAATAATAATGTTCGCGTAAGCGTCAAAGGCACGTTAACGTCGATCGACCACCACCATGTCCAACTGCTGAGGCTGTGTCCATGTGTAGCGTGTCGACCAAAATCCCTACAGACTCCCCATGTGGAGCCGTGTACTCCGCAGCCTTGGGATGAAAGGCACGATGAGTGTGTTAGACTAATGTTTTTGTCAAGTTATCCGTGTCTGTCCGTGTCAAACTCCCTGTTTCCACGTGCCCTGCCGCCAAGGCTTCTGACTGCGTCCACCTGTGCTGAGAATGCGAGGTTGGGAGAGGTATCGTGTAATCTCCTGTGGAGGAAGGGGCGGGCAGGAGGAAGTCGGCTTTAGTCCGAGCAGAAATTTCCTTGAGTAGTGATAATCTTAATTGAATTCTGGTGTACAGTTAAGCCGAACGTTGAATTCCGTCATGAACCACAGCTTGAGCTAGGCATGAATTGCAGCGAAATGCAGCATACAAAATAAGACAACCGATCGAAAACACATTAATTCCACAGAATAAAGTCCTTGATACCACCTGGTGAAGGAGTTGTGAAATATAATCCGAACATGAATCAACAAAACATCGGAAACCTCAACACAAACACCGGAGAGAGTCGAGAGCGCAAATACTAAGGCACGACCATCTTACTTTCCTTCTCCTGTATATCTTTTTGTCATATGTTGTTGTGTCTGTTCCATTATATAACTTTTCCAGTACATGCACAATAGTTCTGCAAATCCTTTCTTGGAATAGTTGACATACGAAAGAAAAATCCCTGAAATGCCCAGTCACATTGAACACAAAGTGATTTCGAACAAAGTATGTTGGGATTACAAACCCAGCCTTCACCTCTACATCCCACCGCTCCCCCATGTTAAAGTACTCAACGCTGGGAGCCGTATTGTACACGTTAGTTTTAGTCGACCTGTACTTCTACAGGGTAGCGTTCCTGTGCAGGTCCTTGCTCTGGTATGAGCTGGATGTAGCCGGGAAACGGATTTTCTGCTTAGCGGGCTAGGCTCGAGCAGCTTAATACTCCCCTGCGTTGGGGCAATCGCCTACATCGGGTGGTAAACTGATGTGTGAGCTCATCTTAATAGACGCAAACACTAGAGCAAAGTAGACCCGCAGTCTGTTAGGCGCCATCTATGCTGCTCTAAACAAACCACCCAACCATGGCCGGCATTTTGCCATGTCATACAGTTAGTTGCCTATTACGACATTCTCCCTGTGAGGCAGTGGTACTGTTCTTGCCCTTGTTATATACAAAGAACACGACAGACCACTCGGGTACACGTTAGTACAACATTTCAACTTAAACTTACCCAACTTCTGCGACCAAGATGAATACACTGCTCTTTAACTTAATCGTGTTCGATTGCAATGTGCAATTCGATCGGAAACGAATAACTCATTGATTGTACTATTCGACAAAATTCGAATAACTCATTGATTGTACTATTCGACAAAATTCGAATAACTCATAGAAGTACATGTTGTGAGATTTTCGTTCCAGACCAATTTTCTTTGACAGCGGGCTTACAGTGGCTGGTCTTATATTCCAGGTCGTACTGAAGATGGTGAATCTGGGTTCTCCTCGCTGTAGTGCAATGCAAGCCTTCACAGCAGGCGAATAACTAAAGGTGTCACAGAATTCGAATAATTCATGTATTGTACTATTCGGCTCCGAATCTAATGCGAATCGAGTATTTGGTACATCAGTAGAGAGTTCTGTTCATCTGACAATTGCCGGCAGAGACGGATTAGACATGTATGCCATTGCCACATTAATAGACTATATTTTATATGGCTTGGCTTGGCTTGGCTTCGTTCGTTCTCAATCTCCAGCTACCAAACCATGAAAGGGCTTAAGTAGCAGAATGTAGTCCAGAGAACGGAAGGCGTTGTGTCGTAGTTTACAGCTTGACTGCGATATTTGCACCTTTTGGTCCAACACATCCGACTCTAGCAAGCATTTTTTTAGTATCGGGTTATCATTCCCTCTTCGACCCCCTCTCCTTAGCCAGTCTGCCCTGCTGCAGCCTGCTATCCAGGATCAGCGCGTGGAGGTGTAGAAGGGTCTTAGCAGCTCTGACGCTAGTAGTCAGCTATGGATCGCTGACAACTGCAGCTCATGAGCTGCTCGACATCTTGATCCCAAATTCGTTTGATACATCTGTGCAACCGCTTTCAAACAGTAACTCGGTCAAGCAGATCATGTACCTGACGCTCTGAGACTTGCCAACGGAAACTCTCTGCGACGGAGACTTCGCGCCGCTGGTTTGCAAAACAGACGTCCTAACATTGGATTTATCCTTACTGGACGTCACCAGACCAACAGACTGGCTTGGGTCTTACACAATATTCGTGGCTCAAAGGTGGAATGGCGATCAACGATGTTCTCTGATGAAAGCCGGTTTAATTTCTCCTTTGCTGGTAAGATAAATCTCATTTGGCGCCGTCCAGTAGGAAAATATGCCGATGCCTGTGTAGTTCAGCATGACAGATATAGATTCTCTAATGACCACCGTAGTCCCGTTCAAGTCTTCAGAGCTAACGATACCGCTGAAGTCTGCGTTAATCAAATACGGCAACCTAACGTAGTGCCTTTCTTCCAGAATCACCTATATCTGGGCATCTCTCAGCACGATAACACTAGGCCACACACAGCTAACGTTACCAGGAATTTCTTAGCCTAGCAACCTGTTCTTGTACTGGATTGACCTGCAATCTTCCTTATATCAACCCGATTGAATACGTGATGGATAAACTGAGCAGAAAGGGCCGCCAGCATGACATCAACAATGCGAAATATTATACTCATTGCAGAATGGAACGGCATTCTCCAAATGTATTTCGAGACACTGCAATAGCATGAGACGCCGATGTCAAACCTGTATTAATGCTGCGGGTGGTGGTACGCTGTAATGTATGTGATTTCATGACAGTGAGTGTGACTTGCCCCTTGGGTTGACAACTACTTAGGAGCCGCCTCT
Source organism: Ariolimax columbianus (assembly GCA_036924085.1). Taxonomy (NCBI): domain Eukaryota; kingdom Metazoa; phylum Mollusca; class Gastropoda; order Stylommatophora; family Arionidae; genus Ariolimax; species Ariolimax columbianus. The sequence goes on from JAVGWX010000011.1 coordinate 61,596,247, forward strand.
GAATTGTCTCGTGTTTAAGAATACAACACATTTTTGTCAGTAAATGGATTAAACATGTAGTTTCAATTACTTTAAATTTAGCACAACGAGGTGCGGTTCCTGAAATAAAGCGATGTGGTTTTTAATGACGCCTAGTATGTGTAACATTTTGTTAGAGTACACCTTCATCAATGCCCACAACGCTGGTAAATATTTCTACAGGGCTAGAGGACGACCGCGAAGCAAAGGGATTGATGACATTAGAGCGATTGTGCAACGACAGTCTCACAACGATCGATGCAGCGCACTTGGCGAAGGACAGAGTATTTAACCTCCACACGCCGCTCAACGGTATAAGTTGAAAGAAAACTAACCAGCTGTCAGTTTCTAGCGTTTTAATTGTAATATAGTGATAGAGACAGACCACTGGAATTGTTCATCTAGAATCTCAGAAATTATATTCATAAAAGAAAAGGAAAACATTTGTATGCAAATAAATACTGGAGATGGAGAGACAGGGGTCAGTTAAGTTCAGTTCAGTTCATCCCGCAACCCATCAGGTCGTTGGAGCACACTTGAAGACTCCCAAAATCTCATGCCATTTTTCTCTGTCTGCCGCCGACTGTCGTATCTCACCGGGACGAAGGCTTGACCACTCAGTGGTATTGTCCACCCACCTCTTCCTTGGACGTCCTCGCCCTCTCTGTCCCGGTACGGAACCAAAGAGTATCGAGTTGGTAATTCTGTTGGACCTCGCGACGTGCCCGCACCAGACCATCTTTCGTCTTTTGATTGTTCTGAACAGATCTTCAAAAGGGCCAATAGCGTTTTTAACTCTCTGTCGTATTTCTACGTTCGTGACACGATCTTTATTTGTAACACTTAGGAGTTTTCTATAGCACCTCATTTCCATTGCATGTATTCTGCCCTTGATATCTGCTGTAATGGTCCAGGTCTCGCAGGCATACATAAATATTCAGATCACCAAAGAGCGCATTAGTCTAACTTGCATGCCGAGGACGAGCCGCTTGTAGACGGGAGTAGAAATATACAATTCATAATAGCGTTAGATGATATGTAAATACCAGTTTCTAAGTTACCAGTAATAGGAAAATGACAATGAAGAAGATAAAAAGAAGAGTAATCAGATAAAATTAGAAGAATAACATGATAATGATGTCTTAGTCTTAGTCGACCTGTACTTCTACAGAGGCAGATGTCCCTGTGCAGGTTCCAGCTTTGGCGTTGACTGGATGTAGCCGGGATGAGGATTTCCTGCTTAGACCCGAGCAGATTATTATTCCGCTGCGTTAGAACAAGTCCTGGGAATGGTGGTTAACCGATGTGTAACCGAGTTCATATTAATAGACCCAAACGCTAGAACAAAATAGACACGCAGCTTGTTAAGCGCCATATATGCTGCTCTTAAAAAGCCACCTAATCATCGCCGCTGTTATGCCATGTTACGCAGTTAATCGCCTCTTAGGACATGATCTCTGTGGGGCAGTGGTTCTATTCTTGTCCTTGTCATACACAAAGACTCCGACGGACTACTCGGTCAGTAATTTAGTATTTGCAGCAAATATTTTGTAAGAGAAAGTCGCCGGAATCGTTACCCTATATGACGCAAGATGATGATTAATTGCCTTAGGGTGCAAATCTTCGTATTATATCTGTAATAGTCTGTACTAAGTATATGTATATGATTTTACAATACATCTTCGTCCTCGTGCACTAGGCGTTGACGTCATTAAAGAGTAGTAACGATTTGGGTTCATCGACTCTTATGTTGAATCCCACTTCTGATGTAATATGGCTGGCTTCTGTTATCTGTCCATGTAAATTTTCAACAACAATAGTTAAAGCACACATCTGTTTACTGTAGCTATTTCAAAAGCATATTAGACCTCTTCAGTTGTTCTTATTAGACTTTATTTAGTTAGTACAATGCTCCTGCATTATATAATAGTTGTCCTTGTATTCCACTAGTATTTCATCACTGGTTCTGTCAATATTCATCTAGGTCTGCGAAACATGGGCCATTATAGCAGACCTCCAGAGAAGAATCCAGGCCATAGAGATGAGATGTTTTAAAAGACTCCTAAATGTCACATTCAAAGACCGTATCACAATTGAAGTTCGACGAAGAATCAAGAATATAAGTGGACTGTACGACGAAGAATTAAGAATGGAAGTGGACTGTGCGACGAAGAATCAAGAATGGAAGTGGACTGTACGACGAAGAATCAAGAATGGAAGTGTACTGTACGACGAAGAATCAAGAATGGAAGTGGACTGTACGAAGACCTCGTCACAATGATCAAAAGGCGAAAACTGACTTGGTATGACCAGGTCTCGATGTCCAAGAGCCTTGCAAATACGATACTAAAGGGCACAATACAAGACGAGCAAAGCAGGGAAGCCCGACATAAAAATAATGGGAAGACAAAATCCATGAATAGACTTATCTTCGACCTAAGTAGGGACAAAAAGCAACCATAGATGGTAATGAAGGATTGTGGAGGTGTCAACAAGGGTACCACAGCGATCTCAGGATGATTTGGGGTGAACTAATCTAAACTGTATTCCATAGTCAAATACTATTCAGAGTTTATTCAACTATATCAACAACGTTTTCATGAGAAATAAATGCTTTGTTGATATCCTTGACCTTGCTATTATTATAACTTAACTTAACGTCTTTATACTGGTTTAGAAAACTCTGCAGAGTTTGTATACAATCAGTATCATTTACATTACCTTGCTTTAAAAGCTATGCGCATCCAATCTATTCTTAAATGCATTAATTGTTCCTGCCTCCACTACTTCATGTGGTTATGCATTCCACGCATTCACCACTGACTAAAAATATGTTTCCTAATATTTAATCTGGACCTTTCTTTAGTTAATTTGTAGCTATGCCCTCTTGTAGGTGGTTGTATTTTGAAAACTTGTTATAGTCTAGTTTATCCGTTCCTTTGATAATCTTATAAACCTGTATTAAATCATCTCGAATTATTTTCTTCTCTATACACTGTAGGCCGATTATTTTGAGTATTTCCTCATAACTGTAATTCTGGAATCCAACATTCAGCTTTGTCGCTCTTCTTCGTATCCTTTCCAGCACGTTTTTATACCATCTACGAAAATGACCCCACACCTGTACACAGTACTCCAATCTAAGTCTAACTAGTGTTTTATGCAATTTGACTATCACTTCTTTGCTCCTATGTTTAAAATTTCTTTTTATCATACCTAACATTGCATTTGCCTTTTTTACTGCTACCTGGACTTGCTCACTCACCTTACCTGTATGATCTATTATAACCCCTAGGTTATTTTCCTGTTCTATCTTTCTAATATTGTTCTCGCCCATTCTGTAACTATGTTCCATATTGGATCTACCCATGTGGATGACTGTATATTTATCTACATTAAACTCCATTTGCCAGCTTACAGACCATTCTCGAATTTTATCTAAATCCGACATCAATATATCAACTTCTACTTTAGATGAGACACTACTGCATTGGTTTGTGTCAGCGAATTTTGCAATCATGGATCCCATATCAATGTCGAAATCGTTTATATATAACAAGAACAAAATTGGTCTCAAAACCGAGCCCTGCGGCACTCCCCTTTTTACTCCACACCACTCAGAGTACTCCTTATGTATGCCCAGTCTCTGCCTTCTTCCTGTTGACCAATTTTCAATGCATCTTCCCCACCTATTCAATGTGATTTTAACTTTCGCAATAATCTTTGATGAAGTACTCTATTAAAGGCCTTTGCAAAATCTACATAAATAACATCCACTGGTTCCCCTTTATCTTTCATTTTAGTAACCTCCTCCATGAACTCTGATATATTTCCTAAGCACGATCTCCCTCTAGTAAACCCATCCTGACTATTTCTGATTAGATTAAATGTGTCGAAACGTATTACAATGTTTTCTTTGATTATTGACTCTAACAATTTACAGACTATGCTCGTTAAACTCGACGGACAATAATTTGCTGGATAAAATTGTTTACCCTTTTTGAATAATGGGATCACCCCTGCATCTTTCCAATCTCTTGGAACAATCCCTTGTGCAAGGGATTGAGAACATAATATAGCCAATGGTTTTGCTAGTTGGTCTCTAATTTCAAAAAGCAATTTAAGAATCTTACCATAGCAAGAAATCGGATACAGCAGGCCCTAACATAGCTGGAAGAGTGGGCGAACTCATGGCTGGTCAAAATAAACGAGGAGAAAACCACATGCACAATATTCTCGCTTTCCATCAAACCCCAAAATACCAAATTACGTTTAAATGGCAAATTCCTGCAGCCAAACGACAACCCAAACTATCTGGGAGTCACATTTGATCGGCGCATGACATGGAAAAGTCAGATTGAGAGAAACCGAATGAGAGCCAGAGAAAGAATGGCAATCATGAGGAAACTTGCTGGCACAAGCTGGGGAGCAGACGAAAGCATACTAAAGAAACTGTACACTGGAAGAGTGAGACCAGTTCTAGAGTATGGCATTGCGGCATGGACAACAGCAGCAAAGGCGAACTTCGATAAAGTTAGCAAACTTCAAAACCAAGCCATGAGAGTTATAACAGGAGGCATGAAGTCAACGCCAATTGTAGAACTTGAAAAGATTACAAAACTGCAAGCCATGACCTATAGAAGAGACTGCAGAGCCCAGCTGCAGTCAGAGAAACTCCGAAGACTGACTGACCATCCAATGCACCAGAGACTAAACAATTTGGGAAATGGGAAACTAAAGCGGAGAAACTTTGCAGAAATAGCCAAAGCAAAGATGCACGAAGATCCCATAAAAACAACACCAAAACCCATCACTACTGTACGAAAACCTACCTGGAGGCAGGATATATTTCCAGAGGTGGTAGAAAATATACCAGGTATTGGAAACAAAAACTGCCAGACTGAAAAACAAAAGAGAGATACTACCCTAAGCTTTATATCGAAAAACTACCCAATGATGGACTGGACTCATGCATACACCGACGGTTCTGTAACAAACACTACACAGAACAGAGGGGCAGGAGCTACTGGTAAGTACACAAGCAATTTCAGAGCGGAGGCAGAGGCACTGAGGGCGGCAGTGGAAGAAATGGGGACACATAAAGAAAATGAAAGCCATACAGTCCTGCTTACAGATGCTCTGGCCGTAGTCACAGCGCTAAGAAGCCAGAAAAACACTGAGCTTAATGACTTAAGAGCAGCACTCTGCCAACAGTGCCAGCAGTCCGCACCAAAAAGAGTAGTGGTACAGTGGGTCCCATCACACTGCAACATCCAAGGCAACGAGGAGGCAGACAGACTGGCAAAAGAAGGTGCAAGACTACCACAAACAGATACTAGTATGACGTACGAAGAGTCAAAACGGCTTATTAAAGCCAGATACAAGACCAAATGGGAAACCGAACATACTGGTTACACCAAAAACGATGCCTATTACCAGTTGAACAGAAGAGAGCAGGTCGTTGTCTTCAGACTTCGCACTGGCCACAATAGACTGAGGTACCACCTATTCAACAAATTGAAGATAGGTGGTACCGACGAATGCCCGTGCGGTACCGGTAAAATGATCGCTGAACATCTGCTGCAGAACTGCCCAACATACGAGGATCAGAGAGAGCAGATGTGGACATCACCAGAGGAACTGCAAGACAAGCTCTATGGCAGTGTCGACAGCCTCAGGATGACCGCCGCTTTTTTCGAAAAAATAATGGTTACTGTCTGACTGCGTAAGAAGAAGAAGAAGAAGAAACAGCAATTTTGGATGAATACCATCTTGACCTGAACATTTATCTACTTTCAACCCCTCCAATTTTTAAAAAATAATTTCCTTTGTAATACAGATTGGTCTTAATTGGTCTTGAAGCAGTTCTCTTTTGTGTATATTGTGCCAAAGTACTGATTGAGTTGATTAGCTGCCTCCCTATTCTCACTTATTTTTGTTCTGTACTGTCTATGAGAGGGTTTACTTTGTGTTTGGTTTTTTGTTTATTTCTAACATAAGAAAAGAAGCTGTTACTGTCAGTTTTGATCCCCTGAGCAAGTTTTTTTTCGACGTTTTTGCTGTTTTATTCACTTTCTGAGCTATGTTCTGCTTGTCCAAATATTTTTAATATGTGACTTTTGATTTATCTTCCTCTATATATTTTTTCCTTCTTTATTTTTCGCTCTTCTACATTTAACTACAAATCTAGTTATCCACTTTTTACGCTTGGTGTTTACCTCCCTACATGGAACACATTCCTCTTTTAGGTTTTCTAGAACTGTTTTAAAACTCTCCCACTCTTGTTCAACATCTGTTCCTCCAATATCTATCCAGATTATGTGACTCGCTGCCTCTTTCATCTTCTTAACATCTGCCTTAGAGTAGTCGTGTGTTTGCCTGTTTATGTTTACTTCTTTACATGCTATAAGATTCCAACGGATGATCTGTTATGTATATTGCTCTTACGTTTAATTGTGTTAGCCCTTTACAGACCTAATTTACAAGAAGTTAGTCTTAATGTTCAAGACAAGAACCAAAGTTGTATATTTATGGTTTTAAAAAAGGCATTAAAACTAAAATTTTAACTTTTAAAAATTAAGACACAGCTTTTATGTATAAATAAAAATTTAGCTAAATAACAAGATATTGTTGATATCTGACATTTGACTTCAGATAAATCGAACTGTAAGTGGTGCCACTCTACTTGACTGCAATTGGGCAATATAAACTGTAAAGGGTTAAGGTGACTTGTGCATCATTCCATCCCCTTGCCTTATGGAATTCAGGATGAGCTGTTCTCAGCTGATATTCAACAATTCGTCTTATTCTTTGTTCAACTGTTATAGTACACATATCTAATGTTTAACTTAGTAGCGACTTGCCACTGTTTGTATAACCATTACTATTACAGCTTTTTCCCCCTTCTAGATTGGTATTATTGTGGCTTGCTGCCAATCATCTGCTTTGTAAACAGATGAGCACGTCTGTTCATGTGATACCACAGAACTAGCCTTACCATTTTTGATTTTTGTGTTGAATTACATTTTCTCTCGTTCATCACTGTGTGTCTTGATTGCTGTCCTGATCTTTTCCATAAACCACTTACAGTCATCTAATACATCGTGTGTCATGGAGAAATTTGTTAGTAGGGGTCATTAGTCTGATCGCTATGTTGGGGTCACGTGACAGGAACATATCTTACATTCGTGTTAAACAATCTATTTATATTTTCCTAGGCGAAATCTTTCATATTTGGTAGAGATGGTTGAAAGGAAATCTGTCTGTAGAGATGGTTGAAAGGAAATCTGTCTGTAGAGATGGTTGAAAGGAAATCTGTCTGTAGAGATGGTTGAAAGGAAATCTGTCTGTAGAGATGGTTGAAAGGAAATCTGTCTGTAGAGATGGTTGAAAGGAAATCTGTCTGTAGAGATGGTTGAAAGGAAATCTGTCTGTAGAGATGGTTGAAAGGAAATCTGTCTGTAGAGATGGTTGAAAGGAAATCTGTCTGTAGAGATGGTTGAAAGGAAATCTGTCTGTAGAGATGGTTGAAAGGAAATCTGTCTGTAGAGATGGTTGAAAGGAAATCTGTCTGTAGAGATGGTTGAAAGGAAATCTGTCTGTAGAGATGGTTGAAAGGAAATCTGTCTGTAGAGATGGTTGAAAGGAAATCTGTCTGTAGAGATGGTTGAAAGGAAATCTGTCTGTAGAGATGGTTGAAAGGAAATCTGTCTGTAGAGATGGTTGAAAGGAAATCTTTCTTTATATGTGGTTGAAAGGAAATCTGTCTGTAGAGATGGTTTAAAGGAAATCTTTCTTTGTTCGATAATTCATTGACCTCTTCGTCTTATTCTCTTTCTTTCATCATGTCCATTCTCAAGATATGATCAACTAGAACAGTCAAAATCGTTCATTGTTTACTCATTGTGGTCTAATCATAAACAAATCTTGAGATGTTTTCTTTCTATTGTTTATTTTGTTTGTTTGTGTGTTTATGAGTAGTACGTGTTGTGATCTTTGCAGTTTTGTTGAATTTTGTTTGGCAGCGGATTTGTAGTAGTTGGTCTTTCATCCCGTGTTGTACTGAAGAGAGGGGACCTAGATACTCCTCGCGGTAGTGCAATGCAAACTTCGCAGCAGACGAATCACTAAAGGAATGGTAGTGCCACCCTTGCATCGTTGGCGAGGCTGTTGTAATACAACATGTTTCCATGAGCATGGTTGAACGGGAGATGAAGTCTTGATCAGTATGCTTCAATTCACTCTGAAAGGCAGTCTTGGTTTCAGTTTTTCTTTTAGTAACTGAAGATGAACTAAACCAGGAGTGGAAAACCTTTTCACATTGGAAGGCTGCATTAAGCTAACAGTAAACCTAATAAAGCCGTATTCCAGGAAAGTCATTTAAACGAGCCCCAAAACGTCCATAACTTTGTAAAAATCTAACTCGCGCAGCCTCGTGCGGTGCCAATCAGGCACGGAAGTTAACGTACATTCTAGAGTTGCATTATAAGTAAATCATTATCAGGTGTCAATATAGCATTTACGAGTTACTAATGATTTTTTATTTGTGGCTGTCAGTCGGGTAGGATTATTTCATTGAATCTTCTTTTATTTGATATTTTAAATATCTCCATTTTAATATTTAAATAAAAATAATGAAAAGGAAAAATATATTGATACAAATAAAAATATTTGTTCTCCAAAATTTGAATTTATTCAAAAGACCGCACTTAATGGCTAATAAGGTAGCATTCTCCATCTCCATTATACGCTCGAAGTTATCCTGGACATATTACCAAATGCCTGCTGCCAATAACTAATGTGGACATTAAAATCCCGTGCATGATTTTATTTGAACTTGATACAAGAGCCTACATAGAAAGCTTCTACTTATTCTTTCGTCTTCGTTCCCCGGATTAAATACAATCGTATTAACTACGGAGAGCATTTTTTTAAATATTTATTTTTGTCAAACTTTCAGATATCTGTACTCTTAATTTCATGAACAAAATGTGACGATGGAAGGTTAAGGGAGACTCGTTGTTCCACTGATATTGTTCATTGTATGATTTTATTTAATTACATACTAATAGTTAAAATGCGTAATTTTAGTAGCATATATATGTAATAACTGAAGGAGACTAAATTTATTCATGTATCTTGTTCGTTTTCTCGTGTTATTTCTCTACTTCGATGTATATGCTTCTTTAACAACAAACGTTATGCTATAAACTGCGCTGGATTCAAACTTGAGTTGAAGCGATCTTCCTAAAATGTATTTATATGTTTACTTTCAGTAACAAATGTAATGTCAGAATGTGAAGAACATTTAATTTTTCATTATGTTGTTAGTTTTCTCGTGTCATTTATCTAAGAATATTAATCCAGCTTACATGCTTGTTTTTCAAATGTGTTTATCAAATTGAGAACAAAGTCAAATATTGTATATCATACAAACACGTCAGTTGAGTTGGCTGGATCACAATATGAGTCATGAAAGTCTTCTACAGAAGATATTAGAGGGCAAGATTCAAGAGAAGAGAGAACCAGTGCGATGTAAAGACTGGCGTTTATATCTCAAGCATTCAGGTGCATTAAAGCACGAACTTTTACTGAAACGAAGAGAAATACAGGGGATATGGTCAAATAGAGAGACATAGACAGCCTTACAACCAGTCTCAGAACTAATGAACCAGATTTGGTCTAATGGAGAGACATAGTCAGACAACCTTACGACCAGTCTCCGGACTGACCAACCTGAGGATAGGGTCAAATGGAGAGACATACTCAAACAACCTTTACAACCAGTCTCCGGACTGACCAACCTGAGGATAGGGTCAAATGGAGAGATATACTCAGACAACCGTCCAACCCGGCTCAGGACTGATCAACCAGAGGATAGGGTCAAATAGAGAGACATACTCAGACAACCGTCCAACACGGCTCAGGACTGATCAACCAGAGGATAGGGTCAAATGGAGAGACATACTCAGACAACCGTCCAACCCGGCTCAGGACTGATCAACCAGAGGATAGGGTCAAATGGAGAGACATACTCAGACAACCTTCCGACCAGGCTCAGGACTGATCAACCAGATGATGATGATGCTTGTTTAGTAACAAAACGCTACAATCGACCCAGCTGTATATGTGATTATTTTGTAAATGTGTCTGACTTACAGTTAGGAACTCCACCTCACACACCTTTGTTTAGTACAATGAAGTCTCTAACATTTCATTCGGACGGCATCTTCGGCTAAAGGGACTTAATTACATTATAATTAAATGTTGAATTTCAGTTACAAAAGTGATCTTATAAGCTGCAGATAACCAATGTTAACATTGAGATTGGTTTCAACATCTGATAACGTGAACCTTAATAGTAACATTATCCTGCTTAACTTTTGTAACAAAGGTAACTATAAAAATAAACTTTATATTTTACGTTTTAATGAAATGCTTAATTTCAGTAACAAAAGTAACCTGATAAATAAACATTCTATTTGAAATTATCTACATTATAATCAAACGCTCAATTTCAGTAGTAATAACAATGGAAATAGAAATTGTTCAAATAATGAACTTCATTGCACAGCGGCGTCTCTACGTGTGTGTTTTCCCCTACATTGCTGGATGTTCCGGCCACAGAACACAAAACTCCAAAGCTCTTCTGATATTTCCCCTGACTTCGTCATGTACCCCTCTACAGCTGAGTCGACTGAAAAAGGAGGCCATGTCATGGTCTGGTCTGTCAAATTGACCACGTCGTGACTCAAACCTTTTAGGTTGAGATTAAAAAGATCGATATTTATTTTATATTAAATTATACAAATAGTATTCTAGCAAATAATACAGTTTGTAATACCCCACAAGTTATGAACATTCCACGGCGCTGGTCTTCGTGTGACACTGTCACAACATTAATCCTCCACATGAGAAAGTTTGTTTATAGACTATATATACCTTCCTGAGACCTATTAATTGTCAGGGCAAATAGATACCTCAATCGTTGCAAGTTGTTATGTCAATCTTCTTCTACTCCTGGGTCCTTTGTCTTTGGCGGATGTCCTGAAAAGGACGCTGTTTGGTCTTAGTTTAAAGTGAGGCTGCTATTTATTCGCCTTTCAGGTTTCAGAATGACATATTTGGGTTTCGGTTTGTCTTCACTCTTTGATATCTATGCTCTCAACGAGGCTGCATGGGTGCAGGGCTGCCGCCTGAATACGGAAGAGCGTCTTGGTCTACTATGGTTCGCTGACCATGGCGCGAGAATCTAGATATTAGTTTCTGACTGCTGTCAGCTCATTCATTGCTGCTACCTAGGCTCCTTATTTTAATATGAGACCCCCAAAAGCTTATTGCTGAAGGGAAGCTATGAATAACAATATCAGTCTTGACGCCTTATCATGGCAAGGTCATCAGGCTTTATCCGTGTTATCGACAAGTTACAGGCCATCCAGTGGTAATTGTGTGACTGAACAACATTGGATCTATTGGATCAGGGATACCGACCACTTGTCATGAACACCTAAGTCCTAGTACATGGAAGACTCTGACACTTCATCCATGAAAGCAGTATCTGCTGTGGAACAGCATTTTACACTACAATTCTGTTCAGTTCGTCGTCCACTTGTGCCAGTGAGCATCGTGGGGAGATTCAGTCGTCTTTCTTTGGCCAATATGTTACTGGGTCGTTGTACGCATGCGTCGCTAAATGAATACTCTTATGTCTTCTATCCATTGTGCACGCCATCTTCTTCGTCGCGTATAGCCATAACTTGTTTGTGTTATGATCTCGCAGTTGGAGCTGATCGGATAGCTTCCATGTGAGATGACCGAAACATTGTATTATCTGTCTAGAAATGTATTCTGCAAAATGATTACCTTTCAGTTATCGACATGGGTGATACTAATCCATAAATATATATCTTTGTATTACCGACACTCAAACATAAGTATACTTTCTGAGTTGTGTATGCGGCTGTATTTTATCAATCATAACTGCATACTTTTTGTCAAACACATTCTGAATAAAGTATTCTGAACAAATGTCTTGTTTTGTTTTGTTTTATTTTGAAATTATGGAAAAATTAAAGATCCAGTTAACACGTAAGTGAAGCCAATATTGGAAGATGCTGAGCAGCCCATTAGCTCCAGCGGTCAGTGACCCATAGCTGACTGCTAGTGTCAGGGCCATCAAACCAGAGCTGCAAAGACCATTTTACACCTCCGCTGGGTGATCTTGGATAACAGGCTTCAACAGAGTAACCTGGCTAAGGCGAAGGGATCAAAGAGGGAATGCTAACCTTGTACTCAAAACATGCTTGCTGAAGTCGGATGTGTTGGACCGAAAGGTGAAAATATGGCAGTCAAGCTGTAAACTACGACACAATGCATTCCGCTCTCTGAACTACTTTCTGCTCTTTAATCCCTTTTCAGTGGTTAGTAGTGGGATATTGAATACGAACGAAGCCAAACCACACCAATATTGGTATTCTCCAATGACATTTTAGAAGTGATATGGTCAATATCACATTGGCAGGCTTTACTTTCCCAGATTATTTTGGTACCCAATGTTTCAGGGTGCGTCGACCCCAGGAGGCTTTTGCGATTGGTAAAATCCCGCAACAACTGAGAACCGTACCTGGATCATTCGGGCAGGTAGCCAATGAGCTAACCACTATGCTACCTCGGCTCCCATTAATGTAAGTAAAGATTAATTAACTCGATTTTTATTCCGCAGAAAGTAAATCTTAGTTCAGATAATGAGTCTTTATTCGATTTGAGATCAGGTGTTTCCTTTTCTCTAAATTCATTGTTCTTTTGCAATCTTGATTCCCGTGTGCTCTTTGCAGGCATAGGACGAGCACTGCACTTGGCGACTTACAAAAGTCTGAGCCAAAGCGCTTTGTGTGTTCGTGCAGTGGTGGGTTCTGTTTTACAAAATACAGTTTCTAGCCACATCTACAATTTTCTTTCGTCGACTTTAAGACATGGTTGGAAAAGTAAAATGTTTACCTCTACTCTCTGATCCAGGGAGGGACACGAGGGACATCTTATTTGTATGATCACAGGTGAGAAAAGAGTAATCAGGTTAAGGTGAAACACACTGATGCGAAAGAGCTGCAGTGGTCAGCGACCCATCGCTGACTGCTAGTGTCAGGGCCAGCGAACCAGAGCTGTCAAGACCCTTCTACACCTCCACTTGGTGATCCTGAATAACATGCTGCAGCAGGGCAGACTGGCTAAGGAGAAGGGATCGAAGAGGTAATGCTAACCCGGTACTCAAAAAATGCTTGCTGAAGTCGGATGTGTTGGACCGAAAAGTGCAAATATCGCAGTCAAGCTGTAAACTACGACACAGCGCATTCCGTTCTCTAGATTACATTCTGCTACTTAAGCCCTTTCACGGTTTGGAAGCGGAAGATTGAGAACGAACGCAGAAGAAGAAGAGACACACTGATCAAAACCATCCTTTGGTCCAGAGAGCGACACTGGAGACAATGTGTTCTTAAGTTCACAGGGGAGAAAAGAGTAATCAGGGTCAGGTGAAACACACTGATCAAGACCTCAACCCTTCTCACGTACTCGTTGGTGCTCCTGCAAACAGACTGTGTCAAAGCGCTATGGGGAACGAGGTAGATTTTGGACACTGTAATCCATGTAGTGGTGAGCTTGGTACAGCAATACCTGATGTCCACAAGTTTCCGGAATGGGGTAGTTACTTCCCCTCTGGTGTAAATTGTTGTAAATGGGCTGTCCCTGTATCTCTTAGATATCCGGTGAATGCCTATGTGGAACAGAAGCTATGTGAGACCATAGAGGAAACAGAAGCTTTGTGGGTCCTGAACTAACTACGTTGGTAGGGGGTGTTATATTTCCCTGTACTAAATACTACAGACAATTCAGGCTCAGATTGGCCTATTTAGCCATCTGCGAACCCATGCGAACAGTGAATGTTGAGAAAGTGGTCCTCATTGTTTGCGAAAGGCGAACAACATAACTGATTAAAATGTTTTTAACAATGTGTGCCGATAATGCCAACGTTCTTAAGACATTTAAATTGCTTTATAAATATATTAAAATCGATTTTACGTTACCTTTGAATTTGACATAATCTCATTGATTCTGTTTTATAATTGCAGATCAGAAGTTGGAGCGGCTTAGGTAATGATATTTTTGTTTTCCTTTACTGAACTTAGCGTGGTGTATGCCCTTCTAGACTCGGATGGAGGTGTCCCTTCCGTTCTGTGTGGCTTAAAAATTACACATGATAAAGTAGCTGACTCCTTATCCAACTCCAATTGGTCGTCTCTAATGACATGTCTGTCAGGTAACACGTGGGTGTCCGGGGAAAGTTACTGACCAAGAACTGCATCTTACACCCTAGTCGTTCTCTTGAAAACACGATGTGTTACAGCAGTCTGGCCAACGCGGCGGGGATCGACATTGTTATATATAGTGGTGAGCCTACTGAGAAGCCTCGCATTACACTACAGTCAGGAAGACAACCTGACAACCTTCCTCGGTACGCCTTGAAATACAAGAAGAATCATTGTAGCATGCTACGAATGAAACATAGTCATTAATGAAGAATTCTGCATAAACAGCTCCTAACAATAATAACAACAACAACAACATTGTTTCTTTTTCCAGCCCTGGTATCAAACTGTTGAGTAACGTGAATGCGATGTTTATTCAGATTTCAATGTATGTCTTCTGTCAGATCTCTAATGACTGTCGCGTAATTGTTAGTCCCAAATGAAAAAAATATAATGGATCAAAGATTAAACTCGTCTCCTTTCATTTCCATCGACATCCGAGCACTGAAAACAGGATACCTGTTTACGAAACATCTAACATCACAAAAATGTCTCTTTGAAACTAAAATCAATAAACGAATTGGGCAAAGATGAAAACAAAATTAACAGAAAACAGCTAAGATATTAATACTGGACAGTTCAACATAACGGCATGGAAGGCATTATTAAACAACAGGATTAAGAGACAGCACCAGAGACATAGCTATGAAGATCAAGGAGTGTCTATGGGAGACGGCACGCCATATGATGCACTCACACTTCCAAGTATCGTTAATGTGGTGATTGATATGCCTCTTTATTTTAACAACTGTTTAAGATAACGTCAGTACACAATTATGTGATACAACTAACATATCCTAGTAGGAGTCCGAATCAATAATCTTACACTGACACGTCCTAGACATCACCTTTCATTGTTCTTTTGGTTCCGAAGACGTGAAAACTGAGCTGACAGCATTCAGCGACACATAGCTGACTGTTTGCGTCAGAACCAGCAATTCACAGCTAATTGTTTGCGTCAGGTCCAGCGACTCATGGCTAATTATCTGCGTCAGGGTCAGCGGCTCATAGCTAACTGTTTGCTTAAGGTCCGCGACTCATAGCTAGCTGTTTGAGTCCGGGCCAGTGACTCGTTACTAACTTTTTGCGCTAGGGCCAGCGATTCGTAGCCTACTGCTTGTCTCAGGGCCAGCGACTCACACGCAACTGCTTGCCTCAGGGCCAGCGACTCACACCCAACTGTTTGCGTCAGGGCCAGCGCCTCACACCCAACTGTTCGTCTCAGGGCCAGCGACTCACACCCAATTGTTTGCGTCAGGGCCAGCGACTCACACCCAACTCTTGGCGTCACAGTCAGTGAATTGGAGCTGACAAGGACTCTACTTCGCCTGAAAATGACGTCCTTGTAACGAGTTGCACGCGGAACATTGATCAGCAAGGGAATATAGATAGATAAGAGAATGCAATCCAAGTCCGAAAAAATACAACATGCTGAAACAGAATGTGTGGGACCAAAAGAAGCAGATGGCATAGCTCCGCTGTAAACAAACGACACAACGTAACAAAACGTTCCTTTAAGGATGAACGACGAAGACAAAGAGAACCTTCCCCTTTTTATACCTGTAGCTGGACAGTTTCCAGCGTCACTCTTGCTAATAAGGTACGAGGGGCGTTCGACTCAAACCGGGACGTCTTGGATAAGGAAATGTTTTTTTTTTCAAGTAGTCAAAATTCCATTTATTATTCCATATAATCACCTGCAACGTGTATGCGCTTATCCAAGCTTGAAAAGCTTCAGCGTAGAAAAATGTGTCAGTATGTCTGAACCAATACAGGACAGCCTGTTTCACTTTGTCATCAGTGCTGAGATGCTGACCTTCCATGAATTCTGTTAGGGGTCAAAACAGGTAGAAATCGCTTAGAGCGGGGTCTTTACTGCAAGGTGGATGTAGCAATACCTCCCAGCCGAGTTGCTGCAGATGGCACATAGTGCGGTGAGCCGAATGAGGTCCAGCGTTATCTTGGAGGAGCAGGACGCCCTTTGTGTTCAAACTAGGCCGTTTTATCCGCAGACGATTTTCCGCATCACTCCAAATTTGTATGCATTGTTCACTGTTGAAAGTGGCACCACGGGGTAGAAAACCCACATGAATGATGTCAAGTTTGTCCAAGAAAACAGTCGTCATCACTTTATCTGCAGACGCAATTGTCTGAAATTGTTTGGGTAGTGGTGATTGCGTATGCTCCATTGCTTGGATGCTCGCGTCGATTCCAGAGTATAATGATGCACCCATGTTTTGTTACATGAAATTAACCGATACATAAAAGGTATACCGATCCATGTCAAAACGTTCCTTCAATTCAGTGCAGGCTTTAACTGTTATGTGCCGATCAAACGTGGAAAGCTGTCTTGGCAAATGTTCATGATTAATGGTGTTCACCGCACCCAGAAAAAGACTTGCCTCTTGTGTAATTTTGCGACAGATTATTTTCCGGGATAATTCGTGGTCTGCCGGGGTCTTTGTGTATGACAAGGACAAGAATAGCACCACTGCCAAACAGAGAGCATGTCGTAAGAGGCGACTAACCGTGTGACATGGCATAACACCGGCCATGGTTAAGTGGTTGGTTTATAGCAGCATAGATGGCGCCTAACAGGCAGCGGGTCTACTTTGCTCTAGTGTTTGACTCTATTAAGATGGACTCGCACATCGGTTAACCACCCTCCATAAGCGCTTGTCCCAACGCACGGGAGTATTAAGTTGCTCGAGCCTAGCCCGCTAAGCAGGAAACCCGTCTTCCTGCTACATCCAGCTCATAACAGAGCTGGGACATGCACATGAGCATTTGCCCAATACCCCCTGTAAATCCAGGCCAAAGCACAATATTTCGCAAAAGTCGTGACGTCGACAAGAACGGTCCGTCCGTGTTTGTTTCCGGTCTGCGAACTTCAATATGTCAACATTTGTGTTCTTACTTCATCAGTTCGTGTTTTATAATTTAAACGTGTTTTATATCGTTTAGACATGTTTATATTTCATCGAAGTCGTCGTTGACGATGCCTTATCATTGTGCTGCCCCAGGCTGTGGTGATAATTATAAAAAATAGGACATGTGTTTCACTTTTCAAGTTCCCAAACGAAGCACAACTTCTTCTTCTTCTTCCTCTTCTTCTTCGTCGTCGTCGTTCTTTTTCAAACTTCCGCTACCAACCCTAAAAAGGGATTTGCAAATAGTAGGGTATAGTTCGGAGAACGGAATGTGTTGTGTCGTAGTTTACACCTTGATTGTAATATTTGCACCTTTCGGTCGGAAACATCCGACTTCAGCAGACATTATTTAGTACCGGGTTAGTCTTCCCTATTCGCTCCCTTCTCCTTAACCAGTCTAGTCTGTTGCAGCCTAGTGTCGTTGACCACTACAGCTCATGCACTGTTAGAGTCTGTAAAACATAACGACACTGCTCTATGATATAAGTACACAGCTGGCTGTATCTAACCCTCTTGACTTGCTCTACATTTCACGCCTTGTTTTGTTTCAATTGGTTCAATTAGACCTTTGTTCGTCCTCTCAGACCTACTCTTGACCGTTCTTTTTCTCGTTTTTTTTGCTCTCTCTCTCTCTCTCTCTCTCTCCCTATATATATATGTATATATATATATATATATATATATATATATATATATATATATATATATATATATATACAGGTCTTCTGACACGGGGAAAATCTCTTTGAAACGTCACATTTCTAGGGCGACTAAATAACATAACACATATTGTGCAAATTTGTATAATTAATCACTGCTTCTCATAGAGAAATAAAACAAATTCACGGTACAAAACACAACAAACCACTCTTGAAAATGATCTTTTCACATAAATCTACCCTGAAATTAACTACATATTCATCTTTGTTTCCTGAACACGCTATTATAGTAAACACATGCAAGTACTGTTATTTAGTCGGCCTATAAATGGGACGTTTCAAAGTGATTTCCCCGTGAGTCAGAAGGCATGTAGCTCAAGTAGGGTGTGACTAAACTCAGCCACTTATTTACTCATTGGTCAAACATTTCCATGTTTGGAAAACATGGATGAAACTCAATGTGGGTTTAGGGCAAACAGAAGTACTCAAAACCTTATCTTTACACTCAGACAGCTAAGTGAAAAGGCTCTTGAATATGATAAAGAGATGCATCTCTACTTTTTGGATTTGGAGAAAGCATTTGATAAAGTTCCTAGGAACAAACTCTGAGAGTGCCTGACAAGGAAGAACATCCCAGGACCCCTGATCTCTGCCATACAGAGTTTCTATAAAACATGCAGAAATTATGTGCGGACATCAAATCAAAAGTCAGGACAGTTCAAGACCACTAGCGGAGTAAGACAGGGGGGACATTCTATCACCGTACCTTTTCATACTCCTCATGGATGAAGTCATCAAAGCCTGCAAGGAACGGACAAAAAAGTATGAAGTAGGGTACTGAAAGATGAGACCAAGTTACATATCGGAACTAGTATTTGCAGACGATGTGGCCCTGATCACGAAAACCGAAGCACATCTCCAGATCAACTTGCAGGTCTGGGAAGAAGAGTTGAAGAAGAGAGGAATGTTCATCAGCAACTCCAAATCAAAAACCATGGTGATCGCCAGAGATGAAAAGAGACATCAGATAACCCTGGGAACACGAGCACTGGAGCAGGTCAGCAACTTTAAATATCTAGGAGTGGTAATAGACAGCAGGGGAGGAATCAAAGAGGAGTTAACTGCACGAAGGGCAGCAGCAAATAGACTGTTCCATGCAATAAACAGAGGTTTCCTCAGTAGAAGAGAAATAAGCAGGAAAACAAAGATGGATGAATACCGCTCGACCTATGTGCCTGTCCTCACATATGGATGTGAGTCATGGGCAATTACTACAGCCCAAGAAAGGCAATTACAAACTTCAGAAATGAGGTACCTAAGAAAGGCGGTTCAGGTGACGAAAAGGGACAAGATCCGTAACCAGACAATACGTAGAAATCTTGAAGTTCAACCCCTGCAGACACGAGTGGAGCAGTCCCAACTACAGTGGTTTGGCCATGTCTGTAGAATGGAAGAAGATCGGATACCAAAGCGGTCATGGGAGATCAAAAGTCAAGGACGCAGACCCCGAGGACGTCCCAAAGTACGTTGGGAAGACAACATACGACAGTCCCTAAGTGATAGAGGGCTGGATTGGAAAGAAGCCAGGAAAAAGACGGCGAATAGAGCAGGATGGCGTTCGCTTTGGCAAACCTCTACACCTCACGGTAGAAGAGGAGCGACTAAGTAAGTAGTAAGTAAGTAAGGTCAAACATTTATTTCCACAACTTGAACGATACTTCCCAAAAGATTGTATCTCGTGCACTTGTCAGACAAACTCAATTTCATTAGTAACATTGGTACATGTTCGTTTACCGTCTAACCATCTGCTTTCCAAACGACCCAATGCAATACGTTAGCCATTTTTCTCTACTCGATGTAGTGGAGGTACCCTCAGGTATACTCATGTTTCTAAATGAATCAGTTCGAAATCCAAACATCTGTCCTATAATAACATCTCAATATTTCTGTAGTTGAAAAGTAACCTTGTCATTTAAACTAATGTCCATGTCTTGTTCCTAACTAAATTGTCCTCAAACCACGACTTAAGAAAACATTTGTAGGTGGCCAATGGTGCAGAACTCAATCTGGCTTACTCGTGAGATTCTTCTTCTTCTTCTTCTTCATCTTCGTCCGTTCTCAATCTCCCACTACCTAACCATGAAAGGGTAAGTAGCAGAATGTAGTCCAGAGAACGGAATGCGTTGCGTCGTAGTTTACAGCTTGGCTGCGATATTTGCACCTTTTGGTCCAACACATCCGACTTCAGCAAGCATTTTTAGAGTACCGGGTTAGCATTCCCTCTTCGATCCCTTCTCCTTAGCCAGTCTGCCCTATTGCAGCCTGTTATCCAGGATCTTCTTCTTCTTTATCTTCGTTCGTTCTTAATCTCCCACTACCTAACCATGAAAGGGTAAGTAGCAGAATGTAGTAGTCCAGAGAACGGAATGCGTTGCGTCGTAGTTTACAGCTTGACTGCGATATTTGCACCTTTTGGTCCAACACATCCGACTTGAGCAAGCATTTTTAGAGTACCGGGTTAGCATTCCCTCTTCGATCCCTTCTCCTTAGCCAGTCTGCCCTGTTGCAGTCCGTTATCCAGGATCACCGCGTGGAGGTGTAGAAGGGTCTTGGCAGCTCTGGTTCGCTGGCTCTAAAGCTAGCAGTCAGCTATGGGTCGCTCATGCGCTGCTCAGCATCTTGATCCCACTCGTGTGATTGATATGTAGGAGTTGCCTGTCGATTGCCTAGGCAATAATTCTAGTAAATGCACTTTATGTTATACGGGGCACACAATTGGATCGTACTTTCCATAAAGGTCGGTGTTTCCATTTTTATGGATTAGAATAGTCTACGGATTTTCACTGGACAGGAATTAGTTCTGTTTCGAAGCAGTTATTAAGTAGCTTAGCCAGTTGAAGTGCATCTTTAAGGACGCATATGGTATATAGGGCTCTGCCTGGTTTTGACTGCTTGATGACATGGAGGATCTAATCAGGTTCAATCATTGCAACCGGTTCTATTACCGCTGCTTTCAGACTTTTTTTGTGATTTTAGCCTCTTATGAAAATAGGTCAGCGAAATACTGTTTCCATTCTCCTTCGATACTCCTCCTGTCTGTTGTGATGTGTTATTTCATCTCATGTAAGGGTTATAAGATGGCCTCTTTTCTGCTTCCGGTATTACAGCACGTTGATAGCCCGCTCCTGGCTTAGCTTTTTTGACTAGCGGAATCTAAGGATGTCGTAAATGCGACTATACAGGCGTGTGCATGGGACTAACAATTTTGTAGTTTAAAATGAAATGTTACAGACACAATCATTGAAAGTCCACTCGTGACTGATATGATACACATGTCGTGTAAGAGGACAACACACAGAGCTGCAATTAGAGCGACAAATGAGTTCAGAAACTGCGTTTTTTAATCGTTTTATATCTATACATGTTACGAGTCCTTGCTATTTTTATCAGAACAAAAGTTACAAAAGTATAGAATTTCTTCTTCTTCTTCTTCGTTCATTCCCAATTTCCCACTACCAAACCCTGAAAGGGCTTAAGTAGCAGAATGTAGTCAAGAGAACGGAATGCGTTGTGTCGTAGTTTACAGCTTGGCTGCGATATTTGCACCTTTCGGTCAAACACATCCGACTTCAGCAACCATTTTTTGAGTACCGGGTTAGCATTCCCTCTTCGATCCCTTCTCCTTAGCCAGTCTGCCCTGCTGCAGCATGTTATCCAGGATCACCACGTGAAGGTGTAGAAGGGTCTTGGCAGCTATGGTTCGCTGGCCCTGACGCTAGCAGTCAGCTATGGGTCGCTGACCACTGCAGCTCATGTGCTGCTCAGCATCTTGATCCCGTATAGAATTTGAATTACAATTGAAGTAAATAATCCGGAAAATTACTCCAGTCCAGAAATTATTGAGGTGTTATTTTCCTCCCCAAAGCACTAAGGGATACAGCGCTGGGGGGGGGGGGGGGGACAGAAGTACCGTGTAAAAGTAATTGCTACAGAAACCACCATTCCATTAACACACAACTTGCTTTTGCGCAGACTTCCTATAAGATGCCTGTATAGAAGTTGTCAAATAATTCGTTTACCACGAAGAAGACGACTCAATACTTCAAGCAAATTAAACATTGTTTTTATTGACTGTTATGTCTGCTTGTTTCAAACCACAAACAATAGTTGGTCTACTTCGGTGAACTTTGTTATCGTAAACACAATCTTTTCTCCATTTCTTTTTAAATTAACAAATACCAAACCAGCTAAGAATAATTCTCACGAAGGTGAACTTTTCACATTCTTTTGAGGCATTCTTAACTGTGTTGTGGATGGGGTTCGTGCAGAATCCAAGTGAGCGCGAGGAGTTCACATCTGTCTGTCTGTAGCAGCATTTCTGCTCCCCATGACATGCTCCATCAACCTGACACTTTTGGGTCAGTCCAGAGGTGGTTACCGTTGAAGGACATTGTCCAGCCTTTGGTGGTGTCAGCACTTCCTCTTCTGCACAGATACAAGAAGATAATGTATTACATAATTAATTCACAAACTTCGAAATTATGATGCTAGGGGCAGATAACAAAGGGAATGGGCTTGAAAAGACAGGGCATGAGTGCTTAGCTGGCCAACATTAACTATCTCGAATTCGAGATGACTTAATACAGATTTATAAGATAATCACAGGAACGGACAAATTAGACTACAACAATCGACGCAACGGGCATTTTACGCCAACGTGAACATTATAAATATATATGTGTGTATATATATCACTTGAAATGTACAATTTCCAGCACGGAGCACATGTAGATTTTGGGGAAAAGTTATAGAGAAATTTTTTTAAATGTATGTATGGCAATTGTTCAAGTCAATATATCGGCTCTGTAGCATTGTAAGATGGTCTGTAAGTCAATATATAGATTTTACTTAATGATTGGATGAAATGTGTAAAAGATACCAAACATATAATATAAATATCTACACAGATTAATTTCCAGTTTAACGTCCTAAAAAAAGTAGTGATAAGAAAATCAGTCAAGCTTCTTCTGTATTTGATTGTAGAGAATAATCATATAAAGAGCATTGTACAAGTGTTGCTACTTACGCGTGATTTGCCAACAACACCTTTTTATTTCTTTTCCAATGTTGGCACACACAGTATTGTCAGGACATGGCTGCATGGAGCAATCAATCTCTGCGGTGGTGTTTAGGTCAAGGATAGGTAGGCCAACAGTTGTCGGATCTGTCAGACTACACGTGTTCTCGTAAGGGACCTGGGCTCCTGGTATGAAGATATCCACATCATCACAAAAGAAGACAGACTACACGATATAAATATCTTAATTCAGTATTCTATTTCCGCTTAAACATTTTGACAATAATGTTAAGGGTCATGGATTATGTCCTTCTTGTAGGTCTACAATTTCACGTCTGTGATTGGTCGCTGAGCTAAATTCGTAACATCACTGTTATATTAACCTTCTTTTGCCAGTCTGTCTGCCTCCTCGTTGCCTTGGATGTTACAGTAGGATGGAACCCACTGTACCACTACTCTTTTTGATGCGGACTGCTGGCATAGTTGACAGACAACTGCTCTTAAATCATTAAGTTCAGTATTTTTCTGGATATTTAGTGCTGTGACTACGGCCAGGGCATCTGTAAGCAGGACTATATGGCTTTCATTCCTTTTACCTGTCACCATTTCTTCCACTGCCGCCCTCAGTGCCTCTGCCTCCACTCTGAAATTTGCTTGTGTATTTTCCAGTTGCCAATGACAGTGTTAT
The DNA here is from genome assembly GCA_036924085.1 of Ariolimax columbianus. Lineage (NCBI taxonomy): Eukaryota > Metazoa > Mollusca > Gastropoda > Stylommatophora > Arionidae > Ariolimax > Ariolimax columbianus. The sequence continues at coordinate 61,619,979 of JAVGWX010000011.1, forward strand.
GTTTCTGCCATTTGGTAGGCTCAGGAATGCCCCTGCCCCTCCGTTCTGTGTTTGTTACAGAACCGTCGGTGTATGCATGAGTCCAGTCCATGCTTGGGTAATTTTTCGTTATGTACCTTAGGGTTGTATCTCTTCTTTCTTTTTCAGTCTGGCAGTTTTTGTTTCCAATACCTGGTATATTTTCTGCCACCTCTTGGAAATATATGCTGCCTCCAGGTAGGTTTTCGTACAGTAGGGATGGGCTTTGGTGTTGTTAGTGCGTTCATATGGTCTTCGTGCATTTTTGCTTTGGCTATTTCTGCAAAGTTTCTCCACTTTAGTTTCCCATTTCCAAAATTGTTCAGTCTCTGGTGCATTGGATGGTCAGTCAGTCGTCTGAGTTTCTCTGCTTGCTGCTGGGCTCTGCAGTCTCTTCTGTCGGTCATGGGTTGCAGTTTTGTCATCTTTTCAAGTTCTACAATTGGCGTTGACTTCATGCCTCCTGTTATGACTCTCACGGCTTGGTTTTAGAGGTTGCTAATTTTATCGAAGTTCGCCTTTGCTGCTGTTGTCCATGTCGCAATGCCATACTCAAGAACTGGTCTCACTCTTCCAGTGTACAGTTTCTTTAGTATACTTTCGTCTGCTCCCCAGCTTGTGCCAGCAAGTTTCCTCATGATTGCCATTCATTGTCTGGCTCTCATTCGGTTTCTCTCGATCTGACTTTTCCATGTCATGCGCCGATCAAATGTGACTCCCAGGTAGTTTGGGTTCCCCCCCCCCCCCCCCCAATAAATGTTCCACTAGCAAGAGGAGTGCGATAGGGCGACACAATTTCTCCAAAGCTGTTTTCTGCGGCACTTGAGGACATCTTCAAACAGCTGAGTTGGGCCGATAGAGGCATACTTATAGATGAGAAAAGACACCCATCTGCGCTTTGCGGATGACATTGTGCTCATCAGTCACACCACTGAGGAGGCACACCACTCCCCGAATGAACTAGCTGAAGTCGGTAGAGGTGTCGGACTTCGAATGAACAAAAAGAAAACGCAATGTCTATGAAACCCTTACTGCCGCAAATTCGAGATCAAGCTGGGAAATGAACCTATCAAAGATGTCAGCTCCTACTTATACTTAAGGCAAGAAATAAATGTCGCCTATACCCTAGACCGAGAAATCTCAAGACGAAGAGCTGCAGCCTGGTCTAGATTCAATACCATAAAGCCTATACTCCATTGCAAGGACGCATCTTTTTAATTCTGCCGGCAGACCAGTCATGATCTACAGATGTTACATTTGTAATCTACGCAACGCGGATGCAGAGAAGCTACGAGTTACCCAGCCAGCGATGGAAAGACGCGTCCTTGGGATCTTGATTAGAGATCGAATCCACAATACTGAAATAAGAGAGCGCACTCTATTACGAGACGTCGTGGACGCTGTGTTGACTCGCAAATACCACTGGGCCGACCACGTTGTGGGCATGCCAGATAACAGATGGACACTCAGAACGACATTTTGGTGGACATATAATTTTACACGACCACGTGGCAACCCACCCATTCGATGGCGAGATGATCTGCTGAGAGACCTGGATCCGAAATGGTACGTCACGGCGAAAGATCGGACTGCATACAGGACATTGTTGATTACCTCGCATACGGCACACCCGCCGGACTGAAGTCGGGGATATTGTATTGTATTGTATTTTTAAAAAGTTGGACATTTTGGGAACCGTATCTTGAGTCTCATAGGCGGAGCTCAAGGGGAAAACCCAACATATATATATCGATACTGACCACCCGTTGTAGTCTTGTGCTCGTGTGTGAACCAGAATCAGCTCATGCAGGTAAGGTTAACTCTATTTTAAGTTAAGAAAAACTTTACATGATAGTTAAATAGTTTTTCTTGTATATAAATTGATGTAAACAAAACATGGATATACTCACTAGGTACACACATGGCAACTGGCTTGCACGGGGCCTTTTTGCACACGACTTGAACAAATCGACATTCCTGGTTGTCGCCACAGCTCTGAAAAGGTAATTTAGAATTTCATGAATGCAACTTTTATTTAAATAAGTAACTGTTTATAGCAGCTCCAGTTTGTGGAATTAGAGCGTCGCGGTCATTTGCAACATACTGTTCTTCTTCTCCTTCTTCTTCTTCTTCTTCTTCGTTCGTTCTCAATCTCCCACCACCAAACCCTGAAAGGGTAAGTAGCAGAATGTAGTCCAGAGAACGGAATGCGTTGTGTTGTAGTTTACAGCTTGGCTGCGATATTTGCACCTTGCGGTCCAACACATATGACTTCAGCAAGCATTTTTTTAGTACCGGGTTAGCATTCCCTCTTCGATCCCTTCTCCTTAGCCAGTCTGCCCTACTGCATCCTGTTATCCAGGATCACCGCGTGGAAGTGTAGAAGGGTCTTGACAGCTATGGTTCGCTGGCCCTGACGCTAGCAGTCAGCTATGGGTCGCTAGCCACTGCAGCTCATGTGCTGCTCAGCATCTTGATCCCCAACATACTGTTCAAGATCAACACCACGCGTTCACGGTATGTACTCAGTAGCAGGCTCAGGGGCGGAAACCTGGTTAAATATGATTCTCGTTGTGGCAAGCCTAGGGATAAGCCTTGCATTTTACTAGAGCGAACATACGCTAAGTCCCTCTCTGTCGGTACATCAGTGGATATAAGAAGAAGACCAACAAGGACGGTATTAGACTTTACATCAACTGTCCCAGATGACAGGTAGGGGATCCTGCACACTGTGGAAACTGCCGACGAATTGATTACGTCAGCTAAGCACTATCAAGTATTTGAGTGGCCTGGAATTCTCTTTTGTGTGGATGAATTGTCAATGTGATGGCTATTCTAACGGGTGTGTGGTCGCCGTCTATATTAAGCCGATGCAGCAATTTTCTACATACGTTAGTAGCAGAGTTTACATCTTTGCTCAGCACGTAGTCAATCTCTACCTTAGTTTCCCAGTTTGGGGAGTGTCAAGTCCACAGTTTACATCTTTGCTCAGCACGTAGTCAATCTCTACCTTAGTTTCCCAGTTTGGGGAGTGTCAAGTCCACAGTTTACATCTTTGCTCAGCACGTAGTCAATTTCTATCTTAGTTTCCCAGTTTGGGGAGTGTCAAGTCCACAGTTTACCAGCACGTTTCTTGAAGTATGATTCCACGACATCCAACTTTTGCATTTCAGCAAAAACAGCAAACCACACTCCACTTACATTTCTTGTGTCGTTACAAAAGATTTCAAGGTAGCGTTCACGTGGCAATGTCGGTCCGACTACTACATTAAAGTGACATATGAACATCCAATACTAAATGCGATCTAAGAGCAGGGGAGAACAGATCAACAATAATACCCTAAGCAGAAAGAAACCACAAAATTTCGTCGGACCAAAAATAAAAATAAAAAACAAACATAACAGAATAAGAAGAAAGTTGTACCATGCTGTACAACAACAAAATGAACAAGGCAAATTTATTGCGTTAATAAGAAGCAAAAACAAAAATAAGCATTCGATCATCATTCCCTTGTTTGCATGAACGTCCAGAATATGCCGGTCCTAAAGGAGGCCCGTTTCATGACATTTCTAATCATTCACTTCTCCTCGCTCCAGCGGCTGCTGGTTCCTTTATACGAAAACCGAATGCGAGCTTTTGCAGTGGCGGACTACAATGGCAATGTTTTTTTTTACATGATGAGGTTGCTAGTCCCAAACACAATCCTCTTAAGTTTAGTCTTCTTTAAACGAAATGTTTGGGAAATGACAGCTGATCTATTTTTTCTTTTGGTAACCAACAAGGGGGCATAACAAAAGCAATATCTTTCGAGACATGCAATATTGTGTGTGGTTGTTGTTGTTATTGTTGTTGTTTAATTTATGCAATGAGTTTGTTTACTCTTTTGTGCACCCTGAAACGGGCGTAAAGTGGCGGGTTGCGATAGGGTACATCCTGAGGGTGCTGATGAAGTTGGACTGTGCTTGGTTTCATCTGCGTGTCGCCCAACTACTACGGAGATGTGTGTGCTTAGCAAACGTCTATGCTTTTGATCGTTCTTACAAAGGCAGCCCTGTGTTGAACAATTCGTTGTTTAATTTTTTCATTTATTTCAATCACAGCATCTTTTTGTTTTTGTTTTTGTACCAAACTGCCGACGTTTGTGGACAAGCTTACCATAAAACTAACTAAGCCTGTAATACCAACATTTAATTATTTATTGTTTTAAACCACGTTGTCGTCGTTTGTGAAGATGCTTACCACACATCTTCCTCTTTCTGTAATATCAACATGTACTTCATGCGAGTGACCTAGCAGTTATTTAGCCCCTAAAGCCTTAACTAATTTTTACCCCAAACACCTCTAATATAGCCCAAAGTATCCCTTTAAACATTCCATAATACAATTCCAAAACATCATCTAAAGCATTCTCTAATACAATCGTTAAATCATTCCCTAATACAGCTCTCAGAAGCATCCTCTAATTCAATCTTCAAAAGCATCCCCTTATACAGCCCGCAAATGAGCCCCCTAATACAGCCCCCAAAAGAGCCCTCTAACACAGCCCCCAAAAGAGCCCCCTAACACATCCCCCAAAAGAGCCCCCTAACACATCCCCCAAAAGAGCCCCCTAACGCAGCCCCCAAAAGAGCCCTATAACACAGCCCCCAAAAGAGCCCCTAACACAGCCCTCAAAAGCACCCCCTAACACAGCCCCCAAAAGTATCCCCTAACACAGCCCCCAAAAGCCCCCTAACACAGCCCTCTAAAGCATCCCATAACACAGCCACTAAAAGCGTTATCTAATGCAACTCCATAGATCATCTCCTAATATAGCCCCCTAACCCCTAAATCATACCCTAATACAGCCTCTAAATCATACCCTATCACACCCCATTAACGGAGTACCTAACATACCCCTAAATCCTTCACTAACAAAGCCCCTAAAGCATCCCCTATTACAGTTCCTAAAGCATCCTGTAATACTTCCCCTAATACTCCCCCTAAACCAGTCCCCAATACAGTCATAAATATATCTCCTAACATAGCCCCCTAAAGCATCCCCTAACACAGCCCCTAAATCATCCCCTAATACAGCCCCTAAAGCATCCCCTAATACAGTCCCTAAAGCAGTCCCTAATATTTCCTCTAAAGCTGTCCCTAATACCCCCCTAAATCATCCCCTAATACTCTCCCTAAAGCATCCCCTAAAACTCCCCCTAAATCATCCCCTAATACAGCCCCTAAAGAACCCCTAATACAGTCCCTAAAGCAGTCCCTAACATTTCCTCTAAAGCAGTCCCTAATACGCCCTAAATCATCCCATAATACTCTCCCTAAAGCATCCCCTAAAACTCCTCCTAAAGCATCCCCTAAAACTCCTCCTAAATCATCCCCTAATACAGCCCCTAAAGCATCCCCTAATACAGCCCCTAAAGCATCCCCTAATACAGCCCCTAAAGCATCCCCTAATACAGCACCTAAATCATCCCCTAATACAGTCCCTTAAGCAGTCCCTAACATTTCCTCTAAAGCAGTCCCTAATACCCCCTAAATCATCCCCTAATACAGCCCCTAAAGCATCCCCTAATACTCTCCCTAAATCATCCCCTAATACAGCCCCTAAAGCATCCCCTAATACAGCCCCTAAATCATCCCCTAATACAGCCCCTAAAGCATCCCCTAATACAGCCCCTAAAGCATCCACTAATACTCTCCCTAAAGCATCCCCTAATACTCCCCCTAAAGCATCCCCTAAAACTCCCCCTAAAGCATCCCCTAATACAGCCCCTAAAGCATCCTCTAATACAGCCCCTAAATCATCCCCTAATACAGCCCCTAAAGCATCCCCTAATACAGCCCCTAAAGCATCCCCTAATACAGCCCCTAAATCTTCCCCTAAAACAGCCCCTAAAGCAAACCCTAATACAGCCCCTAAAGCATCCCCTAATACTCCCCCTAAATCATCCACTAATACAGCCACTAAAGCATCCTCTAATAAAGCGCCTAAAGCATCCCATAATACTCTCCCTGAAGCATCCCCTAAAACTTCCCCTAAAGTATCCCCTAAAACTCCCCCTAAATCATCCCCTAAAACTCCCCCTAAAGCATCCCCTAATACAGCCCCTAAAGCATCCCCTAATACAGCCCCTAAAGCATCCCCTAATACAGTCCCTAAAGCATCCCCTAATACAGCCCCTAAAGCATCCCCTAATACAGCCCCTAAATCTTCCCCTAATACAGCCCCTAAAGCAAACCCTAATACAGCCCCTAAAGCATCCCCTAATACTCCCCCTAAATCATCCCCTAATACAGCCACTAAAGCATCCTCTAATAAAGCGCCTAAAGCATCCCCTAATACTCTCCCTAAAGCATCCCTTAAAACTTCCCCTAAAGTATCCCCTAAAACTCCCCCTAAATCATCCCCTAAAACTCCCCCTAAAGCATCCCCTAATACAGCCCCTAAAGCATCCCCTAATACAGCCCCTAAAGCATCCCCTAATACAGTCCCTAAAGCATCCCCTAATACTCTCCCTAAAGCATCCCCTAATACTCTCCCTAAAGCATCCCCTAATACAGCCCCTAAAGCATCCCCTAATACTCCCCCTAAATCATCCCCTAATACAGCCACTAAAGCATCCTCTAATAAAGCGCCTAAAGCATCCCCTAAAACTCCCCCTAAAGCATCCCCTAAAACTCCCTCTAAAGCATCCCCTAAAACTCCCCCTAAAGCATCCCCTAAAACTCCCCCTAAAGCATCCCCTAATACAGCCCCTAAAGCATCCCCTAATACTCTCCCTAAAGCATCCCCTAATACTCTCCCTAAAGCATCCCCTAATACTCCCCCTAAAGCATCCCCTAAAACTCCCGATAAAGCATCCCCTAAAACTGCCCCTAAAGCATCCCCTAATACTCCCCCTAAAGCATCCCCTAAAACTCCCCCTAAAGCATCCCCTAAAACTCCCCCTAAAGCATCCCCTAAAACTCACCCTAAAACTCCCCCTCAAGCATCCCCTAATACTCTCCCTAAAGCATCCCCTAAAACTCCTTCTAAAGCATCCCCTAATACAGCCCCTAAAGCATCCCCTAATACAGCCCCTAAATCTTCCCCTAATACAGCCCCTAAAGCATCCCCTAATACAGCCCCTAAAGCATCCCCTAATACTCCCCCTAAATCATCCCCTAATACAGCCACTAAAGCATCCTCTAAAAAAGCCCCTAAAGCATCCCCTAATACTCTCCCTAAAGCATCCCCTAAAACTCCCCCTAAATCATCCCCTAAAACTCCCCCTAAAGCATCCCCTAATACAGCCCCTAAAGCATCCACTAATACAGTCCCTAAAGAATCCCCTAAAACTCCCCCTAAAGCATCCCCTAATACAGCCCCTAAAGCATCCCCTAATACAGCCCCTAAAGCATCCCCTAATACAGTCCCTAAAGCATCCCCTAATACTCTCCCTAAAGCATCCCCTAATACTCTCCCTAAAGCATCCCCTAAAGCATCCCCTAATACTCTCCCTAAAGCATCCCCTAAAACTCCCCCTAAAGCATCACCTAAAACTCTCCCTAAAGCATCCCCTAAAACTCCCCCTAAAGCATCCCCTAAAACTCCCCCTAAAGCATCCCCTAATACAGCCCCTAAAGCATCCCCTAATACTCTCCCTAAAGCATCCCCTAATACTCTCCCTAAAGCATCCCCTAATACTCCCCCTAAAGCATCCCCTAAAACTCCCCCTAAAGCATACCCTAAAACTCCCCCTAAAGCATCCCCTAAAACTCACCCTAAAGCATCCCCTAAAACTCCCCCTAAAGCATCCCCTAATACTCTCCCTAAAGCATCCCCTAAAACTCCTCCTAAAGCATCCCCTAATACAGCCCCTAAAGCATCCCCTAATACAGCCCCTAAAGCATCCCCTAATACAGCCCCTAAATATTCCCCTAATACAGCCCCTAAAGCATCCCCTAATACAGCCCCTAAAGCATCCCCTAATACAGCCCCAAAAGCATCCCCTAATACAGTCCCTAAAGCATCCCCTAATACTCTCCCTAAAGCATCCCCTAATACTCTCCCTAAAGCATCCCCTAATACAGCCCCTAAAGCATCCCCTAAAACTCCCGATAAAGCATCCCCTAAAACTGCCCCTAAAGCCTCCCCTAATACTCCCCATAAAGCATCCCTAAAGCTCCCCCTAAAGCATCCCCTAAAACTCCCCCTAAAGCATCCCCTAAAACTCACCCTAAAGCATCCCCTAAAACTCCCCCTAAAGCATCCCCTAATACTCTCCCTAAAGCATCCCCTAAAACTCCACCTAAAGCATCCCCTAATAAAGCCCCTAAAGCATCCCCTAATACAGCCCCTAAAGCATCCCCTTAAGCAACCCCCAAAACTCCCCCTAAAGCATCTCCTAATACAGCCCCTAAATCATCCCCTAATACAGCCCCTAAAGCATCCCCTAAAACTCCCCCTAAAGCATCCCCTAATACCCCCCCTAAAGCATCCCCTAAATCATCCCCTAATACCCCCCTAAAGCATCCCCTAAATCATCCCCTAATACTCCCCCTAAAGCATCCTCTAAAGCATCCCCTAAAACTCCCCTAAATCATCCCCTAATACTCCCCCTAAAGCATCCCCTAAAACTCCCCCTAAAGCATCCCCTAATACCCCCCTAAGGCATCCCCTAAATCATCCCTTAATACTCCCCTAAAGCATCCCCTAATACTCCCCCTAAAGCATCCCTTAATACTCCCCCTAAATCATCCCCTAATACTCCCCCTAAATCATCCTCTAATACTCCCCTAAAGCATCCCCAAATACTCCCCCTAAAGCATCCCCTAATACCCCCCCTAAAGCATCACCTAAATCATCCCCTAATACCCCCCTAAAGCATCCCCTAAATCATCCCCTAATACTCCCCCTAAAGCATCCCCTAAAGCATCCCCTAAAACTCCCCCTAAATCATCCCCTAATACTTCCCCTAAAGCATCCCCTAATACCCCCCCTAAAGCATCCCCTAAAACTCCCCCTAAAGCATCCCCTAATACCCCCCCTAAGGCATCCCCTAAATCATCCCTTAATACTCCCCTAAAGCATCCCCTAATACTCCCCCTAAAGCATCCCTTAATACTCCCCCTAAATCATCCTCTAATACTCCCCCTAAATCATCCTCTAATACTCCCCTAAAGCATCCCCTAATACTCCCCCTAAAGCATCCCCTAAATCATCCCCTAATACTCCCCCTAAATCATCCCTTAATACTCCCCCTAAATCATCCCCTAATACTCCCCCTAAATCATCCCCTAATACTCCCCTAAAGCATCCCCTAATACTCCTCCTAAAGCATCCCCTAAATCCTCCCCTAATACTCCCCTAAAGCATCCCCTAATACTCCCCCTAAAGCATCCCCTAATACTCCCCCTAAAGCATCCCCTAAAACTCCCCCTAAAGCATCCCCTAAAACTCCCCCTAAAGCATCCCCTAAAACTCCCCCTAAAGCATACCCTAAAACTCACCCTAAAGCATCCCCTAAAACGCCCCCTAAAGCATCCCCTAATACTCTCCCTAAAGCATCCCCTAAAACTCCCCTTAAAGCATCCCCTAATACAGCCCCTAAAGCAACCCCTAATACAGCCCCTAAAGCATCCCCTAAAGCATCCCCTAAAACTCCCCCTAAAGCATCCCCTAATACAGCCCCTAAATCATTCCCTAATACAGCCCCTAAAGCATCCCCTAATACCCCCCCTAAAGCCTCCCCTAAATCATCCCCTAATACTCCCACTAAAGCATCCTCTAAAGCATCCCCTAATATCCCCCCCTAAAGCATCCCCTAAAACTCCCTCTAAATCATCCCCTAATACTCCCCCTAAAGCATCCCCTAAACATCCCCTAATACCCCCCCTAAAGCATCCCCTAAAACTCCCCCTAAAGGATCCCCTAATACCCCCCCCTAAGGCATCCCCTAAATCCTCCCCTAATACTCCCCTAAAGCATCCCCTAATACTCCCCCTAAAGCATCCCCTAATACTCCCCCTAAAGCATCCCCTAAAACTCCCCCTAAAGCATCCCCTAAAACTCCCCCTAAAGCATCCCCTAAAACTCCCCCTAAAGCATCCCCTAAAACTCACCCTAAAGCATCCCCTAAAACGCCCCCTAAAGCATCCCCTAATACTCTCCCTAAAGCATCCCCTAAAACTCCCCTTAAAGCATCCCCTAATACAGCCCCTAAAGCAACCCCTAATACAGCCCCTAAAGGATCCCCTAAAGCATCCCCTAAAACTCCCCCTAAAGCATCCCCTAATACAGCCCCTAAATCATCCCCTAATACAGCCCCTAAAGCATCCCCTAATACCCCCCCTAAAGCATCCCCTAAATCATCCCCTAATACTCCCACTAAAGCATCCCCTAAAGCATCCCCTAATATCCCCCCCCTAAAGCATCCCCTAAAACTCCCTCTAAATCATCCCCTAATACTCCCCCTAAAGCATCCCCTAAACATCCCCTAATACCCCCCCTAAAGCATCCCCTAAAACTCCCCCTAAAGCATCCCCTAATACCCCCCCTAAGGCATCCCCTAAATCATCCCCTAATACTCCCCTAAAGCATCCCCTAATACTCCCCCTAAAGCATCCCCTAATACTCTCCCTAAATCATCCCCTAATACTCCCCCCAAATCATCCCCTAATACTCCCCCTAAATCATCCCCTAATACTCCCCCTAAATCATCCCCTAATACTCCCCTAAAGCATTCCCTAATACTCCTCCTAAAGCATCCCCTAAATCATCCCCTAATACTCCAATAAAGCATCCCCTAATACTCCCCCTAAAGCATCCCCTAATACTCCCCCTAAAACATCCCCTAATACTCCCCCTAAAGCATTCCCTAATACTCCCCCTAAATCATCCCCTAATACTCCCCTTAAATCATCGCCTAATACTCCCCCTAAATCATCCTCTAATACTCCCCTAAAGCAGTCCCTAATACTCACCCTAAATCATCCCCTAATACTCCCTTAAAGCAGTCCCTAATACTCCCCTAAATCATCCCCTAATACTCCCCTAAAGCATCCCGTAATACTCCCCTAAAGCAGTCCCTAATACTCTCCCTAAATCATCCCCTAATACTCCCCTAAAGCATCCCCTAATACTCACCTAAAGCAGTCCCTAATACTCTCCCTAAATCATCCCCTAATACTCCCCTAAAGCATCCCCTAATACTCCCCTAAAGCATCCTCTAATACTTCCCTAAAGCAGTCCCTAATACTCTCCCTAAATCATCCCCTAATACTCCCCTAAATCATCCCCCAATACTCCCCTAAAGCAGTCCCTAATACTCTCCCTAAATCATCCCCTAATACTCCCCTAAAGCAGTCCCTAATACTCTCCCTAAATCATCCCTTAATACTCCCCTAAAGCATCCCCTAATACTCACCTAAAGCAGTCCCTAATACTCTCCCTAAATCATCCCCTAATACTCCCCTAAATCATCCCCTAATACTCCCCTAAAGCATCTCCTAATACTCCCCCTAAAGCATCCCCTAAAACTCTCCCTAAAGCATCCCCTAATACTCCCCCTAAAGCATCCCCTAATACTCCCCTAAAGCACCCCCTAATACTCCCCCTAAATCATCCCCTAATACTCCCCTAAATCATCCCTTAATACTCCCCTAAAGCATCCCCTAATACTCCCCCTAAAGCATCCCCTAATACTCCCCTAAATCATCCCCTAATACTCCCCCTAAATCAACCCCTAATATTCTCCCTAAAGCAGTCCCTAATACAGTCCCTAAAACATCGCCTAATGCAACGCCTAATGTATGATCCAGTATAATCCCTAAAGCATCCCCTAATGCAACGCCTAATGTATGATCCAGTATAATCCCTAAAACATCCCCTAATGCAACGCCTAATGTATGCTCCAGTATAATCCCTAAAGCATCCCCTAATGCAACGCCTAATGTATGATCCAGTATAATCCCTAAAGCATCCCCTAATGCAACGCCTAATGTATGATCCAGTATAATCCCTAAAACATCCCCTAATGCAACGCCTAATGTATGATCCAGTATAATCCCTAAAACATCCCCTAATGCAACGCCTAATGTATGATCCAGTATAATCCCAATTACAGCACATAAAGCCCCCCCCCCCCCCAGGGTGCAGCCCTGTTGATTTATACCTGGTTGGTGCACAGGTTCTCAGGTTCTGGTTTACAGTTGCACACTGGACATCCATCTGGTCCTTCTTCGAAACCAAAAGCACAGAAGGTCATACAGTTCGGTCCACATTCTGAGGAAAACATACTAGGTAATTCATGATGTGTGCTGATCGTCTGAGTGGCAAAGTTGTTAGAGCATTTTGTGACACCCTCTAGTCTACTAAGCTGTAAATGAGTACCTGACTAACAATCCAGAGTGGAATGGAACTCATCACCTCACCTAAGAAAAAGTAATATTTGAGCAAAGAAGTTTAGAAAATTCTATCGGACCATCGTCACCTTTTTTGTGAGTGAACTAAAAACAGAAACAGAAACGACGTTTTTCCTTCAGTCGCAGTATTGTGTCGTCATTACTGTTCTCCTCTTTTAGGGAAGCATCACTCAAGTACTCATGGTGCTCTCGCAGTGGTAGTTTCTGTATACATTTATTTTAAACGATATGGTTGCTACTTCCATGCACAACTCTTAGTCACCGTTTACAACTTGCGTGGAGTTGGAGTGAGTCTTTTATTTCCATCCTAGTAAAGGACCTCGAGATGAACTTGAGAAATGAGAAGCGTAATATATAATGACATACTGTCAGAATGTTGTTGTGTACAGATGGCTTGGATTTGGTCTTCGTGTTCAGAGGCATAAGTAAGTAAGTAAATAGCTCTTTTCAGTTATATAGGTTGATGCAACCTTAGAGTAGCAACTCTCTGCTGAGTTTTTGGTTTTCCTTTTCCTTGCGGCTTTGTCTTTTCATTTCCCTCTGTTGCATGAGTTTATTTTTGCCCAGCCTGATGTGGCTTTTCAGGTTGTATCTACATTTCAAAAGTCGATTGCGAAACCAAAAAAATGGACTGACACAAGGATGTGTCCTGGCACCTATGCTCTATAATATATACACCAACGATCAACCTATAGATACAGAGGTGATAAAATTCGTATATGCCGAAGATACAGCAGTAGCTGTCAAGGGAAAGGGCTTCGAAGAAGTTGAACAGAAACTCAAACATCGCCCTTGATGCTCTTGCTCTATATTACCAAAACAATCATATCAAACCAAACCCCAGCAAAACTCAAATATGTGCTTACCATCTCAGAAATAAAGAGGCGAACAGGCGAAGTTGCAGATCAAATGGCAAGGACAGGATCTAAAACACAGCATGGCCCCCAAATACTTGGGAGTAAAGTTGGATCGCACGCTATCCTTTGCCGCACATTGTCAGGAGACAAAACAGAAAATAGTGCAGCGCCCAAGACTAAAGTCAAGACGAGGTTTCTTACAGTCAACCCAGCCCCTACAGACTAGTCCAGGAAATCGACGCATCGAAAGTTGGAAACAGCTGACACAGGTCCCATTGATCGAGTTACGGGAGGAACCTGCGCCTGGACATCTCCTGCCTTACGCAACATGGAAGTTACTAAATAGACTTCAAACTGATGTATCACGATGCAGGAAAAACCTGAAAAGATGGAGATACAGGGATGATGAAACATGTGAATGTGGAGTAACACAAGACCAGGACCATCTGATGATCTGCCCAAACCTTCCGGAGACTTGTAGAATGGATGACCTGCTGAGTGCCAGTGACAGAGTAATCAACGTGGCTGATTAAAGGAAGAATGAAGTGTGACGTAGTGCCTAGGACAGGAGGAAAACAAATCTCCATTTGGATTGGTCTGCAGCTATGTCTTCCGAAGATGTCATATCCATATCCAATGCCTTTCTGCCCCGCTTACATGCGTCTTTGAACCTCACCTGTGGTCGGTCAGTTGTTCTTTTACCAGCCGCCAGCTGTCCATAGAGAATATCTTTGGAGATGCGACCGTCTCCAATGGGAAGAACATGACCAAACCATCGTGGTCTTCGCTGCCGAAGGGGGGTGTACATACTTGGAAGACTGGTGAAGGAGGGTGTACATACTTGGAAGACTGGTACTAGAATGCACATCTGCATTTGTCACCCTGTCTCTCCATGACACGCTAAGAATGGATCTCAGGCGCCGTAGGGGAAAGGTGCTGAACCTTTGCTCTTGTTTGGTATAAGTTGTCTATATTTCGCTGCCATATAGGAACGTACTGACGACACATGCATTGTAAACCATGTCTTCGTTTTGGCTGTACGTTTGAGATTTTCTCAGACATGTGATGTGAGAAGAGAAAATATGGCCACTCGCAGGAAGCATGCATTAAAACACTTGTGTTCTTCGTTTGATGGTTTCTGCAGAAATGTGTTTTACAGGACGAAGTTGCTATCTTCATGCACTTAATAGTATTTTTTTATTCTTATGAAAGGTTATAGGCATCTTATTCTTTCTTCTAATTGCACCACTAAGTTGGCATTATCTCTCACTAAACTCTATTCTTCAAGGAAACAAGCGACGCGATTAAGTATATCCATACATACGAGGGACAATCATTAAGTAACTGCAATTATTTTTTTAAATGCATAGGAGAGTATGTACAGCGGAAAATCATATTTTAGGACCCAAAATGGCTTTTTAGTAATACTCCATGTAGGGATTGTGAGTAGTATGCGCATGTGCAATATAGCGTACAACATGCCGCTCCACTGTCGACTTGCACAGTGAAAGAGCAACGGGGTGTTATCCTTTTCTTTTTTTTTGTGTATGGTCAGTGGGCGTGAAACCTGCAATCTACAGAAGAGTGAAGGTTCAGTTTGGAGACAGCTGTTTAAGTCAGAGGCGAGTGTATGAATGGGTAGAAAGATTTATAAATGGAAGAACCGTGTCGTGGGAGACCATCAAGCCTGGCAACTGACACAGTGAAACAGCAGATCGACCAGCTAGTCCATGGAGAGGACATAATCAAATAAACATGGTTCGTATTCTTGTAAAAATGTTATAAATAACATTTATGTTATGTAATGACTTCCCATAACGTGCGTGTATATGCGTGTATTAAAATAAAACTTATTATGCGCCAAATAAGATGTCAATGCCATTTTTTTAAGCAAAAGAGCATTACCAAAGATTCATAACACGTTGAGTTACAGTTGTATGTGAGCAAATATTTCTACCATGATCTATTATGCAGTATTCAGAAATTACCTTTTTTTCGAACACATTCGCAAGTTGGACAACCGTCTGTATCATTGCCACGTTCGAATCCTGGCTGACATTCTTCTGTGTTACACACAGGGGTAATACATCTAACCTGGTCTGGTAAGAATCATTAATGGTTCTTGTTAATTAAGTTTTAGGATTTCATCCGAATATTTTTTTAAAAAACAGAATCAGTGATCATACCAAAAAGTAAAACTCCGATTATAAACACACAAAGGTGATTTCAGTAAAAGCACGTTCAGCTCCCAAATGAGCATGTATTTTCAACAAGTAAACACCAAGTCCTCACATCCTGAGCCATCACCCCCAGCTCTCTCCGGTGTTCCCTATTTCGGTTATGTGTCTTATTCTCCAATTTTCGCGTGTTTTAGTCTGCCTCTACTCCTCCTGCCCGGAAGAATCAAGAAGACCGACTGCCTTGTACTGATCTCAGCTGGTTATCTTAACCAATACGCTATCAATCAGCGGCGTCGATCTTCCCTCCTGTTCTGATTGTATCCATCAATTCCACATTAGTGATCTCATCTAAATTATTGTAACTGATTGTTTTTATTTTTTTGTTTTTTGTTTTTTGCGTTCGTTTTATTTCTCTAATCTCCAAGGCGGTGTGCGTTGCACTGTGGTTTTTATTTTACGCCTGTCGGCCCAGTGTATCCGACGTCAGCATGCATTTTATGTAAGGGCCTGCTTCCTCCTGCATTTTCTAAGGGTTTGCTTCCCCGGGGTAACGGCCGGTGCTGTGATGGGGATCGAACCCAGCATCTTCTGGTTGTGAGCCGTGTCACTTAACCTCTAGCCCACGCCGTCCCCTTAACTGATTCTGTTCAACATTAATAATATTATCTAAACTGCAACCAAGGGCAGGACACGTTACTCCAGAAGAACAAGCGGGTTTATGGCTGGTCGCAATTTCAAGACCTAAAGAGAATGGGTAAAAGCACATACACTCACATGGTATAGGCATGTATCAAGATCGTCTGGGTTGACCAAGACGAACCCACAAGGTACTGTGCTTGGGTAGCGTAAGAGAGGGAGGTAGAACAAAAGATGGGAAGATAACATTAGAAAGTGGACGGGAAGGTCCATAGCTAGAACAAATATTCTGGGACAAAACCAAGTGGAGTGGCCGGAACTGATCCAATAATCTATTGGTGCTTCAATGACCTATAAGTTACGGAACTGGTGATGATGATGATGATGATGATGATCTTCATCGTCTTCGTCTTCATCGGGCGAAGATGAAGACGAAGACGATGAAGATCATCATCTTCGCAAGTTCTCAGTCTCCCGCTATCAAGCCGTGTAATGGCTTTTCAAGAAGCAGAATGTAGTCCGGAGAACTGAATGCGTTGTGTCGTAGTTACCAGCTTGATTGCGATATTTGCACCTTTCGGTCCAATACGTCCGACTTCAGCAGGCTTTTTTAAATACCGTGTTGCCTTCCCTCTTCGATCCTTTCTACTTAGCCAGTCTACTTTGTTGCAGCCTCTTATCCAGGAACACCGCGTGGAGGTGTAGAAGTGTCTTGGCAGCTCTGGTTCGCTAGCAGTCAGCTATGGGTCGCTCATGCACTGCTCTGCGTCTTGATCCCTTGATGACAACAATGATGATCTAAACTACTTTTCAATGATTCACTCAGAAAAACCGATACATTTATTCGTTCATAAAGTTTCTTACAATCTCATATAGTTAATTGTTTGGGTAGAACAATTGTTGTAATTCTTTCTTTATTTTCGCTACCCCTGTTTTGCCCTTCATCTTCCGCTTATGAATATATATCTAGAACGGGCCTGATTGTGTACTTCATGCACAGTGTCATTCACTGCCTCAAATATTTCAGTAAGCCATATTTTTCGCGATTGGCCTTTGGCCTTCAATCCGTTGTAACTAAATAGCAATACGGTTCTTGTGCGTTAATTCGCCCATTCTGAAATGTTATACCATTCAATGACCACACGGCTTTCCGTACAAAAATAATAAGTGTCTAGCTACAGGAGGCCAAAATTCTGTGAATGTCCTGCAGAATATTGTAGGGTCTAACTGACGGACTTTATTCCGATGTCGCCACAGAAACTCACACATGTAGGAATCTATCATGTGTCTGTGTGTTCCGTTTTGGTTAGGGTTAGGGTTAGGTGCCCTCTAACCATGTGCCAGAACGAACCGGAATGTCCTGCTGACATGATCGACATCTCTAACGATCTTGCCGAACTGTGAGAGACAAAGTCATAATATGATTTTTAGCACACAGTCGGACGGTGTGTATAATTCGTCTTTCCTGCAAAAACTGCACACAATTTATTTTCTAGCGTGTCAAGTGTGACAATTGCAATAAATCCATCTTCCACGAACGGTGTTAGATCTGAGAATGACATGGACATAGGTTTACCGAGCGAATTGAAGACACGCGAATTGAAAAGTATGGTGCTTCGTGTGGCTACATTCTACTAAATTTTACCTATTATAATCCGTGGGTGAATTAACGCACAAGTACCAGCAATACTTGTTGTGGGATGCTGTGTAATGGTAGGTTTGTTACGTGGCCAAACCATTTTAGTTGCTGTCTTTTGACCTAGTCTAATACTGTTGTTGTTCCCAACAGTCTCCTGATGTCATCGTTTCTGATGACTCTCCCTGTTACACTCAATATTATTCGCAAACATTTCGTTTATGCTGTTTCGATTTGTCGTTTTTCAGTTGATATTAGTGCTCAGTTTTAATACTGGTTTGCATAGTGTCGGGACTACAATTGTGTTAAATAACGTTCTTTTGGCAGCTATTGACACAAGCTTGCAATTAAGTATTGGGTATTGTCCAATGAAATGATTTTCCTTATTGCAATTTTGTCGGATTTCTGCTGTGATTTTACCGTCTGCTGATAACATGCTCCATAACTATGTGAAATCTTTCACCTGTTTGATTTGCTGATTCTTAAGGAACATATTGGTCTAGATAATTTCATGACCTCAGTTTTTGTTTCTACGTTAATTTTCAAACTGTATTCTTTACATGCTGTATTTCGTTTGTATTGTTTTATTTATATATATATACATAGGGAACCAGTGGTCTCGAGGTAAGATGTTTGCCTCGGATGCTGGAGGTCGCCCGTTAAAATCCCGGGGGAGACACCGGGATTTTTTTCACGTGGATCATCCGGTAAATATTTCTCCTGATCTCTGAGTAGTGAGAGCAGACACCCGTGGGCAGTGGCGTGCACGTTAAAAATACCTTAGCAGTAGGAAATCGAAAAGAGTAGGCCTAACGGCCACCGCTCGGACAAAATTCAAGTTAAAAATCTATTTAAATTATTCTAGGGATGTTCGCCCCACAGAGAAAAAGGGGACTGTGTGGCTATAGCTTCAGGACTTCGTTATGTGGTTAGCGGGAGCAGCATAGATGGCGCCACCAGTCCCAAGAATAGGCGATCGTATATTCCAAGTCAACAAGTCACCAGGAGATATTCACCTGCCAAAAAAAATATGAAACAAAGGAGGTCACACCGTCTAACGACATAAGTGAACTGTAAATAGATCATCTAGATCTAGATAAGATAAGATAAGATATCTGCTATGAGACTGCTTTTACTTATTTATTTAGACTAGTGTTTGGAAAAGATCACTCAATTGTACTCGTTTCAATGTAATACAGTATTCAACAATAACTCAACCCAGCACTAACAGTTGACTGTGCTTACTTGCTGGTAGACACGTGGCTTCGAGAGGACAGTGTTGTCTTTTGCAAGGTGTTTCCCTTGATTGACATAGATACCCGTCCTTGCATATCTGAGTTAAAAATATGACATGGACAAATGGAAGCACACGTCAATCAAATTAAAACATAATTCGGG
Organism: Ariolimax columbianus; assembly: GCA_036924085.1. Classification (NCBI taxonomy): domain Eukaryota; kingdom Metazoa; phylum Mollusca; class Gastropoda; order Stylommatophora; family Arionidae; genus Ariolimax; species Ariolimax columbianus. Next base: position 61,639,107 of record JAVGWX010000011.1, read on the forward strand.
CTTAATTTCAACAACTTTATATTTGTTATGTTTTAGACTAGTGTACCAATTCGTCCATTTTCATTTCATTGGAGCACAGGGCAACCAATATGTTTGGTTTCCCCGTACAAAGTCTTCGCGATCCGAACAATGGAAAGGGTCTTGTAGTGCGTATTTTTGTAACACTTTGTTTGACATGATAATGTTGCTAAACCCATGTACAACCCTTATTATTCACTTGTTGTGGCAACTATTGTATAGGGGATCGTGTGGTCTAGGGATTGTGAGCTTGGTTTACAGTCCTAACCAAACTGGTACAGGTTCAAATCACGCCGTGCTCGATTTAACAGTCTGGCCATATTGCTGATTTATCCATGGTATGATCGTTTGTCCCAGTCGACCCGACTGTAAATTGGTACTTATCGAAGCTACGGGCAAATTTTTGAGCCTTTTGAGAGAACTGCGAAGTATTTTCCTCGGCACTGACAACTGTCAACAACGAAATGAACTGTGCACATTTGGGGGCGCCTCTGTGCAATGAAGTCAGTTCTACAGTGTATCCCACACGCTACTGGCCCCTGGTTTCCCCTTAAAACGTTTAAACCAAGGAACGCAATTCAATTTAATTTGATCTGGACATATATCTGTGCGTGCGAAACATAATAAACTCATATTAAATATTGCAGGTGGTCACCTTGCCTGTACATCTTTCTGCACGTCACAGAAGGTATTTACCAAAGCACCAGGAGTTACAGACTCAATTTCCCGCCAAATGATTTCTTGTAGTTTCGTAGATTCAAAGGCTTATTGAGAAATACTTTCTTTTTCAAATGCCAAATAGGAAAAAATTTGGTCGGTCGGCTAAGGTCAGGCCACGTTGGTGACCAGTCACTTAGAAATGACACGATCTTCAAAGAAGGAAGCAATTTCAGTCATGCTGATATTTGAGGTGGGGTATGTAGCTTCATCCTGCTAACAATAGCCAGTACTTAGTCCCTCTTCGTCCAACTGGTTCACAGTATGTTCATGTCAAATTAAAATGACTTTTGTGCGTTGGTTTAAAAGTGATAAGTGAAAACCAGGGGCTTACATCGAATAGGACACCCAGTACACACACACGCACAACGCGCGCGCGCATGCACTTGCAGCATTAAAAATTATTACACTATGCTTCTCACACACCAAGGTATGCCCATGTCAAATTTGATTGAATTACGTCCTTTGTTTTAAAAGTTTTAAGCCAGGGGCCGGTAGCGAGTAGGACACCCGGAATAGGCCATTTTTCATGAGTACCGCGCAATGGCCATGTTGGTTCTCTCCAACAAGAGGTCCAGGAATGAACACGGAAGGTCGTTGTGTCTGTGCGTTTACGCATGCAAGCGTGTATGTGCATGCATGTTGTTGTTGTTGTTGTGGAATGCCCCAATGAGTAAGATTACTCTTTTGTGTACCCTGAAAAGGACGTTAAGTGGCGGGTTGTTGTAGCTTTCTTCACATCCCGAGCGTGCTGATGAAGGTAGACTGAGGTCCTCCAGACGGTTGTGCTATGCTTCTTCATCTTCGTGTCGCTCATTACTACTCAGATCAAGTCGATCCCTTACCCTGTTAGCCAGAATGCCATAAAAACAGCGCGTTTTCAGGAAGGTCTACGTGGAAGCCAAAGTGAGGATCTTGACCAGTATATTTTGCCTGACCCTGACTAATATGTCTGATCAGTATGTTTTGCCTGACCAGACATTAGTCTTCCTTCCCCCGCGCATGCATGTGTTTTTACTTTATGACTTAAGAAATTTCAGAGACTGGAGGTATTTCTTTCTCACATGTGTTTAACAATTGGTTTGAGCGCATTTTTTGTTTTTATTTGTGCTTGTTATTTGTTGCTTCATGATTAATTATATTTTTTGTATACCTTGATGTTTCTGTTTATGTTTCTGAAATTAAAAAAACATCCAGTTATACAAAAATATAATTAATCATGAAGCAACACATTACAAACACAAATAAAAACGAATTACACAAAGATAAAGATTTTCATTTTACAATTAAACATCATAATGTTGAAAGAATGTTAATCAGGTATATTTTTAATAGAATAAATTGTTATGGACAAGCAAAACAAGTTCATTGACGCCATATTCAGAATAGCGTGTATAGTGCATACATTATGAAGAGCCGGTAGCATTCAAATCTAACAGAAAGTATGATGATTCCAGGAAATGTAAAATCGCAAATGTGGCAGAAAGGATGATAATTCCAGACATTGTGAACATTAAAATAATACGGAAAGGCTGATAATTTCTGCAATTGTTAACGTTCAAGTATAACAGAAAGGATAATAATTCTATGATTTGTTTACAAATATAACAGAAAAGAGAATTCAAGGAAATGTTAACATTCAAATATAACAGAAAATATTACCATTTTAGGAATTGTTGACGTGAATGTTAAAATAAAGATTGCTTGAAAGGTTTTATGTTCCAAATAAAAGGAAATAATACTTCCTTACAGTAGGCATAATATTTAGAAATAGAAGAAAGGGCTGGCATTCCATTGGGAAGGTTAACGTATGCTTAGGATTAAAATTAGTGCCCATTTGACCTATTTCTTGAATCTGTTGTGTTTTTGAAAGAAACAAAAATGTAATCAACGGCAAGACAAATAAAGCAATACAATAAACAAGTGTAATACGGAAAATTATTGTAAATATAAAAATCATTAATAATAATAAGGACATCATAAGTACTAACCACGTGCTCGCAAGGTTCAGGAGAATCACACTTCCGGACACAACCCCTGTAACAACATTGAGCGCCATCTTGGCAGTCATTGTCTATTCGACACTCATCTGCCATTTTAGCGACAGAGAATGTGAACGGACAGAACATGGGGGCTTTGGGACACGTCCATTCTTGGAAAATCTAGATAGAAATGAAATTATGTTGAGTAAAAATAATTGTTTCTACATTTCATTTGTAGCAGCCTGCTTTTGTATGTTTCGTAATTTACTGTACACTAGTAATACAGCATTACAATTATATGGCTCTGTGGAATAACAAAAACACAACTACAAAAATGTAATCAATTGTTGAGAATCTAAGGACTTAATTGGTTTGATGACATCATTAGTCAATTAATCCATTCAAGAATAGATTGGGTGGTCCAGAGTTGGCAGGGCCTTGAGGGCATCTGCTGTTAGCTCTGTCTCGCTTAAGTAGAGTTCAAGATGGTGCTATACCCATCTGTCTAACTGTTTCCTTTTATCAGTGATGATCTATCCAGATAAAGCTTTTTCACTGTTCGGCCGATGGCTTACTTTATCCCTTCATACATGCGCAGTGGTTAGCGAGCTGGCTTCGCATCTGAGTGGTCCTGGGTTCATTCCCCAGTTGAGGCGGTAATGTTTTTTTTTTCAGACCGCAATGGCTCCCGGGTCGACCCAGCCTTAAATGGGTACCGGTTCAGTCCGGGAAGTAAAAGTGGCGAGGGAGAGGAATTGGCTACCGCCCTCATATAGCCGAGCCTTTGAAATGTGAGGTCCCTAACACCTCACACCCCTACGGCAGTAATGCTATGGGATACTTTACTTTACTTTACTTTGACATGCCCAAGATGTTACCATTATTGAAGGCATCTTTGGATATTCTCACATAAATGTAACCAATAGTCATTTGCACACTGTCTAGCCATGACCTCTACACTACAGATGGCCATGGTCTAGCTGTCCTTTGCACTTCTTTTCTCCCTTGTTTCAATACATTGAGAGTGGTTAGTGATGCTTTGACTTTGTTTCTTAGTAGTGCTGCCTTTTTCCTGTCAATCAAAGGCTGCAGTATCCGACTATTTACCTCAAACAAGTCTTGATTCCTGTATTCTCTAATGCCATAAGCTGTTACTTCTGCTTTGAGGGTTTCCTTTTTTGATTACACCCCATCTTTCACTAGCTATACAGTCTCCTGATGTATCGGTGAGAACATCTGCAAGCTGCTTTTGGAACCTGAAACACTTTTCTGGATCCTTTGTGTTGACTAAATTTATCTTCAAAATTGGTTTCTGCTTCGCTCTGAAGATTCTCTTAGGTCTCAGCTTGACGCAGGCAACGATCAACGTGTGGTCAGTATCACAGTCAGTCAGCACTTTGATAGTTGCGAGTTAATTATATATTTAAATTGGGACTCAGTGGTCTCGAGATAAGGTGTTCGCGGTAGAGTCCCCAGACTTTTTCGCGTAGATCTTCTGGTAAAAAAACTCCCCTGATCTCTGAATAGTGAGGCCGAGCTCTCGTGTTCAGTGTAGAGCACGTTACAAATTCTTTCGCAGTTAAAAATCGAAAAGAGTAGGTTTAACGGCCGCTGCCCGAACAAAATTCAAAATTCTAGCTAGCAATCTACCCAAATTATTCTCCAAGTATATACATAATTTGTCGATAATAAAACCATAGTGGGGGATCAGTAGTAATGTTGGAAATGCTGTGTGAAAAAAAAAGTTAACAAATTTAAAGAAGTCATAGAGTTTGGAATGAAAATAAACACATTGAAAACACAAATAAGGGTAATAGGAAACATCATAGACACATGAATATAATCATGAATAGGAAAATAATGAATTTTTTAATCGAATCAAATAGTTCTATTGGTGGACCGGGTGTGATCATTTTTCATATGGGTAGGCCGGGCTCGATGGCTCTTTCTATTGGTAGGCCGGGCTCGATGGCTCTTTCTATTGGTAGGCCGGGCTCGATGGCTCTTTCTATTAGTAGGCCGGGCTCGATGGCTCTTTCTATTGGTAGGCCGGGCTCGATGGCTCTTTCTATTGGTAGGCCGGGCTCGATGACTCTTTCTATTGGTAGGCCGGGCTCGATGGCTCTTTCTATTGGTAGACCGAGCTACATTAACAGGTTTTTCATGCGTGAAAAATATGAAACTCACTTCATGGTCTGGGAACCGACGAAAATAACACAGAAAACCAATAATTTACTACGTAACTTAAATGGTAAATATAAACACAAAAAGACAATTCAACATAGCAAATGAATAAAGGTCCTCTTACTTCATAGTGCCCAGCAACAAATCCCACAAAAAGCACAACAATTTTACACGCATACATGACTATGCTCTTGCAGTAAGGGAACTCAACAAGTAAATTCACCTTCTTGTATATTAGATCAACTGCGTCAGGGTAATGTGCGTATGTAGCGACAAGCCGACAATAGCAGACTATTAATTATGATTTCCTTTGTGGATATGGGATTCCCAGTTGCGAGAAAATACATATATTTTCTACCACGCAAGCACGTTTAGTAAACATTAATGCTTTTATCGACACGTAATTGACCCAGACCGAGTTATTGTACACGTCGTTAACTTTTGTATGGACGTGCTTAAATGTCTTTAACCCTTTACGTACAGTGATTTGAAACGGGAAATATATATATATATATATATATATATATATATATATATATATATATATATATAGAGAGAGAGAGAGAGAGAGCATGGAGATACCTCTTTCCCTTTTATGCATAAACCAATTCTTTACAAGAGAATTTATATGTTATTGACATTTTTGTTGTTGAAAGAATAAATTAATCAGAACAACGATTAGAGTTTTAAAAAAACAACAACGTAATTATGTTGTTATAATAATAATAGTGGTCCATCGAAAGCGAAGATGGCGACAGCATCAGAGTATTGCTGCAAAATGTGTTCTCTTATGGCTGTAAAGCCCAATCCTTGAACGACACACCCTGTCACATACAGGGCACACATGCTGGGAGCCTGCTGTGGAATCGTTGTGAGTATTGTTTGTTTTTTGGATAGCACGCATTGGTTGAGTCTCCACATTTCATTACTTTCTACGATATGAGCACCATCGGTGATACTAGCTCGCTATGTGATACGGTTTTGTGCAAGCATCTCCCAGGAGGTAACATCAATACTGTAGCATTTCAGAGACACTTTCAAAGAGTATCTATAGCGTTTCTTCTGCCCTTCTGGTGAGCGTCTGCATGTTTTGAGCTTACAGTATAACGGGAGTTGTTTTGGAATGCGCTCATCTGACATGCAAACAACATGTCCCGCCCATCGTAGCTGAGTCAATTTCAGAAGTGTATGGATGCTCAACATGTTAGTATTGCTAAGAATTTCAGAAATTTCAGACACTTTGTCCTGCCACCAGATCTTGAGCAGTATACGCAGACAGCTCAAGGGAAAATAGTTGAGCTGTCTGGCGAGTCTGCTATACACTGTGCATGTTTCACAGGCATGCAGCAAAGTAGATAATACCATAGTACGATATACTTTTGTCTTGGTGGCGACACGGATGCCTTGTCGGTTCCAGGTGTTTACTTGAAAACGAAGAGCTCGCCTTAGTAGTCTTGTTATTGACCTCACAGTCGATATTGGCTTCACTAGTTAGGTTACGGCCTAGGTAATTGAAGCTAGTGACTGCCTGGAGACGTTGGTTCTGTACAGTAATGTTTGGTTTTATGTTGGTTCTGTACAGTAATGTTTGGTTCTATGTTGGTTCCCCAGGGGCAGGCTACCTCCGTTTTCCTAAAGCTGATTGTGAAACGAAAGTTACTGCATGCGGCCGAAAACTCTGTCATGGTGGATTGCATATCTTTTTCTGAACGAGTGTTGAGAGCGCAATAGTCCGCTAATAGGAGATTTAGGATTGTGGCCTCAGCTACCTTGGTGTCCTGCACCTGAAATGCATGCAAATAGCAGTGCCATAGAAAGCATCAATGAGCATTTCAGCAAAGACCAATGTTCAAAAGTCTGTAACACTTTGATCCAAAGTCTCGAAACGGGAAATATACTATGGGCATTCGAGTCAAACCGGGACTTTTTTTTCTTTTTCAAGTAGTCAAATTGCCATTTATTTTTTAATATAACTTCCTGCAACGCTTGTGCACTTATCTCAGCATTTAAGTAATGCTTGAAAAGCTTCAGAGCAGAAAGATTTGTCAGCATGTCTGAACCAATCCAAGACAACCTGTTTCACTTCATCATCAGTGCTGACCTCCCAAGAATTCTTTTAGGTGTCAAAACGGGTGGAAATCTAGCAGTAATATGAAACAAATGCTTCTATTTATAGTAGTTCCAAAACGGGTGGAAATCTAGCAGTAATATGAAACAAATGCTTCTAATTATAGTAGTTCCAAAACGGGTGGAAATCTAGCAGTAATATAAAACAAATGCCCCTAACTAATTATAGTAGTTCCAAAACGCGGCAACCTATTCAGGTGGAACTAGAACAAAAAGTCCTGGTTTGATTTGAAGGTCCCTCGTATATTATGTTGTTAGGGTACAGGTAGGATTTTGGTTTCCCGTTTAATTTGATTTAAGCCGATACCTTTTTTATGGATATGTACTTTTCAGTGTATTAGAGTTCAACTTCCTTAGTTCCTTGGACTATTGTTTGTGTATTCAATTAGAGTTGTGTTTCTTCTTTGCCCAGAATGGAACTTGACAGCATATTCCCTGGAAAATAAAATCGTAATATAAAATCGGGCCTACTAAATATGGCTTGAAAACGTTGCCGTAACTGAGAGTATCTTCTTCTTCGTACGCTATCAGACGTCAACTTGAATTTGTTCGAAGAAAGCAGCTGTCTTCCTGAGGCTTGCGACACTGCCATAGACCTTGTCTAGTGTTGGCACTGGTGATTGCCAGATGTGCTTTCTCTGGTCCTCGTATGTCGGGCAGTTTTGCAGCAGATGTTCAGCGGTCATTTTCCCTGTACCACAGATGCATTCGTCAGTGCCACCTATCTTCAGATTATTGAATAGATGGTACCTCAGTCTGTTGTGGTCTGTGCGGAGTCTGAAGACCACGACCTGCTCTCTTCTGTTCAACTGGTAAGAGGCATCGTTTTTTGTGTAGCCAGTATGCTCTGTTTCCCACATGGCCATGTATCTGGCCCTAATAAACCTTTTGGACTCTTCATAGGTCACACTAGAATCTGGCTGTGGTAATCTTTCACCTTCTTTTGCCAGTCTGTCTGCCTCCTCGTTGCCTTGAATGTTACAGTGGGATGGAACCCACTGTACCACTACTCTTTTTGGTGCGGACTGCTGGCATAGTTGACAGAGTACTGCACTTAAATCATTAAGTTCTGTATTTTTCTGGCTTTTTAGTGCTGTGACCACGGACAGGGCATATGTAAACAGGACTATCTGGCTATCATTGCTTTCGCCTGTCAGCATTGCTTCTACTGCAGCCTTCAGTGCCTCTGCTCTGAAATTGCTTGAGAATTTTCCAGTTGCCACTGACAGTGTTATTTTTCTACCATTTGTTAAGCTCAGGAATACCCCTTCCCCTCCATTCTGTGTTGTGTTTGTTACAGAACCGTCGGTGTATGTTTAGGTCCAGTGCATGCTTGGGTAGTTTTCCGCTATGTACCTCAGGGTTATGTCTCTTTTTTCTTTTTCAGTCTGGCTGTTCTTGTTTCCAATACCTGGTATATTTTCTACCACCTCTGGAATGATATGCTGCTTCCAGGTGGGTTTGCGTACAGTAGGGATGGGCTTTGGTGTTGTTATAGTGTTCATATGGTCTTCGCGCATCTTGGATTTGGCTATTCCTGCAAAGTTTCTCCGCTTTAGTTTCCCTTTTCCAAATCTATTTAGTCTCTGATGCATTGGATGGTCTGTCAGTCTTCTTAGTTTCTCTGCTTGCTGCTGCGCTCTGCTGTCGGTCATGGATTGCAGATTTGTAATCTTTTCAAGTTCTACAATTGGCATTGACTTCATGCCTCCTGTTATAACTCTCATGGCTTGGTTTTGAAGTCTGCTAATTTTATCAAAGTTCGCCTTTGCTGCTGTTGCCCATCCCGCAATGCCATACTCGAGAACTGGTCTCACTCTTCCAGTGTACAGTTTCTTCAGCATTCTTTCGTCGGCTCCCCAGCTTGTGCCAGCAAGTTTCCTCATGATTGCCATTCTTTGACTTACTGAGAGTATAAGATCCAGGCATTCAAGAACATATCATGTTTCAATAATTTTTATTAAATTCAAGGGTTTCTTGTTATATTTGTTTGTTTTCTAACTGTAAACATTACACAAATGTTGCTCTACACCAGGAGAGATACAAACAATAAGAAATCACGAGATTAGAAACATGGTTAGAATTGTCCCTTGTCAAGACAAGAACATATCATGGATATGTCGTCTTATGTAAATGCAACAACCGCACATCTACAACCAGTGTCATTTCATTTTGCACTCTAGGGACAAGGCTCAGTACTTGTACGCCCCTAACTCCTTCCCCACCAACACATTTTCAGTAGCATCTGTCCTTGACCACCAAGAATAAAGAGTGTGCATTGTAGTGCACACAAAACAGTATGCTGGTTGGTTTATGTATATGACTCTCCTTCGTTGGCCGTTTTCTTTGCATTTCATGTTACTGCCATTATCCTGCCGAAGGAGTGTCGGACCGAAAGGTGCAAATATGGCAGTCAAGCTGTAAACTAGTGTAATAACGTATTTCGTTCTCCGGACTACATCCTGCTACTTGCAAAGCCCTGTCCGGGGCTTGGTAGCCGGAGATTGAGAACGGAGGTAGAAGGTTTAGACTGCCATTAGCATAAGCTTGACCCCCATAGAGTCTCAATTGGTGATCCCATTTGTTCCAGTTATGTAAGACGAGGTTGTGTCATAAAGGCACTCCTATTCAATCTTTAGTGAAACAAATTCCACAAAATGTTGTCTTATGGTAACTTCAGACTCAGTTCAGTCCAGGTGCCATCTCCGCATCGAAGATCAGCTGCAGTGTATCTCCAGTGTACTCTCTTGCCATAATTGTGCAATCTGAGGGGCTTTTCCCAGTCCATCTCCTGATGTTATCCATCGACTGAAAGCGTTGTCTACCTCTTGAAAGACTGCCTTCCACCCTACCCTCCAGTATGGTCTTCAACATGGGGGTATGTCTTGTTATATGACTAAAATAACGTAACTGTCTAACCCTGATAACTTGTTATTCATTGTCCATGTTTCTGTGCTATATAGTAGTGACAAGTATTAATAACACCTGACAATTCTCATTTTTATTTATCTGTTTGGATATCAGTATGTGTCGCATGTTGTCGAATACCATCTTGGCCATACCTATTCTCTTTCTGATTCCTTTTTCAGAGCTGCCTTCTTCCGTTATTATATGACCTAGATTGGAGAAACTCTGTACCTGTTCAAGTAGTTGATCTTTTATATTTATCTGCACTCGTGGTTTCCTGTCACTTTTTGCAATTATCATAGTCTTTGTTTTCTTTATGTTTATGTCTAATCCAAACTCTTGACTTATTGTGTAAATTGTTGTCACAAGCTCCTGTCATTCTGAAGACACATGGTACAATGACGTGGGTGTGCAATATCTAGTGATGAGATAAAACAGTTATCTCCACCAACATTCGGGGCCTCGAGACGAGTCCTGTATCTGTCAAATAAATTGTGTTTCAAATTCTTTAATATGGCAAACTTATACCTGCAAATTATGGACAATTACCAAAACTTTCAGACAAAGAATCGAATCCTTCGAGTCAAAATGTTACAGAAAGATCCTCAGAATACCCTAGACAGAGAAAAAGACAAATGTAGACATTCGGCAAGAGTTGAGCATAGAGGAGAACTCGTTTATCAATTCCATTTTGGCTAGAAAATGCAAATACTTTGGTCACATCAAGAGACACAAAGGTCTAAAAATTACAGTGATGGAAGATATGGTGCCAAAGAAGAAGAAGTAGACCAAGAAGACGATGGCACGAAGATATCCAGGTATGCCTGGGTATGACTGTGGCAGAGGCTGGAGTTTTGGCAAGGGAACGAGTTTCTTTCACACAGACTGTGATGGGAGCGATGTTCTATAAATGACATGCTACATGATGATGCAATGGCAAGGGATTTATTTCTAGCAGTGCAATGCCGAGCACACTTAGCTCTGTGCAATGTTGAGTTGGGCACACTTAGCTCTGTGCAATATTGAGTTGGGCATCCTCAGCTCTGTGCAATGTTGAGTTGGGCACACTTAGCTCTGTGCAATGTTGAGTTGGGCACACTTAGCTCTGTGCAATGTTGAGTTGGGCACACTTAGCTCTGTGTAATATTGAGTTGGGCATCCTCAGCTCTGTGCAATATTGAGTTGGGCATCCTCAGCTCTGTGCAATGTTGAGTTGGGCACACTTAGCTCTGTGTAATATTGAGTTGGGCATCCTCAGCTCTGTGCAATATTGAGTTGGGCATCCTCAGCTCTGTGTAATGTTGAGTTGGGCACACTTAGCTCTGTGCAATATTGAGTTGGGCATCCTCAGCTCTGTGCAATATTGAGTTGGGCATCCTCAGCTCTGTGCAATATTGAGTTGGGCATCCTCAGCTCTGTGCAATGTTGAGTTGGGCATCCTCAGCTCTGTGCAATATTGAGTTGGGCATCCTCAGCTCTGTGTAATGTTGAGTTGGGCACACTTAGCTCTGTGCAATATTGAGTTGGGCATCCTCAGCTCTGTGCAATATTGAGTTGGGCATCCTCAGCACTGTGCAATATTGAGTTGGGCATCCTCAGCTCTGTGCAATGTTGAGTTGGGCATCCTCAGCTCTGTGCAATATTGAGTTGGGCATCCTCAGCTCTGTGCAATGTTGAGTTGTAGTGTATTACAGTGCTAGCACCTCCACCAACCCACGTGGACCCGAAAGAACCCTGTGTCCGTCAATTCTACTGTGTTTCAGTTTTGCAAAAAGATCTGGGACACGTTTCTCAGAGTGCTGTGCTGCGTAGGGCGCACTCAACTCTGTGCAGTCCAGAATAATTAAGCAGTATTTTACTGAATTTGTACATCACAGATTATTTTAAATACGGTAAAAGCTCACTTTGGATACATTTTCCTAGTCAGTAAACTTAAAGGAGCTGGATATACTGTGCAACAGAATTGGCTACTAAACAATATTGCGTCTAGGAAATTCAAATACTCTGGTCACATCAAAAGCCACCGTGGTCTAGAAAAATCTATACTGGAGTGTATGATACAGGCAAGTGAGGCAGATCGAGGAGAAGAAGAACACAGGACTTTAAAGAGGTTCTTTAGATGACGGTGGTTGGGGGTGGCGTGGTCTAGTGGCACGGCTCACAATCTGAAGGTGCTGGGTTCGATCCCCAATCACAGCACCAGCCGCTACCCCGGGGACGCAAACCCTTAGAAAATGGAGGAGGAAACAGACCCTTACATAAAATGCATGCTGAAGTCGGATGCACTAGACCGACAGGCGCAAAAATAAAAAACTACAGTGCAGCGCACACCGCCTTGGGGATTAGAGAATTAAGGCAAACGCAAAAAAAAAAAAAAAAGATGACGGTGGCAAAGAGCTGGCTAAAGATAGTCTTACAAATCGGATGTGATGAAAATGACGTTCTGCAAACGTCATGCTACATGATAATGATGTGCGGGCCGTTGTTTCTTGATCTTTAACTCTTGTGTTAATGGTCACCCATAAGATTAAAAAGTGTTAGATATTCTACATGCTTTACAAAATGGTCATTTCTAGTACTATGGAATGAAAAGTTTTGCATGTTTAAACAGTTCCAAAATCTGTTGCTAACATTGTTGTTCTTGCTTAATTTACTGCTGGTAAATATTATCAATTGTTTTCCGGGACGGCATGGGCTAGTGGTTAAGTGACACGGCTCACAACCAGAAGGTGCTTGGTTCGATCCCCATCACAACACCGGCCATTACCCCGGGAAAACAAACCCTTAGAAAATGCAGGAGGAAGCAGACCCTTACATAAAAATGCATGCTGAAGTCGGATGCATTGGGCCGGCAGGTGCAAAAATAAAAACCGTAGTGCAAAGCACACCACCTTGGGAAATAGAGAAATGAGGCGAATGCACACCCAAAAACAAAAAATTGTTTTCCATTCAGATACGTGCATCCAAGTTCACACCATCTCTGATGGTCTTCTAATGTTGTTGCTGAATGCCCATGGCATTTTCCTCTTTTAGGGGCCCTGAAAAATGTGTTATGTGGCGGGTACAGTAGCTTTCCTCACATTCTGAGCATGGTGATGATGGTGGCTCAGGATCCACAGGTGTGCTATACTTGTCACCTGTATGTGGCTCACTACAATGGGATCATAACGATCCCCACTTCGTTAGCCATGATCTGTTTCCAGGGAGAACTGAATGGAAGTGGTGGAATCTTAATCAGTATATTTTACCTGACCCAGACTAACATTGTCTGATCAGTATATTTTACCTGACCCAGACTAACATTGTCTGATCAGTATATTTTACCTGACCCAGACTAACATTGTCTGATCAGTATATTTTACCTGACCCAGACTAACATTGTCTGATCAGTATATTTTACCTGACCCTGACAAACTTTGTCTGATCAGTACATTTTACCTGACCCCGACTAACTTTGTCTGATCTGTAGATTTTACCTGTGTTTTGCCTGACCCCGACTAACATTGCTCGATAAGTTTATTTTGCCTAACCCTGACGAACATTGTCACTAACTTGGAACCACTTTTACCTTCTAACCAAGTCCTAACAGGTGACTCTTCAATTAAACTGTGGGTTCCAACTGAGCACGTCTGGTTGTTTGGATCCTCCTTGATGCATTTTTTATCCATCTCAACATTGTCTCCATCATCTCCATAAAATGCATGCTAAAGTCGGATGCACTGGGCTGACAGGCACAAAATAAAATCCACAGTGCAACGCATACCGACTTGGGGATAAGAGAAATAAGGAGCACGCAAAAACAAAACAAAATGACACACTGACATGCCCAAACAGACAAACCACAGCCCAAACAAATGACACACAGACATCTACCAAAATAAACAATTCATAGACATCGACCCATGTTATTACGACTGTAGTTTAATTGTCTATGTCATGATATGGTTTGTGTGAAACACATGTTTAATTCACTTTCTAAATTATGACTATGTTATATGATCCTATAAACATACAAACAAATTGCAGAGCTTACAAGCCCAGGCACACATGATGCCCTCTGTGTGAGAATGGAAAGTCCAGCAAGACTTCTACAATTTTATTTAAAATATTCCTGTTTGTGATCCTCTTTTCTGTTACAATAACTCATTACAGTGAGGTTGATTCACACATGGTGTCTGAATGTTCTGCATATAAACAGAACACTGTGAACAGCAATGTCAACTTTAGAATGGAGGGCAGAGGCACTACTAGATCAAAATGTCAGTTTTAGTATGTGTTATTTCACATTGAAATTTATACTGCAGCATCTCATTTTGTACAAATAACTGACTTAACCCTTTACAGTCTATAATTAATTAGTTTTGTGTCTACCCTTAATAAAATAAAAAATAAGTTAAGTAGCATGTTCTATCTGTACATGGAGGAGTGTGTGGGGATTGTGAAACGAACGCTTCACCCCTAGGCAACGCAGCCGCCATCTACCCTTTATAGTCCAGTCTAATTAAATTTGTGTCTTAACCTCATTACAGTCCTGTCAAATTGATTAGATTTGTGACGAACCTTTATAGTCGGTCTAATTAATTAGATTCGTGTTTTAACCCTTTTTAGTCTGGCCTAGTTGATAGAATTCATGTCTTAATTCACTGATTTTACTTACTATTCTTTTGTTTCGACTATTCACTTCTTTCCAGCTTATAGGTGCTGTCAGCGACTTCGGTAAAAACGTAAATTTCAACTGGCTGTGACCAACTGAGATTTCTGAAACATTCAGTTTTGTTTTGCCATTTAGATTTTGGAATTTCATGTTTTGGCGGCACTAGGTGTTGTTGACGGTCCACACATGCGCATTTGACTGTAGCGTTTGATATGGATGCATTGGAGAAAGTTGTTACTTTTCAAACTCTAAACATTTAGTATGAGGAAAGTTGGGTTCAATACCTCAGAATTTTTTTTTTTTTATCAGACCAATGATCATGCAGGTGGATTACTTATGAATATTCAATGTACATCAAGTTCAGACTTTGACCAGGACACATAATAAGAAAGGTATGTACAAGGGGAGGTCAGAAAATAATGCACATCATTTATTTTAGCTACAGTTATTATAAAGACATAAGCATTTAAATTTGGAAATTTGGAATGTGCTGATTGTGTGTACAAGATTACATTGCATTAAATGATAGGCGAATCACCATTAAACAATTGACCTTGCAGTTTTCAGTTAGCGAGGAAAGTGCAGCTCAAATTATCACAACTCTGGGATTTTTAAAGGTTTGCCTAAGATGGATTCCTTGAAGCCTCACAAATCAACACAAAATGCAAAGAAAAACAAATTATTTTGAATTGCTGGAGCGTTTCAATGATAATGGAGAAAACTTTTTTGTCCAGGATCACTACGGGCAACAAAACATGGGCACATTATTTTGGGCCTGAGACAAAAAGGCAGGCAATGGAGTGACATCATCCTCAATCACCGCGAAGAACGAAATTCAAGAAAACACCTTCAGCCGGAAAAATCATGCTCACTCTCTTTCGGGACATTGAAGGTGTGATTATTGTGGATGTGATGCCAAGAGGAGAGAGAATCAATTCGCAAGCTTACATCAAGACACTGACCAAACTCAATCGATGGTTCCAGAGAGTCAATGTGCGCCCTCAAACAAGTCTGACAATACGTAAGGCAATAACCAAATTGGGTTGGACTGTAATCCCCATTACACCCGATAGTCCTAATCTGGCTCCCTCTGATATTCGTCTTGTTGGTCCACTTAAAAATGCACTTCGCTGGACAAGTTTTGAGGGTGATATTAAAGCAGTGAAGAAATGCCCACGTGATCATGACAAAAACTGGTACTTGCAACGCATTCATGCACTTGTTTCGTGCTGGTGTAAAGCCGTACAAGTTGATGTGAATTATGTTGATTAATAAATATGTTTATATGACATCTCCTTGAACATTGTGCAAAAATGTCTTGCATTTTGAATTAAGTTTCTGTTAAAAATGGAGTGGTGCATTACATTTTGGTCTCCACCTGTAAAATGGAAATGACAGATATATCTGCAAAATACACGTGGTGAGGACAAACAATTTTTTTTCCCTTTCAATTTTAACCTCCACATTAACGCTTCATACTAATACATAATCTTCTTTATGAATAGTTCCAGTCATGAATTATGTGTCTTATAATATTTATATCATAATTGCAACTCAATTTGTTCAATATTAATTTATTTTGAATAGAACTTTGACATGGAAATGCAACATCTGGTATGGACAGAAAACACAAATTGGCAAAATTAGCCCAGACTGAAAACGGTTAATTTTATTCTGCTGCATTAATTTGTTTTCAGCTGCTAGTCATTTTGTCAGTCTTTTGTAAGCTTTGATTAATTGTCTTGTTTATCTCAATGAATGGTCTGTTCTGTTGGTCAGTGTTATCAGTCTGCCTACTGCTCTGACCATTCTCACAATGTCAGCATTATACTTTTATGAGACATTACTTTGAATATTGAATACATTTTTCACAGCATTTTTGTAGTTATTCAAAGTGTCAATGTTCTCCCCCTCATTTAACATTTCCTCCACTGCTTCCTTGTACTTGACAACTTCTGGCAGATCGCAGACAGTCTCTTCACTAGAGACATCAGCAGGCAGGTAACTCAGTCTTCCATCTTGTGAACTTGATGCCTAGAAGTAAGAGATTACAGATCAAGAACAATATCACATGTAATGTTCACCATGTTATTTTTCTTTGATGTGCCCTGCCGACTGGTGCTACAATTTCCTGTTTATCAATTCTGTTGTTGGATCACTCTATACCTTGTCATCCTCTCTCCCTTTTTGCAGCAAATGTGCATTTTGTCCCACTGCACTCGAATCTGTTTCTTCTAATAACATGACCCTAAAAAACCTAAGCTTTTACTTATTTGTAATTAATTAAAGTAAAAACACAAAATAAATAAGAGCATGTCAATAAGAGAAACAATTTGGAGCCACAAGTTGAGTGCTCTTTCCAATTCACAGATAAGATGATGCAGCAAGGTCAAACACTGCTACACCTGTTCTTTCTTCTGTGTTCGTTCTCAATTGCCAGCTCCTAAGCCCTGAACAGGGCTTTGTAAGTAGCAGAATGTAGTCCGGAGAGCGGAATGAGCTGTGTCGGTAGTTTACAAATTGACTGCAATATTTGCACCTTTCAGTCTGACACATCCGTCTTCGACAGTACGCCTATTTCAATTGCTATACTTACTCCTTGTATACAGTTGCCACCTGCCCGCCTACGTGAACAATGGTCAAGTGTCAAACCGTAATACAAAATTAGAACATGATCAGGTTCGAACAGTAATCAGCATTAGATGAAAAATACTGACTCTCACGTCCTTGTTCATGCTAATGGAACAGGCTGTGTCACAGAAAACTGGTTTAACATGGTGGGATCAACACTGATCTCCCATAGTGATCAGCTTACTGAGGAAACTCTCATTGCACTACCGTCAGGAGGTCCACCTTCACAAGTACATCTCAAGATGAAAAAAGAGCCACTCTTAAGTCACTACCACAGAAACATCATCTAGAGTTAACTTGACACAGCAAGAGCAGCTTCAAACAACAGGACATGATCCTATGCTTGTAGTCATCTCCACAACACTACAGCCTACTGTAGACAACATAATCCCATGCTTGTAGTCATCTCCACAACACTACAGCCTACTGTAGACAACATGATCCCATGCTTGTAGTCATCTCCACAACACTACAGCCTACTGTAGACAACATGATCCCATGCTTGTAGTCATTTCCACAACACTACAGCCTACTGTAGACAACATGATCCCATGCTTGTAGTCATCTCCACAACACTACAGCCTACTGTAGACAACATGATCCCATGCTTGTAGTCATCTCCACAACACTACAGCCTACTGTAGACAACATGATGCCATGCTTGTAGTCATCTCCACAACACTACAGCCTACTGTAGACAACATGATCCCATGCTTGTAGTCATTCCCACAACACTACAGCCTACTGTAGACAACATGATCCCATGCTTGTAGTCATCTCCACAACACTACAGCCTACTGTAGACAACATGATCCCATGCTTGTAGTCATCTCCACAACACTACAGCCTACTGTAGACAACATGATGCCATGCTTGTAGTCATCTCCACAACACTACAGCCTACTGTAGACAACATGATCCCATGCTTGTAGTCATCTCCACAACACTACAGCCTACTGTAGACAACATGATCCCATGCTTGTAGTCATTCCCACAACACTACAGCCTACTGTACACAACATGATCCCATGCTTGTAGTCATCTCCACAACACTACAGCCTACTGTAGACAACATGATGCCATGCTTGTAGTCATCTCCACAACACTACAGCCTACTGTAGATAACATGATGCCATGCTTGTAGTCATCTCCACAACACTACAGCCTACTGTAGACAACATGATGCCATGCTTGTAGTCATCTCCACAACACTACAGCCTACTGTAGACAACATGATCACTGTGCTGCTTCTACTACTTTGAATGCTCTCTTGAATATATCTAAAGAACGAATCGGTCAGCCCGGGACTATTTATATCTTGGTGATGGCAATGTGTGTTTTCTCTGTTCCTCATTTTGTAAATAGGTCAGATGTTTTTAATATCAATACTGTAATTTCACTTATTGGTATATCCCATCTTTAGGTTGTTGAATAGATACTATGTACATCTGTTGTGGCCTGTGCAAACTGAAACATCAATGTCTGACAGAATTCTTTCCTGGAGCACAATGGGTGACCAAATAAGGAAAAAGAATAAGGAGATGTCTTAAAGATTTAACTGATCCAATACTTGGGGATCCAACATCAACTCTAGAAAAAGGTGGCTGATTAGATTAATGATTGTTTTATACAAAAATTCATCTCTTTTTCAATTCCAATTTCCTTTAAACTTATCAATTGACTAGTTTATTCCGGATGTGACGACATTGGGCTATTCTGTTAAAAAAGAATTGGCACACATCTCATGTGTTCTTTGTTTACACATGTCATAATTCGTGGTGATTTAAGTAGAATAAAATTGTAATTTTCAGCTTCCTCATACATCCAGTGATATATGAACATTGTGACAATTATTTCACTTCTCGGGTGAAACTTTAAGAACGTCATTCTATACGAACTTTCTTCAATATAAAGCCATTGATTTTTTTTCATGTACGGATATATAGCTGAATTGTTGTGTTGCGAGTAATTAAAATTTTCCTTTATATTTTTTGGTTGGTAACAAAAACTACATGACTGTAATCTCATTTACACTAATCTGCATCCCCTCACATAAGATTATATTTCTCATTTAAATATGAATAGTTTTAACATATGTGTAGCATGTTCATTAAACATTACTGAAGATAAACAGATATCAAAACAAAATTCCATACCGAATGAGTTAAATTACTTAATTGCAGTAATGAGCTCTGCTGAATTTTGTTGTAACATTTTCAACATATGAATAGAATATGTACATTTGGTGGAATGTTCTTGATATATTTTCCAAATGTCTGGGTCAAAGTATAAATAATAACTATGCACTCACATCATCTATCCCTTTTATGGTTTTCAGAAGTGACAGACATGTTTTCTTGGATGTGTTAATGTCCCAGAAGTACTTCTCCATGTCAGAAAGCTCTTTCAAATCCTCCCAGCTCTCTAGCTTCTACAAAATGAGAGATTAACACCACATATAAGAGATTTAACTACCACAAATTTGTGAACATATGCATTCTAACATCAATCATACATCAGCCTAAATGTGATCATTATTTAAATCAAATACGGCACGGCTGTTTTACTGGTTTTGCTTTCAAGTTTAGTTATCTAGTACAAATCAAAGCAACTTAAAAACAGTACATAATAAATGGATTGATCACACACATGCTTCTCCATTGTTGTTTCCTCAAAATAAAGGTCAGTTGTTCACTGTTTTCAAAGAGGAAAAATGACGTAGGAGAAAAGTTATTTTCCTGCTGATGAAAACCTTTCATCAACATATTTATTTTGTTAAAATTCACTTTTTTTGTAAGGTTAAATTAATTGTAATATACGAAACACAGAAATCCAAGAATATAAATGTATCAACCTTGAGATGAAATTAAAGAAATGGAGGCTAATTAGTTACAAAAATAAGACAGACAGACAGAACAAGTAGACAACTTTGACTCCATGAGAACATAGGTAAACAAGACTAGCAGCAGACAGGCTGACCCAAGGGAACAGACGGACATTTGAGAAAAACCTACAAAATGGATGAGGAGTCTGTTACATAATCCCAATAATTTATATTTTCATCTTAATTCAAGGGGTTCAATATTTGCTGTTTTTCCCAGCTCTGTGATTGGAGTGCTTTTCAATGCCCCAAGGGTAATTCTGAGACCCCTATTTTGGAGTCTA
Organism: Ariolimax columbianus; assembly: GCA_036924085.1. Lineage (NCBI taxonomy): Eukaryota > Metazoa > Mollusca > Gastropoda > Stylommatophora > Arionidae > Ariolimax > Ariolimax columbianus. The sequence goes on from JAVGWX010000011.1 coordinate 61,659,492, forward strand.
GTTTTCCTGTGTTTGTTTTGGCCAATGTTGACCAGGTGCTAGAGGCATATTCCATGATTAGTCTGATTGCATCAGTGTGAACCTGCTTGAGGATTTTTATGTTGGCCCCCGAAGATGTACCAGTCAGTTTTTTCATCACAGAGTATTTTTATGGCCCGTGTCTGGATTTTCTGATGACAACTAAATTAGTTGTTAAGTTAGTAAATGGCAGGTGATAGTCAATTTTAGGGGAGTGCAAATATTAATTCATGTTTGATAATCAAACTAGCCAATTCTATGAGAGAGTAAATATTCATTCATATGTTTTGTAAGCAATCTAGTGAACAAGCATATACAATATGTCATGAAGCGTGTAATGTGACAGACAAAACCAAAATTGATTATGTATTTACAAAATAAGAACTATATATAACCACTTGTTTCCACTTACCCAAGACTCAAAGTAAACAGCAGTAAGTAAAAACTTTACAAACTCCATATTCTGAGATTTCAAGGGACACCTGTAATTAAACAGATGTTTTAAGCAACTTCTTTAAGTTTCACTCCAGTAAAAAGCTGTAGAAAATACTAGATAACAACTCATGTTAATGAAAGAAAGCAATTTTAAACTATAAATAGACAGCTTATGACAGCAAATTGAGCTTCACTTTATAAACATGACAGCATATTGAGCTTCATTCCATTAAATATAACAAGTAAAGGCCCATGCTATGAGATTTAAGAAAATCGTCCTCTGAGAATACATACCACACGCATATACTAATAGGAATGTTTAGATGCCTTCTTGCTTCTATCAGACACACCTGTGTGTTACATGGGCCCAAAAGAGGAACAAAGAATATTAACACTGAAACCTGCCAAACATGTCATAAGAGGCAGATAAGGAGAGTTGATTATGAGATTTGCTACAACATCCTGTAAAAACTGCAAGTCACTAGAAAAGAAAGGACGGTATAAGACAGCCTTAGCAACCAGGATCCATGACCAGGTTTGATGGCATAGTTCCAGACAGGTGTTGCACGGATGGCCCCCAGGGAAAACTCCATGAGGGGTGTGGTCCTTTCCCAACCCTGATTTCCAGGCACAGGTATAGAAGCTGTTGAGCAGGGACATCCTGAGAGGCGAGCCACATGACCAAAGAAAGAGAGACAGCGTCGATCCGTGTTGAAGAAATGCTCTTGACTTCTGCCCGGGGGAAGACCTCGATGTCAGTGACTACATCTTGCCAGCAAACTTTACTGATATGACATTGGTTGTGCATGCTGGAGATCTCGAGCCACTTCCAATTTACTTGTAAGATCTCCAGGCCTCAAAGACATTCAAGAGAATTTGAATAACAGAAACTATATAGGTGCAGCTTGGTTTCCAGGTAGAGGGGCCAGAATGAGTAGACAGAGAGTTCATGGATGATGCATCAAGGCTGATCCTTCAAGTGATTTCCAGGCCACTGCATACATCAGAAGTTGTTGCTGTTGTTGTGAATGCCCACAATGAGTAAGTTTGCTCTTTTGTGCGTCCTGAAAATGGTGTTAAGTGGTGGGTTGCACTAACTTCCCTTACACCCCAAGAGTTCTGATGAAGAAGTGCCGAGGTCCTCCAGAAGGCTGTGCTATGCTTGACTTCATCTGCGTTTAGTTTTGGTCAGTATATTTTGCCTGACCAGATCATCTATCAGAAGTCAGTCTGCTGTGCAGGTAAATGAAGTCTTCAGTGGCATTGACGTGACTGCGTTTGACAGTGATTCTCATCGCAGATGGACCACTGCCAAGACTGTATCTTGGTCCCCACACAGGAAATGTGTAGTGCAAAATGTGAAGCTAGCTGTTCTAAGTGCTCCAGTGAGTTTGTCAAGGCCTGAGAGTATGAACTTAGTATGAGGGTGTCATCAGCGCAATTTAAGTCATTCAAAGTGTCAAACAGACACTTCCATGTTGAACTTTTCCATATGTATAATGATAAAATTCACAGCAGAACAGCAATGGTGCGAGGACACATCCCAGTGGATGCCAGACAATGTTGAGAATGTGTCAGTTAGATCCTGTGCAGAAGAGGAGTGACTAAGTCAAGTCCTACCAGAGAAATATAGCTTCATAGTAGATGTCAATGGGGCCCCCCTTTTAGAGACATCAATGTACTGCTTCGTAGCTTTTGTTAGATGGGGTGGACAGTTCCCATTCTCACTGCCGGATCTTCCTTAACTCCATCAGTTTGGTACTTATTTACAGTTAGGTGCACTTTTGCTTCACCGCACAACTGGGTTATGTACCGTCAATTTTGCCATGAGAGACAAGTACCCATATCAGACGACACAATCAAACGCAATATTGCAAATATCTATTTTTTAACGCCTCCGCATACTTGCGGTGTAAAGGTGAGTCTTGGTCGGCCCCTTACTCTCTTCCCTTGGATATTGCCCTCTAGTATCTTCTGTAGAAGACTTTCATGTCGCATATTGTGTCCAACCAACTCAGGTCTTTCCTTTTGTATCATTTTCAAAATCTGTGTCTCTACTCCAGTGAGGACATTGTCATTGGATCTTCTTTGTGTTCAGCTGACTCGTTCCATTCTACAGAAGCACCACATTTCAAATGCTTCCAAGCTTTTTTTCATCATTCATTGCTAGAGTCCATGTTTCAGCACCATAAAGTGCAATTGTCCATATATGAAGTGATTAAACTTTTCCTTAGCTACATTTTGATATTCTTTGAGGATAGCAATTTCTGTTTTTCTCTGAAGGCCTTTTTGGCCATTACAATTCTTGTCTTTTTATGTCTCATTGTAAGCATCTTCTGTTTTTTGACAAAAGGTAGATGGAAAAAACATCCAACAGGAATTCAAAGATGCACCCAATATTCAATCTTTGTTGCAAAATAGATCCAAGAGAAATGCCCTTTGGTGGACCTCACAAAGGCCTTTGATATAGTCAATTGTAACGGCCTGTAGAGATTTAGGACCAAGTTTGGATTCCCAGTAACATTCATTGCAATGGTGCAGCAGTTTCATTGTGGATCGTGCCTAAGTTATTAATCATGAAAACTATGCTGCCCCCTTTACTGTTACTAACGGTGTGAAGCATGGATGTGTGATGGCCTCGACTTTTTTCAGCATAATGTCTTCTGCCATGCTGTCGGATGCATACAGCGATTGTGACAGAGTTGGTATTCTCTGTTGCACTGAGAGAAGGCTATTCAATCTGAGATGGTTCAAGGAGAGAACCAAAATCTACATGGTAACAGAGGGTGGGGACGGCATGGCTCACAACCGGAAGGTGCTGGGTTCGATCCCCATCACAGCACCGGCCGTTACCCCGGGGAAGTAAGCCCTTAGAAAATGCAGGAGGACGCAGACCCTTACATAAAATGCATGCTGAAGTCAGATGCACTGGGCCGACAGGCAAAATAAAAACCACAGTGCAATGCACACTGCCTTGGGGATTAGAGAAATAAGGCGAACGAAAAAAAAAAAATACAGAGGGTGACATGCAAGAATACATGGATTGGTTTCGCCACAGCTTGCAAAAACATTGATTCTACATCAACTGGCTCCAGATATGGCCTATTCAGAACTTTCAAACACGGTACACTGCGGCTGTTTAAAAAATGTTAACAGATTTGCCTACCTTGACAGTACTATGCCTTATCATATAGATGATGAGGTGAACACAAGAATAGCCAGGGCAAGTGTAGCATTTTGTAGACTTCATAGTACGGTGTGGGTCAAGCGAGGGATCAGGACTCAAACATTTTGTAGACTTCATAGTAAGGTGTGGGACAAGCGAGGGATCAGGACTCAAACATTTTGTAGACTTCATAGTAAGGTGTGGGATAAGCGAGGGATCAGGACTGAAACATTTTGTAGACTTCACAGTAAGGTGTGGGACAAGCGAGGGATCAGGACTCAAACATTTTGTAGACTTCATAGTAAGGTGTGGGACAAGCGAGGGATCAGGACTCAAACATTTTGTAGACTTCACAGAAAGGTGTGGGACAAGCGAGGGATCAGGACTCAAACATTTTGTAGACTTCACAGTAAGGTGTGGGATAAGCGAGGGATCAGGACTCAAACATTTTGTAGACTTCATAGTAAGGTGTGGGACAAGTGAGGGATCAGGACTCAAACATTTTGTAGACTTCATAGTAAGGTGTGGGACAAGCGAGGGATCAGGACTCAAACATTTTGTAGACTTCATAGTAAGGTGTGGGACAAGCGAGGGATCAGGACTCAAACATTTTGTAGACTTCACAGTAAGGTGTGGGACAAGCGAGGGATCAGGACTCAAACATTTTGTAGACTTCACAGTAAGGTGTGGGATAAGAGAGGGATTAGGACTCAAACATTTTGTAGACTTCACAGTAAGGTGTGGGATAAGCGAGGGATCAGGACTCAAATAAAAATTAAGGTCTACATTGCAGTTATTTTGTCTACCCTCTTAAATGCGTGTGAGACCTGAACCGTATATAGTCGTAATGTCAGGAAATTAAACCACTTCCACATGCACTTCCTGCGGAAACTACTGAAGATTAGATGGCAGGACATGTTGCCAAATACAGACGTGTTAGCGCGATCGGGCATGACAAGTATACATTCCATGATATGTACAGTACATCTGAAACGGACTGGTCATGTGGTATGCATGTCAGAACGTCTACTGAAAGAGCAAGCGGTGAGCAGAGGAAAAGGTACAAGGACACTCTTAAAAGATCACTGATCCAGTGCAATATTAACCATGATAACTGGGGGAAAATCCCCTAGACTAGTGCAGCACTATTGTGGAGAGTATTAACTTTTACCAACCTCAATTTTTAGAAAGTATGAAAGTTCTATAGCATCTGAATAATTTATCAGAACGTCGCGCTTTTCTAGGTTGTTGACTTTGACAGACTGTTATCTTTTTGTTTGTCGTTGTATAAATATGACTTGTTTTTGTGTAGAGACATTAATAAAGAACTCATTGGTGTTATTATTTTTGTTTCTAAGATACAAGAAGATGAAAGTGAAAATTAAAAAACCGTATAAACATTTAGATTTATCAATTTTGGGGGGAATTGGAACCTTCATAATTTGAATACCATCAACTAATTCCACAGCAAGCAGGCTTTAGACAGCACAGATGCACTGAGGATCAGGTCATCCTCATAGCCCAGGAAATAGAAGACGCCTACCAGGAGCAAAAACACACAGTAGCGGTTTGGGTGGACCTAGAAAAGGCATTTGACAAAGTCTGGAAAGAGGGACTTAGAGTCAAGCTACGAAGAAGTGAAGTTTGTAGGAAAATGTACAAATGGATCAGTCACTACCTCAAAAACAGAACAGCCAGAGTTCAAGTACAAGGGCAGATGAGCAAAAAGGTGACACTTGAGCAGGGAGTACCCCAAGGGGGAGTACTGTCACCCACACTCTTCCTGGTGTATATAAATAACATAACAGAGAATATACCAAGAAGCGTCCATAGCTCAATGTTTGCAGACGATCTGTCTATGTGGACCTCTGAAAAGAATCTCACCATAGCAAGTAATCGGATGCAGCAGGCCCTAACATCGCTGGAAGAGTGGGCGAACTCATGGCTGGTCAAAATAAATGAGGAAAAAACAACATGTACGATATTCTCGCTTTCAAACAAACCCCAAAACACCAAAATAAGTCTTAACGGCAAATACCTGCAGCCAAATGACAACCCAAACTACCTGGGAGTCACATTTGATCGGCGCATGACATGGAAAAGTCAGATCGAGAGAAACCGAGTGAGAGCCAGAGAAAGGATGGCAATCATGAGGAAACTTGCTGGCACAAGCTAGGGAGCAGACGAAAGTATACTAAAGAAACTGTACACTGGAAGAGTGAGACCAGTTCTCAAGTATGTCATTGCGGCATGGACAAATGCAGCAAAGGAGAACTTTGATAAAATTAGCAAACTACAAAACCAAGCCATGAGAGTTATAACAGCAGGCATGAAGTCAACACCAATTGTAGAATTTGAAAAGATTACAAAACTGCAATCCATGACTGACAGAAGAGACTGCAGAGCCCAGCAGCAAGCAGAGAAACTCAGAAGACTGACTGACCATCCAATGCACCAGAGACTAAACAATTTGGAAATGGGAAACTAAAGCGGAGAAACTTTGCAGAGATAGCCAAAGCAAAGATGCACGAAGACCCTATGAACGCACTAACAACACCAAAGCCCATCCCTACTGTACAAAAACCTACCTGGAGGCAGCATATATTTCCAGAGGTGGTAGAAAATATACCAGGTATTGGAAACAAAAACTGCCAGACTGAAAAAGAAAGAAGAGATACAACCCTGAGGTACATAATGAAAAACTACCCAAGCATGGAATGGACCCATCCATACACCGACGGCTATGTAACAAACACAACACAGAACGGAGGGGCAGGGGCATTCCTGAGCCTACCAAATGGCAGAAAGATAACACTGTCATTGGCAACTGGAAAATACTCAAGCAATTTCAGAACGGAGGCAGAGACACTGAGGGCGGCAGTGGAAGAAATGGTGACAGGTAAAAGGAATGAAAGCCATATAGTCCTGCTTACAGATGCCCTGGCCGTAGTCACAGCACTAAAAAGCCAGAAAAATACTGAACATAATGATTTAAGAGCAGTACTCTTGTCAACTATGCCAGCAGTCCGCATCAAAAAGGGTAGTGGTACAGTGGGTTCCATCCCACTGCAACATCCAAGGCAACGAGGAGGCAGACAGACTTGCAAAAGAAGGTGCAAGACTACCACAACCAGATACCAGTGTGACATACGAAGAGTCAAAACGGCTTATTAGAGCTAGATACATGACCAAATGGGAAAGAGAACATACTGGCTACACAAAAAACGATGCCTATTACCAGTTGAACAGAAGAGAGCAGGTCGTGGTCTTCAGACTTCGCACTGGCCACAATAGACAGAGGTACCACCTATTCAACAAATTGAAGATAGGTGGCACCGACAAATGCATGTGTGGTACCGGGAAAATGGCCGCTGAACATTTGCTGCAAAACTGCCCGACATACGAGGATCAGAGAGAGCAGATGTGGCCATCACCAGTGGCAACACTAGACAAGCTCTACGGCAGTGTCGACAGCTTCAGGATGATCGCTGCTTTTTTTCGAAAAAATTAAGGTAGACGTCTGACAGCGTAAGAAGAAGAAGAATACCATCACAGAACACTGATAGTGTTTCTTACAAGATCATCATATCTGTTATTTTCCCATACAAACCTTTTATTACTGCTAAATAAACAAATTAAATATCTATCTCAGAAAAATATGTTCCAACAACTAACCTTCATCACCCGCAATAATCTTTCAGAAAAAGAGCATAAACCGTTTCAAAATTCTCTTTCAAACTAAACTGACCATCTTTCTTGTTTACAACTACAATGACGGTATTGTCTATTTTTAGATTCAAGTACCCGAGTGTTCAACTGGTGTAAATGCATGACAATGCTCTAGAAAAGTTTTATTGCCCAAATGAGGTATCAAGAATAAATGAGGTCATTCAGAGACGATTGCCTGACAAGCCAACTCACAGCAAACTGCTCCCCCCCCCCCCCCAAGTGGAAAGGGCGTCCTATTTCCTTGTACTAAGTGCAGTAGACAATTCAAGGCTTATCTAGCCATCAGGTGAACAGTGAATGTTGACAAAGTGGTCCTCATCGACTATGATGGACAAACAACAAGAGACCCCAGGACAGGTTCCACATGGAGTATCAGTATCAAATTCCTTAAATTTTTCCACTGTCTCATCTAGTAGAGCCTATTATGAAAATATTTAACCTTTGCCACTCTACATACAAAATTGACGCAATTTTCCATGTAGCTGCATTATTTTTCATGACGTCATGTCGCTTAACTATGTTTGCTACTTTGAGAGCCTGTAACCTTTTTATTTGATGGTCTATTGATATAATTTGTTTGTGAGTAGAGAGATAAATGAATAAAGAATTTGTTGGTGTTATTGTTGTGTGTGTCTGTTAGTTTCTGATATTTAAAAAATAAAGGTGATAATGTTGAAAAAACATCATACTTAGACTCTCCTGCTTCCAGCGTCAGTCGGTTTTTATACAAAAATTGTAAAAAATCCCAGACAACAGATTACCGATGTTTGCCGTAATGGCTATGTCTGCCACTTTGACTATAAGTGTAATTATTGCATCTAAATAAACAATCTAAACAGATCTACCTCAGAAAAATCCATTGCAAAAACTTAATTTTCCCCATTCTCAACAATCTGTTGAACAATCTTAAAATCCAAAACATCAGAAATCATTTCCAAATGCCTAAAACTATTTCCATGATCGCCATTGTTGGTCTCTAACCGTACATTACTGAAATCGGAACTCTCTACAATTGAAGAGCAGTATTGTTCAGACTATTACTACATAGCCATCCGTTTTTAAGTTTGATTAGAACGGCCGCCGTTATGCAACGACAATGTAAGCTGGAGAGACTCAACGTGCACTGGTCAAATTTCATGACATCAGTCGGCCGGACTCGTCGTGCGCACTGTAAAGGTAAACAAATGAATAACTGAAAATAAAAAATAATATAAAATTCTCTCACCTGTCACTCTCCAGCACCACCATGTCAGTTTTATTATTGTAGCGGCTACCCACCAGCCTGATAAACTTGTCTTTGGCATGGTAATCTAAGCCCAGATCTGACAAGTGAAACTGTAGGGAATAAATCAGTTATTTCTCATTTCAGAGTATCAAGAAAGAAAGAGATGCGACAAGTTGTAAATGAACAATTTGAAGAAATTCAGCATATTGAACAAATGTAGAAAGAACAAAAAGGTAGACATTTTTGCTAAAATGTTAGGGGAAAAGATTGATTTTTTTCGTACTGTTGTTTGCTTCCCAGTCTTAACAATCTCCAGTCTACCCAACTATAAATTAGAGCCCAACTAAGTGAATGCAAGATGGCAAAGAAGTGAGCTGATCACCCATACCAGAAAATGCTGAGACCTGGTAAATTTAAGACGCTAACACTTTCATCCCTGATCCCTGACAGCAGTCTATGGGACTGACTATGATCAATGTGTTGTATGTCTTTTAGTGCTGATAAAAACTAATTTGTTTCTACAGATGTTTATTACTGTAGGTTGTAAGATTTACTGTCTTTGGATTCATTACTATTTTAACAAATGAAAACTGTAAGAGCAACATCTGTTTGTTAGATCCAAACAAGAAGCTTTTCGTAACATAAAACTATAAATATAACAGCTAATGAGCTCTTGCACAATAAAAGAAAATAAACAAATCATTCTGATGATAAAAAGTATAACTGTTAAACTCCATTTATGGCACCATCTGTACTGTTCCATATTAGTTGGATTACAATGGAGAGGTACAAATATAGGATTTCCTATTTTTGGGAATGACAATTAAAACATATGGATATGCAATTATAACGTACTGAATATCAAAGCGAGTGGTCTGATGGGGTCTTTGAGTATGACAAGGATAAAAAAAAGCACCACTGCCTCACAGAGAGCATGTCATAAGAGGCGACCAACTATGTGACATGGCATAACACCGGCCATGGTTAGGTGGTTTGTTTAGAGCAAAATATATGGCGCCTAACAGGCTGCGTGTCTACTTTGCTTTAGTTTTGAGTCCACAAGAACTCGCACATTGGTTAACCACCCAACACAATAGAGTATTAAAATTGCTCAACACTAGCCCACTAAGCAGGAAATTCTTCTCTGGCTATATTCAGCTAATACCAGAGCTGGGACCCGCACAGGGGCATCTGTTCCTGTTGAAGTACAGGTCGACTAAGAATATCAATACCCCACAACAGCTCAATCTTCCATTACTTCAGATACTAACTGTTTCCCCCGAGGTCTTCATATCCAAAGTCTGCTTCAAATCTCCTTGTTCTTTTCTTATTGTCTATGGGATTTTGGAAGCGTTACTTTTATTAAAACAAGATGTGATTTGTTTGTCCTGCAATTATTTTTGTTGGCAGTAATCCTTTTTTATTTTATTATTTTCTGATTTGGATTCACACTTGCATATTGTATGCATAATTTTTATTGGAAAAATTTCTTTTCCTACAAGTGTTTTTATTTGAGTTTTAATCATCATTAGGATCAAGATGCTGAGCAGCGCATGAGCTGCAGTGGTCAGCAACCCATAGCTGACTGCTAGCATCAGGGCCAGCGAACCAGAGCTGCCAAGAACCTTCTACACCTCCACATGGTGATCCTGGATAACACACTGCAGCAGGGCAGACTGGCTAAGGAGAAGGGATCGAAAAGGGAATGCTAACCCGGTACTAAAAAAATGTTTGGTGAAGTCGGATGTGTTGGACCGAAAGTTGCAAATATCGCAGTCAAGCTGTAAACTACGACACAACGCATTCCATTCTCTGGACTACATTCTGCTACTTAAGCCCTTTTCAGGGTTTGGTAGTGGGAGATTGAGAATGAACGAAGCCAAGCCAATCATCATTGACAGAAATTGACATCTGAACAACTGCTTTAAATATATAACACTTAATAAGATAAATGATTTTTGACAAAATAAAAGCAAACTGTATGAGCTGACAAACCCTTATTGAAGCAACTCGTGCCCTATCGTCCTGGACTGAGGGTGCAGAAAAGATATAATCTCTTGTGACAGATTCAACAGGGAAATGTTGTCGACATCTTTCATCCGTTTCAAGACCTTCTGGCCATTTTGTACAAAATTCTATTGATGAGAAAAAAAAAAAAATTATGAATGCTTTATTCAAATATTTTTTTTCTTCTGGCATTCGCCTTATTTCTCTAATCCCCAAGGCGGTGTGCGTTGCACTGGGGTTTTTTATTTTATTTTACGCCTGTTGGCCCAGTGCATCTGACTTCAGCATGCATTTTATGTAAGGGCCTGCGCATGCTTCCTCCTGCATTTTCTAAGGGTTTACTTCCCAGGGGTAACGGCCGGTGCTGTGATGGGGATTGCACCCAGCACCTTCGGCTTGTGAGCCGTGCCACTTAACCACTAGGCCACGCTGTCCCCTTATTAAAATGTAATAGCTATTAATTATGTTCGCACATTTTACATTTCAGAAAACCATCCTGTATACTTCATTTTGTAATAGTGTTGTTGTTATTATCCCATAGCTGCTGAGCAAACCTGCTCTTGGCAGCCCAATGCCATTCTAATATATATACACAGGTCTTCTTCAGTTGTGTCACTGCTACGTAGTGTGGTGGTAATTGTCAGCAGTGCTTGTAAAAATCTTTTCTACATGCCCGCAAGCGCATTGCCCTCAATGAGTAGATGTCAAACTATTTCATCAGGATGAGAGCAATGTCAGCACAAGTGCAGGTGCTGGGGATTGATGTGGTTCAAGTGGCTGTTGACTCTAGTATGTCCTGTTCGGAACTGAAAGATGAGACTTTGATCTCTTCTATGTAGTTTATTTATGTCAATGTTACTTTTTGGCTGTGACATTTCGCTAAATGCACTGCGACCTATTATTCCTGTTCATCCAAATTTCGAGAGTATCAATCTTAATAATTATTTTTACTGTATGGTTTCTGCAGGGTCTATCCAATTGCTGTTTCGATACTCCTGTTCTTGACAATTTGTTGGCCATCTCGCTCCCTAGTAGCCCACTATGTCCAGGGATCCATTGCAAGGAGACATTTATCCCATTGGCAGTGATGATGTTTGTCGCATTCCCCACCAAGAATATCTCCTTTTCTTTTCTTCAGCGCTTCCAGAACCGATGTGGAGTCACTAAAAATGACTAAATCCACCAGCAACAATTTGCCCAAGTCAAACTGTTGGTGCAAAATCTCAACTGCTGTTTTTATAGCCTCGGCCTCCGCTTCATCGCTTGAACGGTTTTCGTCGCATGAATCACAAAAGTCGTATATGGATCCATCCAGGTATTTCATATCGGTGGCCGATGTAGGGTCTGGGCACAATGTCCCGGCCATATCAAAAGGATGCTGGATGCAAATCTACAGCCTCTCACATCCAGGGTGCAGTGATCACTGCAGAAGCTGCTGTCCGGTTAACATCAAGCCTCTGGTATAGAGCATCTCCTGTTCAAACGTGTACATACCTTCTCGTGGGTGACCCTGTTTTTTACTGAATTTTCTATGGGGACGACCGAGTACCTGGTGGTATAACCAGATCGGGAGCAGTTTGGGGACCTTTTAGGTGACAGTGCAGTACCCACCGACAAGCGGAATATGCTCTGGCTGTTACCAACCCAAACCCCACCCATGGGTTAAATGTTCTTCTCATCCGTCGTTCTGCACAACTTTTCTTTGTCCAGCCTAGGAGACCTCTACCAAGGATCCAATAATGGTAGAGGCACCCAGAGAGGATCTGGCAATAGCCCAAAATCCCTAGCTGCAGCGAGAGCACCAGGTGATCTGACATTGCACTACTGTCAGACTACGCCCTGACTCTAAGGGTGGAGAGGTGGGGCAGAGCCATTGGATCTCATTGGAAAGCAGGATTTGTTGTGGCCCAAGAGGGAGTATGGGGGATATCTTGAAGGCTTAGTGGAAAGGACATGACACAGCCACGGGAAATAGGCCTAAACACAAAGTAAAGAAGTGGTGTGATCTACAATGAAAGCACCCACGTTTAGCGGGGAATGCACTCTGTGAACCCCACCTCACCCCCATCGACGCAGCAAACCTCCAAATGACCAAGGAAGGAAATAGCAAAGCCAAATACATCTATCACTCATGGAGAGATTTTGTAATGTTGATCTCCCTGTAAAAAAATACATCTTTCACACATACTGCATGAACAAGAGCCCTAATTTAGTATTTAGAATAACTCTCATAATCTAAGTACCCAGCTCTCATTTTTACAAACAGCAGACGTTTTTTAGGAAGCCTCTCAAAAAGTTCACTCAAAGTGGTTTACAGCCTTAAAAATTACATACTTTTTAAAGCAGCACAGTGCTTTTTGATGTGAGCAGGAGTAAGGTGAAGAAAGTTTGGTCCTTTCATCAACTCAAGGTTCCCATATTTTGATGGTATTACACCTTCATTCTCAGAAGAATTCTGGAAATACACAAAGTTAACTGCACTCGTGAAATATCAACAACAACTAGATCTATATAAAAATTATTAACACAATAATCTTGTTTAGTGAATTGGTGATATGACCTATTTTTTACTTTTAAAAATAATTTGGTCATTTCAGTCATCAGAATTATAATAATTTCTATAAAACAATGTTTTAATTTAATTACATTTTAATCAGCTTTAAACATTTTTTTGCACTAAAACAATTTTTGCAATATTGAATACATTTTTGTAAATGCCTCATACTATGAAGCAGAACAATTCAAGTAGTTTTTAACTAAATTACAATTTATATAAAACTCTGGTTGAATGCTCTTGTGATTAAAAAATTAAAGTAAAGTAAGTGACTCAGAAAACCGCGATAGTGACCAACCATTGCAGGAGCTCCATCTAACATGCTATAATAACAATAGTGTTTGCTTAGGTGTCTGAGGCCCGTTGCGTCGGTCAGTCACATCCATGACCCACTGCTATGACGTGGTTCAAGACCTCATCAAGGATGGAGGTAGAGGTTGATATCTGCTGGAGCCATACCCATCAAAGACGGCCTCTTCTGCGCTTTCATCCGGTCAGGGGACTTCTTTAATCCTTTTGGAGCTAAGGAACGACTTGTGTAGTATCTTGTGTGTCTGGGTTTCCTGGCCCAGCCGTACAACATGATCGAACAAAGAAACTCGGTGGCGTTCAAGTGTTTCTGAGATTGGGAGAAGACCTGTTTTGGCGGAGACCTCCCCGTTGCGGATGTAGTCATGCCATCGGATGCCCAGGATACACCGCTGGTTGTGCATGTGTAAGGCCTCTAGTCTTGATATGTCGTAACGTGTACACGTAATGCTATAATCTTAAAAAAAGGAATGTGCTTTGTATTTAAATATTTTTCTATGATTTCAAAGATCGACAAGCCCTTGGAATCTGTTGTCAGTAATTTTGAGAATAACATTTCTTCCACAACTTTTTCATTTCTCATGAATCTAACATTTACGTGGAGCAACACTTCATTGTTGTGTTGTATGCTTTTATCAAGCTGTATTGAAAATTAGGTTGATTGTAAATCCTGGCACGGTTGATTTTCAACATTAATTGCCATCTCATCAATTCTTCTAGACACAATATCATTGCTCAGCGGAATAGAGGTAACTATTTCGCTTGGATTTCTTTCCATCATGGTACTAATCACCTCTCTAGGGCAGTAGTCCTGTCAGTGGCTTTGCATCTGACTGGTCCTGGGTTCATTCCCCAGTTGAGGCAGAAATGGTTTTTTAAACCGCAACGGGTCCCGGGTCGACCCAGTCTTAAATGAGTACCGGTTCAGTCTGGGAAGTAAAGGCAGCCTACGTGATGCTGACCACATCATTCACTAAGTGTCGTGGGTTACAAAATAATATGGGCCTAACACCATATTTCCTATGCGCCTCATGGCGTGATGTGATCTTTACTTTACTTTGACTCCTCTTGTACAGCTGGTAATATTACATTTTCTCAAATACTGTGGTGCTTACCACGTTTTGCAATTATTTGTGCTATCCTGTAAGATACGATGAGGCCTTTATCCTTCTGACTAGAAACTTTTTAAACATACAAACAACTATGTTACGGCTTTCAAACTTTTGCTTTAAATCCTGGAAATAAAAATGTTCTTGCAAACCTTATCAGCTGCTTCTTTATGAAATTTTCATTAAGTCTCGATGGCTTCATTAGAAAACATGTGTTGACACAACAAGCACATTGGTAAAAGTTCATTTGTAGTGAAAGGTACACAACCGAATTTCACGTAATCAACTGAATATTGTCGGCATTATCCTTTATTTGTGACATCTTAAATATATAATGGCTGTTAATGGAATAAATGCAATTAAATCATCACAACAATAATTTCTCTTGTTTGACTCAGGTTGAAATAGTGGTATTGGGGATTATTTCGATTGTGACATGTCCTGATTTTGTAAAATTGTAGAGCCAATCTCAAATTGATGTTATAAAAATGTACCCAAATGCGACACATCTTAATTCTGCATTTGAATATTAATGATTGAGAAAAAAATAAAACACGAATGTCAGAGAATAATTATTTCGCTGTCATTATTAATATTTCTCAAATATGACATATATATATTTTATTTATATATATTTCTGACATAATAGAGAATCACGAAAACCGTCCCCTATATGCAAAAAATGGCCCCAAATAACTATGATAATCACAAACGCACCCCTGACATTTCCAAAACGCCCCCGTAGAGAAACACTGATTTAAAACATGGGTCGCTTGAAGAATTTGAAACCCCACTATTTAGTGATATCGTTTTTTTGAGCGGCAAGCACATTTACCTCTCAGTTATAAAGGTGACAACCCCCCCCCCACTAAAACAAGGGGCTGAGATACTAAAACAAGAATCTTTCTGAGATGTTATCAGACAACCATTAATATGGAAACACGTGATAAAATTAAGCTGGCATTCTTCTTCTTTGTCCTTTCACCTTAGGGTGCATAGGCTTTAGGCCATCAACCAATTCTCTTCAAGCAGACATGGCATGTGCTATTTTTTATAATTCTTTCCAGCTTCTTCCTTTTCTTTCTGTATCTCACATTCTTGGTGCCGAGAAAGGAGATAAACCATTTTCAGAACGGCTTTAACTGGTCCATACCATACACTCTATTGAAGGGCCTTTCTACTTCGGCTGGCTTGTTAGGTAAGTGGTTGATGTTTTTGTAGCAAGATGGTTTTTATGGGGTGGATGAGCTGAACCCACGCCCAATCCTCCACCTTTATTATCTAGGCTTGAGAAGTGGTATTCAAAAATGTAAATCTGAAACAAGTGAGGAATAATTCAAGCAAAATATACAGATGTTTAAGATTTATCCAAGATAAATTTTCCAGTCAGTGATATGTGCTCTGATGAAAGAAATTACTTTATCAAAGCAGAATTCTCTTTCACTTAAGTTATATTTAAACTATTTAGGTAAATGTAGTTCCGTTGCAGACACTGTTGTCTGAGATAAAGTGCTTGTTTTACTTAGTCTCTAATTATTATTGTGAAGGGGAAAGGAAAAGGGGTGGGGGGTTTGGGTGTGTGTGCCCATGCACAAGTTCCCTTCTTCAATTTCACTAATTATAAGTAAAGCACGATTTAAAACTGAGTAATCTGCAGAGACCAAGTATCTTATCTAGTCGCATTTCACTTTAGCACAAACATTAATAGTTCTGATTTATAAATCCCACTTCTGCTATGTTAAACATTTTTTTCTAATAAACAAAGTATAAATGCTATTACCTCTACATATCCTTGCCTTACAGGAAATGGTACAACAGACGACTTGAAAGTAGATGCTGTTGGCCAGACATCGGTCCAGTCTTGGTCTGTAGGCATGCTGCGGTATCTTGGAGTTTGAGGTTTCATTGGTTGCCGTCTTTTTTTCCTTTCTACATCAACCTTTTTCAGTCCTTCTATCACATAAACTCTAAACTCTTCTGCTGATCCTTAAGTAAAATAGAAAAAAATATGTGTATTACTTTTTGTTTTCAATTATTAACCTTCACAAAGAAATTTAAAGCTTTCTTACAAGTAAGATGTAAAGCAAACATGGTCTCATAGAAAACATGAAGTATTAAAACACTTTACAGTTTTATTTTGTTTTCTATTATTTTCAGGATGGGGATGACTAACAGCCTTGACTAACTATAAGTTTGATGGGATCAAGACACTGAGAAGCGTATGAGCTGCAGCAGTCAGCGACTCATAGCTGACTGCTAGCGTCAGGACCTGCAAACCAGAGCTGCCAAGACCCTTCTACACCTCCATGTGGTGATCCTGGATAACAGGCTGCAATAGAGCAGACTGACTAAGTAGAAGGGATCGAAGAGGGCAGACTGGCTAAGTAGAAGGGATCGAAGAGGGCAGACTGGCTAAGTAGAAGGGATCGAAGAGGGCAGACTAGCTAAGTAGAAGGGATCGAAGAGGCAACCTGGTACTCAAAAATGCCGCTTGAAGTCTGATGTGTTAGACTGAAAGGTGCCAATTTCGCAGTCAAACTGTAAACCACGACACAGCGCATTCCGTCTTCCGGACTACATCCCGCTACTCGCAAAGCCGTTTTCAGTGAATGGTAGCAGGAGATTGAGAATGAACGAACGAAGAAGAATAAGTTTGATACCATTTATATCTGAGCAGAATGGGAGTCTGTCAAGACCACAGAACAATTTCCATAACAAGCAATAACTCTAACCACTCTGCTACTCCTTACAAGACCAGTAATTAATTATAAATTTCCATAGTGTAATAATTTTAATAAGTGGAAATATTAAAAATATGAAATATGTTGAAAACGTAATTTTCTTAGCAAAAATTGAAAATTAGTTCCAGATAACACTAAGTTGATATGGTAGTATCAAAAAGTAAAAGTCACCAGGTCCACAGACTAAACAGCAGGGGTGTGAAAGCAGTGGTCATTACAAAGTAACATAATTCCCTAGAATGGAGCATGGAAGGTTCAACAATATTTACTTCTGAATCATAATATAAGTTATCAAACTTATATTTTTTGCGTATTTATTGATTTTGTTAAATGTAAATGACAATGTGATTGTGATGCCAACAAAAAATTACATTTCACCTAGATCAATAATAACATTTTTCAGAACTGGAATAGAAAATGAATTAAATGAGGAATATTTACATTTGCAGCATTTCTAATTTTGACAACTTGATTTAATCACCCCTGGTAGTGCATTCACTTTTCATGAATCCAGCAAACGGTATGTTCCAGCCAATTAAAATGGGTACCTGGTGTACAAGTAGAGACTGGGAAAGTAAATGGCTGGAAGGAAAGTCTAGAAAGCAACTGACCCACCTTACATCATACAAGCTGTTATTTAGTACACTGAAGTTTCTAACAACTTCATCCCCCAATAGTAGTGTAACTACTATTGGACAAACTTTTACTAGATTTCCTATCTTTTTACTTTTATGAAGCTATGACTAAAGGTCACTTACAGTTAAACCTTTCAATTTGAGCATGCATTGCCTCCTAGACTTCATAGCCAATATAGTGGATTATTACTTTTAGTATTGTAGTTAGTTCCAAAATTGTTGAACACATTCTCGCTCAATTTTCTCAAAAAATACAATACTTGTAAGTCATTTTTTTTTGCAAGCAGTATTGTATTTCTTACGACCTCAAGGTTTCTCATATTTAATGAATTCACAGGAAATGTAATTTTTGCATAGAGCCATTTTTGTTATATAATTTTGCATATGCACAAAACAATGTTAATCAAACCTTAGATTTAATAGTAATACGCTAAATGGTGGCGTCGTTTTTAAAAGATGTATCCATACTACATGTGGTAACATTCAATGAGACATAAGGAACTTTACTCCATTTGAGCATATGTAAAGTTAAATGTGCTGTAAAATTGTGTTGTGCTTGTATTTGCTGCACGGGTCCTGAACAAGGATGTGATCTTGATATCTTCACATGACTCAAGATGATCACGAAAGATTTCTTGTGCAAAGCAGAAAAATAAAGTACCAGTTGTTGCTGGTGTTTTTCCAACAACAAAATTAAGACCACTCTATCTTTTCATACCGCTGAAAACCCTCATAGTGTAGTGTTTGTTGGTGCGAATATGATTGAGATGATCCACTTGGACTTTTCAGAATCTTAGACAGTATGGGGATTGAATTGTCTCTATTGCAGCCTTCATCAGTTGATGTACTTTCTTGGGACGTAGTAACAAAGTGTGTATTCACGAAGATGTAGTTCTTAATTAATATATTGTGAGATAATTGGTGGAGGTGTCGGCAACTGAGATTGGCATGTGAACTTCTCTATTCTGATGACTCGAATAGATTCAGTATTGCTAATGGCTGGATAAAATGCAACCCATCTGTTGCCAATATGCTTCTTCCTCTCAGAGCACATGCTCTTCACATTTATTTCAGTACTAAATATATATTTTTGAGAGGCCACCAACGGCCAATTATTTAACATCACAGTTTGAAAGTCTTGTTCTGTACGGCAACTCGACCTTTGACTGCAGCCCACATAAGTTCTATCGGGTTGAGGTGTGAATAGTATGGTGGTAGTCAAAGAGAAGTGTGACCATGCTCTGCAATTATCTTATCAATTAAAAACATCTTTGTCTTCCTAGTCCGCCTCACAAGCTGCAGTAACTCTAGTTTTAAATTGTTGTGACAAAAGGGTTTACTTTCTTTTTGAAGCCAGTTTATGATTACTTGTTTTGTGCTTGATGAAGTTGTAATTTTGTCTTCCTGTGCTACATTATGATATAATTCATTGTCCATTACTAGACATGATAGATTATTCAGAGTGGGAAGAAGTGTATTCCTTAACCAATTACTGAAAAATATCTCCATGCATTTCAGTGTGGTAGTCCCTACCATCTGTGGATTGTGCTTTGAAAAGAAGTTCTGCGTAACTTATAAAACCATTTTCTTTGCTACTTGCATGAGCTATTACATTGCATTGACTCTTGTTACATGGAATTTCTGTTCTCTTGTTTCCGTCCAGTGATTGCCATTCTTTCTCATACGTATGGTGAGCATCTACCCATGATTCGACCAAATATACTGCCTAAGGTATATTTGCACCGCGCTGCAATTTTTCACAAACTATGTTCCAGTCACTAACATATTTTCAAAAAGGGAAACCTCTGCATCTAACAACTATCCATAACGCAGTTTTTGAAATTTCAATATCGCAATGACTTTGCAGCCAAACCCTTACATTACAAAGTGTAACAAGTTCATTTTCATTCAACTTTTTCAAACAAAATCTTACGTCCAATAATGTCTTTGTCAAAATCGTCAGTTTCCTTTTTCCTGCCTTATTTTACTTCATTATTTACAGATTTTAATTTATTTTTTATCCGATGGGAAAAAGATATTCTATCTATGCCTAGCACATGATGTGTTTTCTTCTTAGAATCTTGTACGTCGTGATATAAACGTCCCCTTATGAAGTTATGGCTTCTCTGCAGAAGTAACTATACAATAGTATAGTCACCTTCTGCATCGACATGAATTTACACTTCAAGCTCATTAGTCCACCTAATTGATAAGAAAGTCGTTCATTCAACCACTCCAAACGGAAAACAATTGACGTGTAAATATGTCATATGCATGAGCGCAAAAGAAGAATGAACGACTCGGTTGATTTGTTTTTCACAAAATTGCCGATTCCTTATTGAAAATAACTTAGCTTTTGGAGATGACAATACACATCGAATGAAATACTGGAATGTGTTACTGTAAAACTTGTATACCAAATCCAGATTAATGTTATTTTATTAATCCCAAATAAGTAATAACTTACAGGAGAACAGTTTTAGATGGGCAAAAATACTTTTTTAAGGTCGTGACTTTTATTAATACCCACAAAGCACAAGAAATTTCATTACATTCTGTCAAAGGGGATTATTTAATATTAATCACTAAAGTTATTCAGCAATTTTGAAAAGAACTACAGTAATATAATTATATTATTGATCCTTATTACACTGTTGAGTGTTGTTGATGGATTATCATATTCTTTTGACAGATTGAATCAGTCATTTGAGTCAATCATCAATATAATTAGTTACATTCTGTCCAGACTATGCCAGCATTATAATATTATATAGTATTAGTAGTCGCACCTGAATAAGAGCAATTTTTAGTGATTCCTTATCTTTATTTAGTACTTTGTGTTACTATTACTAGTGGACTAATAATATTATTATTAGATCTAGTCACAAGTACTCACTAGTAGTCGTATATTATAATTATACGGTATATTCATTAAAATTAGTAGTAATATCAATATTTAATTATTATTATATTAATTAGTCTATACTATACTAATAATACTACTATACTAGTATACTATAGTTGTTATACTAAGTTAAAGTCTATGATGTTAGTTGTTACTTTCATTAGCTCTCCTCTTGCCTCTCTTGTTGGCCTTAATCTTGAACCGTTTACGCAGGTACACGGTACTCAGCACTGTACTCTACTTTATTCTTTATAGTCATATACTGAGAATGTTACTGACTCAAAACTCAAAGTCACCAGTCTGAGTTACTCAGTGAAACTCAGTCTTACTAAAGTTACTGCTGCTAGTGTGACTGTGACACAAACTGACAAAGTCAAAACTTTGGTTAATCGAATTTTTCGCAGTTCTTACCTTCAGTGCCTTCACCATTTGCTGATTTTAATCCTTCGTCATTATTACTTTGTTTAAGCTGTGTTGTTGTACAAATGGGTCTTACATATCCACGTAATGCTGTCCGAGAAAATGTAATGAGACTAACTGTCGACATTCGTGCTTCTCTAAGAGCGGACATCTTTAACTACTTTAAGTTCGTGATTTCCACTAGGAAACAAAACAAAACTTTATCACACACAAATCATAAATAATGCTTTAGCTTGTATAACGGTTTGAGTTTATTAAAAATTTGTAAGTGTATATAAACGTTTGCATAATTTTACAGTCAGTAACATATAATTGCACATATAAACAAAATTATGCTATAGGGTAGAGTAAGGCTTGTAAGTTTCGATTAATATTTTTTAGCCACTTGGGACATTGGCTTTAGTGAACGCCCCTGTCAGTCCAACTTCCTCTAATCGCTAGATGGCGCCTGAGGTCAAGGAAAGAGGTCGGATCTGACAACATGGCGGCTGATGAGAAACAAGTTAGTGCCTTGATTAGAAGGCACGAACAAGTAAAGCGTTGGGAGGGTTCGGATACAAATTTAGAACCAGTTTCATCTAAGAAAAACAGAGTTAAAGTTCAATTTCAAGATGGCTGTGTCTTTTTGGCTGCTTGTTCAAGTGGGGATAAAGATGAAGTGGAAAAACTGCTACAGAGAGGTGCAGACATCAACACAGCAAATGTCGATGGCCTTACAGCGCTACATCAGGTAACCTTTAACTTTGTACGGAGTGAGTTAAACGGTTATTATATATTCTTGTATGTTTCTGCTGCAAAGACCTCAGAGAAGGTACATTATTACAAGTTCAACTGAACAAGTAGTAGACATACACTTATAATCTAAGTGATAACTAAACTAATTTACTAACTAAAACTTAAATCTAGTCTAAACTTTAGTTTAGTCTAAGAATTAAAGAGCTTAAGAAGGTCTAAAACTAAGTAAGTGAAGTCGAAAGTAAGATTGTACACGTAACTTCGTAAGAGTAAGTAAGTGAGACGACGACAACATCCTACTAATTCCAGTAATGAGTAGTCTAAAACATAATAACACATTAGCGAGTACCCATGTAATGTCATGAGCTGAAGTACTAACTATACTTATACTTTTACCACTCTGCATAACCATAAGTTCAGAATTATTTTTGGGGAAGCCTGAATGTTTGCTCACATCCTGGAGTGATAATAATCCATAAACATTATGATGTCCATGTTGATAATCATAATATTGTGATAATACTAATGGTGGATCACTGGATGAGCTTTATATACACTGAAACTGTTAAAGTCAAAAGAGATACAGGAGCCAGGGAAGTAGCTCTTTTGGAGTATTCATTATTTAACTAACATATCAAGGGAATTTAAATGTGTTCAGTTTTGAAATAGATCTAGGTCTATGATTTAAATATTTATAAATTGTATTTTGTAGGGCTGTAAGGCAATTCTTGTGTCAATTTGTATTTAATGTAAAATGGGTCTACAGCCATTGTTCCTTTCCTGATCAAATAGTAGAACAGGTAAAGATCTTCTCCTGTAATGGAAATTTAATAACGAAGGATAGACAATGCCTTAGCTCAAATATCAATATCCAAACAAATTACTTGCAAAATTAACAATGAGAGTGATCAGATGTTGCATATACTTGACTTTACTGTATAGTGTAGAAACATGGGATGGACAATGAACAGTTAGTTGAGGGACAGACTATATATATATATATATATATATATTAGACAACAAATTGCACTTGAACTGAACATTTCACACCTTAACTCTTTTCGGACCAAGAGGCGCTAAAGTGGCTAACGGAACCATACATGGCCTTTAGCCACTATAGTGAACAAGTTTCTTTGTTTCGCAGAATGGCGATTCAGGCTTTTATGCTACTGGATACTTTACTGCTAAGACTCGAATAGTTCTCTTAACGAATATTTACCAAAAGGAACATGTTAAATGTCGCAAACGAGTTGTTTATTTCAATTGAAGTGTGCTCACTGCTTCTACTTCAATACGTTTTTAATATTGTTATTTATTCTGGAGTCATTGAGAAAAATGTATGTGACTTTTGATTCTTGTGTATAAAATTGACAGAAAAATCAATAGCAATACTTCAAACCATGGAACATTTAGGTGAATTACAATATTTTGACGTTAAAATTATCTGCTGCATAATTTTTTTAAGTTTTTACAACCTATTTATTCTGCGAAATAATCAAATAACAGCAATTTACTTATTTGTTCGTTTTCTATGACCATTTCCCCTCCCTGTAATATATAATATAAATATTTGTTTCTATATTATAGTGCAAAGTAGTAACATCAAAAAGGGAATTTTTCTTCCAATACTTTCAGTTAATTTGGTCCAAACCTAAAACAACAATTAGGAGTTAAGCTTCTGATTTGTTATTTTGACATTGAGTCTAAGAGGTTAGCTAATTTTCACAATTACTTTATGGAAATTGGTGTGCAAACTTTCTTTTTTTTTTGCAGGCTATTTAAAAACCTTTGTCATTATGAAATCATGCTGCAAATCCTATGAAACCATATATTTAAAACACATATAGAAAATTCTACAGAAATAATTGCAGTATGTGCTATATGGCAGTGCAAGAAAATTAATTTGTACATAACATCAGGTCTTTGGTCCAGTTTTGCTAAGTCTAGGATTACACAGTGCCAGGTTTTGAAATCACGGACGGACATAAAAAATGGTGTATGAGTTGGGGAAGGTATAAACAAGTAAGGGATCTATCCACCCCATCTTACTTAGGCTGTGGCTTAGTCCATGGAGAGATATTTTGTCCACGACAGCAATTTTTTGCCATGGTACCAACCTTTACCCCTTTAACTATTTTATGAGGTTAGGCTTTTCTGCTTCTTCATTGTCATAGACAATGTTCCATTTGATTCTTTTAGACTCAGCTCAAATTTGTATAATTGTGTTACTTTCATTTTTTTTTAAATCACAATATTGATATACAAGTTGTTTTTATATTATTCGTGTAAATTTGCTTGATAAGTATAATTGGCACATCATTGTTTTGTACCAACCTTTATGTTGTCGATAAATATGGAATTTCATAAACAGTCTACATACATCATTCTAGTGAGAGAAAGAATATTCCCAGTTGCCTCACAGTACTGTACACCAAGCTGTTTTTACAGAATAAATTGATTTGAGATGTTCTAAAAGATAAATTATGTCATTGTATGAGCATTTCATGTTAGATATGAAATATCGACACTACCAACAGAACATGAGAATGAAAGATTTGTTTACTTCTGTGAAGATATATTTGCAGCATTTCAAAGCAGGAAGAAAAATCACAAATATAAAAACAACTAAGCAAATACACATATAACAACAAATTTCAGAAATAAATATGCAGTGGCTTATTTTATCCCAAATTTGGTAAACACATTTTAGATCTTTGGAAACCTTATTTTGAAAATCACAGACTGTCAATTGTGCATGCACCAGGAAGCATTCTGACATACATGCAATGAAGCTCTTGTCCTGATGAGTAGATACGATAAGTAAAAGCTCACAGAAATCATGCAGAGCCTTATAGAAGAAATGTGAAGCATCCGACACAGTCAGTGTATGCAAGTAGCAAAAAACGAAATATGGGTGTGGGCACTATACTGGTAGTTCGGTGATTCAATGGGGGGGGGGGGGGGGGGTTTACCATTCAGAATAAGGTAAACCACGTTTATGAAGTGACTTTGGGGTAAGAAAAAGTTGAACAAGAAATTGTTTTAAATACATTATGCAGTAAGTAAGTTTACTCTTTTGTGCACCCTGAAAAGGTCATTAAGTGGTGGGTTGCAGTAGCTTTCCTCACATCCAAAATTTACTGAAGAAGGTGGACCAGGTTCCTCTGGAGGGTTGGGATATGCTTGGCTTCATCTGCGTGTCACTCACTACTGCTGGGATCACATCGATCCCTACCTTGTTAGCCAGGCTGTCATGAAATTACCTGTGTCTGTTAAGAACTGCATGGAAGTGAGGTGGGGGTCCTGGTCAGCATATTTTGCCTGAACCTCACTAATATTATCCAAAGTTTTGTCTGACCAGATATTAGTCTCCTGTCCCATTACACATGGGTAGCATATTTTAAAGAAATTCTGGACAGGAGTCAGCAGATTCATCAACCATTAAATGAATCTCAGTGGATAACAAATAGACAATGTGCTGGAACAGAAACAAAATTAGATTTACACTATGACCAAAAAGCTTTCTTTATAGGCAAAGAGACACAACTGCTGCTTTGCTACGTGTTATTCTCGTTATTATAGTCCATGAAGTATAGTGGTAGAAAGCCCAATTCTCATGGTATAGGATCCGTTATCAGCATGCACTCACTCACAACAAATCTGTCGACATGACACCTAGAAATGTTACTATGACGACAAACATTTCAGGGCCAGTGTTATATTTATTCGTCACAACATCCTCTTGTCTATTTAATCTGTAAATGGATATTTGGTTTAGTGTTAGGGAAGGAAATTGGTCATTCCGCCTCATACAAAAACTGAGCCCTAGTGTAATGATATCTCTCTTACACTTCACCCCAGACAGCATTATCTACTAGGTGCGATTCTTTAGTATATCTTTATATGTATCGTTCGTATCATGGCAGTATTGTGGCACATGTACAAATGTTTTAGGATTGTTGCATAGGTACAACTATTTTAGGCTGATGTCAACACAATAGACAGAATGAGCATGTTGCCATCTCTCATACAAGAGCCCTGCATAAGATCCTCACAACTTGTTCCTATTTCTCTCTATCTTTCTTATTGTTGGTTTTCATAGATCGCTATTGTTCCTGGCAAAGATGGCGCCGTAACTGGCTGCGAGTCTACATTTCTCTACTGTTTTGGATCATTATGGATGCCGCCAGACCACGGATTTGCCTGGAATTCACACTAGTCGACGACTTACACTTGTGTTCACGGATACATGGAGTTGTTTTCCGTCTGGACTTGTTATTTCGTTCTTTTTTTGTGATTTCTTCCGTCCGTTTATCCTGGTCTGGACGCCGGCTGAATGGCGCTACGCTTATACCTGTGTCGTATCTCACGGGTTAGTTCTGCCGGTTAACCTTCACTAATATGGCGTGTAGGAATTTTAGATGCTACTATGATGAACTGAATACAGCTGGGGAGTGATGCCAGACTCACTCACACGCTGAGTGTTGTCCATACGACCTCTTGTGGTTATCGAAAAGGCACGACAAACTGCGTTAGATGCCTTCCCGCCTTTCTACCCTGCGGGTTACATGTTTACGGAAAGGCTTCGGTGGTAACCCTGAGGCTAAATCTGCATCCTATGCTATCTCCAGTCGTCTCGATGAATGTCTTGCCACTGGCAAAAGGTAGCTTAGGCTCTGTGAGTGAGGTTGACAAAAGGCGCAGTTTCTTCCTCACTTTAATCCAAATCTCCGCGCAAGTCACCCATTTCAGCGGACACAGCAAGCGATACGACTGTCCACACGGCTGAACAAAGAGAGTGGTCTTCATCACTTGTGATGGACAACTATCATTGTTCCTTTTTAGTCCCGACAGACAGCTTGAGGCCACCATTGTAGTCGACCTCCTTACATGAAACCTGTACCAAAATATAAATATGCTTCTTGCAATAATTTCTGCAACACTCTATTTGACATTGTGAGGTTGTCAGTCTTACACATATAGCCCATTAGTCACATTATGGGATCAAGATGCTGAGCAGCGCATGAGCTGCAGTGGTCAGCGACCCATGGCTGACTGCTAGTGTCAGGGCCAGCGAATCATAGCTGCCAAGACCCTTCTACACCTCCACGTGGTGATCCTGGATAATAGGCTGCAGAAGGGCAGACTGGCTAAGGAGAAGGGATCAAAGAGGGAATGCTAACTCGGTACTCAAAAAATGCTTGCTGAAGTCTAATGTGTTGGACCGAAAGGTGCAAATATCGCAGCCAAGCTGTAAACTACAACACAACGCATTCCGTTCTCTGGGCTACATTCTGCTACTTACCCTTTCAGGGTTTGGTAGTGGGAGATTGAGAACGAAAGAAGAAGAAGAAGTCACATTACACTGCACACATAGTAATGTACAATAGTGTTCATCCTGAAAATGGCGACTGTGACTGCGTAATATAGCTTACAGGGACACAGCCATACCTGTCCCTTTCGGCCCAACACATCTGATTTCAGCGCAGCATTATTGGGACTTGTTTTACCCTGTCTCTCAATCTCAGATCTTTTAGCTAGACTAGTCCATGGTCGCCACTTGGAGGCAGAATGTCTTGGTCAATTTCAAGTCACTGGCAGCGATGCAAGTAACCAGCTATAAGTCGCTGTCTGTTGTTAGTTCGTTCGCTGCTGCATCTTCACGTCGTCCCCGCTCCGCCCCAAATGATGCACTTCCACATTGTGCTGTACTTATGGTAAAAGTTTCTATAATCATGGTAAAGGTATATTGGATATGGCAGATCGGTCAGAACCAAACAAAAGTCAGAAACAATTGCGTTCGAAAACTGCAAGTTTCAAGCAACCCTTTGATTTCATCAGTGAGTGAGGTCAAATGCAAAATCCTATCAGAAACAGACGATAAACTCACAGGTCCATGTACACGCTGTCCGTGCAAAAGAACCATTGACAGTTACAAATCTAAAAAGACAAGACTATTAGCCGCTTTCCGGCAAACTTTTAAATAATATTAAAAATTCCTACCCAACACCTCACCTTGGCGTCTCTTCTTCCCCTCTACCTCTTTCTCCCCCCCCCTCTTCTCTCCCTTAGTAGCCACATGACGTAAATCAAAACCAAAAAATTACCTACTGACAGTTACGGCTACCTGGCTTTGGCATACGGCTAGCTGTTTTAATACCAGGATTCCAGGTATATTGGTCTTGTTTGGCTTTGGGAAAAGTATGACATCAGAGATACGAACAAGAGAGATAAGTGGGGACACATCCTGGGAGTGTATGGATTGAAAACTGAGTGAAAGTGACAGAATTAAAGGTTTGGTATTTACTGGGGAACTGAGAATGATCTTATAATAAGGGGGGGGGGGTGTAGTTATTGTGTAAAGGTGGCACTATAGCTCACCGTGCAGTCGGTGATGAAGTGTTAGAGACTTCATTGTCCGAGGTTAGAGCTTGTTTATAAGGTGGGGTGGACGGTTCTCTTTCTAACTGCTTTTCCTTCTCTAACAGTAAGCCAGATACCCATTAACAGTTCTATCAATTGGTGCGTGCGGGTAACGGGAGATTAAACCCACAACCATGAACAGCAAGTTATCCACCACTGCACGAACCAATTTGCCGTTCATGTAGTCAAACTGATATTCTCCCTCGACCCTTTCCCCCCTACTGATGTTGTATCGATCTACCTCATTGTGCCTGCTGCATACAATATTTGCAGATCCTCATTAACACACCCAGACGCGCGTGAGAGAGACGTATACACGACACCTTGCAACTAATGAACCAACCCCCGCGAGATAGGTCGTGATAATAGTGCTGGCATATATTTTGTACACAAACTAACTTGTTGGTATATGTAATCACGGTCAGGTGAAACCTGCCAGATGAAGGCTCCCTGTTGGTGATCCTGGAAGCAAGCCGTGTCATATCAGGGAGGTGGGGGTCGCCATAGTGGTTAGCTTGGGTGTGGCACGACCTGAAGGTTATACACACTGCCTGTATCTTAGACTTGATCTAAACTGACGAGCACGCGCAGATAACATTGCGTGGCATTGGGCCGAAGGGTGAGAGCCCGGATGCTGCTGGAACCGTAACAATAACAACTGAGAAGTTTCACATTGCGATACAGTCAGTAGGACACCTGTCCACCTTTTCTGTCTCGGGGTGTATGAAGAGCCACTGTAACCCGCTACCAAAGAAACGTCATGAATTAACTCAACTCAACGCGAGTAGCTTCCGACAACATTAGCCGATGTGTTTTTTTTTTGTGGTTTTTTTTTTTTGCGGAGGGGATGGGGGGTGGGTTACTGAAACTCCTGTACCGTCCTGACTGTAGTGCAGTGCAAGGTTTCTCAGCAGTCTCACCACTTTGTGGACCGCAGCGTCGATCCCTACATCTTTGGTCAGGCTGCATCCAGGAGCACATTGAAGAGATAGGTATTTGTCAGTTTGTTTCCAACCTTTTGGCTATATTAGGGTATGTTCACTTTTTCTAGTATTATATCCAGCACGTTCTGGTATAGTTTGTTGTTTGGACACATCTTGTAATACACACGTGTTATTGTTAATTGTTCTTACTAATCGCACATAACTGCGCCTAGTTGGATAATGATGTCTATTAAATGTTGGCGCGGGGAGTGTTTAGAAGAAGTTGTTTTTATGTAAATCTTATCTAGGGAGCTGCGAAAGTTTTCCTGTTTCGTTGTTGCTAGATGACTGGTTGTTAAGGTAGCCGATCTCGTCAAGCCTAAAGATTAACCTGTGCCAAATTAGCCATGGACTCAGCCGATATCGTGGGCGCATGTTAGCAGTGTACCCCCTTCCCCATGAACGGTGTTTCTCGGGCCAAAATTAGAAGGTATGCCTTCTGTGTTGCGCAATGCTTTGTAAAACAAAATAAAAAGTAATGAGTGTGTTAAGTTCGTTTTACACGTTCTGTGCTATTCGTGTTATTGGTTTTAAATCTTAGAATTCCTTCATATGTATTAGGGGAAAAGGTGTTGTCTACCTGTCTGCAGCATGTAGGAATTCCATTTGCTGTGTTGCGCAATGTTTCTCAAACCGGTAGTCTTTAGGCTCTTAGCTATTTTAAGGGATTTGGGAAAAACTCGTCCTTTTTTTTTTAAAGTTTTTAAAACATGTCTTGGATATATGATTGCCCAAGTGGTTTCCAGGAGAGATCTGTGTGTGCCAGAATCAAGATTAGGTCCACAAGAACATGTCGTTATTGTTGACAAACTGTGGTGTACCCACCCACCTCCCACGGAGTAGAAGGTTCTCCAAATCATGGATATTGCACATCATGGCATACATGTTGGAGATTGTTGAGGGTCATTTGAGATAAGACCTGGTTATTGACTGAATTATGAAGAACACGATTTCTACATACGAACATGTAATTCAATGGCTTTTGTCGAAGAAAAGATTATCTGCATTTTGCTAATGACGCAGCTCTTCGGTATAACAACCAAATGTAAAATTACATAAATGCTGGTCACTGAAATTAGGTCTGATACTTGTTGCCCATCGAGAAGCGATGATGGTCACAACATCAGATGGTTTTGTCTTAATAATGTGATGTGAGCTGTGTCTGGATTATGGTGAGGAAGTGAATGCACTGATCATCAATGACACTCTGATTCCGAGTTACCTTGGATCAGTCGAGACGACTGGAGGTAACTTAGTATGCAGGAACTCTGGTCTTACCTCCTGTGAGACCAGGGGTCACTTGAAATTTGCGGGATTCGATCGCCCGCTGCTTCCGTTCATCACTGTGGGAGGTGAGTACCTTAACCTCTTGACCACAGCTACCCCCAGGTCTGGTGGTACACAGAAAACAAACAGATTAAGAGAATAAAAGCACCTGACGACAATTACGATTGTACTTGGAGACATGGTACAACAGGCGTTAGAATCATTCATATATTTTGGAAGCAGTATAGACAAGGTCGGGAGTACTGACAGAGATATCAGGTGTCCACTGTCAAGTCCGTCCTGTTGTATGGCGTTGTGGATATCCGTCCACTGTGGGATCCTTTACGAGAAGGCAGATGAGGTTGTAATAAGCCGGAAGTGACGGCACGCAGACTCGCAATCCGCAGAGCTATAAAGAAGTAAAGACACACATGAGATCCACGAGAACGGTATGGAGAGACCATCACATAAAATGGCAGCATAGACAAACGCGGTAGAGATGGGCATACAAAGATCCTCAGTCCCAGAACGGGACATTGCAGACTCAAGGCCTACCTCCACAGAATGGGTCTTAGACACACCGTCGCGTGCGATTGTCGAGCATCCAAGTAGACACCACAACATACCCTACATGACTATCCTACTTGTACAGACCAGACAGAGGCAGTCTGACCCGGGGGGGGGGGGGCGACAATGCTCGAAGACCCGAAACGCAGTCTCCGCCGTGACTAGAAGCATGGCATCAGTTGATCGAATAAGAAGCATTGTGGAATGGGGAACAAAGAAAAGTTCAACTACAAAGATCCACGCTTTCATAAATGGGTGCTTGTATCGAACAAAAGTGATACATGTTATGTTGAAGTTACCAATATAGAACTGGACAACGGTGTTTACAGAAGGACGTGAGTTAACGAAACAATATACGTCTGACGTGGTCTCGGAAGATTTTTCGTTAAGTCCCGTCCTTCTGTAAAAATCGTTGTCTAGTTCTTCACTGTTGTATTCGACACACTTTTGTCACCATGCACTGCTTGCATTCTGTTAAGAATATCAACTGGTCGACATCCTTCAGCTGTTAGAACCCAAATCACCGCTCGCTGATCAACTCTGGACGGATTCCATATCGCACCCGCCATGTTTTCAACGGTCTGCTGGGGGAACTATGTCGGAGGATAATGACATTTTGCAAACTAGACTTTAGCTTCGTTCGTTCTCAATCTGCCACTACCAAACCCTAAAAGGGCTTAAGTAGCAGAATGTAGTCCAGAAAACGGAATGCGCTGTGTCGTAGTTTACAGCTTGGCTGCGATATTTACACCTGTCGGTCAAACACATCCGACTTCAGCAAGCATTTTTTAGTACTGGGTTAGCATTCCCTCTTCGATCCCTTAGCCAGTCTGCCCTGCTGAAGGCCTGTTATCCAGGATCACAACGTGGAGGTGTAGAAGGGTCTTGGCAGCTCTGGTTCGCTGGTCCTGACTCTAGCAGTCAGCTATGGGTCGCTGACCACTGCAGCTGATGCACTGCTCAGCATCTTGATCCCATATATATAGTTCGTATTAATTCTATCTGTGACATGTTGGTATGTGTGTCAGAACCATAAGTGTAATTTCTCAGGGGGTTTTGCTTTCTAGAGGCAGGCATGTACAGTGTGCAGATTAAATGTTTTAACTGACAGGTATTGATTGCACTATTCATCGTCAGGTGAAACAATAGTATTTACAATATCGGCGCATTCAATGTCATGTTTCTGCTGCCAGTCCAACGCATGCCTCCTACTTGTTGATTAATGTGTACGTGTAGACAGCTCCATGGAGATATGCTCTAGAGCTGTCAATCTGTTTCCTGGAAATCGCTGTCTTCCCGGGAAGTGTCTTAACTTAGTCCAAATGTAGACGGGTTAGGGTGGCTGGTGGTATTTTTGTTTTGTTGCGTTCGCTTTATTTCTCTAATCCCCAAGGATTTTTATTTTGCGCCTGTCGGCCCAGTGCATCAGCCTTCAGCATGCATTTTATGTAAGGGCCTGCTTCCTCTTGCATTTTCTAAGGGTTTGCTTCCCCGGGGTAACTGCCGGTGGTGTGATGGGGATCGAACCCAGCACCTTTTGGTTGTGAGCCGTGTAATTTAACCACTAGCCCTCGCTGTTGGTATAAAGTAGTGTGGAGCGATTTTGGTGTCGGGCTTTGAACATGAGAGCATGGGTTCAGATACTCGGTAATGTATGTTGGTTTTTTTGTGTGTTTTTTAACGGAGGTAAAATTTGAAGAGGAAAAAAAAAACACCGTATTTTTCTGGACCGTGGGCGCTATTATTTTATATCTGAAATAAAGTAGAAATTTGCTGTGCGGACTTCTAGCAGGACCGAAAGCTACGTTACCTCTATTTTCAACTCTTGGCGAATGTCTATATTTGTCTAGTTAATAAATACTTAGTTAAAATAGTAAATAAATACTTAAAATAGTAGATAAACAAAGTATCGTAAACATTTTTACAAAATATATACGTGATCACAAATTGTAGTTACATATCGTTAAGCTAGCCAACGGACTAATAGTAACTGATATGTTCTATGTCAATGTTACTAGGATTTTCATTTTCTCAAAGGACCGTGACGTTAGTGGAACATTGTTAAATGACAAAAGAAGTCTACATACAATACTATAAATACAACATTGGGGTTAACCTTACTGGGTCTCTGTATTGTAAAAGACAAAATTCGGAAACGCCCGGAAATACGTTAATCTGTACAGTATGTGACGACTGTAGGGCAAGCGACCTTTATTCCTTAACCATGTAAACCCTCCACGGGGACCTCAGCAATAAACAAATCAGTTCTTGTTCGATCAACTGATGCTATGCTTCTAGTCCAGTGAGGTTAACGAAGGAGACTGAAGGTCTTCGCTGGTTTCTTCCTCCCCCCACAGTTTGTCTTGCACGTTCGCTCCCCCGGGCCAGACTGCCTCTCTTTGGTCTGTATAAGAAGGGCGGTTCTGGTGTTTGAGCGGGTGCTCCACAATCACACGTGGCGGCGTGTGTCTCTTGATACCCATTCTGTGGAGGTGAGCCTTGAGTCTGCAATGTTCCGTTCAGATTCTGAAGATCTTTGTCTGTTCATCTCTGCCACGTTCGTCTATGCTGTCCTTTTTTGACTTGTATTCTTTATACTGGTCTCTTCATGCTGTCCTCTTGGATCGTTTGGTGAGTATCTTCATAGCTCTGTGGATGGCGAATCTGCGTGCTGCGACTACCGACTTTTCCAAGCTCATCTGCTTTCTCGTTCCCAAAGATCCCACAGTAGGCCAGAATCCACTATATAATCGTGTTTTTTGGAGACAGCAATCCCTTGTTTTGTTTTATTTCGCATGAGTCTATCTTGTTTGAGACAAGATAATTTCGCATACTCCTAGAGTCTGTTAGAATCGCCGTTTTCCTTGCAGTTGAAAGCACCGTAGTGATAAGCAGATAGAAATAAGTCAGTATAATAGTTCGGCTTGAAAAGCAAAGGCAGTAGGACAACAGAAACTGCCGTAGAAGATAAAGTAATATTTATGATGCGATATTTATGTTATTTGGTGGAATAACCCATTCCATTACTTGTTGTCTTGTCTTCTCTAACTCGGAGCATTTTACATCTGGGTATACTGGAGTGTGATCGAGGGTGTTAAGAGGCCGTTTACCGCGATGACCAGACGCTCAGCCACAATATCAGTCGAATGATCAATTTGGATGTAGACCAACTAACATGACTATATATGAATATGTCCTCTTGCAATTTTGTTGTTGTTGTTGATTTGTAAATATGGTGATAAGTTGCACAGGTGTCATTATTGTGAGTGTTGTATATGAAAGTTCCCTTACATGCATGTTAGTGTTTTACCATTCTGTCTATTCCTGCTTCGCGTGTGTACATGTATAGTTGATGTTGATTAGGTGTGTGTGTGTGTGTGTATGTATATAGTTATAGACCAGTGTAACAGATATTAAGTTTCATCCTACGTTCACGTTTCGTTGATTTTAAATTGTGGTCAATTTCGTCAATATTCCCACTTCACTATCACCATATATTGTACATTTTCGCAGCCTTCATATAACTGTATCTTAACTTCGTGTGTTTCTTCTCTCTGCGTTTTCTCAGCACAGCTTCATGCAGTTTTCACGGCTGTATGTCTACACTACACGTTATACGCGTAACCTAAACTATTTCGGCTCTTCGTCATCACCTATTTGCACACATCCACCTGAGTGCGCCTCTTCAAACATCATTTCTCACTTCCACCGTTTCGCTCCGCGGCTGCAGGTGCTATCTCTTCCCCTCTACAAGTATTTCTCCATATTTTAATGTACACTTTCAACTGTGTACGCCTTTTGCTTTAGTGTCCACATTTTGTATGTAACACTCATCGCTACTTGTTGATTCCCCCATACACACTTCCAGCTGTGTACGTCTCTGACTTTAGTGTCCAGTACACACAGTCCCATTTAGAAAAACCCAGAAAAACTCGCCATCACTTGTCCACGGTGTACACTTCTCACCCTTTCATCGCTTCAGCCTCCTCCTTCCTCCCCCACCCCAACCTACTCGGATGTGCGCCCCCATATACTGTATCTGCATTTTGTATCTCTCGTCTCGCTTCACTTCTGCAAGTATACCGCATTGCTTCACACCTCGGTGCACTCGCCCAACCGTGTTCGCCTCCTAACGCCCGCGACTGTACTGCCCACTCTCCAAAGTTCCACTTGTGAAATATCTCAGCACTTCCGCAATGATTTCTCCATATCCACCCGCACATTTCCACTAGTTTCAACTCTCCACCACTTCATTTGTCGTCCCTTTTAAATCCGCTGTGTCCACTTTCCTAAACTCCACTGCCTATCTGGCTTCTCTAAAATTAGACCCTACCCTCTCCATATCTACTTTCACTAGTTTCCACTCCCCACTACCACAGATGGTATCTCTCTCCACTTCCACTCCAGCGCGTCAGCTTTCCATAACTCCATTTTGCACCTCGCTTCATCTAGAAAAATAGGCCCTAATCCTTCACACTTCCACATGCTTCCGTCAAATATCCACCACAGCTGGTGGAAGCTCTCTTCGCCTCTGCCTCACAATGTCCACTTTCCACTACTCTGTTTTATATTTCTCATCACATCTGAACAGTCTTAAGTATCTAGCAGCTATAGTGTTTGTCTATCACTACAAATTAGACCGGATTCGGTCCTCGGACTCGACAAGATCCAGTCTACGTAGCTGTAAATGCATACATACACCTAGTACAGTGAAGTCTCTAACATTTCATTCCCGGTGGCAGTATCTACGATCATCATCACTGACCTTTTCGCTCCAATGTGGATCATGTTTTTATCTGCAGCGGAACCATTTACACGAGGCATGTGTCCAATCACTTGCTCTTCTTCTTTGCGTTCAGGATCTTTGGTCATGATGTATCTGCAGACAGGCCCCTCGCCATCATGAAGTCTGAAGTCTTCACCAGACCAGAGCGGCTGCACCACAGCTTTTGCCTCATCTCCGCACCCCCTGGCCAGGTCTGGTATCTCATTTCCTCATAGACGGGGGCATTCATGTAGAATGTATTCAAAATTCGGACTCCCAGTTCCGTGTGGACATTCAACGGTGTGCGAGATCTTTCAATCACTTGCATTGGCCTCGTCTGCGGCAATGCTTTTGTGTGATTAGGTTGCCATCCCCAGGCACATCCCTCTGTAGTCAGTGCCTGGGAGATACCGTTTGTCATATTCTTTTCATCCCGTGTGACACTCTGGTGAGTGTGTTCTATGGAACTACATTTCCCTTATACCCTTCACCCCTACTCGACACCGTCCATTTCCCACCCTGCAAGTGTTTTCTCATATCGCCTCTTCAAGTACTTCTCCGCGCTCATTTCCGTATTCACTTCCACAAGTATTTCCCCGTCCCACACACACACACACTCCCAAATATGCTAATCACACTTCATGCATTTGCTTTTTTTTTCTTCTAAAATCTGACAATCGCTGTTTGTAATTTACGGCTTATGTTTATTGAATACGTTCACTTTTCACGCGTCGAATGTGTTCCACTGTGAACAGTTCAGATCACTACACCTGGCTATTCACGTATGTTCACTGTGAACAGTTCAGATCACCACACTTGGCTATTCACGCATGTTCACTGTGAACAGTTCATATCACCACACCTAACTATTCACATGTGTTCAATGTGAACAGTTTCAGCTCACTACACAGGGCTATTCACGTGCGTTCACGGTGAAGAGTTTAGCTCACCACACTTGGTCCTTCACGTGTGTTCACGGTAAACAGTTCAACTCACCACACTTGGCCCTTCACGTGTGTTCACGGTAAACAGTTCAACTCACCACACCTGGCCCTTCACGTGTGTTCACGGTAAACAGTTCAACTCACCACACCTGGCCCTTCACGTGTGTTCACGGTAAACAGTTCAACTCACCACACCTGGCCATTATTCATCTCATCGACTTTACTCTCTCCAACGTGCGTGGACGCGAGTCCAACCTGCGCTGCTCGGCACATTTCTTCAATGAGTACCGGTACCGCACATAAACGCCTCTTAACTGTACCTGCCGCTACACAGGTTAACTTCGGCCACTCTGATGTGACTAACTGCCATTGCACACAACGTAGCCCTTTCTACATCATCCCACCTGCAACCATCCCTCCCCCTTTCTCCTATCCTGCTGGCTCGTGCGCACTCCGTTAATTCTAACTTACCGCCTTTCTCGTTAATTCTGACTTATCGTCCTTCCTCCTTTTACTTGATATATAACAGCGGTGTTCATACTTTATGTCCCATGTACTTTATGTCTGAGTTACTTCAACCTTTTCGAGGTTTGGCATTCCAAATAATACGCATATAATATTTACAAATCGTGTTTATTTTTTCTGGTTTAGAACGAGGGGGCTTCATGTGGAAGCCTTAATATTGCGATATAAATTGGAAACTGTGTGATCGTAAGTTGACATTATTGTTGCTAAGGACTTCAAACGTTTCCTGCAGGTGGTATAACGGTGCAGACGAGCCAAAATGACGTCATAATCAGAGAGTTGTGAATGCTTGGAATGCATTGTCACATTGGAAGTAGTTGAGGCATGAACAATTAATGCGCTTCAGAATAGATTGGATGCGCATAGCTTTTACTTTTAGAACAAGGAAATGTAAATTAAATTAGTTGTATAAGACTCTGCAGAGTCTTTTAAAGCCAGCATAAAGATGTTAAGTTGTATAAGTTAAAGATACCCGCCCCATTAGTGTAATGCACGCCAGAGGAGCAGCGTTCTGTTTTGTTGTTTTTATTTTCACAGCGAAGGTGTGAACCCTATCGAAATTTATCGACGAATGAAGGTCCAGTACGAGTACTGTGATCATGTCTGTCACTTCAGCATCAAGTATACTAGTGGAGTAGGAAGTTCAGAAACGGTGTTCTGTGGCATACTTTTGTTGACCGGCTCAGGATTTTAAAGTAGTTAAACCGGTTGATTGTAGCAAATGCGCGCATCGTGAGAAAAATGCTGTGTGACTGAATGAAATGCGCCACATATCTGACTGAATGAAATGCGCCACATATCTGTACAGTTTTCAAGGTTCAGTATATCATCCATGGTATGCTCCACTGTTCTCCAGTTCCGCAAATTGGGTGTCACGGCAACTGACTTCAGAATTGATGCATGAGTGACTACATCGCAAATTGGGTGTAACGACAACTGACTTGGTACATGAGTGACTACATGCGCGTTCAAAAGACTACTTTTTTTCCTAGTGGAATTCATGCGCTTTGTAGAAATTGAGAGACCTTGTGTCAAACGCAATGGGGACTACATCGAAATTTGTTTTGGTAAAATGCATTTTGGCGAAGAAAAACAATAAGGATTTCATTTGAAACCCTCATACATACATATACATTTATTCGCGTTTATTTTTATGGTGTTTTACCAATTTTATCAGCAATTAGAAAACGTTGATGAATTGTAGAACTTGAATAAAAGTTTGTTTTTATAACTAATTACTTACAGATTAAATAAGCATTATTTCTCTTCTAACATTTGACACCATTAAATTTCCACCTGCTGAGGAATTCCCTAGTTGTTGAGGACCCCTGATATAGAAGGTACGTTTCCAAGTCCCAACATACCTTCTCCCGCTTCCATTGCACATCCTAGACCTGAGGGCTGCATCGCTGCTGACTGTTAGCAACGGTTGCACGGTCGCGGTGTACGAAGACGCACGTACACGTGTGCATACATACACACATTTAGCGCCATACTGTTCGTTATACGGTTTACCACGTATGTTAAGCAGTGGTTCGAAAATTGGTTTTAAAAAAACCACTGATTTGTACTGTTCAAATGCGCGTTGTGTGTATATCAAACACACTAGCGCCAGAGAAGTAAAGCGCGGACTTCTGACGGCAAAAGTATCACGTTCTTTTCCAATTATTAACACGCTCCAGTGTTTTTGTTCTTATGTAAATGGCAGCTGACTATCTTTTAATAAAGAGAAGGGAACTTACCATTGCTCTATAAAATGTGGAGTCCAGGTGCAATAAAGTCTCTTGACACGTCCTCCCAGTGTTTATATGGTCTTACCTTGACCTGCGCACACTGATTTGGGTTTACTATTCAGATACATATTATCCATGTATTGCGCATACGGGCTACTCGAGTTGAAATTCATAGCCCACTGTAAGCTTCCAAGCATGTGGGGCGGGGGGGGGGTGTTACTAAATAGAGTTGTGTTTGGGGATAGTAATATCGCATACAAGTGTTTGGGGATAGTAATATCGCATACAAATTATTTATCTAAATCATTTTCTAATGTGAGTGACGTTGGGAATGTGTCTTCTTCTTCCTCGTTAGTCTTCAGACCTTAACCTCAATTACTCTAACGAAGGCAACGGTCGACTCAAGGCCCTGTACAGCTTCTTGTGGAAGGACACTGGCTGTTGTCAGATGCTACTTCTTTTGTCGGTATATTGTGGACAAATATGTTCTGCCTTCATGGGGGCTGTGCAGCAGTCAGAATGGTCCTTAGAATTTGTTTTGATCGGCTTTAAGAATCACGTGATTTCAAAGTCGCACGGGGCTATACCCAGGATCGCTAAGAAAGTTGTTCAGTAGGTTTTTAAACAAGCGTGGATACATTTGGGCGGGGGTGGACGGACGGACGTTTTGTATGTATAGGTTGGAAGATTGGGGCAGGGATGTTTTGGGCCGTTTGAATGAGGACAAGACGGGAAACTTGAGAGTGGGGAGAGGGGCAGATTGGAGGGTAAAAAAGGATCGCAAAAGGGGGATGTGGGAATGGGGGAGAACTTTCAATTGTTAGACCGTGCTGTTTCTTCACTGGTCTACTTGTCCTTATGAATATACCAACGCAAGTCATCTAGATGGTCCTCTACTTCACTTAGAATTAATTATACATTCAAACACGCACACACGCCGATATTTGCTGACCAGATTCACATTGTTTATGTCTCATACAGAAACACACATATTTGATTTGTGTTATGTTTCACATTATCCATGTGTCGTACATCTATATACACACACACACACACTGTGTATATATCTACCTGTGATTCATCTCACTGTCTGATAGCTCCAAAACGGAAGCAATAGTCTAGTCATCCAACCTGCAGACAATCTGAGGAAAGGTATACATACACACCAACATGTTTATCGATCAAGCAGTGAAAAACGAGCAATCCCCTCTGGGCTTGCTTGTGTTTGTGTGATATATATATATATATATATATATATATATATATATATATATACATATATATATATATATATATATATATATATATATATATATATATATATATATATATATACACATATATATACATATATATATATATATATATATATATATATATACACATATATATATATATATATATATGTATGTATGTAGAGGTAAAAATATGCTAAGATTTTGATTGAATTTAACTGTCTACTTCTCTCGCTAACACACTATGAAAGAAAATATATAATGAGCTAGTTGGTTAGTTTTCTTTCCACTTGTGCCGTTGAGCCTCGTGAGGAGTTTAAGTCGTCTATCCTGCGCCAAGTGCATTGCGTCGGTCAGTGTGAGCCCGTGTCGCTGCACAATCACTCACATCTATCCACCTGCTTCGTGGCCGCAACCTTACCACGTAGCCAGATCTACCAGCGTTGTAAGCCATCAGTGGAGGTTGATGGGTGCATTCTCATGAGATTACCAAACCAAATTATTTTCTGCCTGGAAACGTATTCGGCACAAGACGTAGTGCCGACCATACTTCGTATGTAATTATTTGCAGTTAATTTGTTTACTGACGCCCATGTTGTTTGATTGAAGCTACTCCTGTTGAATTGATTTAACTCTGCAGGCGCTCCTTTGGTAGCGGGTTACAGAAACCAATGTTGACGTCGCGTGGCGTACTTGAATAAGTGAATCAACAATTTCTCTGGCTGTAGTGCAGTTTGAGGCTTCTCAGTACTTACTTTCCGTGTCATGTGCACCACTTCAGACATCATGTTTCTAATGTTCAGTCACGTGGATTGCTTTGTCAGTCATATTGCATGTTTCCAGAAGGTTTGGGCAGATCGTCAGGCTATAAACCAGTTCGAAGCCTATTTAGTCACAAACCTTTCTTCTCATTAAGCACATCACTTTGTAGTTTACAGTGTTAATCCCTACCTCGTTGACCAGATTATTGTTACAGCTTGTTTCCAGGAAGACTGGTCAGTGTCTTGAACAGAATGTTTCATCTGACCCGGGTTTTAGTTTGTTCTTCCCTAGTGATAACAATAGCTGCTGTCACCTGAGGTGTACCCCAGGTGTGAATAACAGGTCTACTTGACCCTTTTATCTATTTCAAAAAGGGTACTAAAGATAGGGTTGTGCATAGAACTAGCAACACCTTAATGTGATTGTCCTGTGCCCAATGGATGGCAAGTTATGACGGGTGTACATAGGTGGAGCTATATACATCATTCATTGTTTCTGTGTGGATCGTATCTCTTTTGCTGAGAAATCCTCTATGCTGTCGCTGCTCCTCTTCATTCCTATGAGAATGTCAGCTAGCCGATGTGGAGGCGATATACTTCGCATGTTGCGAAATGGAGACATGAAGACACTGCCGAAGACGGATGTGTTGGACCAAAAAGGGCAAATATCGCAGTCAAGCTGTAAACTAGCGACACAACGCGTTCTATTCTCCGTACAACATCCTGTTGATTGCAAAGTCCTTGTTATGGCTTTGCAGCGGGAGTTTGAGAACGAACGAAAGAAGAAGTAACTTGCAATGCATGCCGTAAGAGGCGACTATGTGCCAGATATCCTATCCTGTAGAAAAGATAAACCTCAAAAAAAAAAAGAGAAAAGGCCTCAACAACCCAGTGTAGAAGAGGAGTAACGAAGCATAAGGTAATAGCTACATGTTAGACCACTAAAGTCAATGCTAACACACTTCTTATATGCAGGGATGGTTGCGGTAGCATTTCGTTGTATACGATGCGAATGCTAACCCTAAGGCTACGGCGGCTCTATTCATGATCTAGCCGGATCCACACAGGTTACGTTCTAGTCAACCCAAATATATACCAGATTTGTATGTTAGGCGATGATGGGAACTGTGTAACCAACTTTATAAAAAGCTGAGACAGACTCTTCATGCCTAGCTGTAGTATCTCCGCATGGACCGTATCTCATATACCTTCCGCGGTTTGACACCAGCCCTTACTAGAGGTCGGGGAGTAATAATTAAGTTAGTCCCTGGTTACCTACTCTTCTGAATCAGTGCACGTCTTTATTATCTAGTCGTTATATAACACTGTGACAAGCTGCTTCGCTGCACACCGCCATAATCTGTTTTACTGCCGCCACTCTATCTTTATATTTACCCTCTAATCCTATATTCAGTCTGCCCGTATCAGAGACCTCGCTATGACCCTATTTTTTATATATTCATCCAAACATCAGTCTCTTTTTTAATTTATCTATCTATCATG
This sequence comes from Ariolimax columbianus, assembly GCA_036924085.1. Lineage (NCBI taxonomy): Eukaryota > Metazoa > Mollusca > Gastropoda > Stylommatophora > Arionidae > Ariolimax > Ariolimax columbianus. The sequence goes on from JAVGWX010000011.1 coordinate 61,702,185, forward strand.
TTTAAACTGACAGTAAACGGTTTTCTTTTAATGTTTACATTTGCCAGTGATGTTATTTCTTCTTCAGATTGCCGATACTTTCTTTATGTTCCTATGTTGAACATGTTTGATGCACGTAAAGGCAAGAATAGCATCCATAAATCCGGGACACGTGACCTATAGAAAGATTCACCAACACGTGCATGCACAGGTGTACATATTTATATATATATATCTTATTCTTCTTATGTATAACCTAGGAGGTCGTTGGGGCATCACATCTCACTATATTCCAAATTATGTAATTTATATATCCTATCTCATAATTATAACCGTTTGTCGGTCACCGTCCTAAACAGAAACCAAACATCGGTCGCAGTACTAAAACAGGAACTAATTGTGATTTATGCTGACAGTTATCTCACATTGACATCTACAATGTATGTTGTATTTTTAAAAGTAGTTCTTTTGAATAGACATTGAAAATAATTTCAAAACACATTTTCAGAGAAACAAAAATGCCTCATTCACACACACACACATATATATATATATATATATATATATATATATATATATATGTATATATATATATATGGCTTGGCTTCGTTCGTAGTTTACAGCTTGACTGCGATATTTGCACCTTTCGGTCCAACATCCGACTTCAACAAGCAATTTATTTAGTACTGGGTTAGCATTCCCTCTTCGATCCCTTCTCCTTAGCTAGTCTGCCCTGCTGCAGCCTGTTATCCAGGATCACCGCGTGGAGGTGTAGAAGGGTCTTGGCAGCTATGGTTAGCAGGCCCTGACGCTAGCAGTCGGCTATGGGTCGCTGACCACTGCAGCTCATGCGCTGCTCAGCATCTTGATCCCATATATATAAAACATATATATATATATACATATATATAACATACATATATATATACATATATACACATATATATATATATATATATATATATATATATATATACATATATATACATATATATACATACATATATAAACATATATATATATATATAACATAGATGTATATATACACACATATATATATATATATAATATCCATTTCAGTCGTTCTAATATAACGGCTGGAGAGTTGTATTTTCGTGACCTCCATTTCAGTGGTTTTTCCAACCTAGTTTTTATTGTGCGTCTTCCGACTATATATCTTACGAATGTGGCAGCAGGGGAAGAGAAATGGATGGAAGAGGAAGAAATCAAGGGTAACTAAGACGGGCAAATATCATTTCAGTAACAGCTCTAAACTGAACACACAGTGGTAGTGAGTACAGCCTGGTGAGACGTGCTTCTAATAGCAGTGATGTTCAACCGACTAATTGAGACCCCATGCCAAAGATTATACAAAATATCCCGGTTTTGTAAAATGAACAAAGATCGACAACAATCACAGCCACGTGTATTTTAAGAACAAAGAAAAGCACGATGTAGAGTATATTTTAAGTACTAGGAAGACAAACACTTAAAGAAATACCCGATGTAAGAGTATATTTTAAGTACTAGGAAAACAAGACACTGGGTAGGGTATATTGTAAGTACTGTGAAGACTATACACTAAGAAAGTCTTGAGGTAGAGCAGTGGTTCCCAAACTTTTCGGTCCGCGGCACCATTAGTGTACCAGCATTTTTCCACGGCACACAAAGTCTGAAAATACGCCTACCGTACTTAACAGTTGCAGTGCGCAGTTGGTGAAAATATTGGAATGTTTAGCGGCACTCGTGTAAACCAGCCACGGCACCCCAGGTTGCCCCGACACACAGTTTGGGAACCACTGGGGAAGGATATACTTTAAGTACTGGTAAAACTATACACTAGGAAAGACACGTGTTGGGAGATTCCGTTAACTAGACACCACTTAGTTCACTGAATGTTTCCGTCGACTTAATTAGCATCAGTGTGTTTCCTTCTTCTGGTATATGTTTTTGGAGGTCTGAAAGTTTACTTGCTATCCACTAGTGTGGTTTCCTAGACAAACAGAATAGGACCAGAAGACCGTGTAGTTCTTCTGCTTCTCTCGAGTAGAACATGGTCCACCGCTTGTTAGTTCTCCCCACATTGGCACATGTCTGTGTTTTTAATTTGCTGAACATATGATTTTTGTCAGTCTGCATGGCATGTTCGCGGTCTGAATATTGTAACTTAACCTTGTCTTGGCAAGGAGTAGTATGCTTCAGCTATATCATATTCTATGTGTTCACTGTGCGGTTTCTGTTTGAACCTAATTTGTATCATCTTTATTTCTCTGTCTTCGGTTTGGGTTTTGGCTGCTCCCTTTTTGACTAACCTGTCTGCCTCTTTTCAGAATTTGTAATTATGTTAAGAAATGCTCGGAACAATAAATGACTTTAGACTTTTGATAACAAATTTGTCCATGTATGTGGCATCACAAATACTCTTGGAAACACACCAATAATGGAGAACGCAATGACCAAGACTGAAGAATGGCATTGCCAAATATGTTGTGGCCATTTTATTTTTTGTTTTTGCGTTCGCCTTATTTCTCTAATCCCCAAGGCGGTGTGCGTTGCACTGCGTTTTTATTTTGCGCCTGTCGGCCCAGTGCATCCGACTTCAGCATGCATTTTATGTAAGGGTCTGCTTCCTCCTGCATTTTTTAAGGGTTTGCTTCCCCGGGGTAACGGCCGGTGCTGTGATGGGGATCGAACCCAGCACCTTCTGGTTGTGAGCCGTGTCACTTAACCACTAGGCCACGCCGTCCCCTGGCCATTTTATTTGAGTAATATTATTGCTTTTTGGCTACGGTATATCATGCATACTATTTCTAGTTTGATTAAGCATGTTATTTCCTAAATGTAACTTATTGTAAAAATTTTAACGGATGCCTTTTTTTTTGTTTTGCACTTCTTTTTTTTTCATGTTTGTTCTAAAAAGGACGTTCTGTTGTGTTGTAGTATACAGTGAGGCTGCGATACATGCGCATTTCGACCCGCCTTATTTTATTTCAGCATAACATTTCTGGGGCTGCGATTGCGTTCCCTCTTCAATCCCTATTCTCCTAACCAGACTGCACGTGTCCAGTCTGTTTCCAGTGCCGCCATGCGGAGGCTTAATATGGTCTTGGTCAGCTTTGATTCGATGACCTTGTCACAATCAGCCGGATAAGAGTCGTTGACTGCCTCTCGGCTCATTCGCTGTCACTTCTTCGGCTTCTCTGATGTCTTTTTTAAATGTACATTGAAATGTAGTTTGGAACAAGATGCAGCAGTGAATGAGCTGACACACGTTGCTGGGAGATTAAGATGATAACCGTCTCTGAATTATTTGTTTAATTCTAAGTCTAACATGGTAGTCAATCCATTTATATCTGGGGTGGGCTGTACTTTTAAAGCGACTGCAAAAGTAGCAGTGGCAGTCGTTGGCGAGGAATTGTTAGATACAGCATTGCACTTGCCTCTAGCTCATTTAGGTGGTGTGACCAGTTCTCTTTCTCTTGATATAACCTTCCCTTATAGTCGGGTACCAGTTTGCAACTGGATGTACAGGAACGAGACTCCGCTAGATTGACATATGCGAAGAGTTGTGAGAGGTCAGCACTTTTACCATCTGTCATTCGGATAATCACAGAGACAGGGCTCTCAACCTGTTTTTCCGTCCAAGGAATCCTTTCTACCAAATGCCATAAGGTGCATTGACAATAATATGCATTTAATATTGAACATCTTTTCTCTTTCAATAAATATTTGTACATATACATTTACTTATTATATATTTACTTATTATATATTTACTTATTAAATATTTACTTATTATATATTTACTTATTAAATATTTACTTATTATATATTTACTTATTATATATTTACTTATTATATATTTACTTATTATATATTTACTTATTTTGAGGGATCAAGATGCTGAGCAGTGCATGAGCTGCAGCGGTCAGTGACCCATAGCTGACTGCTAGCGTCACGTCACGGCCTGCGAACCAGAGCTGCCAAACCCTGTGGGCGATGCTGGACAACAGGCTGCAATAGAGCAGACTGGCTAAGGAGATGGGATCGATGAGGGGAGGCAACTCGGTACTCAAAAATACCTGCTGAAGTCGGACCGAAAGGTGCAAATATAGCAGTCAATCTGTAAACTTAGACACAACGCACTCCGTTCTCCTGATACTTGCAAAGCCCTTTTAATGGATTGGTAGATGGAGAGTTGAGAACGATCGAAGAATGAGGATTATTTCGATAGGTTTTTACAAATCTAATAGCAATAGTGTTAGATTTTTACACTTGTATAAAAGTTGTGTTTTTTAAATATATTATCAACTAATTACTTAAAACTGAAGCAGCATTTCCCCCACCATCAAACCACCTCTTGAAACCCTACAAAGTTGCACTAATGGGTTGCAAATCTTTAACTGCAAGTTTGTAAGTTTCAGTGTTCCCTCCCTCTGTCGAGTAAGACCATCGATACTGTTTACATTTTGTGAAAGGCGAAAATTGTGGGCGAGCAGCGAATGCAGAGTTCGGCTCTTTAAAGACAGAAAATGCAACGTGGGGAGAATCTTTTATAATGCATGTAACAGGTAGAAGCACTTCATTAACAGACCCTGCTGTTGGGGATGAAGTGTTCAAGGCTTCATTATGCAAATACAGTTTTACTGTGGCCGAATAATTAGTTTTAATCCTCGCCCCATCGCCTTCCCAAGTTGTAACAGTCAAATACATGTACTCATTTATATATTGATATGCTCTCGTTTGTTTTGCTGTTAGGGGTATGGGCTCAAATAGCTCTGCAACTCTACCGCTGATTTTAAGTCTTCATTAATGAGCAAAACCTTCAGTATTTATGTTTTTTTCTGACGCTTTCAAATGTAAACTGAAATATTTGTATAGAAATCAATTACCAGCCCGAGGATCTCTGTGAGCATGTCTAGGAATCGTACGCGTAATGGGAATATCTGTTGTCTCAGCTTCTCATAAATGTTAGCGCATGTCTAAAATATAAACTGTTTGTGTATGTATGTGTGTGTATATATATATATATATATATATACACACACACACACACACACACACACAAATGTGTGTTTTTATTTTTACTTACTAACTGATCCTTCATGTGGAGCTAACATTCTGTTGAAATCACCTGACCATGACCAACGTAGTCTGATCGATATGTTTTACATGACCCTGACAAATATTGTCTGATCAGTATGCTTTGCATGACCCTGACTAACGCTAGCTATGGTCAGTATGTTTAACCTGACCACCGAATAATGTAATTTGAGTGTTAAGTGTTAACATTTCAGCTATGGATCAATACGGTGATACGGACGGCGCCAGCCATCATTCAAGGTAGTCGTAGATTATACTGCGTTGTTGAGGAAATATATAAGGCTCAGACATGCTGTACTCATATTTTCTTATAATAGTTTGACATGAACAGTGGCATTCTTGATGCTTACAACTAGGAGTCTACTCAAGCTCTCAACAGGGATCAAGATGCTGAGCAGCGCATGAGCTGCAGTGGTCAGCGATCCATAGATGACTGCTAGCGTCAGGGCCAGCGAACCAGAGCTGCCAAGACCCTTCTACACCTCCACGCGGTGATCCTGGATAACAGGCTGCAGCAGGGCAGACTGGCTAACGAGAAGGGATCGAAGAGGGAATGCTAACCCAGTACTCAATAAATGTTTGCTGATGTGTTGGACCGAAAGGTGCAAATATCGCAGTCAATCTGTAATCTACGACACAACGTATTCTGTTATCTTGGACGACATTCTACTACTTAAGCCCTTTCAGGGTTTGGTAGCTGGAGATTGAAAACGAACGAAGCCGAGTCAAGCGCTCAACAAAAGAGCGGGAAGTCCAGCTAACGAGGTGGGGGACCGACGCGTTCCCCTTAGTAGTGTAAAACACGCAGATGAAGCCAAGTATAGCACAACGGTCCACCTTTATCAGCACTCTCGGGATGCAAAGAAAGCTACTGCAACCTGCCACGTAAAACCCTCTTCAGAGAGAACACAAAAGTGTAATCTTATTCAGTGCTGGCATTTAACAACATCCACGCAAATTTAAATTGTGGTCAGTATGGCACCGACATGAGCTGATTGTTTACACTTGCCTCTGCCGTGTTTCTTCTTCTTCTTCTTCTTCGTTCGTTCTCAATCGCCCACTACCAAACCCTGAAAGGGCTTAAGTAGCAGAATGTAGTCCAGAGAACGGAATGCGTTGTGTCGTAGTTTACAGCTTGGCTGCGATATTTGCACCTTTCGGTCCAACACATCCGACTTCAGCAAGCATTTTTTGAGTACCGGGTTAGCATTCCCTCTTCGATCCCTTCTCCTTAGCCAGTCTGCCCTGCTGCAGCCTGTTATCCAGGATCACCACGTGTAGGTGTAGAAGGATCTTGGCAGCTCTGGTTCGCTGGCCCTGACGCTAGCAGTCAGCTATGGGTCGCTGACCGCTGCAGCATCTTGATCCCCTCTGCCGTGTTTAAAACCAACTAGTGCTTCATGTTGAGTTTGCTTTCCAACCTCTTGATAATCATCCGTAGAAGAATTTTGCTAAGATGACTAATAAAAGCAATGGTTTGATAGTTAGTGTGACGCTTTATGTCAACGTTCTTGGAGAATGGGTTATACACACCATATCTTTTGGCCATACTGTGCTGTGCGAGTTCGTCTTACAAAGTGCATAGTAAACGTTGGTGTTTGCCTATTCTCTTGCCTGTGCCATATTCTCTTGCCTGTGCCATATTCTCTTGCCTGTGCCCTATTTTCTCGCCTGTGCCCTATTCTCTTGTCTGTGCCATATTCTCTTGCCTGTGCCATATTCTCTTGCCTGTGCCCTATTCTCTTGCATGTGCCATATTCTCTTGCCTGTGCCATATTATCTTGCCTGTGCCTTATTCTCTTGCCTGTGCCATATTCTCTTGATTGTGCCCTGTGCGCTTGCTTGTGCCCTATTCGCTTGCCTGTATAGATTTAGTATATCCCTTTGTTCAGCATGGTATTCCAGTACCAAAAAAACGGGAATATTTTAACAAGTTTTTGACTACATGTTGCCAGACAAAAACATCTGGGTAGCTAGTTGAATACAATTACATAATTTCAGACAGGGAGATAAGATGTAATCACTTGCAAACGTGCGGCCCCTTTGTTGGTTTGGGAATTCGAAGTTAAGAACCCCTTGCTTAAAATAACATGTCTATTTGTGGGGGAACCGTTTGAGAAATAACTGCGCGGGGAGTTGCCTGTAGCCTGGTCTCGGGAAGGCTGAGCGCAAAAGATACTCTGTGTACTCAGTCTGTACGGGTTTTGTGGAGGATGGGGGATGGAGGAGTAGGAAAACAATGCACATACAGACAGGCCCTAGTTAAGCAACATATACATCCTGCGCTATCTGTTCTTGGAAAATGTCCAGTTCTGGGATATCATGTTTTTGTTTTGGCACGTTGGGCCCCGCCCGCACGAGCGCGCATTAAAGTGCATGGCTTTTGTTGGCCGGGGGGGGGGGGGGGGAAGATAGTTTACATTACTTATGACGAAGGTGCACACCGCTTTCAGCCTCAGGCATACTACCTCTTTGGCCATATCAGGATGCTCAAGTCAGTTTGTGGATGTACTTATGTTTGTGATCTGTATGTAAGTGCGAGAAAGTCTATAGCTGATCGTTTCTTTCTGTCGTTGTGTGTACCTAGAAGGTCCCTTGGTCTTTTTCTTCATTCGACGGAGCTTAAGAGGGACATAGTGGCTAAACCGATTTCTTCTCACGGCAAAGGAACTCTGATGTCTGCCTGGTAGAGACACACCGCAGAATATTAATATAATTGTCATCTAGATCATTGTTAAGGAAGTCAATGCAGCTAGATAACAAACGGTATTCTACCTCAGAAGCAAAATCTCATAACCAGTGCCATTGAAGTCTCTAGCACATCATCTCATCTTACCTCAGAAACAAAATCCCCAAAACAACGAGAATGAAGTCTCTAGCACATCATACCATCTTACCTCAGAAACAAAAATTCAGAACCAACGAGAATGAAGTCTCTAGCACATCTTACCTCAGAAACAAAATCTCAGAACCAGTGCCAATGAAGTCTCTAGCACATCATTCCATCTTACCTCAGAATCAAAATCTCAGAACCAGTGCCAATGAAGTCTCTAGCATATCATTCCATCTTACCTCAGAATCAAAATTTCAGAACCAGTGCCAATGAAGTCTCTAGCACATCTTACATCAGAAACAAAATCTCAGAACCAACGAGAATGAAGTCTCTAGCACATCATCCCAACTACCATATGACTATTTCATTATGTGTTTAAAGTATCGATGGTCGCTTGATATGCTCGGAAGTGGGACATTTTGATGTTGGTGGTGATGATGATGATGATATAATCACTTTACCTGTTTGCTGCTAGCCAGTAACAGCCCGATGCTTCTCGTGAAAAAGCACAACCCTTCCTCAGTTCATATAAAGTATGTTGTTGTCTTAGAGGCATCATAATGTCAAATGCGAGGGTATGGGCGCATCTTTTGAGTATACCAGAAAGGAGGCAGTCCGGTGTCAAGTGTCTTTCTCCTCACCACAGGATAACCATATCCTGCCAGGGGCGTAACACGCAAGAGTCGACCAATGATTTGGTTAGAAAAGAGCGTTGCAAGCAATAATTAGACAAATAAGAGATGGTACTGTTAAATGTGATAACATGACAGTTTGGTGTTTGTAAAACAAACATAAAGTTATGCCAGTTTGGTGTTTGTAAAACAAACATAAAGTCAGGACAGTTTGTTATGCCAGTTTGGTGTTTGTAAAACAACATAAAGTTATGACAGTTTGGTATGCCAATTTGGTGTTTGTAAAACAACATAAAGTTATGACAGTTTGGTATGCCAATTTGGTGTTTGTAAAACAACATAAAGTTATGACAGTTTGGTATGCCAATTTGGTGTTTGTAAAACAACATAAAGTTATGACAGTTTGGTATGCCAATTTGGTGTTTGTAAAACAACATAAAGTTATAATAGTTTGGTATGCCAGTTTAGTGTTTGTGAAACAACATAATACTTGGCTCTGAAACGGCGGGGATGTTTAAACTCTCTTGCCGAGTTAGGTTAACTCGTGTCATTTCTTTTACAGATGGTTAAGTGTCGAAGCGTAATTGTGAGGTTGGACAGGGGTCATATTTGCAGTAGTGCATTGTGATTGTTCATCGGTAAGCTCACCATTATAGGTATTAGTGTCGATCTACACCTTCCTGTCCATACTGCTTTGGCGCAGCCTGCTTCCTGGAATAAGAACGAAGACGTGATGTGGGGTTTTGGTCAGCGTGTTTATTTCACCTGATCGTGATAGCTCTTCGCTCCCGAAATTCGGTATAACTTAGCACCACTCATGCAGACCTGCAACAACATATGCCCTTCAAAAAGTCCCCTTCATCGATTGATTTGCCTTTCCTCTCTATGTAATGCCTAGGGTCACCACTACAGCTTTGTCCATTTACATGACACATATATCATAACATTTGTACTAGCGATTCCAAAACAAAAGTTTTTATGCTGAGGCTGATAGCCCCGTGCACACCCTTTTATTATCGTCTTTCGCGAAATGATTGGCAGGTGGCAGTGACTCTATTCTTTTCTATCTCGATATCACGTTGATATTAGTATCAGATGGTCGAAAATCATAATCATATTTATAGCAAAGATGGCAACAATTATTTCATCTGAAGATTGGTGGGAGAATTTAAATATGGTTAGAACTTTTCACTGAAAAAAATATGTCAGTGCAGTATAACTAGGCAGATTTAGACGCACATTGCTGTCAACTATGCCAGCAGGCCGCACCAAAAAGGGTAGTGGTGCAGTGGGTTTCATCTCACTGCAACATCCAAGGCAACAAGGAGGCAGACAGACTAGCAAATGAAGGTGCAAAACTACCACAACCAGATACTAGTATGACATACGAAGAGTCAAAACGGCTTATTAGAGCTAGATACATGACCAAATGGGAAACCGAACATACTGGCTACACCAAAAACGATGCCTATTACCAGTTGAACAGAAGAGAGCAGGTCGTGGTCTTCAGACTTCGCACTGGCCACAATAGACTGAGGTACCACCTATTCAATAAATTGAAGATAGGTGGCACCGACGAATGCCCGTGTGGTACCGGGAAAATGACCGCTGAGCATTTGCTGCAAAACTGTCCGACATACGAGTGTCAGAGAGAGCAGATGTAGCCATCACCAGTGGCAACTCTATGGCAGTGTCGACAGCCTCAGGATGACGGCTGCTTTTTTTCGAAAAAATAATGGTTACTGTCTGACTTCGTACGACGAAGAAGAAGAAGAAGACGCACATTGGAGGTAAAGAGATGGATTGCCAAAAGACACCTGGGCGGAACAACAACAACACATGTGGCACACAATAACAGTTTGCAGATAGTAAAAATTCGATACTGCATGGTTCCGTACCAAGAAAGAGAGGGCTGGGTCGTCCAGGAAAGAGATGGGCAGACAACATCACTGAGTGTTTAAACCTTCGTCCCGGTGAGGCACGACTGGTGGCAGCGGACAGAGAGAGATGGCGTGGGAGTGTTTTTGAGTGTGCCCCAACGACCCGATGGGTTACGGGATAAACTGAACTGAGATAGTAGCCCACTACCACTATGTGTTCCAATCGGAAAGTAGGACATGTCAAGTTGTTGATCGCCCATAATGAGTAGGAAGATTCCTTTGTATGCCCTGAAAAGAACGTTTAGTGGCGGGTTGTTGTAGCTTTCCTCACATCCAGAGCTTGCTGAGAAAGGTTGACCAGTGTCCTCCAGGCGGTTGTGCTATACTTCACTTGATCTGCATGTCGCTCAGTACTACGAGGAGTTGTGACCCCCTCTCCACTCATTTCTAATTCTGACAGCTAACCTTACTTGCTAAGCCTGGCTATACATAATGCCTGATTAATGACGATGATAAAGCGATTCTCTCTCGCAGCAAATAGGCGGATTTTATCCTCGGCTTCGACACTTTACAGCTTCTAAATGGGTGCCTGCCTACCTTACCGTTAGAGAAAGTGGGCAACAGGTAATGGGGATTGTCATCTCGTTTCAGAAAGTGCTGAGACATGTTACAATTAAATTACTTTATCCCAGACAGCAGTTTTTACTTTGAGACAACCTTTACATGGGTCACACAATCTGAGAGGTAAGGCGTCCGCCTCTTAGAAAACGAACGAAAGCGGGAACATGAATTCTTCTATCCTTCATTCTTCGACGTTCGTACTGAACATGACGTTTCTAATTACTTCCTCTGTTCTAGGCACTACGTCACACTTTATTCTTCCAGTATTCAGCCACGTGGATTGCCCTGCCACTGGCACTCATCAGGTTATCCATGCTACAAGTCTCTGGGAGGTTTGGGCAGATCATCAGATGGGCCTGGTTTTGTGTTACTCCACATTCGCATGTTTCATCATCCCTGTATCCCCATCTTTTTCAGGTTTTTCCTACACCGTGATACACCAGTTTGAAGTATATTTAGTGACTTCCATGTTGCATAGGGCAGGAGATGTCCAAGCGCAGGTTCCTCCCGTAACTCGATCAATGGGACCTGTGTCAGCTGTTTCCAACTTTCGATGCGTCGATTTCCTGGACTAGTCTGTAAGGGCTAGGTTGACTATAAGACGTCGTGGGAAGGTGTGCCCTCCTTTGTTTCATATTTTTTGGCAGGTGATAATCCACTGGTGACTTGCCCAGCATCTGTTAGCTCCTGGAATATACGATCCCCTATTTTTTTAGACTGGTGAAGGTGGAATCGTAAATTAGTGCAAGATAGACCCGCAGCCTTCAGGCGTCATCTAAGCCGCTCTGCTAACTATATAACCAAGACCTGAAGTTATAACCACAAAGTCCCCTTTTTTGCGACATTCTCTGTGGGGCGAATATCCCTAGAATAATTTTGAGTAGATTGTTAACTTGAATTGTGCCCGAGCAGCGGCCGTTAGGTCCTCTTCTCGATTTCCAACTGTTAAGGTATTTTTAACGTGCGCGCACTGCACGCGGGGTCTGATCTCACTACTCAGAGATCAGGAGAAATATTTACCTAATGATCCAAATGAAAATATCCCGGTCTCCACCATGATTTGAACCCGCGACCTCCAACACCCGAGGCGAACACCTTACCCCGAGACAACCGGGTACCCCGCCTATACTCTTGCCTGTATAAATTCAGTCAGTATATCGTAGAATCCCGGGGATTTTCCTTTCTTCGCGCCTTGAATTGCTAATCGAACCTCATCTATTGTAGGTCACGGTTCGTTGTCCTAGTTCTTGAGTGTTAAGTTAGGTCCTCTTTCTATGTTTTGGCACATTTTTCTGCAATATTGCTTCCATCCCTCGAGTATTTATTTTATTAGGGCATTACCAGCTTCATCGTTGAAACAATTACGGGTTGAACTCGCCAGCTAGTATTCTGATTTTTTTTAACTAGTCTCCTTCATTACCTTGTCTTGCAACTCTTCTATGCTGCTGCATGCGTCCCAATATATGTTGCTTTTATCCTTCCAAATCATTTTTCTGGTGCTGTTTCTGTATATTGCGGCCTCGCGCTGTATTATCCCGGAATATGTTTAACTTTTCCTTTGTTTTACGAGTCTCAATGTATTTTATGTGATATAACTCATGATTTTTGTACCGTTTCCTGGGTTATTTTACCACTTGCTAATGAGATGAGAAAATATCTTTCCTGTGTATCAAATTCATCGGGGATCAAGATGCTGAGCAGCGCATGAGCTGCAGTGGTCAGCGACCCATAGCTGACTGCTAGCGTCAGGGCCAGCGAACCAGAGCTGCCAAGACCCTTCTACACCTCCACCCAGTGATCCTGGATAACAGGCTGCAGTAGGGAAGACTGGCTAAGGAGAAGGGATCGAAGAGGGAAGGCTAACCCGGTACTAAAAAAATGCTTGCTGAAGTCAGATGTGTTGGACCGAAAGGTGCAAATATCGCAGTCAATCTGTAAACTATGACACAACGCATTTCGTTCTTTGGACTACATTCTGCTACTTAAACCCTTTCAGGGTTTGGTAGCTGGAGATTGAGAACGAACGAAGCCAAGCCAAATTCATCAAATCGTCGTGAATTGTCGTAATCACCTCGAATGTGGTTTTGATCATTATGGTATCGGTCTGAAATATAAAGCTGACTTTATAGTAAGTTGGTCTTGTGATTTATGGTCTTGTGGATTTATGATCTCTATCTTTGACGACTTTTCTGACTGTCAGGACAAGTGAGTGCCCTGCTGTGTGCATTCACAAGAGAGGCTTTGTCTTTTTCTCGCCAGTCGCGTTAGAGGAAACAATGGATACCACGGGTGGATGTGATTGACTTGTATGCAAGCATATCTCATCAGATGCAACATATTGACCAAGACGCCAACGTTGTGCACCGGGAAACAGGCTGTGTTACAGCATCCTGGGCAACTATGTGTGGATCGGGTCTGTGATCCCCGTAATGGTGTTGCTACTTAGACACCTTGAATTGCACTACATCAAGGAGGAGCCAGGTCCACTTTTTCAGTATGCTCTGGGATATAAAAATAACAACTACAATTCATTATTAGAGAAAATTCGCAAACTGTGAAGGATTCAGTACGAATAGCTTCGATAAGAACGTAATTGCACACATCAACCATCTGTACAGTTTTAATCATCTTTACTTATTCCAACAATCTTTACTTATTCCAACAATCTTTACTTATTCCAACAATCTTTACTTATTCCAACAATCTTTACTTATTCCAACAATCTTTACTTATTCCAACAATCTTTACTTATTCCAACAATCTTTACTTATTCCAACAATCTTTACTTATTCCAACCTTCTTTACTTATTCCAACGACAATCTTTACTTATTCCAACAATTTGTACTTATTCCAACAATCTTTACTTATTCCAACCTTCTTTACTTATTCCAACAACAATCTTTACTTATTACAATAACAATCTTTACTTATTCCAACAATCTTTCCTTATTACAATAACAATCTTTACTTATTCCAACAATCTTTACTTATTCCAACAATCTTTACTTATTCCAACCTTCTTTACTTATTCCAACAACAATCTTTACTTATTACAATAACAATCTTTACTTATTCCAACAATCTTTACTTATTCCAACCTTCTTTACTTATTCCAACAACAATCTTTACTTATTACAATAACAATCTTTACTTATTACAATAACAATATTTACTTATTACAATAACAATCTTTACTTATTCCAACCTTGTTTACTTATTCCAACAACAATCTTTACTTATTCCAGCAACAATCTTTACTTATTACAATAACAATCTTTACTTATTACAATAACAATCTTTACTTATTCCAACAACAATCTTTACTTATTACAATAACAATCTTTACTTATTCCAACAACAATCTTTACTTATTCCAACAACAATCTTTACTTATTACAATAACAATCTTTACCAATTACAATAACAATCTTTACTTATTCCAACCTTCTTTACTTATTCCAACAACAATCTTTACTTATTCCAACAACAATCTTTACTTATTCCAACAACAATCTTTACTTATTCCAACAACAATCTTTACTTATTCCAGCAACAATCTTTACTTATTACAATAACAATCTTTACTTATTCTAACAATAATCTTTACTTATTCCAACAATAATCTTTACTTATTCCGACAACAATATTTATTTATTCCAACAACAATCTTTACTTATTCCAACAATAATCTTTACTTATTCCAGCAACAATATTTATTTATTCCAACAACAATCTTTACTTATTTCAATAACAATCTTTACTTATTACAATAACAATCTTTACTTATTCCAACAATCTTTACTTATTCAAACAATCTTTCCTTATTCCAACAATCTTTACTTATTACAATAACAATCTTTACTTATTCCAACAACAATCTTTACTTATTACATAACAATCTTTACTTATTACAATAACAATCTTTACTTATTCCAACAATCTTTATTTATTCCAATAATCTTTATTTATTCCAACCTTCTTTACTTATTACAGCAACAATCTTTACTTATTCCAACAACAATCTTTACTTATTACAATAACAATCTTTACTTATTACAATAACAATCTTTACTTATTACAGCAACAATCTTTACTTATTCCAACAATCTTTACTTATTACAATAACAATCTTTACTTATTCCAACAACAATCTTTACTTATTACATAACAATCTTTACTTATTACAATAACAATCTTTACTTATTCCAACAATCTTTATTTATTCCAACAATCTTTACTTATTCCAACCTTCTTTACTTATTACAGCAACAATCTTTACTTATTCCAACAACAATCTTTACTTATTACAATAACAATCTTTACTTATTACAATAACAATCTTTACTTATTCCAACAATCTTTACTTATTCCAACAATCTTTACTTATTACAATAACAATCTTTACTTATTACATAACAATCTGTACTTATTACAATAACAATCTTTACTTATTCCAACAATCTTTACTTATTACAATAACAATCTTTACTTATTACAATAACAATCTTTACTTATTCCAACAACAATCTTTACTTATTACAATAACAAACTTTACTTATTATAATAACAATCTTTACTTATTCCAACAACAATCTTTACTTATTCCAACAACAATCTTTACTTATTACAATAACAATCTTTACTTATTACAATAACAATCTTTACTTATTCCAACCTTCTTTACTTATTCCAACAACAATCTTTACTTATTCCAACAACAATCTTTACTTATAACAATCTTTACTTATTACAATAACAATCTTTACTTATTACAACATTCTTTACTTATTCCAACAACAATCTTTACTTATTCCAACAACAATCTTTACTTATTCCAACAACAATCTTTACTTATTCCAACAACAATCTTTACTTATTCCAACAACAATCTTTACTTACTCCAACCTTCTTTACTTATTCCAACAACAATCTTTACTTATTCCAACAACAATCTTTACTTATTCCAACAACAATCTTTACTTATTCCAACAACAATCTTTACTTATTACAATAACAATCTTTACTTATTACAATAACAATCTTTACTTATTCCAACAATAATCTTTACTTATTCCAACAATAATCTTTACTTATTCCGACAACAATATTTATTTATTCCAACAACAATCTTTACTTATTCCAACAATAATCTTTACTTATTCCGACAACAATATTTATTTATTCCAACAACAATCTTTACTTATTCCAACAACAATCTTTACTTATTCCAACAACAATCTTTACTTATTCCAGCAACAATCTTTACTTATTCCAACAATCTTTACTTATTCCAACAATCTTTACTTATTCCAACAATCTTTACTTATTCCAACAATTTTTACTTATTCCAACAATCTTTACTTATTCCAACCTTCTTTACTTATTCCAACAACAATCTTTACTTTTTACAATAACAATCTTTACTTATTCCAACAATCTTTCCTTATTACAATAACAATCTTTACTTATTCCAACAATCTTTACTTATTCCAACAATCTTTACTTATTCCAACCTTCTTTATTTATTCCAACAACAATCTTTACTTATTACAATAACAATCTTTACTTATTCCAACAATCTTTACTTATTCCAACTTTCTTTACTTATTCCAACAACAATCTTAACTTATTACAATAACAATCTTTACTTATTACAATAACAATCTTTACTTATTACAATAACAATCTTTTCTTATTCCAACCTTGTTTTCTTATTCCAACAACAATCTTTACTTATTCCAGCAACAATCTTTACTTATTACAATAACAATCTTTACTTATTACAATAACAATCTTTACTTATTCCAACAACAATCTTTACTTATTACAATAACAATCTTTACTTATTCCAACAACAATCTTTACTTATTCCAACAACAATCTTTACTTATTACAATAACAATCTTTACTTATTACAATAACAATCTTTACTTATTCCAACCTTCTTTACTTATTCCAACAACAATCTTTACTTATTCCAACAACAATCTTTACTTATTCCAACAACAATCTTTACTTATTCCAACAACAATCTTTACTTATTACAGCAACAATCTTTACTTATTACAATAACAATCTTTACTTATTCTAACAATAATCTTTACTTATTCCAACAATAATCTTTACTTATTCCGACAACAATCTTTACTTATTACAATAACAATCTTTACTTATTACAATAACAATCTTTACTTATTCCAACAACAATCTTTACTTATTCCAACAACAATCTTTACTTATTCCAACAACAATCTTTACTTATTCAAACAACAATCTTTACTTATTCCAACAACAATCTTTACTTATTCCAACCTTCTTTACTTTTTCCAACAACAATCTTTACTTATTCCAACAACAATCTTTACTTATTCCAACAACAATCTTTACTTATTCCAACAACAATCTTTACTTATTACAATAACAATCTTTACTTATTACAATAACAATCTTTACTTATTCCAACAATAATCTTTACTTATTCCAACAATAATCTTTACTTATTCCGACAACAATATTTATTTATTCCAACAACAATCTTTACTTATTCCAACAATAATCTTTACTTATTCCGACAACAATATTTATTTATTCCAACAACAATCTTTACTTATTCCAACAACAATCTTTACTTATTCCAACAACAATCTTTACTTATTCCAGCAACAATCTTTACTTATTCCAACAATCTTTACTTATTTCAATAACAATCTTTACTTATTACAATAACAATCTTTACTTATTCCAACAATCTTTACTTATTCCAACAATCTTTACTTATTCCAACAATCTTTACTTATTCCAACAATCTTTACTTATTCCAACAATCTTTACTTATTCCAACAACAATCTTTACTTATTCCAACAATCTTTACTTATTCCAACCTTCTTTACTTATTCCAACAACAATCTTTACTTATTACAATAACAATCTTTACTTATTCCAACAATTTTTCCTTATTACAATAACAATCTTTACTTATTCCAACAATCTTTACTTATTCCAACAATCTTTACTTATTCCAACCTTCTTTACTTATTCCAACAACAATCTTTACTTATTCCAACCTTCTTTACTTATTCCAACAACAATCTTTACTTATTACAATAACAATCTTTACTTATTCCAACAATCTTTACTTATTACAATAACAATCTTTACTTATTACAATAACAATCTTTACTTATTCCAACCTTGTTTACTTATTCCAACAACAATCTTTACTTATTCCAGCAACAATCTTTACTTATTACAATAACAATCTTTACTTATTACAATAACAATCTTTACTTATTCCAACAACAATCTTTACTTATTACAATAACAATCTTTACTTATTCCAACAACAATCTTTACTTATTCCAACAACAATCTTTACTTATTACAATAACAATCTTTACTTATTACAATAACAATCTTTACTTATTCCAACCTTCTTTACTTATTCCAACAACAATCTTTACTTATTCCAACAACAATCTTTACTTATTCCAACAACAATCTTTACTTATTCCAACAACAATCTTTACTTATTCCAGCAACAATCTTTACTTATTACAATAACAATCTTTACTTATTCTAACAATAATCTTTACTTATTCCAACAATAATCTTTACTTATTCCGACAACAATCTTTACTTATTACAATAACAATCTTTACTTATTACAATAACAATCTTTACTTATTCCAACAACAATCTTTACTTATTCCAACAACAATCTTTACTCATTCCAACAACAATCTTTACTTATTCAAACAACAATCTTTACTTATTCCAACAACAATCTTTACTTATTCCAACCTTCTTTACTTTTTCCAACAACAATCTTTACTTATTCCAACAACAATCTTTACTTATTCCAACAACAATCTTTACTTATTCCAACAACAATCTTTACTTATTACAATAACAATCTTTACTTATTACAATAACAATCTTTACTTATTCCAACAATAATCTTTACTTATTCCAACAATAATCTTTACTTATTCCGACAACAATATTTATTTATTCCAACAACAATCTTTACTTATTCCAACAATAATCTTTACTTATTCCGACAACAATATTTATTTATTCCAACAACAATCTTTACTTATTCCCACAACAATCTTTACTTATTCCAACAACAATCTTTACTTATTCCAGCAACAATCTTTACTTATTCCAACAATCTTTACTTATTTCAATAACAATCTTTACTTATTACAATAACAATCTTTACTTATTCCAACAATCTTTACTTATTCCAACAATCTTTACTTATTCCAACAATCTTTACTTATTACAATAACAATCTTTACTTATTCCAACAACAATCTTTACTTATTACATAACAATCTTTACTTATTACAATAACAATCTTTACTTATTCCAACAATCTTTATTTATTCCAACAATCTTTACTTATTCCAACCATCTTTACTGTAATCTTCATAAGCTATTCTTACATCTTAAACCACCGTATTTAATATATTTTGTTTAAAGTAGGCCATAGATCTGAAACGGCCTTGCATCATTCTGTTCTTAGTCTAATATGGCTTAATGTACAAAGCGTGTATCTGTAGCTGAAAATCTTGGTGGACGTGTGTGATTGCCACTCACTTTGCATCCCCACCATTTTTGTTTGTTTGTTAATGGCGGCACTTTATAGTGTCCCTTGTGTGTTATACAGACATATTCTGCACACCACTTGCAGTCTGAAATCACAGACGCCACTAGATCGTCTGCTATTTGTGGAATCCTTTGAGATTTATTGATGTAAAGCGGCCTCTATCCATGTGCACATGCTTATATATATATATTAGTGTGTGTGGTGTTTGTATATATATATATATAATATGCATGTTTACATACACACACACATTAGTACATACCATCTCATACATACATTTTTTGCCCTTTGATTCCACGTTAAGCAATAGTTGCTAATATCCACGTATCGTTATTGAAAGCTGTCTTAATGAGACTCCATTTGCTTCGATTTCCACTTCTGTTCTTTGCCAGGTTTTCTTTCACCTCCTAACTCATATTTCCAGCGCATGTTTGGCAACATTGTAATCGGTACTGTACGTTGATCTTTTCTTGCTATCCTTAAATCCCAGCTGTTTGGTCGTTGTTTGTTTTTTTTGCGAGATAATCTTGGAAAGGGATACGGTAACTGTTTTGTTCTGACGTTACTGCACTCCGGATAAACCAATAGATGCCCATGCTCCTTCGTCAAATGGAGAAGAGTTGATAATGCTGAATGCAGTAGCTTGCTGGTAGTCAATATGCAATATGTCTTCTCCGTCCTCAGGCGCCTTTCTCTGTTCGACTTTTGATTGATTAAAAAAATATCCAGTCTGTGGATTTCCAATTCAATTGTTGCATTGTCAACATCCAAAGGGCGATCATTAATTGATCTCATAATGTCACCACTATTCATATACAAATTCCCAACTATGGGGACCTTTTAGACAAGGACGCCATCTCGTTCGTTCGTTGCCTTGAATCCCCTGATGACTTATTCCATGTTCGCTATCCACTCATGCTGTAACCAGTCCTTGTGTATCTTTTTATGCAAGGATTGAACGCCCAATAGTAAAACTCAGACTTATATGAAGTCTGCTAATACCGAAACGTGTGCATGAAATGTATTCTTCCTTGTGTATTCTAGTTTGGATTAAGGATTGCTTGAAAGTATTTGAATTCGTTTGTTTTGGAAGTTGATTTAAAAATAAATAGACTTAAGACCTAATACAAGTTGAACACTTTCTACCCCTACGATTAAATGCGGCTTGGAATAGATCCCATTTGAAACGTGACTTGGAACATCTGCCTGGACCAATACATTTTTAACGATGTTTCAAGAAGGACGCGAGTTAATACAACAATATGCGCCTGGCCTCGTCTCTGAAAATATTTCGTTAATTCACGTCCTTCTTTAAACATCGTTGTCCAGTTCTTCACTGTTGTCTTCGACACACTTTTGTTACCATACACTGCCTGCATTCTGTGATGAATGTCAACTTGTCGACATCCTTCAGCTGTTAGAAACCGAATCACCGCTCGCAGATCCACTCTGGACGGATTCCGTATTGCATCCGCCATATTTGTAACGGTCTGCTGAGGAAACTATGAGTCGGAAGATAATGAAATTTTGCAAACTTGACGGTTGGTATGTGCTGTTTACACCAGAAGTGACGTCATCATACGTAAATCATAGATAAAGAGGAGCCAGTGGATGTTATTTATCTAGATTTTGCAAAGGCCTTTGATAGAGTACCTCATCAAAG
This sequence comes from Ariolimax columbianus, assembly GCA_036924085.1. Classification (NCBI taxonomy): domain Eukaryota; kingdom Metazoa; phylum Mollusca; class Gastropoda; order Stylommatophora; family Arionidae; genus Ariolimax; species Ariolimax columbianus. Next base: position 61,723,512 of record JAVGWX010000011.1, read on the forward strand.
ATTATTAAGAAAGTTAAAATCACGTGGAATAGGTGGGGAAGTTGCCAAATGGATTGAAAATTGGTTAACGGGAAGAAGGCAGAGGGTGGGCATAAATAAGGAGTACTCTGAGTGGTGTGAAGTGAAAAGTGGTGTGCCACAGGGCTCGGTTTTGGGACCAATTTTGTTCTTGATATATATAAATGATTTGGACATTGATATGAGATCCATGATTGCAAAATTTGCCGATGACACAAAACTATGCAGTAGTGTCTCATCTAAAGCGGAAGTGGATATATTGATGTCGGATTTAGATAAAATTCGAGAATGGTCTGTAAGCTGGCAAATGGAGTTTAATGTAGATAAATGTACAGTCATCCACATGGGTAGATCCAATATGGAACATAATTACAGAATGGGAGAAAACAATATTAGAAAGATAGATAAGGAAAGGGACCTAGGGGTTATAATAGATCATACAGGAAAGGTGAGTGAGCAAGTTAAGGTAGCAGTGAAAAAGGCAAATGCAATGTTAGGTATGATAAAAAGAAATATTAAACATAAGAGCAAGGAAGTGATCGTCAAACTGTATAAAGCTTTAGTTAGACCTAGATTGGAGTACTGTGTACAGGTGTGGAGTCCTTATCATAGAGGGGACATAAACATGCTAGAAAGAATACAAAAAAGAGCGACAAAGATGATAGTGGGATTCCAGAATTACAGTTATGAGGAACAACTCAGGAAAAACCGGCCTACAGTGTCTCGAAGAGAGAAGAATTCGTGGTGACTTAATACAGGTTTATAAGATGATCAGAGGAATCGATACATTAGACTATAACAAGTTTTTTTAAAAATACAGCCACCTACAATAACACGAGGGCATAGCTACAAGCTGACTAAAGAGAGGTCCAGGTTAGATATTAGGAAATATTTTTTTAGTCAGAGAGTGGTATCTGCTTGGAATGCATTGCCAGGGGAGGTAGTGGAGGCAGGGACAGTTAATGCATTTAAGAATAAACTGGATGCGCATAGCTTTTAGAGCAAGGTGATGTAAATGTAACTGGTTGTATACAGACTGCAGGGTCTTCTAAACCAGTATAAAATATTGTTTAAAAACGTTAAGTATCGCACGTGTGCTCGCTTTTTGCAGTTAGTTCCGATTTCATTTGAACATTCCTCGTATATTACCAAGACTGAAGAAGTTGATAACGTGTTTCAGTATTTCACAGTCTATTATTATCTATATACCAGATTTCTGGCCTACTTTGTTAACTCATAGTTTTCGATTTCTCAGTGTTAATGTCCAATCCATTAAACTTGACGTTTGTTCTTTATTGAAATCACTAATCTCTGCAGATCTTCATCGCTGTCAGCTAACAGAACTGTGTCATCCGCGTACCTGAGATTATCTATTGACACTCCGCCGATAAAGAGTCCCGGCGTGTCCAATATCTATCGGAAAATGTATTCCGTCAAAATGTTAAACTGGTCGCGAAAGTCAAGTAATCTAACGGCTCCAATGGTGGATTGTATAAGGTGTTTCCAAAGATATAGAACGGACTAGATAATGTACATTTGTTTTATGTACTGTGGTTAATTACCTGTAAGCCGTGAAAAGTTTGGTAGGCGTTCGGCAACCAAATCTAGAGTTCACAATTATGTTTTTTCTTCATATATATGTAATTTGACATCGCATGACAGGGAAAACGGCAAGGGGGCGATGTGAATGGTTATTGCATTCGTGAGGTTCATGGTCTGAAAAAGGTTGGGAACCACTGGCCTTTACAATTGTGACCGCGATCTGGACCTTCATTTGTTGCATAACAACAAACAAAAAAATGAACTTTTCCCATCTTGAGTGAGCCAGCTCAAAGCTCTTATTTAAAGGTAGAATGCGCATTCAACTGTACTGACAAATAAAAAAAATGAACCCAAATACTAATGATTTAAGTGCAGTACTTTGTCAACTATGCCAGCAGTCCGCACCAAAAAGAGTAGTGGTACAGTGGGTTCCATCCCACTAACATCCAAGGCAACGAGGAGGCAGACAGACTGGCAAAAGAAGGTGCAAGACTACCACAACCAGATACTAGTGTGACATACGAAGAGTCAAAAAGGCTTATTAGAGCTAGATACATGACCAAATGGGAAACAGAACATACTGGCTACACAAAAAACGATGCCTATTACCAGTTGAACAGAAGAGAGCAGGTCGTGGTCTTCAGACTTCGCACTGGCCACAATAGACTGAGGTACCACCTATAAATTGAAGATAGGTGGCACTGACGAATGCACATGCGGTACTGGGAAAATGACCGCTGAACATGTGCTGCAAAACTGTCCGACATACGAGGATCAGAGAGAGCAGATGTGGCCATCACCAGTGGCAACACTAGACAAGCTCTATGGCAGTGTCGACAGCCCCAGGATGACCGCTGCTTTTTTAGAAAAAATAAAGGTTGACGTCTGACAGCGTACGAAGAAGAAGAAGAAGAAGAACCCAAACACGTGCAGAATATTGATATCCATGATCTTCCATTCTTCTTTCATTCTGAACCCCGACGAAATCACTTTGTCCAATCTGACTTTCGTCTCTGTATACTCGCTGAGACGTCATTTTGAATATATCTAATGAAAGCACTGACCAACCAAGTTTATTGGTACCTCACGAAGCTTGTCCAAGAACATGCTGATGACCATGCTTGTCTACTATGGATACTTTCATTTTTATTAATTCATCCCCAAACACAAGACATATCTATTTTTAGCACATAATCTGAGATAGTGACGTCATATATTAGTCCATTTATTTAACATTTTGCTACAACAGACGAGAATTTCTGCTTATTCCTGCTGTCTTAGCAATGCCTTTCTTAGGTTCGAGTTAGGATTAGGGTTAGCGTCTTTTCTACACTTCTATCTTCATCTAAGTCTTTACTTATTTATTTAAAAGAAAATTAGATCGACCTGTCCTCCCTTTAACCCGAAATGGAATGTCTCGTTACAGTCACCAGCTATAAAATACGTACTATGGGAATCCACGGCACTCTGTTTGGTGTTAATTAAGACTCAAGTACCCTACTCTGTTCCTCTGTGCCATTAACATTAAATTTAAAAAACAACATATATGCATATTACGAGCTGAACACGGGTGGACAAGTGAGTGATATTTCGACTCCGCACAAGCTTCAACATGCTGTGATAACATTTATTCAAGAAACTAAAGATATGAACTACTGGTGAATATATCTGCGGCACTGGTGGGTCCCTGAATGTCCGCTATAGAAATGTTCAACACACTAACAGCTCTGTTACACTCAATGTATCATAATGAATGGGGATTGTTTCCATAGCTTTATTTGGGTCATCGTTATTTTAAGTCTTAGTCGACCTGTACCTCTATAGGGACGGATGCCATGTGCAGGTCCCAGCTCTGGCGTGGGCTGGGTGTAGCCGGGACTAAGATTTCCTGCTAAGCGGGCTAGGCTCGAGCAGCTTATTACTCCGCTGCGTTGGGACGGGTGCTGCGGAGGGGGGGTTAACTGATGTATGAACTGTATCTTAATAGACTCAAAAACTAGAGCAAAGTAGATCCGCAGCTTGTTAGGCGCCATCTATGCTGCTTTTAACAAACCACATAACCATGGCCGGTGTTATGCCATGTCATACAAGTTAGTCGCCTCTTTGGACATGCTCTCTGTGGGGCAGTGGTGCTATTCTTGTCCTTTTCAGTCAGAAAGACCCTGGCGGACCATTCGGTGTGTAGATATTTATAAATGTGATATAGTTACAGAGGATGTTATGAGGGCTCATTTAACGTTTTGTTAGTGGGCTAATTGACCATCATTCCAGCCAAGCGCGGCTACGTTCAACCACAGATCATGGATTACATCAGGACATATTCTTCTTCTTCTGCTTCTTCTGCCTCTTCTGCTTCTTCTTCTTCTTCTTCTTCGTACGCTGTCAGACGTCAACCTGTATTTTTTCGAACAAAAGCAGCAGTCATCCTGCGGCTGTCGACACTGCCATAGAGCTTGTCTAGTGTTGCCACTGGTGATGGCCACATGTGCTTTCTCTGGTCCACGTATTTCGGGCAGTTTTGCAGCAGATGTTCAGCGGTCATTTTTCCGGTACCACAACTGCATTCGTCAGTGCCACCTATCTTCAGTTTATTGAATAGGTGGTACCTCAGTCTGTTGTGGCCTGTGCGGAGTCTGAAGACCACGACCTGCTCTCTTCTGTTTAATTGGTAATAGGCATCATTTTTTGTGTAGCCAGTATGTTCTGTTTCCCATTTGGCCATGTATCTGGCTCTAATGAGCCTTTTGAACTCTTCGTAGGTCACACTAGAATCTGGTTGTGGTAGTCTTGCACCTTCTTTTGCCAGTCTGTCTGCCTCCTCGTTGCCTTGGATCTTACAATGGGATGGAACCCACTGTACCACTACTCTTTTTGGTGCGGTCTGCTGGCATAGTTGACAGAGTACTGCTCTTAAATCATTTAGTTCAGTATTTTTCTGGCTTTTTAGTGCTGTTACTACGGCCAAGGCATCTGTAAACAGGACAGGACATATTCATTGTGTCCTGTCTTCACTTCATCTGATTCTCTGAAGAATGCGGAGTTGTTCTCTGTGATCGTATCATTCATTTGTCAGTGAACTGTCACTCCAGATGTTGATGTATACGGTATGTCCAACGCTTTATTCGGAATACCCCACCCAGTCTGTAGGAAATAATGGATCTATTTCTTTGCAGTGGGTTCTACACCTAATATTCTGTCTCGATCCAGTAGCCAGAAAACCGATCCTATACATGATATCATAATATTTGAGAAGCTGTTTTTTTTGGTTATTTTTTGCGTTCGCCTTATTTCTCTAATCCACAAGGCGGTGTGCGTTGCGCTGTGGTTTTTATTTTCGCCTGTCGGCCCAGTGCATCCGACTTCAGCATTCATTTTATGTAAGGATCTGCTTCCTCCTGCATTTTCAAAGGGTTTGCTTCCCCGGGGTAACGGCAGGTGCCGTGCCACTTAACCACTAGGCCACGCCGTCCCCAGTTATGTACATTTAATAAAAATTAAAATTTACTCCCATTCCATGGATAAAAATAATTTACTTTTTGGTGTTAGGATCTCGCATGACAACACGATCAACTATTTCTCCCCACTGCTCAAAGTGTGTTTGCAGACCGTCCTCGTCTATCTCATAGCTAAGCCCACCAACAAAAAGCTTTCTAAATTGTTCAGAATTTGGGTCCGACTCGCAATCATTACCAAATCTGCCACCACCACCTCGTCCTCCTCCACGGCCACCACTTTCACCACCACCACCGCCTCCAAAACGTCCACCACCGCCCCCAGCGTTGTAACCTCCACCACCTTGAAATGGCATTTTGATAAAGCTGGTTTCAAAGTTCTCTTCCATCGACTACTTCGTACTGGGCTCCTCTAGATAATGGGTGTCGGTTAGCGGGCACTGCTGTGGGAGATGAAGTGTTAGCTTGTTTATTTTAATAGGTCTCAACTGACTTGTTAGGCATGGTGGGCTAGCCCCTTTACTCCTCGTCCTGCCCTATTTTCCCAGACTGTAAGCCAGGTGCCCATTTACAGTAGAGTAGACTAGATAAGTGTCTTGGTCGATAATTAAATACGTCAGTCTGAGTAATAAAGAGGTAGATATACTGGATTGTATTCATGTTACCTACACGCTTCAGTCGATCTAGTTTCTAATGGGTACCTGCATATTGTTAGGGAAGAATGAAAAACAGCGAGGACGAGAAGTGGTCATCCCGCAGCTTAGCAATCTGTGACCTAATGCAACGAAGCATGCAACACTTCATCAACCACATCATCATCTACTATGGGACCAACTGTAACATTTCACGGACAAGCATCCTCTTCTACACAGACGCTCACTCTGCACGAAGAGTCCACTACACAAATAGGGAACGTCAAGCGGGTGTCATTCAATTGTGTTCTCCTTGTTAGACAACTAGTAGGTGTATCAACTTTTTTCCCAGGAGAGACTCCGAACACTGAATCAAGACTTGTTCCGCTTTGCTAATTATCTGCGCATTTAAGAGGAAACTTAAGGGCTTTCCCTGGGCTGGTCACACCAACTGTTTCCTAAAAAAAATACAGCACTCATTCACATATAACCACAAACAAAGTAGATTAGTAGCGCTAACAATGGCAAAGACAAGTAGGCTATGTATGGTTGTAGTCAGAAACTACACCTTTACAAGAGCAGCACTAAATTGACCCAGGCCACCTTCTTCTTCTTCTTCTTCTTCTTCTTCTTCTTCTTCTTCTTCTTCTTCGTTCGTTCTCAATCTCCCACTACCAAGTCCTGAACAGGGCTTTGCAATTAGCAGGATGTTGTCCGGAGAACGGAATCCGCTGCATCGCTAGTTTAGAGCTTGACTGTGATATTTGCACCTTTCTGTCCGACACATCCGTCTTCGGCAGAATACCAGTCTACCATATTTTCACTATCAACTGTATATGTATGTATGTTCCATGCGTGTGTACGAGTACGGGTACGCACGTAAATAACGGCCGGCCCACTTGCGATGCTGTGAATGTTCAGAAGCTGTAGTTTTTTTTGTTTGTTTTTTTCGCGTTCGCCTTATTTCTCTAATCCCCAAGGCTGTGTGCGTTGCACTTTTGTTTTTTATTTTGCGCCTGTCGGCCCAGTGCATCAGACTTCAGGATGGCTGTAGAGGTATATAGGTATCTTCAGTTGAAAGCTGCCATTTAAAATATGTATATACCCACAAGATACGTTGCTTGTGATAGGCAAAGGCCGCCGTCCATCGTAGACGATGATGGCATAATTAATTTTGCTAGTGCTATTTTTAGCAAGGATTAACTTCGCTACTTTTTATCCCCACTCTCTCGTCTCGAGCTGCCCGGCCCTAGTGGCAAGTCAAGGACAAGACTACTAGGGGGCGACTACGAGATGCAGGGGACTCCGCATCAAGCACCCGTGAAAAAGACGGCGGAGTTCGGAGTCGAACCCACACCACCTGATCACGAGGCCGACGGCTTAACCACTTCGCCACGGAATAAATACCATAGGTATTGTTCAGTTCAAGTGCAATCTCCCCATCAAAGGTCGGCTGCAATGGATATCCACTGTACTCTTGCCGTAATAGTGCTCTCTGACAGGCTTTCTTCAGTCCATCTCCTGATGTTATCCATCCACTTATAACGACTGCCTTCCACATTACCCTGCAGTATGGTCTTCAACAAGTAGGTTTATCTTGTTATATGGCCAAATTAATTTAACAACTGTCTAACCTGATTCTTAGTTCTTACTCGACGTGTGCTTCTACAGTGGCAGATGCCCGTGCACAGGTCCCAGCTCTGGTGTGAGCTGGGTGTAGTCAGGAGGAGGATTTCCTGCTTAGCGGGCTAGGCTCGAGCTGCGTATTACTCCGCTACGTTGGGACACGTTCGGGGGGGGGGGGGGGGGGGGGTTAACCGATGTTCGAGTCCATCTTTATAGACTCAAACACTAGAGCGGGATCAAGATGCTGAACAGCACATGAGTTGCAGTGGTTAGCGACCCATAGCTGACTGCTAGCGTCAGGGCTAGCGAACCATAGCTGCCAAGACCCTTCTACACCTCCACCCGGTGATCATGGATAACAGGCTGCAGCAGGGCAGACTGGCTAAGGAGAAGGGATCGAAGAGGGAATGCTAACCCGGTACTCAACAAATGCTTGCTGAAGTCGGATGTGTTGGACCGAAAGGTGCAAATATCGCAGCCAAGCTGTAAACTACGACACAACGCATTCCGTTCTCTGGACTACATTCTGCTACTTAAGCCCTTTCAGGGTTTGGTAGTGGGAGATTGAGAATGAACGAAGAAGTAGAAGAAGAAACACTAGAGCAGACCCGCAGCCTGTTAGGGGACCTTCTAGGCTGCTCTAAACAAACCACTTAACCATGGCCGGTGTTATGCCATTTCACACAGTCAGTCACATCTTACGATGGGCAGTGGTACTATTCCTGTCCTTGTCATACACCGGCGGACCCAGATTTCGGTCATTAATTCTCTTTTCACCCCCATATTTTTCAATTCTCCACAGTTGTGTTCTTCTCTTTCCAAGAAATGCGACCTAATCTTCTATATACCCACATTATTATTATTATTAAACTTTAGTAGTTTGGGGATATCCCTTACTGGTGACTCTTATTACATTTGCTTTCCCCATAACCGCTCCGCTGATATCTGTGACTTCTAATACCACACTTAACCACATCTTCATTGTATGCTCTTATTAAACCACATATATTTCACCGATAGACTTGGCAGCACGTTTATGCATGCTATCTAATCGCCATAATGTTTATCCTTCAAATACCACATCTATTTCCATTTAACACGTGGTCGTCCACTTTAGGCTTGCTTTCTCATCGCCATTGAGTGTTATCTTTTCTTCCTATCCCCACATATCAACCTCATAAACTTGGTACCGTCCTCTCCAATGACCATACGAGTTATTCCTCAAATAACCTCATATATTAACCTCATAAAATTAGTGCCGTCTTCTCTAATAACCACATATATTAACCTCATAAAATGAGTACCGTCTTCTCTAATAACCACATATATTAACCTCATAAACGTAATGCCATCTTCTCTAATAACCACACCGGTTATTCCTCAAATACCCACATCTATTTCTTCTTCTTCTTCTTTGCGTTCGGTTTCGTATGCTCGTTTTATGCCACCAGATGGGATGCCTCCATGAAGTGACACGTCAGTCGCAGGTCCTCAATGGTTCCCCACAGTGTGTCTTGTATGTTTCTCTCCTCGGGCCAGGTCTTCTCGCGGGAGCCTTGGTACAGTGGACATGTTTGCAGGATGTGTTCTGGAGTCTGGGGTTCTCTCTGACATGTACATTGAACCACATCTATTTATTTTCTTCATAAACGCTCGTGATCGTTTTTCACTTCTCCGCGTCTCAAAACAGTTTTACCCCTAAATGAATTGAGGAGGGCCTATATGTCACGTTGTTACTCTTAGAGAGCTAACATTCTAATAGACCAAATTCTACTGTTTGTCCTCTTCACACCTAACACGAATGATCTAAACTGTCTCTCATTACTCTCTTAAATATGCCTTGTTCACCAAAAACATACTGCTTCCTGGTTTCATGTGTAGGCTATGTGTGTATATGTTTAATCTTTGTTAGAATGTGTTTGTTTAATTGATTGTAACGTATGTTTGATACTGGATTGACAGGTTAGCTTTTATATATATATATATATATATATATATATATATATATATATATATATATATATATATATATATATATATATATATTTATTATTTTTACAATTAAGCCTTGTATTGCCAATCCTAGGCCGGCCGACTGACACGGACAGTATGAAACACCATCAAAAGAAACTATCAGAACGTCCCACTCGAACGGTTCCCGGGGCAAACAGACGTAGAATAGGGTCACTGTTTCCTTTGTATATCAGAAGAGGCGAATAAAGAAGAATGTGGGTGCGGTTGGCAGTCTCATCATGCAAAAACCATTGCTGTAAAACCGCACAGCAAATTGTTACGCTAGTCAGGGGAGTCAAATGCAGGGTTGTACCTATGCTTCGACAAGTGGCTGGAATAAGGCTATCCAGAAAGCTGGTAGGAGAACCGAATACAGGGATGGACTGATTGTGCGTCAACAATGGAACGACAGGTGAAGTTTAGTCTTCTTTTTAGCCTCGGATCTGGATGAAGGAGAGGCCTGTAGATGAGGGGTACGACGCTTGCCTCAAGAACCGAGCCGACGAAAGCGCGAAACGGTGGTAGTTCGAATCCCGCAAGTTTCAAGCATTCCTTGGTCTCGAGAAGTGAGTTTGGCCTTAGTCCTGTCGTAGACGGGTGATGCACTCGGGGGTCCCGTGTACACGATATGTGCGTAAAAGAACCCTTGACAACTGAAAATCAGACGCAACTCAGTACTGCATTTATTCCCATTACTGGAGACCACATGGAGAATTTAAATGACTGATGTATAATGGCCACTGACCCCTGCTGTCGCCACAAAGTATGATATGTTGGTATTTTACTTTCGATAGAACATAAATGTATGCGTTGTCAGGGTTTTTGGACGCACGTTCTGGTGGCCAGGAGACAGTATTCAACCTCTTGGCCACCCGCTCGTTCAAGTACTTGAAAGAACCGTTCCTCGCCACGAGGAGTCAAACACATTCCAATTTGTTTTTGTAATTTGCACTTGAAACCTGCCCCTAACTCGCACGATAGCAACTGCTTTAGACAAGGCAGGTGTCACTCGTTCACAAGTATGTATTCGTGTACACTTCCAGTACTACACATTAAAACATTGTGTGTGCGTGTCCCATTTTCACAGCTTCATATAAGATTTGTCATTGATCCTCACGAAATATTTGCTGGTAGCGTGTGTTCCGGACTTCCATGTCGTCATTACTAGACATTGTGTCTCGTCTCATCTCGTTGTCCATGAATACCCATTACAACTCGTGCCATGTGAGCATTTCAGAAGTTAAGTGTATTCTTATCCCGCGTGCCCTTCTGTCCCGGAAATGTCATCCGGTTCATCTCTGTCCTGTCCCGGAAATGTCCCTCGGTTCATCTCTGTCCTTCTGTCCCGGAAATGTCCCTCTGTTCATCTCTGTCCTTCTGTCCCAGAAATGTCCCCCGGTTCATCTCTGTCCTTCTGTCCCGGAAATGTCCCTCGGTTCATCTCTGTCCTTCTATCCCGGAAATGTCCCCCGGTTCATCTCTGTCCTTCTGTCCCGCAAATGTCCCTCGGTTCATCTCTGTCCTTCTGCCATCTTCTTCTACTCTTGGGCAATTATTGAATTATATGGATAGTGGCCATCACGGCTGGAGGTGTCTACCAACTTCCTCCGCTGCGCACGACACGTGCCCATCCTTCGTTCTATGAACTCTGGAAGCCCATCCAGCGGTAAAGTTGAGTATTTTTTAATATCCCCTGTGCTAAAACCCACGAACCTGGAAGACCGGGGTGTCAGCTTTTGTTTGACCCCTGTCTGTGTTGTTGTTTGTTGTGAAGTTTCTATCTGGACTTATCAGTCATTTTGTGGACATGTATGTTTGTGCTGCGGGGCAGTGCTACCATTGCTGTTTGTCCACTCTGCCAATTATGCCCAGCCTGCAAGTCATGATCTTCACTGTCATCATTGTGTGTGTGTGTTTGTACGTAACATGGGCTACAAAGACAATGTTTGTGTATGTATATGTGCGGAGAGAGTAGATACAAAATACATTGATGTACATTTAATATGTGTGGTTTTTTTATGAAGGGAATTGTGTGGGGGGTGGGGGGTATAAAATATGTCCACATAAAGGACGTATAACTGGTTATAAGATACAGAAGTATAAAAGCATTAATACACATAAAAGCTATCCATACCGTTGGAGACCATTTGAAGCTCTTGTGGGAAGCAGAAAACAATCACCACAAAAAGGAAGCAAAACTAGTTATACATGTAATTACATATCTGAAGCAGTGTGGTTTAAACCCGTGGCTGGTTAGTTGGATATCAGCTGCCCTGATGGAAAGAACAGCTGCGCTACGCTACGCGTGGGATCATTCACATCAGAACCGAGGCGAATATTTCCAGGACTACCTCAAAGGTCTCCGCTTTAACCGGTGCTGTTCAACATTTACACAGTAAAAGGACCAATATTCAAACAACAGGGACAGGGCGAACATTGACATTTGCCGATGACATCCTAGCGTACAGGACTGGCTCAGACAGACAAGAGTTGGTCAAAAATATCCAGGAAACCTTGCAAGGAATCTCACAGTGGTGCTGCAACTCAAGCTCCAAGATCAATCCGAACAAGGCCTGCATGATGTTGTGCTAACTCCCAGGCATCCCTTTTGATGGGTGCACCATTGACAGGTGTGACAGGTTGAAATACCTCGGAGTGACTTTTGATCGCAGTCTCTCCTACAATTGCCATGTTGACCACATCGTACAAAGATGCAAGAGAGGGTTAGGAGCACTCAAGACCATGGCTGCTGTCGATTTGAAACAATGCCTCCTGTTCATCCTATTTCGTCAGGTCGTGTTGTCTGTCATCGATTACGGACTAGGCATCCTCACACTATCAAGAACACAGTGTGAAAGGCTGGAACACACCCAGAATGAAGGTATGCGACTGGTTCTGGGCTACACTAGAGATACCCCGATTGTAATGATGCGGTACATGTTGGGATTGTTATCGTGACATCCAGACATAAACTGACACAAGTCAAATCCTATATGCGTGTCACCACAGACACTCTGCACTCTCTATACAGTAGTATCTCAGACATCAAGGTACCGCGAATCAAGAGAGGGGCGTCATGGATGGCACAGGCAGAGACAACAATCGGACATGTCACTCCAGCTGAGACGATAGCCAAAGGGGAAGAATAGGTCCATACTGGCAATAGAATGATAGAGTACCAGAGAGTCATCATAACCTTAGGAAAGGAATGCAGAAAACGGAACAACGAGAGTGCAGAGCACGAGGTAAATCAGCTGATAACTGAGAACACCCAGGAGAGTGATGCTGTCATATACATACACAGACGGATCAGTGCTGTGCAGTGAGACATCAGGCTGGGATTTATCGGCTAGAGTGAGAGGACAGGTCGTTGCTGAGCACAGTAGGGCATGCATGTCAACAACCTCCAGTATGAGAATGGAGCCGGAAGCAGTGACCTCAGCACTGAAATAGATATTTGAGACTTCTAAAACAAGGGCAGTCATCGTGACAGACGCGCAAGCCATACTTCAGAAGGGATGGCTTAGGTACAAGTGGATAGCAGCTGTTGAGGCCTCAAACTGCCAGGGGGTGGCATGGATCTACTGTCCTGCTCATGCTGGGGTTCAGGGCAATGAAAGAGTTGACATCATGACTTCACAAGCTCCCATCATGGGGACATTAATGATGGATAGAAGTGACATTTTGAAATCAAATTAATGACCGCCTGCTAGATGAGGACACCACAATAAATGAAGAAGCAATCCACAAACTGCAAAGTTTCGACATTAAATGAGGTTCGAGCGTAGTATGGTGCATGAGAGGACGGAGCAGGAGAGTGTACAACTAGCGAGCTACAGGGACCATTCAGCATCCATACCCCACACCATTTGCTGAGAGAGGCTGAGCACCTATGGGTATGCCCGAAGTGCAATGACGTCGATTCTTAGAAACAGAAACAAATTAAAGATGACACGCCACACAAAGAAGTCGATTCTCCTGTCGGTCACACACTGGAAACCCTTGATAATTAGCTGGTTGAGAGTCTAGTCAAGTGCCTATGTTATTTGTCTTGTGATTGTCTAGTTCTGGTTTCCCGCTCCCCGTCTCTATCTTTTTATTTGATTGTATTGTATACAACCGTAGTCGTTGGTCTTGGTTCCTCTCATGATCGTTGTCAGTACTCCCCATTACTCATTTGACGAGATCAGGTTTTAGCTGCTTTCCCACTCCACTGCTGTTATGTTATACACACATGACATCGTTGTACTTTACCTTAGCAGACCTATAGATGATCAGTCTCTTTCAGCAAATGGTCAGAACAATTGGTCATGATGGTGTATGTAGTTTGCTGGTTGTACACACTCGTAGCCCCTTCTTTAAGACTGTTCTCTCTGATCTACATGTTTTCTCAATTTGTGGAGGACAGTGCCCTCAAGCAGAGTAGTACCCTCTTCTAATAGGCAGCTATTTATTAGCTGAAGTATGCTCCAATTTTTCTTGCTTGCTGTAAGAAGTGATTGAAGAGGGTTGACATGGTTCTGGCAACCATTGCATATGAAACCACACTGCAAATGATTGGAACCAGACTTTCCTGAAAGCTTGTGGCAAGCCAAATGTTGTGTTGAACATATCCCCCTCAAATGATTGGAACCAGACTTTCCTGTAAGCTTGTGGCAAGCCAAATGTCGCAATGTGCCTATGCTTCAATAAATTATTGGAACCAGGCTTTCATAAAAGTATTTTTTAAAATGTGGTTGTTGTCTGATGGTAGTTGCACTACTGTCAGGGAATAAAGTTGTTAGAAACTTCAGTGTAATAAGCCACAGCTTATAATATATATAATAAAATATATATGGTACAGTGACAATGAACTTAAACTGCAGAATAATATTAATGGTACAGTGACAATGAACTTAAACTGCAGAATAATATTAATGGTACAGTGACAATGAACTTAAACTGCAGAATAATATTAATGGTACAGTGACAATGAACTTAAACTGCAGAATAATATTAATGGTACAGTGACAATGAACTTAAACTGCAGAATAATATTAATGCCAGGCTTAGTTATTTTATGTGAACCTAGAAACCATTGCAAACAGTTATTGTGTAAAGAGATGTTATACATAATTGATATCACCTTTTTCAGTGTAGATCCATTATTTTGGATTTCTTTCAGTTAAAGTGCGATTAGTTAATGATAGTTCTTATAGCCTCATAGTAGTACTTAAATGGTGTCTAATTTTCTTAGGCACCTCTGCTTGCTTGACCTACATTTAATATTACATTTCTACAAATTAGTGTACTGCTAATTTATCGATCACTCATCTTCGTCTAACAGGCATTTATTGATTGATTTCAATATGTTCCCCATCATATCTAATGTTCTCACAGCAGGGGCTTTTTCAAGCCAAGATGGGCACACACGTATACGGGTTCAGTTCAGTTCATCCCGTAACCCATCAGGTCATTGGGACACACACGAAGACATGAAAATCCCACGCCAGCTCTCTCTGTCTGTCGCCGCCTGACGTATCTCACTGTGACGAAGGCCTGACCACTCAGCGATGTAGTCCACCCATCTCTTCCTAGGACGTCCTCGCCCTCTCTGTCCCGGTACGGATCCAAAGAGTATCGAGTTGGGAATTCCGTTGGACCTCACGACGTGCCAGCACCAGGCCATCTTTCGTCTTTTGATAGTTGTGAACAGATCTTCAAAAGGACCAATAGCGTCTTCAACTCTCTGACGGAATGTCTACGTTCGTGACACGATCCTTATATGTAACATTTAGGAGTTTTCTATAGCACCGCATTTCCATTGCACATTTTCTGCCCTGGATATCTGCTGTAATGGTCCAGGTCTCGCAGGCATACAGAAATATTGACAGCACCAAAGAGCGCAGTAGTCTGACTTTTATGCCGAGGGCGAGGCGCTTGTCTCGCCAAATAGGTTGCAGCCTAGTCAGCGCCGCTGTTGTTTGTGCTATTCTTGCAATTACCTCTGGCTTCGAACCCTCTTCGCTGATCAACGATCCAAGATATTTGAAACGTTTCACCACCTCAAGTACCTGCCTATTTGCCTCTATGACAGATTGAAACCCTGCAACGTTATTGGTCATGAGCTTTGTTTTATCAGCATTTATGTATACGGGTGGGACACATATAAAGCTGTCATATACATACAGCTTAAAACAAATGGTGTGGGGGACAAACAGTGGTGGAATTGATAAACGACACATGTGATAATAGGAGGTAGAGATACATGATCACAGCGGCAACCAGCAGGGTAGATGATGATGATATATATACACACACACATATATACATTATTTTGTGTGTGTGTTTTTTTGTTTTTTTTTAAATTTTTTTATTTAAATAAGAAAATAAATATCTATGTTTATATCTGTACTGCAATCTTTTAAGTGTTTCCAGACTCCCTGCACCTGGGAATTGAAACTAAACACGGTTGTTGCATACATTTAGCCATGCTTCAGTGCAGTGGGCTACCATTCCATTGTGGCATACCTGGGAATAAGATGGCAGATTTGCAAAAAAGGTGTGGAGATTGTGAACAAGAAGACATTGAAATCACATAATTTGACAAAAAAGAGAGCAATCCATGCTGTTAGAAGAGAATAGGACCAACCAAACAATAACTATCACACCCTTGACCAGGCCTAGTGGTTAAGTGACATGGCTCACAACTCGAAGGTGCTGGGTTCGATCCCCATCACAGTACTGGCCGTTACCCCGGGGAACCAAACCCTTAGAGAATGCAGGAGAAAGCAGACCCTTGCATAAAATGTATGCTGAAGTTGGATGCACTGAGCCGACAGGCGCAAAATAAAAACCACATTGCAATGCACACTGCCTTTGGGAATAGAGAAATAAGGCGAATGCAAACAAAAAACCAAAAAAAAAACCTTGACTGACCAACAGGGACAGATCACCATTTTTCATCTCAGGAGAGAGCACAACAGAATGAACAGACACATGTACAGGCTTAAACTGTCTGCTTCAATACTGTGTTCATGTACACTGACCAAATAAACATTTCTGAGCATGTGTTACAGTACTGTCCCCTGTATGGCCAGTTAAAGAAGTTACACCAGCCCAATGATTCAAAACTGTACATAGCTAAACAGGAGCTCCAAACTACGGCCAAATTCATCGTGGGAACTCGCATGGCCGTGTAAACATCATAGATGCAGGCACAAAAAGAAGAACCATGTTCCCCCTTTATTCAAAACTGTACAGAGCTAAACAGGAGCTCCAAACTACGGCCAAATTCATTGTGGGAACTCGCATGGCCGTGTAAACTTCATAGATGCGGGCACAAAAAGAAGAACCATGTTCCCCCTTTATTCAAAACCATTATCATTATTGGCTATCATCCGAACTATCTATTAAATACTGGCACCTTAGGTTATGATGATGATCTCGTCTTTCTCCTCAGGCCTGTATTGATGACAACTTGGAGATGGTGGAGTTTCTTGTGGAGAAGGGAGCTGATGTAGATGTCTGTGATAATGAGGGCTGGACACCCTTGCATGCCACTGCCTCGTGTGCATTTACAGAAATAGCTAGGTGAAAAAAATGAGCTGTTTTTGTTAGCACTGTTCATATTTGTTTGTTATGTTTTTTTCAACTGTTTGTCTCATTCTCATTTTAACAGTATAAGTATTTGTATGTTTGTATTGAAACATTCTAGAAAACAATATATTGAAATGATAAAAATAAGAATAAATTAGTTTAAGGAAATATTTTGTTAGTCTGAGAGTAAAGAATGCTTAGAATGCATTGCCACAGGAAATAGTGGAGACAGGGTCAATTAATGCATTCAAGAATAGATTGTATGCACATAGTTATTTTTAGATTAAGTGAATGTTAAAGAAACTGGTTGCATACAGACTCTGCAGAGTTTTCTAAACCAGTATAACGATGTTAGATCATCTCAGAAGGCAAGAGTCAATTCCATGAAGAGGAGTGCAGAAAATGAAGAAAATGACTGTTATAATGTCACCATTACTTAAGAAGGCAAACATATCAGATCATTTGTCATCATCACATCAACAGTCGGCAGCAATGGATCTCCAGAACCTTCTATGTCTTGCCTTAATGATGCAATGTGACACACTTGTACTTATCTATCTCTTGGTGTTATCCTTCTACTTAGAGGAACTTAGATGCTTGTCCATTCGGGTACAACATACTGACCAGGATGACGTGTCAGGGTCAGAGACAATATACTGACCAGGATGGCTTGTCAGGGTCTGACACAATATACTGATCAAAACCACTATCTCTCTTCCATACACCGTCCCCAGGAAACAGGCTGTTTTCTAGGCAGCCTGACTGGCAAGATGTGGATCGGCATGATCACTGTAGTAGTGAGCGACACACAGATGAAGCCAAGTATATCACAATCGCCTGGAGGACCCCGATTCACCTTCATCAGCACACCCGGGATGTGAGGAAAGCTGCGACAACCCTCCACTTAACATCCTTTTCAGGGCATGTTCAGTTCAGTTCATCACGTAACCCATCAGGTCGTTGGGGCACGCATGAAGACATGAAAATCCCACGCCAGCTCTCTCTGTCTGTCGCCGCCTGACGTATCTCACCGTGACGAAGGCCTGACCACTCAGCGATGTTGTCCACCCATCTCTTTCTTGGACGTCCTCGCCCTCTCTGTCCCGGTACGGATCCAAAGAGTATCGAGTTGGGAATTCCGTTGGACCTCGCGACGTGCCCGCACCAGGCCATCTTTCGTCTTTTGATAGTTGTGAACAGATCTTCAAAAGGACCAATAGCGTCTTCAACTCTCTGACGGATGTCTACGTTCGTGACACGATCCTTATATGTAACATTTTTCAGGGCATACAAAAGAGTAATCCTAGGCATTGTGGGTATTCAACAATATATTTCTCATGACCTTGAATACATTATTTGGTCAATTGTCTGCACTTCTCGACTTATCATAACATTGTTATTGTAAATTAAAGCGCCATTTAATTACTGTTATTTACCGTTCTTGCTATGCAGGTATCTTATTAATCATAGTGCAAATGTGGCTGCAGTCAACAATGATGGTGACCTCCCCATTGACATCGCAGAGAACGAGGATATGGAGCAGCTGTTGCGGGTGGAAATGAACAGACAAGGTGATTATTCTTTTTCTAGAGCTGCTTGTTCATTTTACTGAAATACTTCCACAAGAAGATGACAGAGAACCACTGCTCAATATATATAAAATCAGCACCATTATATGTCATTTTTCACACCACATTTGGTCTCTTCGCAGCATTCATGTGCTCTAGTTGAGATGGCTGCAGTGGTACGTTATTTACATGATGAGGTTGCTTGCACAGCATGAATTAGTCACCTTTGACTAGAAGCTCCCCAGTGATGGGTCCCAAGATCCACACCGGGATTGGGTATCAAATAATGTAAGACCATTCACTAAGTTCCTTTCTCAGACAAGATTATACATGAGTTAATCATTCTGTTGCGCTTTAAGACAAGATTAAACATGAGTTAATCATTTTGTTGCCCTTTAAGACAAGATTATACATGAGTTAATCATTATGTTGCCCTTTAAGACAAGATTATACATGAGTAATCATTCTGTTGCCCTTTAAGACAAGATTATACATGAGTAATCATTCTGTTGCCCTTTAAGCCATATCCAGTCTATAGTTTGTAGGGGTAAATGTAGTCCCGTAGCAGACATTGCTGACAGGGATGAAGTGTTAACAAACTTCATTGTATGAGGGGAGGAAGTGTTATGAAACTTGATTTTGTATGAGGGGAGGAAGTGTTATGAAACTTCATTGTATGAGGGGAGGAAGTGTTATGAAACTTCATTGTATGAGGGGAGAAAGTGTTAAGAAACTTCATTGTATGAGGGGAGAAAGTGTTATGAAACTTCATTGTATGAGGGGAGAAAGTGTTAAGAAACTTCATTGTATGAGGCGAGAAAGTGTTAAGAAACTTCATTGTATGAGGGGAGAAAGTGTTAAGAAACTTCATTGTATGAGGGGAGAAAGTGTTAAGAAACTTCATTGTATGAGGGGAGAAAGTGTTAAGAAACTTCATTATATAAGGCCACAATTTGTTTATGAGGTGGGATAGCCAGTTCCCTTCCTTACTGTTTTTCTTTCAGACATTTGAGTTATTTCAAACCAAGATAATTACCTCATAATGTGGGGAACTGAGATGCTAGTCAAGTCAGGCACAACATACTGAACAGGACATCGCAACAGGGTCAGGCACAATACACTGACCAAGACCACAATCTCTCTTCCATGAAGCGTTCCCTGGAAATAGGCTGTTTTCAAGGCAGCCTGACTGACGAGATGTGGATCAATGTGATCCCCATAGTAGTGAGTGCAACGCGGATGAAGCCTAGCATAGCACAATCGCCTTGAGGACCATGGTCGACATTCATCAGCGTGCTCGGAATGTGAGGAAAACTACTACTACCCGCCACTTAACATCCTTTTCAGGGGGCACAAAAGGGCAATCTTACTCATTGTGGGCATTAAACAACAACAACAATACCTCATAATGAGTAGAACTTGGCGTATATGAGTAGCAAGGTATACAATAATATGAATTGGCAAGCTCTACTGTATAACAGTTTTATCTTCCATGATATAATCTCAGTATATTAAAAACACCATATTGACTCTTGGTGTATGCAAACTGATTGTCAGTGGGAAAGAAAGGTAATATTTACATGAATGTAAATAACAGGACATACAAGAGCTGTTAGCTATGATTCTCACAGAGAAAGAAGCAGATGGACATATCTGTTGTGTAGGTTTTAATATTTTATAAACAATTATTATAAATTATTTGTACATACATATTTTGTAGTATGTGTCACAGGTTGAATTTTTTTAAAGTAAATTTAATCTTTAATGTAATTTGTCAAAATGACTTAAAAACAGGTGAAATTTCCTACTCCTTGGGAGAGAAGATGACATGACAATATTCAGACTGCAAACATACCCTTACCACAACCTCCTGTCAATGATCAAAACGCTAAGCTCATATGTTATGGCCACATCTCGAGGTTCAAGCACCTTGCAAACACGATACTACAGGACACAGTACAAGACAAATGAAGGCGGGGACATCTGAGAAAGAGATGGGAAGACAAACATCCATGAATGGACTAACCTGCGAACCGAGGAAGCTCATATAGCAACCACAGACAGAAAGGGGCAGCACAGGATTGGGGAGATGTCAGCAGGAGTGCTCCAAGGATCTTAAGAGGTCACGGGATGAACTGAACTGAATTGTTATATGAATCCCTGCTCTTTAGAATTGATGCCTATTAAAAACATTTGGTAGAAGTTAAATGTCATAGTAAGATGTATTTGTATTTGTGTATGTATCAAAGCATACTTTAATCTACGCGAATATCTATACCTGTAGGAATTGATGCTGAGGCAGCTCGATGTGAAGAAGAGCAGCGAATGTTAGAAGATGCTAATCAGTGGGTTAGAGACAAAACTATAGAAGAAGTTCGGCACCCCAAAACTGGAGCTACAGCATTGCACGTCGCAGCAGCCAAAGGTTATGTTAAAGTTATGAAGTGAGTAGAAGGACATCTGTTGTTTATCCTTGCACATTATAAATGTGCACATGATATAATTGTCATTTTGACTTCTTCTGTCCAACAATGGGTTCTCCTTATATCTTTCTTGACTGACTTCACAAAATGCTTCTGCTGCAGTTGTCTTTAGGGTAGTCTTGAATTTTAACCAAAGAGCTTCTAGAAACTCAGATGGTTATTCTGTACTTCTCACTGCTGTCAATGTAAACCAGTGGTATCTTGTTCTAACTTCTGGCTCTCTTTACTTCTTCTTCTCCGTTCTCAATCTCCCGCTACCAAGCCCTGAACAGGACTTTGTGAGTAGCAGGATGTATTCCGGAGAACGGAATGCGCTGTGCCGCTAGTTTACAGCATGACTGCGATATTTGCACCTTTTGGTCTGATGCATCCGTCTTCGGCAGATGGCTCCCTTTAACTTGTATGATTTTATTCTTGTTTCTCCTTCTCTTGTGTTTTGCTTCTTACTTGATTATGGATGTTGTTTTGGTGGGGCTACTCTTTCAGTTGTTCTCTTTATCGCAACAAGGAAGTGGTCATTTTCTATTTCTAGTCCTCCAAGCGCTGACTTCTTTCACATACTTAAATTAATCTTTCCTCACAATGGCATGATCAGTGATGAATTTCTCTTCATTGTTGGTTCACATCGAGTGTATTTTGTATGTATGTATAGGCCCTACGAGCCTGTGAGAGAATTTTGTATTTACCAAGATTTGTTTGCTCCAGAATCTCAGGAACTGCCTTCTATTGTCGTTTAAAACATCTTCACTGTATCTCCAAATTACTCCATCCCATCTAGAGTAATCATTTCCAACTCTGACTGATAGTGACAGTCATTCCCTTGTTGCTATCAAACAGCTCTTTAATATCCAATTCATTGTTGTCCTGTGGATGTCCAATTATTTTGTAAGTATTTAAAAACACACTCACTCATGTATTTCTTACAGCTGCAGAATAAACGTGGAAACAGCAAATGGGATGGATTTTTTTTTTTCTCTCAATATTTTCTAAATGACTCATATTTTGATTATGTAATAGATTTTTGTTTCTTGTCTCTTTTTTTTCTCTTTATGTTTTCATGTCATAGAAATATGATTCTCTTATATTTTTTTGCTTTATGATCTCTTATTATTACAGAATTGTTCCATGTATTTTTGTGCTTAGTTCTGGTTGCCTGGACTTGTATTAAAGGTTACTGAATATAATAAAGTGTTAGAAATTACTTTCTTATTTT
The DNA here is from genome assembly GCA_036924085.1 of Ariolimax columbianus. Classification (NCBI taxonomy): domain Eukaryota; kingdom Metazoa; phylum Mollusca; class Gastropoda; order Stylommatophora; family Arionidae; genus Ariolimax; species Ariolimax columbianus. Next base: position 61,745,637 of record JAVGWX010000011.1, read on the forward strand.
AGGAAGGGGGAATGTTGGGGTCGGCCATGTTGGTTAAACTGTTGTTATGGATTACTTGAATATTAAAGTGGAGTGTGTCTATAGTAGGGCACTTTTGTTTTGAGACCCCGTTGGGACCTGTGTTCTTATATTTGCTTTACCTTATTGTGTCTTTACTCTGCATTGAAGAACCGTTAGTAATCCTGAAAAGGACTTTTGATGTTTTTTGAGTGTAATGAAACTGGGAGACTTGAGAGTCATTAGTGTTGTCTGATGGCCTGTTTGTCTTCTTTGTTACAGAGTTTACTTTATACTAGATTCAAGCTTTAATTTTTTTTTTAATTTTTTCGTTTGCTTTATCTCTTTATTACCCAAGGCGTGTGCGTTGCACTATGTTTTTATTTTGCGCTTGTCGGCCCAGAGCATCTGACTTACGGCATAAATTTATGTAAGGGCCTGCTTCCTCCTGCATTTTCTTAGGGTTTGCTTCCCCAGGGTAACGACCAGTGCTGTGATGGGGAGCGAACCAAGCATCTTCTGGTTGTGAGCTGTGTCACTTAACCACTAGCCCACACCGTCCCCTCCAGCTTTTATGAGGTGGGATAACACCTTATTGTATTGCCTTACTTAACTGAGAACGCCATTTTTACCAGCTGAGCTCTATATTGCTATATGTACTTCTCATGTCTTCTTTTGTTTCTTCAGTGTACTTTTGGAAGCTGGTGTAGAAGTAAATGCTGAAGATCATGATGGGTGGACACCTCTCCATGCAGCAGCCCACTGGGGTCAGGAGGATGCCTGCAAGATTTTAGTAGAAAACATGTGTGATATGATGTATAAAAACAAGGCTGTGAGTAGATCTTCTTCATCATTCATCCTGGACAGTACATTTTGTTACATTGTATTGTAGTTTACTATTTTGGGATTGAGCAGCAAAGATGGTGCCATAAATGGCTACAGGTCTACATTACTCTTCTGTTTTAGTTCATTATAGATGTCGCCAGACCATGGATTTGCTGGGAATTCCCACTAGTTGACGACTTACACTTGTGTTCACGGAAACGTATTGTTGTTTTCCATTTGGACTGGTTAATTCGTTCATTTTGTGTGTTTTCTTCCATTCAATTATCCTGGAATTGACAGCTATATGAATAGCACTATGCTTAAACATGTCATATTTCACGGTCTAGTTCACACGGCTGAACTTAATGAGATTGGTGCCCTTCGCCCTAGCTGAAGACAGTGTCAGCTTTGTTGTATGAAATTTAGACACAACTATAATGATCTGCCATCTGGAGAGAGAGGGGCTCTGTCAGATGTGTAGCGACCAGATCACTCTCATAGACCAGGAAATAGAGGATGCTTACCAGGAGAAAAAACACACAGTAGCGGTTTGGGTGGATTTAGAGAAGGCATTTGAGAAGGTGTGGAAAGAGGGACTTAAAGTCAAGCTACGAAGAAGTGAAGTTTGTGGGAAAATATAGAGATGGATCAGCCACTACCTCGAAAATAGAACAGCCAGAGTTCAAGTACAAGGGCAGATGAGCAAAAAGGTGACACTTGAGCAGCAAGTACTGTCACCCACACTTTTCCTGGTGTATATAAACGACATCACAGAGAATATACCAAGAAGAGTCCACAGCTCCATGTTTGCAGACGATCTGGCTATGTGGACCTCTGAAAAAAATCTCACCATAACAAGCAATCGGATGCAGCAGGCCCTAACATCGTTGGAGGAGTGGGCGAACTCATGGCTGGTCAAAATAAATGAAGAAAAAACAACATGTACGATATTCTCGCTTTCAAACAAACCCCAGAACACCAAAATAAGTCTTAACGCAAATATCTGCGGCCAAACGACAACCCAAACTACCTGGGAGTCACATTTGATCGGCGCATGACATGGAAAAGTCAGATCGAGAGAAACCAAATGAGAGCCAGACAAAGAATGGTAATCATGAGGAAACTTGCTGGCACAAGCTGGGGAGCAGACGAAAGTATACCAAAGAAACTGTACACTGAAAGAGTGAGACCAGTTCTCGAGTATGGCATTGCGGGATGGGCAACAGCAGCAAAGGCGAACTTTGATAAAATTAGCAAACTTCAAAACCAAGCCATGAGAGTTATAACAGGAGGCATGAAGTCAACGCCAATTGTAGAACTTGAAAAGATTACAAATCTGCAATCCATAACCGACAGAAGAGACAGCAGAGCCCAGCAGCAAGTAGAGAAACTCAGAAGACTGACAGACCACCCATTGCATCAGAGACTAAATAGATTTGGAAATGGGAAACTAAAGCAGAGAAACTTTGCAGAAATAGCCAAAGTAAAGATGAACGAAGACCCTATAAACACATTAACACCAAAGCCCATCCCTACTGTACGCAAACCTACCTGGAAGCAACAGATCATTCTGGAGGTGGTAGAAAAAATACCAGGTATTGGAAACAAAAACAGCAAGACTGAAAAAGAAAGAAGAGACATAACCCTGAGCTACATAATGAAAAACTACCCAAGCAGGGACTGGACCCATGCATACACCGACGGTTCTGTAACAAACACATCACAGAACGGAGGGGCAGGGGTATTCCTGAGCCTAATAAATGATAGAAAAATAACACTGTCAGTTGCAACTGGAAAATACTCAAGCAATTTCAGAGCGGAGGCAGAGGCACTGAGGGCTGCAGCAGAAGCAATGCTGACAGGCAAAAGAAATAAAAGCCAGATAGTCCGGTTTACAGATGCCCTAGCCGTAGTCACAGCACTAAAAAGAAAGAAAAATACTGAACTAAATGATTTAAGATGCCAGCAGTCCGCACCAAAAAGAGTAGTGGTACAGTGGGTTACATCCCACTGTAACATCCAAGGCAACGAGGAGGCAGACAGACTGGCAAAAGAAGGTGCAAGACTACCACAACCAGATTCTAGTGTGACCTACGAAGAGTCAAAAAGGCTTATTAGAGCCAGGTACATGGCTAAATGGGAAACAGAACATTCTGACTACACAAAAAATGATGCTTATTACCAGTTGAACAGAAGAGAGCAGGTCGTGGTCTTCAGACTCCGCACAGGCCACAACAGACTGAGGTACCACCTTTTCAATAAACTGAAGATAGGTGGCACTGACGAATGCACTTGTGGTACCGGGAAAATGACCACTGAACATCTGCCACAAAACTGCCCGACATACAAGGACCAGAGAAAGCACATATGGCCATCACTAATGGCAACACTAGACAAGCTCTATGGCAGTGTTGACAGCCTCAGCTGCTTTTTTCGAAAAAATACAGGTTGACGTTTGACAGCGTACGAAGAAGAAGAAGATGTGTCGCGGCCCAAGACACACTGTTGTTGTATGGCGAGAGCTGGTACTACAACTGCAGTAACAGTGCCTCAATTACCTTCAAGGTTATGGGATTGATGATGAGAATAGTAGTTTACAACGAGGATGCGGTATCTGTGCCTTTCAACCCGACACATCTCTATTCTCTCAGCTTGGCTGCACTCGGGCTGTACATTTCCACAGCTGTCGTATGGAAATGGAACAGGGTCTTGATCAGCTATGAATGGCTGATATTGACACAAGCAGCCAGCTATAAGTCACTGGTTGCTGTCAACTCATTCACTGCTTCATTTTCGGCCCTGAGTAGATCATTGTGGTAAATTGTCTTACTGGGACATAAAGACTAATACCAAGTTTAAGATTTTTTTAATTTCAATATTAAGTCAGTATTCTTTTACGGAGCAGCAGCTTTGAGAATGACAGAGGCAATACAGGGAAAACTAAGTTTTCATCAATAAATGTCTACAGAGGATAATAGATATAGGCTGACAAGACATGGTGATGAACAAATGCATATGAGAAAGGAGTCAACAATCAGTGGAGCAGCAGGATCAAACATAGGAAATGAGGCTCATTAGGGCACCTGCTTTGAAAATCATCATCAAATATGACCAGACATGACCTGACATTGAATCCACAGGGGAAGAGGAAGAGAGGTGGATCAAGAAAGACTGGAGAAGAGACTGAAAATGAACTTCCAGTCACTGTACTTGAATTGGAGAGAGGCAGAAAACGCAGCTAAACTTGCTGGAGGGGGGTTGTTAATAGTCTATGCACTGAAAGGAGCACTGGAAATTGATGATGATGACATCATTGTACTCATTCAACTTCGTAGGTCTTATTTATCTATGATGGATTTACGTGAACCATTAAAGTTAGGATTCATCCGTCTTTTTTCGTTCCAGAACATCATGTACTCTTGCAGTGATGATTCCTGTGTCACTTTGTTTTACATCATGAAGTTGCTAGCTCTACACACAAACCCTATATCCAATACCAACAGTTTTTTCGGGGTGTTCAATATTTTTTAATCAGTATGTGTAACAATTGGCTACATTTTTTAATAAAATCATTTCTCACCTGTCACTTAAATTATGCTCAGTGGTCTGTGATTTTCCTCACTTGTTTTACTTGACTTCTTCTTCTCCTGCGAACCCTGAGGAAATAAGTTATTTGTTCTTATAATTCTTCTTCTGCTGCATTCGTTCTAAATCTCCCACTACCAAGCCCGGAACAGGGTTTTGCAAGTAGGTAGGATATAATCCGGAGAACGGAATGAGTTGTGTCGCAAGTTTACAGCTTGACTGCGATATTTGAACCTTTCAGTCAGACACATCCGCCTTCAGCAGTGATATAATTCTATACCATACAACCATACAAGCATGTGGTGAGCTGTTTGTAGAGATTTCTCTTAAAGCCTAGAAGACTATTCCACACTCAGCAGGCATTCATTTCTGTATTCATTTCTAGGTGTGTAAATCCACAAGTTGTATCTTAGATGGGTTAATTGTCTCTTAAGACTTGTTCTCAGTGCGACAGGGGCTTATTCTCGTCTGTCATCAATAAAAAAAGTTTTCATGAAAACTATTCTTTATCATTTTTACTTGACAAAAGTGTTATACAAAATTAGGAATTAAATAAATGAGATTATTTCAAGGAGACATTAACTACTCTTGAAAAATGTGGTGAAATCTATTTTTTACACGTTAAGATGAGTACACAAATTATGACATATTAAAATAAAATCTTTGGACAGGTCCGTAACTTATTTCAGTAAATATTTCAGTCATTTTATCAGTGCACTAGTCTGTGCTAGGAGGTGGAAATGTGCCACAATGAATAAACTTCTCTGACGCTATGAACTGCTCATAGTAATTAAGTAAGTTGCCCATCGCAAATGAAGATGGCGACATCATCAGACTATCCTTGTCCTGAAGATGTAACTTGCGCTGAATTTGGATTATAGTGAGAAAGAAGCTGCGCTGGACATCAATCTCACTCTCTTGTCCTGAATTATCAGGAAGCAGTGGCAAGACATACAATCAAGACGACTGGAAGTAGCTCAAGATGCAGACATTCAGGTCGTACAATCAGTTAGACCAGGGGTCACTTGAAACTTGTGGGAGTCAATCGTCCACCTTTTCCTTGACGACTTGAGAGATGAAAGTCGTATCTCTCGACAGCAACAGCGCCCACATCTGTAGGTCTAGGTAAGGGACCATTAACTCATGGCTGAGGGGAGATTTTGGTCGTGGCATGCAATAAAAATGGCCAAGTAGGTCGTGCACACCAACCAATGAAGAACAGATCGCGTTTTCTCCTAATTCCGAGGAAAACTACACATGTATGCTTCCTGTGAATAACGTAGGACGTGCTAGAAAATGATTACTACACAACGCTGGGCTCCAAACATTAACTAGAACGAACAAACCACATGAAAATCGCAGACCATGAGAGCAGCTGTTGCTTGGTCGCCATTTTACCGCAAGTGTCATAGTTATTAATGTGTTAATTAAGAAAGTAAATTAAAGTCCTTTGTAGAAAAGTATAAATTGTATCTTACAGAATAAATGTGTTATAAGTCTCTGACCTCAAACATATCACATATCAAAACAGTAGTTTACTTGATTGCATGATGTATAAGGTTGGATATTCAAGTTGTTATTGTAATATATTTTCTTTGTCACAGGGTCATACTGCCTTTGATTTGGCAGAAAAAGATATGCTTAAACTGTTAGAAGATCTCAAAGAGAAACAAGCTTCAGTAAGTATTATTGTTTTCAAGTTTGAATGTTATTTGTCTAACATATGTAATCAATGAACTGCTTGATTGATATCTATTCAATAGCACAGAATGGAGATCCTGATGGCTTTATATTATACTATGTTATTTTATGATGAACTGAGACACTAGTCCAGTCAGGCACAACGTACTGACCAGAACATCACGTCAAGGGTCAGGCACAATATACTGACCAAGACCACAATCTCTCTTCCATGTAGCATTCCCTGGAATCAGGCTGTTTTCAAGGCAGGCTGGCTGTCGAGATTTAGATCGATGTGACCCCGTAGTAGTGAGGGCCCCGCAAATGAAGTCAAGCATAGCAGAATCACCTGGAGGACCACTGTCCACATTCATCAGAATGCTCGTAATGTGAAGAAAACTACTACAACCCGCCACTCAACGTCCTTTTCAGGGTGCACAAAAGAGTAAACTTACTCATTGTGGGCATTAAACAACAGCAATATTATTTTATGAGTGAGAGAGAGCTATCTTCTCATCACATAGGTACTGGTTAGATCTGTATTATTGACACGCTTCTTAGTTTCTTTGTCAGGGACGACCATCATGCCTAATGGTGTCTTTAAAGGTAGTAGCAAACTCCCTCCACTTCACCCGGTCTGCAGCCATTCTTTGCACAGTGCCCTAACTTGAAATTCATTGTTCTTATTTCTATGTCTACAGTTGTTCACCAAGTTGTCTCAAGTCAGCATCTCTTTTTGTTTTCCCTCTGCAGTCCATACCAAGCCTGTTCTAGTGATGGTGTCTAATTCTTTTCTAATGACATAACCTATCCAATTCTGTGCCAATCAGTTATGATGGTGTTTATGTCTTCTTGATTATTTCAGGCAAGCAGCTATCCATTGGAGATGGTGTTTGGTTAGAAAATTCTTATAATCTTTCTTGCATTTTGTATGAAAATTATTGACAAACATCTGTAAATGGGTATTTGGCTTACTCTTAAGGTAGAAAAAGCAGCAATGAAAGGAACTGGTCACATATCTCATAAGAAGCTGAAGCCTAGTACAATGAAGCCTCTAACATTTTATCTCTGACAGCAGTGACTACCTCAACCATTATGTTATTGTATACCCTGTTTATCCCCCTTCCCCACCTTCTCTCTCCATAGCTAACCCAGACAATGTTAGTATTCTTTTTAAAAATATGTTATGTTAATCTAAACACACATCACTTCTGACAGACCCATAGAGAATCAGTCTCCCTTAACAAGTGGTGAATAATGTGTATGCTGATGGTTACTCTAGCTTGCTAGTAGTACACACATTTGATTCGTTCTCTAATGCCCTGTTTGCTTTTTTGTTCTACATTTGATTTCATGCATATTTTATTTCTAATTTGATTCCATGCATATTCCTGTAGTGTCCCCAGTGTTTCTGATTCTTTAGTTGGTCAAATAGATAGTCAATCATACAAGGAGTTAAGTATACCCACCCTTTCAATATATAATGCCCTGATTATAGGTGTTTTGAATCCAGAATTGTCCACTCTTTCATTGCATAAACCTCACCATAATTAGAACAAAGCTAGAGGCCTCTATGTTTGCTATCTTCTGAATCTATGACCATCCCTTGGGGGACCGTCTCTGAGTATGCAAACCTTTCAAGCTGTTACCATCCCCTGTGGAGCTTTTCTGTGCATGATATCCACTCAAGCTGTGACCATCCCTTCTGAATCTTTTTTCTATTATGCTATCTTCTTGATCTAGTAATTCCATCTGGATCTTCTCTGTCTGCTATCGACTTAAGCTGTAGCTATTCCTTCAGGATCTTCTTCATGTCTGCTATCCAGTCAAGCTGTGACCATCTCTTCTGGCCTCTTTGTATGTATACTGCCCATGCCAGTCACACTCTTTTTAAACAATTAAATCTGTCTCTGTCTTATACAGGTAAGGAGCAAACATGCAATAGACAGAGATATTATTTTGCCTAGTGGACATGGAGGAAAACGAAGGTAAGTTAGAAACATGTGTGTTTTATTTGCTTGAATTTCATTATTTATATAAATATACCAAGGGGTAATCTCTCCATATCAATTTAACTTCTATGCAGAGTGCAAGATGAGGAACATTAGAGAGGATGAGATTATCAAAAGTTTATCCCTTTACAATCGGCGGATAAAAGATCCCAGAGCTAAGATATTTGACGATGCATTGATACTATCAAACAGTGCAGGGGAGTTAGAGCCGCAATGAAGCTCCATAGCTGACAACCCTCCTGAATATCAAGAAGAAAACAAATATATTGACATGGAATGTTTGACAAATGTACATTGGCACATACAGCACTGATAGCTAAAATGATGGAAAAATTACAACCTGGCAGTGCTAGGACTGTGTGAAACAAGAGGGACAAAATCAGAAAAGATGATACTGACAACTGTGGAAATGATAATTTATTCTTAAAAACAAGGGAACTGATGCCCAACACACAGAGGAAATGGCACTGATGCTTTCTAGAGAGGCACAGAGGGCGCTCATAAAGTGGAATGCTGTTATCAATAGAATCACGAGTGCAAGCTTTAGAACTTGAAACACAAACATCAATATCAACATTATTTGGCGCCATGCCCCAACTAACGGTTTGGAGATAATAAGTAGCAAAAGTTTTACAACTAGCTAACAGATAGATATCCTTGACACGCAGAAAAGGAAAGATCTCTTATTAACGGGAGACTTCAATGCTAAAGGGGGAGCACATAATTGGAGCTATGAACAGATTATGGGAAGAAAAGGAATGGGGACACATGAACGAAATTAGAGAAATGTTTGCAGAGCTATGTGCGCTACACAAATTGATAATTCGAGGAAACATGTTCCTACACTAAAAGGTACATAAGGCCATTTGGAGATCACAAGACCATGTGACGGAAAATCGGATTAACCACATCTGTGTCAGTCAAGCGTTCAGAAGTACATTACAAGATGTAAGAGTAAAGCGAGGTGCAGATGTAGCGTCAGACCACCACATGTTGCTGAGGATTTTACAGCTCAAGCTATAAAAGTACCCAGTACAGGGCACAAGGACAGCTTTGAGGTTCAAATAGGGGTGAGACAGGGATGCCTATACATTGCCTTTCCTGTTCTTATTGGTTATAAATTGGATAAAGAAATCAGTCGATGGAAAAAGAACAGATATTCAGTGGGCACAATTGGAGGACCTGGACTATGCAGATGATCTGGTACCTTTGTCACACAGTCATAGCTAAATGCGAGAGAAACTTGATAGGGTGAAAGAACAATCAGCCAAATTGGGACTGAATATCAACATAAAGAAAACCAAGCTCCTTAAACTCAATACTATCAACACAGAACCAATCATGCTGGATGAAGATATATTGAAAGAAGTGAATACCTTGACCTATTTGGACAGCACAATTGACTCATCTGGAGATGCAGATGTAAGGATCAGAATTGGAAAGGCAAGAGGGGCATTCCTGACATTAAACGTATGGAGATCCAAAGAAATTAAGATTCACACCAAAGTTAGAATATCCAACGCCATAGTCAAGTCGGTGCTGCTGTATGGAGCAGAGACAAGGAGAATGATGAAGGCCATACAACAAAGACCGCAGTCCTTCATCGAGAAGAATACTTAGACAAGAGAATGTGAGAAGGGACTAGGATGAAATGATTACTCCTGGAGAGAGACAGAAAGAGCAGCCCAGGGCCGTGTATGCTGGCGAGATGTTGTCAATGGCATTTATGCACAGAGGAGCAACAGGCTTTGATTGATTAAGTTCCATAGCAGACACTGCTGACGAGGATGAATTGTAAAGATTTTATTATACTAGGTCTCAGCTATTCTATGAGGTGGAATGGCTGGTTCCTTTCATTGCTAACTTTCTTTTCCTAACAATGTTATGTACCAATTAAAGCTGGATTGACTGAGAGTGTCAATAACAGGGATTGGACTTGGTTCCTCTGCCATGAGAATGGAGCTCACTGCCACTGTGCCACTCTATGTCTTTATCTGCCGAATTGTCATTGACGACGAGTCATATATATGCACATCATTATGACCCAGAAAACAAGCGCCAGGTTATGGAGTACAGGCCTACTGCAAAAAAGTCAAGATCGTCACCTTTTGTGGAAAAAGTGATGATGACTGTCTTTTGGACTACGAGGGCGTAGTCCACACTGAATTTACCGAGCATGGCAATACCGTCAACTCTAATTAAAATATATTGCCAAAATTTTGAGCACGATTGCTGCGTATTCATGTGAGCAAGCATGCAATTCTTCAGCATGACAATGCTCACCCACACACGAGTAAACACACAGTGGCTGCATTGGAGGGTCTCAAAGCTGACATTTCATCGCACCCATCATACAGTCCCGATCTGGCACCTTGTGACTTCTTTCTCTTCCCGAAGCTGAAGGAACACTGCAACGGAAACCGTCATGCTTCTGACGAGGAAGTACAAGCAGCTATGTGGACCTAGTTTAATAAGAAATCTAATTTTTTTCCTCAACGGGATGCAACAGCTTGTCCGGCGTTAGCATTTGTGTGTGTACCTGGATTGGTGACTATGTTGAAAAATAATGACACCTCACCTAAATGACATTCCAAGCTTTAAGAAAATGAATAGCTCATGTGTAAATCTTGCACATTAATTAACCAATCTCCTCAAAGGCAAAGCTTTTCAAATTGCCCTCATAGTTAAAAGAATAGTTCCAGGAATGAGGAATACCCAAAATACACTGGGCATATAATAAACAGAAATAGGTTAGGAAGATCATTGAAGCAGAAATAATTGGGCTTGAGCAGACAGGTAGAAACAGTTCATAAAACAGTGATATGTGATTCCCCCATGAACTATTAGGTTACAGCAATGAGGCTGTACTGATGGGCATTGCTGGTCATTTTGCTATGTTTCCATTAACGTTAAGAAACAAAAAAACTTTCTAGCGCTTGCTAAACAGTTTCATTAGCATAGTACAGCAACGGTCTGAGGTTTGATTAGTGTAGTATGACAACGGTACAAGGTTCAACTTCCAGTTAAAAGCACAGACCTAGCTATAAGTGGATACCTGATTAACTGTTAGGAAAAGAAATGATCTGGCCAACCCCATCTCATAAAATAAACTGTACTGTATACTTTTACAATGAAGTCTCTTAACACTTCATCCCTGTCAGCACAGTCTATTATAAGACTACGTGTGTCTTCTTAAACAGTTCCTAATGTTATGGTTAGTGAGAAGCATATTGAAATTATTTCTTTCATCAGAAGTTCAGTGACACGTATGAGTGGTGACCAGAAGCAGAATGTTATACAACGTACGTCAGAAGAAGAACGAGCTGCCTTAGCAACCCTCCACCCTGGAAAGACTGATGAAAAGATCCTCATCAGCAATTCCATAACAGCAGAGGACAAATTTATTGAAAACTCTGAGACAGGTTCTTTGTTTTATTTGCATTGTTATTTTATTATATATTTTTTGTTAGCTTCCTTTGGAAGCAACCAGCGGCGTATCCTGGGCATCCAACGGCAACACTACAACCACAACGTGGAGGTCTCTGCTAAAACAGGCTTCCACCCTATCTCAGAAACACTTGACCGACGCTAATTTTCTTTGTTTGGTCATGTTGTACGGCTGGACCAGGAAACCCGGCCCACAAGTAATTTCTCAGCACCAAAGTCTTCCCCCAACCGGCTGGAGGAGCAGAAGAGGCCATCCTCACACAGTATGGCTCCAACAGATACCAACCTCCTCCTCCCCTACCCTGGATGAGGCCTGGAACCACGCCACAGCAGTGGGTCATGGATGTGGCTGACCGGTGCAACGGGCCTCAGATACTTAGGCGAACATTATTATTATTATTATTCCCTTGAAGCATAAGACTCAACTGTCAGACTTGACCTATTTTAATTTTGGATCATTTACTATATCTCTGCCTATTCTTCTTTTTATTCCGGGATCTTCGTGGCAAAGTGGTCGGTTCATGATGGCAATTTTTCAAAGAGATCACTGGGTTCATCGCTGGAGCTACGGAGTTCGTGCTTTATGCGATGGTCTCGGCAGAAGGGAAATCCTTTTGGCGGAAAGAGACAGAGTCATATGGGGAGACCTGAAGTGATGAAGTCCCTTAACTTTATTCCATTTAAAATATATTATTCACACTCTTATGTCATTGACATTTTCCGTTGATTTGTGTCATTAACCGTTTACAATCTGTCCTAATTTAGTAGATTGTGTCTACAGTCCAAGGTTAGATTGTGTCTACAGTCCAAGGCAATTGCCACAACTCCACATGTCAAATAGTTTTGTTGTTGCTTCAGAATAAAATTAGTTAATATTAAACAATTTGAGCCAAAATTATGATTAATAAATCTAAAGACACATAATTAAATTATATATGACTGAAATATTCATATTACAAAATATATATTAGTATTAATTTTTTTTAAATTTGTTTTTGCCGTTCGATTTATTTCTCTAATCCCCAAGACAGTGTGTGTTGCACTGCGGTTTTTATTTTGTGCCTGTCGGCCTAGTGCATCCGACTTCAGCATGCATTTTATGTAAGGGCCTGCTTCCTCCTGCATTTTCTAACGGTTTGCTTCCCCTGGGTAACATCTGGTGCTGTGATGGGGATCGAACTCAGCACCATCTGGCTGTGAGCCGTGTCACATTAGTAAGAAGTGTTAGCCATCATTAATGTGGAGGGGGAAATACCACTTAATGTGTTTCTTTTTACTCACCTTATGTATTTGTTTTTAGCATTATCTGATCCATAGTATTACCACTTTGAATATTGTCTCTGTCCCTGTCAGAGCCAAAAACAAACGTATTGAATATCCATGTATAATTCAGAAGCATGATCATTGGCCTGATCAAATAAGTAATTTCTCGGCTCATCCAGTTCTAATTCCATCGGGCAAAAAATCACGAGTTTAAAAAGGTGTAAATACTGACATGTTGATGAAAGGTTCATAGCATTCTTTCTTTTTAAGCAATTGGTTTTAGATTATCCAGTTCTCCCTCTAGTGATAGTTTGCAAGTGGTTTGAGCACAAACTAATGATTGTTATGAAAGTAATGATAACTCAAAATGGTGTTATTAAGTTATTAAGCCCTTAGTGGTAGAAGATTCCCCAACTCAGAATGTTTAATTGCACAACATGGAAGAGCCCACAACAGAATTTATACACAGCACTCAGTTCATTAAGTTGTTATTATCTAAGATCGTCATTGTCAGTCAACATTATACATGAAAAATCATGAATATTTGTCATAAAATCATTGATTACTAAAAAGTGGTATGAACAGAATATCATAGTAATGACAGCTTAAAGCTGGTTTAAGCAAAGAGTAATATTTGTTTTTGAATTTAACTTTGACTCAAAAGTGGTATAAGTAATAAGTAGTTATCACTATGAATAGCTCAAAAGTGGTAACGGCAAAGAACAACATTTGCTATGAATGTAGCAGCAGCTGAATGCTGATTTAAACAAAGAATAATATTTCTCATGAAAGTAAGGGTGGCTCAAAAGTGGAATAAGCATTAAATCGCATGTGTTATGAATTATGACTGAAATTAAATATAATTGAAAAAGTATTATTTGTTACAAAAGTAGTGATAATTCAAAAGTTGTGTAAACAAATAGTAGCACATGTTATGAATAATGACTGAAATTGAATATAAAATTAAATATGCAATGAAAATCAGCAGATTAGAGAGAAAACACTATATATGCAAATTAAAAAGTACGGAGCTTAAACAAGTCAGTGAATTCAAATCCTCTGGCACTGCGTTCATACAAGATGGAAGGCTAGATAGAGGTGGAAGCAAGAACACAGAAAACTAATGCGGTTTTCTATCAGCTCTCACCATTTCTAAGACAAAAACACATTCCAATGAAGACAAAGAGACAGCTGATAAATAGTATTTTTATAACAACTTTCTGCTACCAGTGTCAGACCTGTACTCTCACTAAGGCACAAGAAAGAAAAATCATGGTATGTGAAATGAGGTGTTTGAGAAAGGCTGTTGGATTGGTCAGATAAAGACACAAAATAATCAGACAGAAGGTGGGTGCAACACTGTGCATGGAATACATAGAAAGGCAGAGAATAAAATGGTTTGCACACCTGACAAGAATGCAACCAAAGCTACCAACTGCTCATATAATACCAGACATCAGAGTTGCAGAGCAAGAGGCTGACCACGTAAACGATGAATAAATGTTGTCAGTGAGACACTAAAGAAACAGGAAATTACAACATCGGCGACAATGTTGGCATACGACAGAAAACGACACAAGTGGATATAAGATGATTAGATGTAATTGAAAAAGTATTATTTGTTAGAAAAGTAGTGATAATTCAAAAGTTGTACAACATAGTAGCATTTGCAATTAAAGTTTAAGTTTTTATTCTTATTTACTCTCATGTATACAGAACGTCAGAATGAAAAGAACAAGCAGGTGTCACAACAACCCCAGGTAAGCAACACATACAGCTGTTATCTCCTCATCTGCTTGCTCATTTAGATGTAACATTTAGGGCTGCTGTTGTTTTTTTTTGTATTTTTTTTTTGTAAAGCTGAAATATTTACAATGTATAAATTAATTTTTAACCATAGTAATATAGAAAATAATTTCACCAACTGAAATCACTTGTTGATGGTGAAGTTAACATTTTACTACACATTTCAACTGACACATTTTAATATGTGGGATATGATTGTGTAGACTACTTATTTTTCTGAACTCATGGGAAGGAAAGTTTTACACTCTTGTATTTCCTGTATCATATTAATGGAGAAGTTGTTTCTAGAAACTGGGTGGTTCTACCATTTTACTTAGCCACAAGGGTCACATGTGCCAATAATGTAAAGTTCACATGCCGTTAAACAAAATGTATATATAAACATCTTTATATTATGAAAGGCAAGAATAACTTAAGTCATAAGATATTTCATCGCTGTGTTGAAACTAAAGGCACCATCTCAGATGAAATATTTTCATATGTTGTACTGTTTTAGTTCACTATGTTAGACTTTGTGTAGTTACTTATATTGTAGTTGGTGCTTTGGGAAGTAGATAGAGCTTAGTCTATGCTGGTATTGTAAACTGGTGTGCTTTTACATGCTATATCTGATGTCATACATACACATACACCTACACACATATGTATGTGTATATGTATGTTTTGGTTTGTGTGTGTATAAATGTAAACAGGGTGATAGAAAGATCCTTTGCACCAGTTATAAGTCGCTGAGCATTTCTTCTTTTTCTTGTCATTGCATCTTTGATGTCTACATGAAATTAATTCCTATGATTAACAACTGTTTAGAGCTCCTCTTCAGCTACATACAATTTTGAGTCCAGTGTTGAATTGTTGAGCCATTTGATCTTCCAAGAGGGCATATATAACACTAAATTCAAGCTCTTCACATCGAATTCATATTTTAAATTCAATTGAGTTTGTTTATAAGAGTATTTAAGTGTTATGAAAGTAGCAGCAGCTCAATGCTGGTTTAAGCAAAAATAATATTTCTTATAACAGTAAAGATGTCTCGAATTTTATAACAATTTCATATATCTTCTTCATTGCCAGTGAAAGCTAGTTATTCCATTTTCTATTCCTGTACCACATTTATTGTATTATAGGAAGTGTGATGCTATGGATTGAAAGACTTCTTCTCTATAGAGGTTAGATGAGCCTATTAGTCACCTCTTCTGATGTGCTCTTATTGTGTCAGTGGCCCTATTTGCATCTCCGTCAGATAAACAGAATAACCATTCTGTCACAACTGAATTTATTCATTTAAAAATGCTTACTTATATTAATCATAGCTCTTGCAACAAGTTGTTTCTGCTAGTCAGACTTTTACCCTGGTCTTTTGTCTTGATTCATCTGGTCACCCTTAGAACAGAAAGATGCCAGGGATGCTCTCATCAGTTCTTATTCTGACAACCTCTTGTTCCACTCATGAGACCCCAAGATGTCAGGGTGCTCTCATCAGTTCTTATTCTGACCTCTTGTTCCACTCATGAGACCCCAAGATGTCAGGGTGCTCTCATCAGTTCTTATTCTGACAACCTCTTGTTCCACTCATGAGACCCCAAGATGTCAGGCTGCTCTCATCAGTTCTTATTCTGACAACCTCTTTTATTCCACTAATGAGACCCCAAGATGTCAGGCTGCTCTCATCTGTTCTTATTCTGACAACCTCTTTTATTCCACTCATGAGACCCCAAGATGTCAGGCTGCTCTCATCAGTTCTTATTCTGACAACCTCTTGTTCCACTCATGAGACCCCAAGATGTCAGGCTGCTCTCATCTGTTCTTATTCTGACAACCTCTTGTTCCACTCATGAGACCCCAAGATATCAGGCTGCTCTCATCTGTTCTTATTCTGACAACCTCTTGTTCCACTCATGAGACCCCAAGATGTCAGGCTGCTCTCATCTGTTCTTATTCTGACAACCTCTTGTTCCACTCATGAGACCCCAAGATGTCAGGCTGCTCTCATCTGTTCTTATTCTGACAACCTCTTGTTCCACTCATGAGACCCCAAGATGTCAGGCTGCTCTCATCAGTTCTTATTCTGACAACCTCTTGTTCCACTCATGAGACCCCAAGATGTCAGGCTGCTCTCATCTGTTCTTATTCTGACAACCTCTTTTATTCCACTCATGAGACCCCAAGATGTCAGGGTGCTCTCATCAGTTCTTATTCTTCTTCTTCTTCTTCGTACGCAGTCAGACAGTAACCATTATTTTTTCGAAAATAGCGGCGGTCATCCTGAGGCTGTCGACACTGCCATAGAGCTTGTCTTGTGGTTCCACTGGTGATGGCCACATCTGCTCTCTCTGATCCTCGTATGTTGGGCAGTTCTGCAGCAGATGTTCAGCGGTCATTTTCCCGGTACCACACGGGCATTCGTCGGTGCCACCTATCTTCAATTTGTTGAATAGGTGGTACCTCAGTCTATTGTGGCCAGTGCGAAGTCTGAAGACAACGACCTGCTCTCTTCTGTTCAACTGGTAATATGCATCGTTTTTGGTGTAACCAGTATGTTCGGTTTCCCATTTGGTCATGTATCTGTCTTTAATAAGCCGTTTTGACTCTTCGTACGTCATACTAGTATCTGTTTGTGGTAGTCTTGCGCCTTCTTTTGCCAGTCTGTCTGCCTCCTCGTTGCCTTGGATGTTGCAGTGTGATGGGACCCACTGTACCACTACCCTTTTTGGTGCGGACTTCTGGCATAGTTGACAGAGTGCTGTTCTTAAGTCATTAAGCTCAGTGTTTTTCTGGCTTTTTAGCGCTGTGACTACGACCAGAGCATCTGTAAGCAGGACTATATGGCTTTCATTTTCACTGTGTGTCACCATTTCTTCAACTGCCGCCCTCAGTGCCTCTGCCTCCGCTCTGAAATTGCTTGGGTACTTACCAGTAGCGAATGACAGTGTTATTTTTCTGCCATTTGGTAGGTTCAGGAATGCTCCTGCCCCTCCGTTCTGTGTAGTGTTTGTTACAGAACTGTCTGTGTATGCATGGGTCCAGTCCATGCTTGGGTAGTTTTTCGATATAAAGCTTAGGGTAGTATCTCTCCTTTCTTTTTCAGTCTGGCAGTTTTTTGTTTCCAATACCTGGTATATTTTCTACCACCTCTGGAAATATATCCTGCCTCCAGGTAGGTTTTCGTACAGTAGTGATGGGCTTTGGTGTTGTTAGTGCATTCATAGGGTCTTCGTGCATCTTTGCTTCGACTATTTCTGCAAAGTTTCTCCGCTTTAGTTTCCCATTTCCAAAATTGTTCAGTCTCTGGTGCATTGGATGGTCAGTCAGTCTTCTGAGTTTCTCTGCTTGCTGCTGGACTCTGCAGTCTCTTCTGTCGGTCATGGGTTGCAGTTTTGTAATCTTTTCAAGTTCTACAATTGGCGTTGACTTCATGTCTCCTGTTATAACTCTCATGGCTTGGTTTTGAAGTTTGCAAACTTTATCGAAGTTCGCCTTTGCTGCTGTTGTCCATGCCGCAATGCCATACTCGAGAACTGGTCTCACTCTTCCAGTGTACAGCTTCTTTAGTATGCTTTCGTCTGCTCCCCAGCTTGTGCCAGCAAGTTTCCTCATGATTGCCATTCTTTCTCTGGCTCTCATTCGGTTTCTCTCGATCTGACTTTTCCATGTCATGCGCCGATCAAATGTGACTCCCAGATAGTTTGGGTTGTCGTTTGGCTGCAGGAATTTGCCATTTAAACTTAATTTGGTATTTTGGGGTTTGATTGAAAGCGAGAATATTGTGCATGTGGTTTTCTCCTCGTTTATTTTGACCAGCCATGAGTTCGCCCACTCTTCCAGCGATGTTAGGGCCTGCTGCATCCGATTTCTTGCTATGGTGAGATTCTTTTCAGAGGTCCACATAGCCAGATCATCTGCAAACATTGAGCTATGGACTCTTGGTATATTCTCTGTAATGTCGTTTATATACACCAGGAAGAGTGTGGGTGACAGTACTCCCCCTTGGGGTACTCCCTGCTCGAGTGTCACCTTTTTGCTCATCTGCCCTTGTACTTGGACTCTGGCCGTTTTTTGTTTGAGGTAGTGGTTGATCCACTTGTACATTCTCCCACAAACTTCACTTCTCCTTAGCTTGACTCTAAGTCCGTCTTTCCAGACTTTGTCAAATGCCTTCTCCAGGTCCACCCAAACCGCTACTGTGGGTTTCTGTGCCTGGTAGGCATCTTCTATTTCCTGGGCTATGAGGATGACCTGGTCCTCAGTGGATCTGTGCTGTCTAAAGCCGGCTTGCTGTGGAATTAGTATTCGTTTTTCTTCCAGATGCCACATCAGTCTGGCGTTTATCATACGTTCCATCAGTTTGCCAACACAGCTCAGTAGGCTGATAGGCCTGTATCCATTCGGATCTGTTTTGTCCTTTCCATTCTTTGGTACTGGTACAAGTACTGCGTCTTTCCATGCCTGGGGTACAATTCCCCTTTTCCAGCTTTGGTTCAGGAACGATAGCAGTTTCCTCTTCGCTGTTTGGCCCAGCCCCATCAGCATTTCATTTGTTATCCCGTCTTTTCCGGGAGATTTCCTTTTCTTT
The DNA here is from genome assembly GCA_036924085.1 of Ariolimax columbianus. Classification (NCBI taxonomy): domain Eukaryota; kingdom Metazoa; phylum Mollusca; class Gastropoda; order Stylommatophora; family Arionidae; genus Ariolimax; species Ariolimax columbianus. Next base: position 61,764,822 of record JAVGWX010000011.1, read on the forward strand.
AATGTTCTCATGGCCTCTTCCATTTCACTCATTGTTAATTTGGCCATCATATGCTCTTCTGGTGCCGTATTGATGTTGCCGTGCCCCTTTTGCTCTTCACTAATGTCTGTATGCCTATCTGCAGGGACCTCGATGTGGTTTGCTTTGGCATAGTGTTCTGCAAAAGCGTTTGCTGCTTTTTTCCCTGTGAGCAGGCTTTAGCCCTGCTTGATAGTAATTTGTTTGTTTGAAGGGGTTTCGTCGTTCATGGCTCTGACTAGCTTCCATAGCTTGTTCCCTTCTTTGTCTAGGTTGAGACTTTCAGTTTTGTTTTTCCAGCTCTCTCTTGCTGTTTGGTTGAGAGTGTATTTGTATTTCGCCGTGGCGGCTTTGAAGCGATATTCGCCTCCATAGATTGTTCTCGCTCTGCCATGTTCCTAGCATTTGTGATTGCATCTTCCGATTTCTGCAACTCATCATTCCAATAGGGCTTATAGTTTTTCCTAGCCCCCTTGGGATGGTTTCAGTGGCGGCTTGCATTATTGCCTTGCTTAGGCTTTCCACCATGGGCTTCATTTTGTTGATTCGTGTGTTGATGGTTTCGCACAGCCCATCTGTCAGGATTGCAAATCTGTCCCAGTCGGCTCGTTTGTAATTCCAACGTGGGAGCGGTTTTGTTTCCAGTGGGCCTACTTCCATATCAATGTCTAGCCTGATCGGCCTGTGGTCGCTACATGCCAGTTGCTTTAGCACCTGGCAGTCTATTTAATGGTGCATGTCCTGTGTGGAAATGGCCAAATCTGGAGTCGAGGTGGTATGCTATGTTCTAGAATAGAAACTAGGGCTATCCTCCGGCCTATTGATTAGGGAGAGATTTGTGTCTATCTCCCAATCTTCCACTTTGTCACCTCTGCTGTCTGTGTCCGAGTATCCCCATCTCTCCGAGTGGCTGTTGAAGTCTCCAACTACTATGCAGTTGGAGTCTTTGACGTCCATACTCGAGAGCGATAGGGATTTATTTGGTGGTCCGTACAGATTGAAAATGCGGAGCTTCGTCTCTTGAGCCATTATGTCAACTCCTACAATTTGTGCTTGTCCGGTGTGATTGACAGATACGCCGCTACTCGGTATGCAGTTTCGGGTCAGTATCAGGACCCCTCCTTTGTGACCTTCTCTATCGAGACGGAAGGTCTGGTATCCTCTGATTGAGAATTTATGGTTTTTGTTGAGGTGCGTTTCCTGGATACATGCCACGTCAATCTTACCTTCATGCAGGTGATGTGTTAGGGAAAGCTTTTTGTTAACGACACCCTCCGCATTCCACTGTAGTATTTTGAGTTCTTATTCTGACAACCTCTTTTGTTCCACTCATGAGACCCCAAGATGTCAGGGTGCTTTCATCAGTTCTTATTCTGACAACCTCTTGTTCCACTCATGAGACCCCAAGATGTCCGGGTGCTCTCATTTGTTCTTATTCTGACAACCTCTTTTATTCCACTCATGAGACCCCAAGATGTCCGGGTGCTCTCATTTGTTCTTATTCTGACAACCTCTTTTGTTCCACTCATGAGACCCCATGATGTCAGGGTGCTCTCATCAGTTCTTATTCTGACAACCTCTTTTGTTCCATTCATGAGACTCCAAAGGCATTGGCCTTCTCTTCTATGATTCTTCGCTTATTAATTAGTCAAATTTCAATTATTGGATTCCTGTTTAATGTTGTGGAAAGCTGAAAGATATGCCACTTTGAATGTTTAATAGGGCTTCCTGTTTTCTTTTGTCAACAAAGTCAAAATGTTAGGTTGCTACACTTGTTGTAGGTGCACCATAAGGACTTTGTCACCTTATTTATTTGATAGTGTATAAGAGTCATGTTTTTCTATCACCTTATTTATTTGATAGTGTATAAGAGTCATGTTTTTCTGTCACCTTATTTATTTGATAGTGTATAAGGGTCATGTTTTTCTGTCACCTTATTTATTTGATAGTGTATAAGGGTCATGTTTTTCTGTCATGCACTTCATATATCCTAACATATTTTTACATTTCAATTAGAAATTAAAACAAAATTGTAACTGTACTTAGGCTAAAAATCGAGACAACTAAATCAAAAAAATTATTTTGGTATTCATTTCTTGAAAATATTTGATAATTTCATTAATTTTCTCTACTTCTCTCTTCCACAACTATCCCCTTCAAATTAATTTCTTATTTCACTGCAAAAGAGATATGGGCCACCACTGCAGGAAGCCTACAACAAGGCATTTATGTTTCTGCTACTAATTTTTGTAGCTCCCATGCTCAACCCATAAGTTCATGTTTATGACATGGAAGGGGGGACAACAGTGGCTCTTATCTTTCCTCTCTTCTTCTTCTGTGTCCGTTTTCAATCTCCCGCTACCAACACTGAACAGGGCTTTGTAAGTAGTAGGATGTAGTCCAGAGAACGGAATGCGTTGTGTTTATAGTTTGCAGCTTGGCTGCGATATTTGCATCTTTCGTTCCAACACATCCATCTTCTGCAGCTTTTGTCTCTATTATTGAACCCCAGGGTACAAATAGGAGATGCATACAGTTGATGAAAAAATGTTGCCCCGATAATAAGTATGAAGTATAACAAAAGGCAGAATAAAAGATACATGACCCTGATACATTGTATAGATGACATGACAAAGTTGGACTATTTATTAAGTATGAAAATAATTATTATTTAGATTATTTTACTCTTAGCAGAACATGTAATAATGCAAATCTTATGAGTCAAAGGTCAAGGCAATCACAAAGCAGCCATTGCTTTGATACAAGGTCTCGATTTTTGTGAAGTGGATGATCAATTACCTTCCTCCAGGCCTTGACTTCCCTAACTATCATAAAGTCAGGTAACCTTTTATATCTGGGTAGACTGAATCATGCCCAGACTAGGTATGTATAGCCCTATATGGGGAGGCATGCTTTCACTTCAGTCCATTCTGTGAATCAGAGGTTCATCTTTTCAATGGTGAACATATTTAATCTCATGTATTTGATACTTTTGAGATTTTTTAAATAATAGGTTATCTGTAGTTTTCACAACCAACTTTGTCATGTTTTTATATATCGCTCTATATATATATTTATATATATATATATTATATATATATATATATATATTATATATATATATATATTATATATATATATATATATATATTATATATATATATATATATATATATATATATATATATATATATATATATATATATATATATATATATATATATATATATATATATATATATATATATATATATACATACACACACATTCATTTACATATAGCATGCTTTCAATAAATGATAACACTTATGTGAGACTATCATTTGTAATGGATACATACACAACAGATAATACTTACTAACAGTATCACACAGATGTTATCTTTGTCTTCATGCCACATTTGACAGATATGCGTCTTTCGTCACGGCATTCCATTTTCAGCAAACTGTTTTATTTGGGTTAAATCTCTCTAACCTTTTGGGGGCTTAGTGGTTTCGAGGTAAGGTGTCTGCCTCGGGTGCCGGAGGTCGCGGGTTCGAATCATGGTGTAGACTGGCATTTTCTTCACGCAGATCTTCTGGTAAAAATTACCCTGGTGTCTTGGTAGTGAGATCAGGCTCCCGTGTTTAGTGTCGAGCAAGTTAAAAATTTCTGGACAGTGAGAAATCGGAATAGTAGACTTAACAGTTGCTAGCCGGACAAAATTCAAAAATTCAAGTTAAAAATCTACTCAAATTAGTTGCATCTTCCACCAGGTCTAGTAAGCCACAGGAAGTTTTAAAATACCTACTACGCATTGCCGAAGCCTTTGGCTACCTGGCAACAGTCATTAAACATGCCTGTTTGAATACCAGGATTCCAAGTAACCTTTAGTAGTCATCAGACCACCAGCAGGTGCTTTGAAGACAGATCTTTTCTTCTAGATTAGTTATCACCAATGTCTTACGGGCTCCATCTGCCTAGAACATTTACATTTTAGGGCACCAGAAACAACGCCCCTCTTGTCCGTAGAAGCAGTCCTCATCTTAAGAAGGTCAAGAGCTGGGCTTTTACTGTGCGTGTCTCTAGCAGTTATTCACCATTACTGTCAGCATATGCCTGAAATCTTCTCCATATGATCTCCGGACCTTGTAGGCACATTTCTTTTGGTAATGGACCACCCAAAAAAAGTTCTGTCCTTGTAACTTTCTCAAATCGTGAGTACAGCAAAGGATAGCGGTTAAAGTCTCATATAAGTGTTTATGTTTTGCTGAAAAGCTTTCTATATGTATGTATGTATGTAGAAATAATATATATGTATATTTTAGTTAGATGTAGTTTTACTGTGAGATGGTCAAACTCACCAGTTTTATATTAGAAACCTAAATTTGCTTTTTCTTTTCCTTTATTCTTCATTTTGCTTCTAAGAGCATAGGACAACCAGTGCAGTTGACCTATTAAAGGAAGAATGGGCCAAAGCACTTTGTATGCTCTTGCAGTGGTTTATGTAGAAACTTGTTTTACATGATGAGTTTGCTAATACCACACACAACCCTAGTCTTTTACGACATCTATTAAAATTAGAGTGGTCCTATTCTTTTCTCTCCGTTCGAAGGCCTCAGAATCAATGTAGGGATTTTTTTTGCTATTAGTAGTTTAATAATTTGATAATGGTTGGTGTTTGACCTTCAAACAGTTGGTTGAGATAACAGTGTATGTTTACATTGGGTGCTCAATGTTTTCTGTATGGCATGCAGCAGTTGCCCACGTCCACCACTTCTATCAACACATCCACCACCTCATCCTTGTCGCGGCCAACAACCAGCGTAGCTAACTCCACCTCGAATGTGGAACAACGGTGGGGTGACATGCCTAAAATTGAGGAGGTGTCAGAGACAGACCGGCCGGCATCAGCACCTGTAATTCCTGCGGCGGTTGCAACAGTCACAGCCCCCACCAAGCCATCTATTTCAACCACTCTCCCACCTTCAGTCGAGCCAGCATCCAGCACTGACACGGCCACAGTGCTTACCCCCAGACCTTCGGTCAGCATTTCGAAGACGGAAAAGCAAACTGATGTAACCAATGACAATACGGTGCAAGTAAGTTTTCCCACCACCTTGCATCCTGCATGGGATGGCTTGTTATTGATAGTTACCATTTCCCTCATAGTAACCCCTAGGTATTCATTTTATTTTATTTTTTTTTATATGAGAACCTGTTCTTTTTTTATCACATTGGTATACATTTTTGAAAGCATTCTGACGTTATCGTTGACACTGTCGTGTAAATATGTTTCTCACGCCCTGCATCCACCATAGAATCTTGTTATCAATGGTTACCTTGTGTTGTTATCTATGGTAAGCCACTCCCTCATAGTAATCCCTGGGTTGTTTCAATTTTGTTTATTATATTGGTTTCAATTTTGTTTGAATGAGTTTACTAAAATTTTGTTTTAGCTTTTATTTTTGTCAAGTTCTCATCTCTAACCTGTAGAAAAATCACACAACTCTGTAAAGAATGTGAGTAGCGAAGTAGCCACCAAATTCTGTAAAGAATGTGAATAGTGAAGTAATCACCAAATCCTGTAAAGAATGGGAATAGTGAAGTAGCCACCAGATTCAGTGACAAATGGGAGCAATGAGTTAGCCATCACATTCTGTAAAGAATGTGAATAGTGGAGTAGCCACCAAATTCTGTAAAGAATGTGATCAGTGAAGTAGCCACCAAATTCTGTAAAGAATGTGAGTAGAGTGAAGTAGCCACCAAATTCTGTGAGGAATGTGTGTAGTGAAGTAGCCACATAATTATGTAAAGAATTGCCTAGTAAAGTAACCACACAATTCTGTAAAGAATGTGGATAGATAAGTAATGACTTATTGAAGTCTATATCTTTGCATTGTCAAACCACTACTTATCCTCTTAGTGTGCTAATAGGTTTGACTAAACTAACATTCATCTGAACTCATTACCCATATACACAGCTTAAGGCAGCCACTGTAGTTAGCCCATAACAGGAAGTCTGTGTCTAAGCATTTTGTGGATTCTTGCATTAGTGGTTTCTGTAACAGCTTGGTTTTCATGATATGGTTACTAGCCCCGAGCACAGATTGGTTTATATGAGTTTTCTAGCACTGGACATGACCATCTTTATCTAGTCAGGGTAGAAAGTACAGCATTTATCTTTTCTCCTCGTTAAAATGTGATTTACACTGAATTGAGGCTACTTTCTCCTCGTTAAAATGTGATTTACACTGAATTGAGGCTACTTTCTCCTCGTTAAAATGTGATTTACACTGAATTGAGGCTACTTTCTCCTCGTTAAAATGTGATTTACACTGAATTGAGGCTACGTTCTCCTCGTTAAAATGTGATTTACACTGAATTGAGGCTACTTTCTCCACGTTAAAATGTGATTTACACTGAATTGAGGCTACTTTGGAATACAGATAACTGCTGTTGATTAAATGTGTCAAGCAGTGAGATAGTGTTATCTGACTTGATCATGAAACACTTATGAGGCGTGTTCAAATAAAACCGGAGAAACTGTAACAATTGAACAAACGTATGATGCCCATGATGACGTTACTTCTGGTGTAAACAGCACATACCAACCGTCAAGTTTGCAAAATTTTATTATCTTCAGACTCAAAGTTTCCTCAGAAGGCTGTTGAAAACATCGCGGGTGTGATACGGAATCGGTCCAGAGTTGATCAGCGAGCAGTGATTCGGTTTTTAACAGCTGAAGTATGCCGACCAGTTGACATTCATCGCAGAATGCAGGCAGTGTATGGTGACAAAAGTGTGTAGAAGACAACAGTGAAGCAGTGGACAAGGATGTTTAAAGAAGGACATGATTAAATGCAACAATATGCGCCTGACCTGGTCTCGGAAGATTTTTCGTTAACTCACGTCCTTTTTTAAACATTGTTGTCCAGTTCTTCACTGTTGTCTTCAACACACTTTTGTCACCATACACTGCCTGCATTCTGCAATGAATGTCAACTGGTCAACATCCTTTAGCTGTTAGAAACCGAATCACCACTTGCTGATCAACTCTGGACGGATTTCGTATCACACCCGCCATGTTTTCAACGTTCTGCTGAGGAAACTATGAGTTGGAGGATAATGAAATTTAGCAAACTTGACGGTTCATATGTGCTGTTTACACCAGAAGTGATGTCATCATGCGCATCGTATGTATGTTCACTTGTTGCTGTTTGGTCCAGTTTCATTTGAACACTCCTCAAACTTAAATAATAGTAAATTATTGCCTGGATATTTGAGCATTACTGATTCTTAGACCTCAGACGTCTATCATGCTCAGTTTTAGGTCATCTCCACATCGTTAAACAATAAGACAGATGATCAGAACTCTCTAGTCTTATCTGATTCATGATGATAATTTTTTATATACACTAAATCATTGAAGGCAACACTCTGTTGGTGTGTTCGATTTCTCTCTCTCTATCACTCTTCTGAGTCTCCCTGCTCTGCTTTTCTCTCTCTCTCTCTCTCTCTCTCCCTCCCTCCCTCCCTCCCCCTCTCTCTCTCCTCTCTCTTTCTCTCTCTCTCTGTCTCTCTCTCTCTCTCTACTCTCTCTCTCTCTCTCTCTCTCTCTCTCTCTCTCTCTCTCTACAAAAATAATAATCGTTGCCCATAGCAAGCAAAGATGGTGACAGTGTGAGACTTGTGCTGCAAGATTTGATCTTATAAACTATTTCATAATATAGATATATCTACCTTCAACGACTACAAAAAAGTTTTTGATTCGGTAGAACATTTTGTCTGGCGTTCACTGTTGGAACAAGGTGTTGATCCTGGTTATATCAGAATTTTTGCCACCAATTATACCAACTGCATTACCATATTTTGTCCCTTACAATATCCAATTGTGGTACCAGATAAGAAGGGGGTCCACCAGAGGGATCCCACCTCACCAAACCTCTTCTCAGCATGTTTGGAATCAGTTATCAGCTAATGCAACTGGGACAACCTTTGGCAGCTGTATTGATGGAGGGAACCTAAATCACCTTCGATTTGATGATGACAGTGCTCATCACAGAGTCAATAGCAGACGTCAACCAAATGATGCAGCTGCTTGATGGTGTAGACGGACTGGAGATGGAGATGTCTCCAAAACCAAAGTGTTGCGCAATCGTTTCACCAATTGTAATCCAGTCTTCCTTGGTTGAGTGAAACTAGAGGGTGTCAATAGGTACATCTATCTTGGGTGCCTCCTCAATATGGAGAATAACCTGGAACATGAATTGATAAGACAATGCTGCGTGGGCTGGTAAGCCTTCTCTCCATTTACACAGTCCTGGACAATTGCCATGACCAGAACCTACAAGCCGCTCTCTTCAATTCCGCTGTGCTCCCTGCAATGTGTTATGGTGCTGAGACATGGACAAACAAAATCACCGGAGGACAAATTGATAATTACCCAGGCCTCTCTTGAGTGATGCTTGCTCGAAATCACTCTTCGGAACATACATATGCAAAAAATATCCACAATTCTGACATAACAACGATTGTGCTTGGTGAATGATGTGGTAATCTATGCAAACAAGGCAAAACATAGATGGGTAGGTCACATGTTGCGACGAAACGATGGTCGATGGAACACGATGGTCAATGGAACACGAGGTAAGAAGAGACCTCTATGAAGACCACGAGATAAAAAAGAGACAGCAGGGAGGACTTCCAGTGTGTTGGTCAGACTTCCTTGCTGTACACAACAACATTCAGACACCGCTGGAGAAAAGCTTACCATGCACTGGAATAAGTTAGTGCCCACAGCTACGCTGAGGAACAGGTCAATAAGATATATCTACATATTGGTCCAGAAACGATTCAGATACATCATTATCATCTCTCAGACAAGATAACTTCCACGGAGCAGATATAGGAAATGACTATGACTGTCTAATGACAACTATGTGTCTCCGCCTAAGGAAAGTCATGAGCAAGGATATAACTAGAATAATATTCGACCATGACAAAATTTAAACACCTGGAGATAATAGAAGCGTTTCGTGCCATGTAAGAATATTATTGCAACAATAATAAACACTGAACAGAATACTGCTCGGAACTATACAATCATGACTGCTGAGGTGTGCCAGAAAAAGCATTCTCCCCCGTTACCTCCAATAGCTAAATAAGAAGTGGCTGCAGAAGACACTGAAGAAAGGGAAAGCTGTTGAAGTGGATAATATCCCGGCAGAGCTCATACAGGCTGATGGTGATGGAGGAAAATGGACTACCACCTGGTCAAAATCGATGGTCTTGCCGATACCCAAGTCAGGAAACCTAAAGCTTTTCCAAAACTATAGAACAAAAACCTTTTTAGCCACCCTAGCAAAGTTTTGCTCAGAATAATTCTCAACAGATTGAAACCTGGACAAACAAAATCACTGGGTGGAGCACTGTCGAGCAGATCTTCATTCTACAAATACTAAACGAGAAGTATTTGAAACACCAACAATACCTACACCATGTGTTTATTGACTTTAAGAGTTTAGCATGATGCTCAATGAGCAACAATGAAGATATATAACCTCAACAGTAACATTGTGAGAGTTATAAGGCAACAATCACAGTCTTTGTGGATGGATGAATGGTTCCGCACATCCGTCGATGAAAAACAAGCATGTATACTCTCTCCGACACTCTTCAACATATTCCTAGAAAAAATTATGAGTGATGCCTTTGAAGATCATGTTGGCATTGTTCTTTTGTGTGCAGAGAATATAGGTATAGTCATATTTTTATAGTTAATGCATGTTTTATGCAGCACTTACTTTTGAACTGAATTTTTAAAAATAAGTGATTAGTTAGTAGCATGAAATAGTTTTAAGATATTGCCCAATTTTTTAATTGCCCCAAATAATTGAACACCCTGAAACATTATGTTGTCTTTATTGCTATATTATTATAAGAAATTTAGTATTTAGATTGATCACTAGTTTTTTTTACACCTCACGCTTCCTCACTATTCATTTTCGTGTCTGAATGAGTAGTTTCTTATTAGTATTCAACCCAAATAGAGCAAAAACCACTATTCAGTGCATCCCTAATGTGAACACATATACACACACATATCTGTATAATATACGTACGTATGTACATACATACATACATACATACATACATACATACATACAAGATGTGTTCAAAAAGTATGCGATCTTTGGCCAGAAAAATACAATTGCACACCTGGAGTTTTGAAATCCTAATCCACTTCAAAGTACTCTCTTTGGGACTCCACACACAACTTCCACCGGTCCTGCCATTGTTGGGAGGATTTCAGGAAGACTTATTTGGGAATGGATTACAGCTTGGTCGTTGCATTACACACAATGTTTTCTCATGACTCAATTTGAGTCCCTTTCAACAAATTTTGAGCTTCGGGAACAGCCAAAAATTGCAAGGAGCCATGTTATGAGAATAGGGAACCAGAGGAAGGTTGTGTTTGGCCAAGAAAGTCTGCATCAGCTGCAAAGAATGGGCGGGTGCGTTGTCATGATAGAGCTGCCAAGTTCCCGTTGCCCACAGGACTGGTAGTTTGTGTTACACAGCATTACGGTGGCCAAACACAACATTCCTCTGGTTCATCAGGCTCCCTACTCCCCCGACAAGGCTCCTTATGATTTTTTTTACTGTCCCCCAAGCTCAAAATGCAACCGATTTGAATCATGAAAAGACACTATGCGAAATCCGTCAACCCATCTGTACTCCATCCCCAAAGAGGCCAATGCTTCCAACAATGACAGGACCATTGGGAGAGGTGTGTGGAGTTCCGAGAGTGCTTTGAAGGGGATTAGGGTTTTAATCCTCCAGGTGAGTAATTGTATTTTTCCAGCCCAAATGTCGGATACTTTTTTAACACACCTCATACATATATACACATAATCAAACACACACAACTCTATTTTGGCATGAAAAGTTTGTTATAAACTAATTAATTACATAAAATGTATTTATTTATTTAACTTTTACCCTGCCTCCATCACCTGGCCTGTACTTGACTAAAAGTTAGAAAGGCCCACCTCCACCCCCTTACTAAACTACACACATACTCTCTCATGCTGATCATGGCATATCTCATCCCTGGTTATTTCTCGTATACTTTTGAGGTTATGTATTGTTCTTGTTTCAGTTCAGACTGCGAAAGACTGGTCTGTTAGGGCAGGCTCACAGATCTCAGCACTTTTCATATCCCATAGTATGTAGGCTTCTGCTTGAATATGATTTTTCTCTTCCATGCAAAGCTTATAATCACTAAGACTATCTTACCATGGCTTGCAGCATCTTGGAAATCTTGTTATGGCTTGCTTGTATACCTACCTAATGCCGGCTAGGGAAGCATCTGAGTTGTGAAAGTGGTATCTTCTCATGGGAAAGATACTAGGTTCAATCTGCTGCCTCGACATGGTCTGGGCTATCCAACTGTAAATGGGTACCTGACTTACTGTTATGGAAGGCATGTCAGGGAGAAAGAGAATTGGTCACCCAACCTCAGAACAAACTGAGACATAATACAATGGAGTCTCAAAACAGCTATCCTTGTTGGCGGTTTATTTAATTTAACTTACCTGGACTTTTTGACCAGCCAGAATAGTAAGTACAGAATTTAGTGCTAGGCTTTTGATATACATGAGGAAAGGCTTTTGATATACATGAAGAAATACAAGACTGTATGTGAATAGTGTAGAACAATCTGTATGTGAATATTATAGAATAATCTGTATGTGAATAGTATAAAACAGTCTGTATGTGAATAGTATAAAACAATCTGTATGTGAATAGTATAAAACAGTCTGTATGTGAATAGTATAAAACAGTCTGTATGTGAATAGTATAAAACAGTTTGTATGTGAATAGTATAAAACAATCTGTATTATATTATACATTACGAAACTTCTGGTGAAAATAATTATATTTGCAATATGAAACAAAAAATGTCTAAATTAAATTAATTAGAACAGCTGGGATTTAGAGTAGAAAAAGAAATATGTGTGTGTATACTTGTCTATATATTTATTTGTGTGCTTGTGCACGTGCAATGCCTGAAAAGAGAATACCAGGAGCAACTCTTTGCTTGGTCAACCCATCCATATTATCATATAATCAGTCCTTGCTACAGTTACTTTCTGTTCAACACCACCTTGCTTCTTTTCCTTTTCTAGAAACCAATTAACTCCATGAACTTGACTAAGAAGACTGCTAATCTTACAAACTCAGGCTGAGATTCTCTCATTTCTGTTAACCAAATCACATTTCTGTTATCATGTCCTTTCATTCAAACTTCAGCTCATTGATAGTTTGTCCATCACAAGTGATGAAGACCACTCTCTTTGTTCAGCCGTGTGGACAGTCGTATCTCTTGCTGTGTCCGCTGAAATGGGTGACTTGTGCGGAGATTTGGATTAAAGTGAGGAAGAAACTGCGCCTTTTGTCAACCTCACTCACAGAGCCTAAGCTACCTTTTGCCAGTGGCAAGACATTCATCGAGACGACTGGAGATAGCATAGGATGCAGATTTTGCATCAGGGATACCACCGAAGCCTTTCCGTAAACATGTAACCCGCAGGGTAGAAAGGTGGGAAGGCATCTAACGCAGTTTGTCGTGCCTTTTCGATAACCTCAAGAGGTCGTATGGACAACACTCAGCGTGTGAGTGAGTCTGGCATCTCTCCCCAGCTGTATTCAGTTCATCATAGTAGCATCTAAAATTCCCACACGCCATATTCGTGAAGGTGAACCGGCAGAACTAACCCGTGAGCTACGACACAGGTATAACTAGTTTAAGTGTAGCGCCATTCAGCCGGCGTCCAGACCAGGATAAATGGATGGAAGAAATCACAAAAAAAGAACGAAATAACAAGTCCAGACGGGAAAACAACTCCACGTATCCGGGAACACAAGTGTAAGTCGTCGACTAGTGTGAATTCCAGGCAAATCCGTGGTCTGTCAGCATCCATAATGATCCAAAACAGTAGAGAAATGTAGACTCGCAGCCAGTTACGGTGCCATCTTTACAACTAAACCACTTTATGGACAACACACTGACCAACTCTATAAACTTGGCTGGAAGAAAAAAAAGCTGGCAAACTATGAGCTCAGGTCGAATAACTCTTAATTCTTGCAACCCAATCACATTGTGTAATAATCCTTGCAAAAGCTGCTGTCTGCTTAACCTCCGCTTGCTACTTCATCATCACTCTGCAACCAAAGAACTCAGAAACTAACTAATTCTATGAGCTTGGTGCAGAAGCTTGCTATACATACCCAGACTGAGATAACTCAAATCTGGCAACCCAATCATATTTCTATCACCAGTCCTTGTGACAGATTTCTACACAACCCCAGCTTGCTACTTCTTTTCTTCTTTAGTTAAAGCCCTCAGTTGCATAAGAACCAGCTAACTCCATAAGCTCATACCAAGGCTGTTGTCATCGTCCTGCCACTTTGTTCCCATTGCTGGGGTAGTCTAAGGGTTTTTAGACAGAGGACTACAGGCCACTGCTGTCACCACTTTGTGTGTTGGCTGTTTATTTCACCCCTAACAGAAAAACAACATGCTCATTACCAGGGATTCGATCCACTACTGCCCTTGTCAGCAGCTAGACATTGAAACCATTCATCCACCGCCTCCACTATACAAAGGTGCTTTTTCTTTAACTTGATATTCTTTCATTCATTCTCTTCTTTCTTTGCTTTAATGTGGAGCACATGTCACCTCTGCAGCTGGCCTCTTCAAATGGTAGCTTGTTTCCAAGCTCTTGGATTCATTCACTTTTTTGCCTAAATGTGAAGCATAGATGTCAACTGCATCTGTTCCTTTACATGATGCCTGTATCCAAGCTTTTACAGTGGCTGTTTATAATGGCGATGCTTTTTTTCATGGTGAAGCTGTCAGCTCCAGACACAACCATCTTTAGTCACTTTTCACGACGTGCTTGGAAGGTGATCTTTAAATGCCCAATACATATATCTCCTATCTATCATCTATCTTGCAGCTCTGCTAACATCACACAAGTTCACCGTACCTAGTCGACAGCTACACCCTGCATCATATAACTAATAACGCTTCTAACCAATATTCCCTGCTCGCTCTGGATTGTCTTATCAGAACCTTGACTATTAAGTTTCTTTCAGGTTAACGAAGAATAAAGTGGTGTCCATAATATTTCATCCTAAATTACATGAGATCGTCGCCATATAAAGGTTCGGCTTTGTTTCTGGGGCCGAAGATGCAGCACAATGAATGATCTAACAGCAGCCAGCGACTCATAGCTGGCTTTTTGCATCTGGGTTAGCGAACCAGAGCTGAGCAATACCTGAAAATATGTCCCTGGAAACAGACTGCACTAGTGTAGTCTGGGTGTGATAATAGGGATCGCAGATGGAAGGCAAACCCGGTACCCAAAAAAGTCTGCTGAAATTGAATATGTCAGTTCAAAAGGTGCAGGTATCGCAACCTTGCTATAAATTACAACACAACGTCCTTTTCAAGATAAACGAGAAAAAAAAAGAAAAAAAATAAGATATATGTTACAATGTTTTATATCTTTTATGAATTCCACGGATTTCATGATTGGGAAACAGAATGAACAGACACTTTCAGCATCTTGCTAAGGATAATATTTTGCATGATTTGAAAAATATTAGTTCATTTCTGAATTTTTAAAATACTAATACAAGGACAACAATAAAACTGGAGCCCAGTAAAAATTGAGAAACATGAAATCTAAAATGCAGGTGTATAAGAGAGTAGTAACTGAGTAGTGAGTCCATTATCATAGACCTGAGAAAACATAAACAGGTATTTTATCTTAATTAATCAAGTAAGGGGAAACTCAAAGTAATCCAACAAAGTAATAAATAATTGTGCGGATGTCTACCTGCTTCCAACACTTGGGCTGAAGGTGTCGTAAATGACTTAACTTAACATTTTTATACAGGTTTAGAAGACTGCAGAGTCTGTAAACAACAAGTTTCTGACATTTTTATATTACTTTGCTGTATGTAATTCAGATGTATTCCATAAAACTAACCATTAAGTGGAGAAGGAAGACTATTGTCTGGTCAGGCAAAATATACTCATCAGACATGTTAGTCAGGGTCAGGCAAAACATACTGGCCAAGACCCTCACCTTGGTTTCCTCATAGTCCTTCCTGGAAATGGGCTGTTTTTATGGCAGCCTGGCTAACAAGGTGAGGTATCTATGGGATCACTGCAGTAGTGAGTGACACACAGATGATGCCAAACATTGCACAACCGCCTGGAGGAACCCGGTCCACCTTTTATCAGCATGCTCGGGATGTGAGGGAAGCTACTGCAACCAAATAGTTAACGTCCATTTCAGGGCGCACAAAAGAGTAAACCTGCTCATTGTGGGCATTCGAAACAAAACAACCATTGAGTGACTAAGTGTTCTTATCATATAAATAAAATACTTCATTAGCACAAGAGAACATTCTTTTTTCTCCTGCTTTACAACCGACTTGCACTTAAATTTGCAATTGTTATCTAATAATTATATCATAAAGATTTAAACAATGAATATTTAAGCAGTTAAGTTAAATATGTAACCATTTTTATACTTTATACCATTTTTATACTAATCTTCAATCTACTCAATTGTAAATGGGTACCTGGCATAAGTTAAGGTATACAAGATAGTGAGGAAGGCACTAGTCAACCTACCTCACAAAAAAAGACACCCTGGTTCAGTGATGCCTCTAATACTTCATCCTCGAAGACTGTCTGCTATTGAAGTACCTTTACTTTTTTATTTCGCTGCCAATGATTTTGTGGCTAACCCTAGTGGTTCCTGAGGCCAAAAGTATAGGGCCACTGCTTCCTTCCATGCATGTTATAAGATGTGACAAAGGAGGGTTGTGCATGGGATTGACAACCTCACCATGCAAAAAAACAATTGCCACAAAACTGAGCTACAAATGATTTGGATGATTTCCTAAAAGCTGGTCAAGGGAGCCAAATGCAGTGTTAGACTTACACTTCACGAATTGATTGACGAGATGAAGAAGAATCATTTTGAGACTTTCAATCATGCAAATAATATGGATCATCTTGTACTTCCGTCATCATCATCATCATTGGCTCTTCTCGTCTTGTCAGACAATAGCAATTGTGCTTTTTGCACGAAAGCCCGGGCAGAAATATAGAGACCATGTGTTGCCAATGCAGTATGGTCCCTCTCTCGGTCTGCCTTGTTTACTCCAAGGGAAAGGTGATTTGGAACAAGGCAAGCTGCAGAAGCTGCCGGATCAGCAGAGCAATGCTCTATCTGTTCGCCTGTCGGGGGTTCATTCCTACACCAGCTGCCAACTAAGGCTAAGGGCCTGGTCTGTCCTGCCACAACACTCAGCTGATGTTGCCTTTCCTTGCTCTAGGATAAGGCATTGTATCCTCTTGCTTGTGCTCCTTCACACATTGTCAGTTTACCTGTTTGGTAGAAGCTGATCAACTTTCAGAATTATCAGAAAGCAGGTTGCACCGCCGTATCTGACAAAACCTGACAAGATACGCCAGTACCTTATCTGCAAGGCTTCAGATGGTTTGAAATCAGAGTTTTCCTTCTCAAAGATGAGTTGCCTTATCTAAGGCTTTCGAGCACCATCTGCTCGAAAGTACTGGTTTTAAGGTGCCAGTGGCTTGCATTCCACCCCTTCTCCCATAAGTCAAATCCGTTCTGCGCTGCAAAGGCCAGGAGTTGGACTTTGTTGTCAGAGGCTATATGAGACGTGCTCCATGGGAGCATTTAGTTGGTGTTGAGAGTTCATCCTCAACCCCACCTTCGGCTATAACAACATTTAGAACCATCTTGTACCTAACATAGACTTTATTTGAAGTATTTACTGTATAGTGGGTATAGCTTCTGGGACATAGAAGAACCAGATCCCTCCCTTGCTGCCTTACATCCCAGAGCTTCATGTCTAATGCCCACGTACAGCTGAGTATATTGAACATTCCACCACCAAACATGAACCTAGTCTCTTTGTTCTAACACTATGTCACTCTACTTGTGCCCTTCTTAAAATAATTCATAGTGAACTCGATATCCTGATTGAATTTGTTCAGAATTAACCCAAGTAACCAAACTCAATAACCTGATTGATTTTGTTCAGAATTAACTCAAATTATAATTGATTGATTTTTTTTCAGGATTGACCCAATTAATCGAACGTGATAGCCTGATTGATTTTGTTAAGAATTAACCCAAATATATTTTTTACTTCCTTTTCTGAATTCCAAGGAAAGGCTATTTATTTGCTCTTTTTTCTCATGACGTGGATGATGTATTATTTCTTAAACTTTTTTTCAAACCCAGGAAGGTTCTCCACACTCTGCAGGTTTTTGGCCTGTGCAAATGATGGGGTGTGCAATGAATGAGCTGGAGAGTCTTCTTTAGAGGGTTTAAACAACACTTTTAGTTATCTCCCATAGTATGCTCTTAGTTTGGCATTGGTCCTATTCTCATCTCTATCGCTCGCACACAAACACACAGAGTTCTCCCAGTATACATAATTTGTTTACTTAATGTGAATGCAAATAATGTGACATTGTATGAAGAATTTCTCGTACTTTAACCAAATGTTGCTTTCATCGAGTATTTATTTAACATAGTTGTTGCTTTATATATAATATAACCATCTTGTAACACTTTAGTGAGTTTGCTCAACACATTTTGTTTTCAGTGTTACTTTTCTAAAGTAGAGGTTTTATGTGGATTTCATTTCAAATTATTTTATTTTCATTGCATCATTCGCTACTGCAGGATGCACCTTCCTCTACTACAATCGGCCAGAATGAGCTGTCTGTGCCGTCATGGCGCCAAGGTCTCAGGAAGACAGGAAGTACTTCCACAGTGTATGAATGGATGGCACAAAACGACAGCAATAACTTACCTCGGTCATCATCAAGCCCACGGCTGACGCTAGATTCTAGATTAGGATCTGTGAGTTTATGTCACAAATATTTAACAGCGGAAAGGTGTTTATTGAGGGGGCAAGGAAAATATTACCACTCTGGAATAAAAATACATATTTAAAGCTGTGTAGATAAAATCAAATTGAGAACATGTCAGATTAAACATTGATGAATTATACAAGATTTCACATAGCTGTGGTGTGCAATCTGCAAAAGGCTAATTTTAGTCTACAGTAATTAGTAGGGCAGTAGTATCAGACCATATAATGGTCTATTGCTACTTATAAGAGAAAGCTGCTCTCATGATATGACCATTTGTAAAAACCAAATAGGCGTTCCAATACTATATCCAGGGATAAGCTGGTCTACAGTGTCTAGAAAAGAGAAGAATTTGAGGCGATTTAATACAGATTTATAAGATAATCAAGGATAAATTAGAAGTATAACAAGTTTTTTAAAGTTCAGATAGCTATGAAAACAAGAGTGCACAGCTACAAATTAATTAAAGAAAGGTTCAGAGTAGATATTAGGAAATATATTCTTGACACTAGGGGTGACGCAAGTTACCATTACGCCAGCTGCACTTACTTTCCCAAATTGTTCAGGTACCCAATTATTTAGGCTGGGTTGACCACAAGATCTGATTTGTGATTGGAAGAATCTCATATTAACTGGGGATTGAACCCGCTGGTCAAGAAAAATATGAGCCCAGCACCATTTTCCTAGTATGCCACATTGGTGTGTTAATAGGATCTTGACTTACTTGACCTAACAATCTAGTGTCAGATTTAGCTAACCCAGGGTTTTTTCTTCTTCGTTCGTTCTCAATCTCCCACTACCAAACCCTGAAAGGGCTTAAGTAGCAGAATGTAGTCCAGAGAATGAAATGTGTTGTCTCGTAGTTTACAGCTTGGCTGTGATATTTGCACCTATCGGCCCAACATATCAGAGTTCAGTAAGCATTTTTTGAGTGCCAAGTTAGCATTCCCTCTTCGATCTCTTCTCCTTAGCCAGTCTGCCCTGTTGCAGCCTGTTATCCAGGATCACCGAGTGGAGGTGTAGAAGGGTCTTGGCAGCTCTGGTTCGCTGGCCCTGACGCTAGCAGTCAGCTATGGGTCGCTGACCACTGCAGCTCAGCATCTTGATCCCCGATGAATTTGATACACAGGAAAGATATTTTCTCACCTCATTAGCAAGTAGTAAAATAACCCAGGGTTTGATTGCAGCAAATTTCTAGACACCCCTTGAAGAAGTCCATTTTAATTTTAATTGCAGTGTGGGGTGCATGTTAGCCTGACCCAGTTACAATGGTTACAATCAAATCAATTTACTAGTGGAATTAGAGATCAGATCTCAATTCTAAGTAAATGTTCCCAATGCATTAGCAACACAATACCTCTGGCAGCAAACGCCCAGCTCCTGGCCTCTTTGTAGCGAGACTGTGAGTCTTTGGCTCCCTTAAATCAGAATGCTCTAGCTAAGCCATGTATTCTAATTCATCTAGGAGAAGTAAACTGGCTGCAAACCACCTGTAAAATAGTCCAATTTTAGGGAGAGTTAACCCAAGAATAAAAAGACTTACCGACAACAAATGTGCCAGCATAATTTACTCTAAAACAAGGTTTTGCAACTGGGGTGAGGACGTGTGTATCAATTAAGAAGAAATAAAGCGGGGGCTCACCCTAGTTAAATGTGTCGCTGTGGTCGAGAGGTAAGGCACTTGCCTCTTACGGCAATGAATGCAAACGGTGTGGATTCGAGCCCCACAGGTTTCAAGCAGCCAGGGTGTCTGCATCCTGAATTACCTCCAGTCATCTTGACTTATGTCTTGCCACTGGCCCAAGGTAGTTCGGGACCAGAGAGTTAGGTTGTTGACTAGCGTAGCACCTTCCTCACTATAATCCAAATACAGCACAAGTTACATCATCAGGACAAAAACTGTCTGATGGTATCGCCATCATCACTTGCCATAGGCAACTAACATAGGTCATCAATTCACAGCACATTCACAATGCCAACTCGTCCATATGCACATGCTTAACTAATGATAGGCCCCAGTCTTACTTAGGACATGTAATGCTGTAATATTATGCACCAATTCTAACCCACTGACACTTAACTATAACAGTCATCTATTGAAAATATGATCATGCCTCGATTTAGTGTAAATGTTTTTCTTTTAAAATCTGTGTATTCTTATTTAGTTTTCTTTATTGATACCCAAAGTATGTGGGTTTTTTTTTGGTCTTTGTTGTGTTTCAGAATGTCACTTCAGCTTTATGTTTTAGTATTTGTGGCATTTTTGAATGACATACAGTGGGGTTCATTTTACAGTTCATTTTTATTACATAGTTCTTTCAATTCCTTTTTTATTCTTCTATCAATATGTCTTTTACATTTCTTTTTTGTCATTTTTGTAGCATTCCTGTTTGTTTACAGAACACTTTTCGCACCTAGCTGTAATGTTGTTATTTTGCATTCAACATTTAAATTCTTACAGGCATACACTGTTGAGCTGCTGTGTATATACATGTTATAGAATGGGCGTATGTATATGTGAATTCATTTATATATATCTACATGTGTGTGTGCTTGCGTGTTTGTGTGAATGCGATAGAGATATTGAAAACGGAAAAGTTGATATAGCAGCGTCTAAAAGTAGTTGTTGTTCGGAGCAACTCGTACCGAGTTCTTTGTTCTTGATTATGTATAGTAGGAAGTAGTGCGTTACAGTGGCTATTGTTATATCTCGAGTCGTACTCAAGAAGGCGAGCCTGCCTGGCTGTAATTAAATCTTTGACTTCTGAGAACGCTAACCACCAATGCCTACTGATTCCTACCTCGTTGGCAGGCTGGTGTAACACAGCATTTGTCCAGAGGCACAACATGGACATTAGGTGGGGGTTTTGGCTATTATATTTCATCTGACCCTGACATTAGCTTTGGTACTCGTCTTAGAGTGGTAATGTAATGTACATGTTCAGTGAATTATGATTGTCTTGCATTTCTGTAACCATCTGCATGGACGTTCATTGTGTTGTCTATGTTTTGTTTTTGGTTAAATAATGTATTGAACAGATGTATGGTGTAAGTGGAAACAGAACTGTATGTTTACATAAATTTGTGAGTGAAATCTGAGTTTGCAGTGTCTATTCGGTGAGAATAAACTTTAAAACATTTAAAATAGCATTTTCTTATAAGAAATCAATACCAGTGCTTTAAATGAAAACCTCAATTCATCCTTTTTTTTTCCAAAATTTACTGAGAAAAAGTGCCACATAATTGTACCATCTTTTGACATTGTCTCCATCGTATGTTCCAGTCTCTGTTGTGTTCCATACATGCCCCACCCACAGCACCTACAAAGATTTATATAGAAAAAAGTCTTTTTAGCCTGTGTAGCTACTTGTGCACCATATTTTTGTTTCAAATCTGGAGTCTGCTGCTGTGGCACCTACCCTGCAGGCACTCTGTGGAACTGCAATACATCACGTATGATGTTGTATGCTGAACTTTGACTGATGTTCAGAATTGCAGGTGTTTTATTCATAGTTACTGTGATTTTTCTTCATGATGCGTTCAACTGCTGCACCCTACTCTTGTGACACTACACGGTGTGCCTGATCTGGTCAAGAACAGTATGTCACAGAACTCATACTGTTTCAGAACTTCCTACTCCCACATATGCACTTGCTGGAGAGACAGACGTGCATCACAGTACTAAACCTTAATTTGTCTATGAATTTTGATAGATTTCACTTCTTTGCTGCTCAAACAACATAGCAGAATGCTGCTCCTCTTTGGTGTGTATGTTATTAGTTTTGCAACAATCTTTAAAACGTGTCCTAGGCTATATGTCACACATCATTCTTCCAGTATTCAGCCACGTTGATTGCCCTGTCACTGGCACTCATCAGGTTATCCATGCTACAAGTCTCCGGGAGGTTTGGTCAGATCATCAGATGGTCCTGGATACTATTTCTCGCATGTATTTTCTATTTTGTCTCCTGACAATGTGCGGCATAGGATAGCGTGCGGTCCAACTTTACTCCCAAGTATTTGGGGGCCATGCTGTGTTCTAGATCCTGTCCTTGCCATTTGATCTGCAACTTTCTGTTCACTTCTCTGTTTCTGAGATGGTAGGCACATACTTGAGTTTTGCTGAGGTTTGGTTTGAGGTGATTTTTTTGGTAATATAGAGCAAGGGCAATTGTCAGTTTCTGTTCGACTTCTTCGAAGCCTGTTTCCTGGACAGCTACTGCTGTATCATCGGCATATATGAATTTTGTCTCATCTGTATCTATAAGTTGATCGTTGGTGTATATATTATATAGCATAGGTGCCAGTCCATTTTTTTTGGTTTCACCATCTACTTTTTTTTACCCCCCCCCAAAGGAACGTAGAATCACCTATTCTGCAGGAAACATTTAATGAGGTTTGTGAGACGCCAGTCCTTTGTCATGAAGTGTAGCTTAGCAAACAACTTCTGGTGGTTTTTGGTGTTATAAGCTGCTCTTAAGTATAAAAAATGTTACTCCTGTGATCTGTTTACGTTCGTACCCGTCTTAGATCAGTTATGCCAGGTTAAGAATCTGGCTGCAGCATCTTCTTCCAGGCCTGAAGCCTGCTTGCTCTATGAGCGGGGGGGGGATACGGTTCAGGAATATTTTTTCAAATACTTTATACTGATGGCACAGTAGTTGAACCGGTCGGAAGTTCTTAGGCTCTTTAAATAGCTACTATGATATAATTAACCTTGTCTGCACAGTGATACCATCTGCAGGACGTCCTTAGCAACGATACTGTCAACATATGACAATTACTCAGTATTTCAAATTCCTTACGCAATTTTAAGGTTGTCATTTGAAGCACTCTTTTTATTTATTTTATTTGAAGATGATTACAATGTATTGTTAGTCACTCCTGTTTTTGCTCGATGAGGATAATAGGTCCAGCACTTCAGTTGACCACTAATGAGAAGCCTGTGTCACTGCATTTTGTGTGTTCTTTCACTACAAAAAAGGGATTCGTTTATAAGGGAATTTGGTAACTGAACAGCTCTAGAGGAGCTATTGTCATCTAGAAGGATCAGGGTCCAGCTCCAGAGTGCCTATTACTAGCATTTCTTTTCTATTATTCTATGAAAATATTTTCTGATTGTCTTTGCAGTCTTATTTTCTACTAGCATACTTTGTTTGCAATTGACTTGTCTCTGAGTTAAACCCATTTTCTTATTTAATTACCGTTCCAAGTAAACCATTAAAAAAAATTTCTTGCAGGTTCAAGAAAACTTAGCCCGTGGTCGTTTGTCCAGTACAGGCTCCATCACGGCAGCAGCTACAACAGCACCCACTGCCTCTACTACAGAGACAGAAGCCAAGCCAGGGGACAGGTTTGTCATGCATAGTTTCATGTATATATTTTGTCTAGTGCTTGTATTTTTTCATTTGGTCCTTCCTTTAACTAGTTGTGTTACGAAAAAGTTGTTCTGTTTCTTCCATTGCTGCCACATACTAAGATATAAATTGACATAATCTTTTAAAATTTATTACCATCTTTTTTTTTCTTTAGAAGATTATATTAATATATTTTTTTAATCAGTTAAATTTAGAGAAACACACAGCTGCTGTTAGTGGAACACAACAAATTGTATGATATATCATAAAGTCAATGACAAATCTGATGATTTCTTTCAGTGAGTTCCTTAGGCAGCATAGAACCATATATTGTAGGAGGTACATTTGTCACTTGTGTTCTCTTTCTTGTTCCTACTGACCACTTTCTTTAATTTTTTTTTTCTATACAATGTAATCCTGGTAAAAGAGAAATAAATACTTAATATTTATCTTCTTCATACACAACTTATTAAGAAATTAAAAACAATATTAGAATGAAAGAAAGGAAAGGGACCTAAGGGGTTATAAAAGATCATACAGGTAAGATGAGTGAGCAAGTCCGGGTAGCAGTGAAGTTAGGTATGATAAACCTATCATACCATTAAGCTTACTCTTTTTGATTTTTTAACTGCCAAGGAATTTTTAACGTGCCCAACACTGAACACAGGAGTCTGCTCTCACTACCTAGTTATCAGGGGAATTTTTATCAGAAGTTCCACGTGAAAAAAATCACGGTCACCACCGTGATTCGAACACGCAACTTCCTGCACCCGAGGTAGACACCTTACCTTGAGACCACTGAGTGGCCTCCTGGAAACAGGGTTGTCTCTAGTCTATAACACCCTGTGTACAAACTACTAACATACAATGAGTTTAGTTAATATAAAATATGTTTAGTAGTGCCAACAATCACAGAGACAAGGTGCACTCTGAACTTTCTTCTTCGATGTTCATTCTGAAAAGCACTTTGTGTCATTTACAATGATGCTGCAATACCTGTGTCTTTCAGTCCGACACATCCGGTAACATCTGGGTAAACATTTATAACAAACAGAAATTGAAGTAATAGACAGACTGGATATACTATTTTATAAGCCATTATTTTAGATAGTTACTTAACAGGATATATGCACTCCTCTTCTACCAATGGGTGTGATGGTCTGATCTTCTTTTTCTAATAGATGATAGTTTCTACATGATGTGGTAGCTGGCCCCATCCCCAACACTCGTTAGTCACTTTACATGATGACTGACCAGTTACAGTGTTACGATTCTTAGCTCCCTATTTAGTCCCAGGTAATATTTTAGGAGATATATCCATAAACCTCTGGTTAAGATGGTACGGTACAGAGTAATCATGGGACCACAGCCAATCTCGAAACTAAATGTAGATAATGACATAAAGAAGTGTGTGTCTCTGGCATGGTGAACACAAGAACTAAAAACAGCAGCCAATGTTCTCCCAAAAAGGTTTTCATCAGTTACAAAAGACAACACAAATAAGAATAGTGAACTATTCTCAATGACCACGGTCAATACATATAAGCACAGGAAAGTATCCTCCACTCTGGTCCTAACCGGAATAAATAAGGCAACTTTCCATCCTTCTATCCGTTAGGACCAACATAGTAGATATCATTCTATATCCCTATTCATTCTTGTTGTTGTCTAGGCTGCTTAATAAATCTAATTTGTATTGCCCTTTGTGATGAAAACCTCTTGAATCTTTTGGTCATAACTTTGGTTGCTTATTTTTTTATTTGTAACCACACTGAACCGATTCAAACTTGTTTACGTTATTATTGTACACAAAAATTGAGGTTGTAAGGTGAAAGTTGATGCCCAGACCTTTTAAGCATTTATAAATATTTCTGGCAATGTCATTTTGTTTCTTGTGGTCTATCCCTCAGTAACAGCTTAATAATTTTGTGAACTTCTGTTTATGTTGTTCTGATATGAAACATCTCCTTGTGTAATTTCTGCTTTCATCTTCATGCTCTGTCATTCCATTTGTTGGAACAAAGGTCCGATACTTGATTTAGCTTATCCTAACCATCTCATAACATAGTCTGATTCCAATCCATGTATAATGTTGTTTCATACATGTTTTTACATGACTAGGTTGCCAGCCCTATGTACAATCCTCTTTAGTCACCTTTTACTATATGCCTAGCACAACCCGCTGTGGTAGGAAAGGAGTTGTATATATTTCTAGTTTCTGCCCTGGGTGGGAAGGAAAGGCAAGAGATCCTCCGCACTAGAATTCGCAAGAGCTAATCGCTCAGGGAAGTGGATTAATAAGAAGGACAAGACTACATGCTCAGCAGGTTACAGCAGTTCTAATCTTTCCACCACATGGACAGCTCATATCACCATTATAATTTCTATTTAAAAAACACAATTAAACCAGCTGGGTTAATAGATACAGAATTTGATACTAGGATATTGATATACATGATGAAATATAAGACCCAGTATGTGAATAGTATCGAACAGTCAGTATCAGGATTCACATTACCAAACTTATGATGAGAACAATTATATTTGCTTCAAGATGAAACCAAAAAATACCTACATTCATTAGAATAGCTTGGATTTATAGAAGTAAAACGAACAACAGTTAGGTGTGTGTGTATTTAAAAAAAAAAAAATATATATATATACATACATACAGACACGCGTGCGCGCGCACATACACACAAATTATTGCACTCTTCTCTTTACTGTTCGGGAGGCCCAGTAAATTGTCTTGCTCACCACAAATAACCCTGGGCTCATAGTTCCCATCCCACCCTACTGTTAAGAGTATCATGCTTAGAAAAATAGGTGCTGAATCTTAAGCATTTACATGCTTATAAGACCACAATGGTAATGTGTAAAATGCCCAACTAAAACTGCACTAAATTTGTATAGAATGCACATGATTTAAAGAGCAGAAGAAACCAAGCTTCTTAAACCTAACATCATTAACAAAGTACCAATCATGCCGGAAAGAGAGCCATTGGAAGAGGTGGATACTTTTATCTATTTGGGCAGCATAATTGACATGTCAGGAGATGCAGATGTAAGGATCAGAATTGGAAAGCCAAGCGGGGCATTCCAGACACTAAACATATGGAGATCCAGAGAAATCAAGATTCACACAAAGTTAGAATATTCACTGCCAGTGTCAAGTCCTGCTGCTGAATAGAGTGGAGACATAGTGAACGACCAAGGCCATACAAGAAGGACTCCAGTCCTTCGCTCATAGATTACTACAATGGATAATGAGCATTAAATGCAAGACATAGTGAGGAATGAAGACATATGGGAAATGAGAGAGACAAAATGAGCAGGCCAGGACTATGTATACTGGCAAGATGTTGTCAATGGCCTATGCACCAGATTTGCACAGGCTTTGGTTGATTGATTGAAGATAGTGAATCGACTTGAAAATTATGCTAAATTTTCACTTCTGCTAGAACATTTCCAGTTTTTGAAGAGTTTCATAGCTTTGCTTGGCTTTGTTCGTTCTCAATCTCCCGCTACCAAACCCTGAAAGGGCTTAAGTAGCAGAATGTAGTCCAAAGAGCGGAATGCGCTGTGTCATAGTTTACAGCTTGACTGCGATATTTGCACTTTTCAGTCCAACACATCCGACTTCAGCAAGCATTTTTTGAGTAACCGGTTAGCATTCCCTCTTAGCATTCCATGATCACCACCTGTAGGTGTAGAAGGGTCTTGGCAGCTCTGGTTTGCTGACCCTGACGCTAGCAGTCAGCTATGGATCGCTGAACACTGCAGCTCATGCGCTACTCAGCATCTTGATCCCATTTCATAGCTTAAAGTGAATGCCAGATCCCAAGTATATCAGACCTACCTGTTTATCTAATTATACGTACAAGTCTTTGCAGCAGCATCAACAGTAGCTAGAATTCTTTAATTTAGTTACAGACAATTACATAGATAGAGCAAAATTGAAAGTTGGTAAATTATACCTACATAAAACATTTTTGCCTGTCAGAAATTCTTTCAATGATTTAAGAGATTTATAAAGTTTAAATGTTAGAATTTTATTAACTTTGTTTCTTTATTTTGTCCTTTGTTGATGTAACCATTTATGCATGTGGTAATCCTAACCTTCACAATACAATCTATTCAATTTGGTTTATCTGAATATGTTTCATGTCTTTAATAGATGTAACATACACTAACTTTGTATTACTCTGAACAATTTTTTATAACATGAGGTGAAAGGGATTTATATCATTTGATCTGGCCTAGGTTCAAAGAAAACACAATGAACTTTGAAAATAGGCTATATTAATAAGTTTTAAAAAAAAACATGCACTGTTGCTATGTCATTCTTATCATTAGTTGCATTTATTTTCATAATCTTTATCTTTTCTCTGTGTATTATCAATCTCAATTTCTATAACCTCTCATCGAGTGTAACAAATTATCACTGGCTGAAAATCCAATTTACTGTGTCTTATGTGGAGAATCATTTAGGTAACATCTGGCATCTAAATGTAAACTAGTCTATATGTACAGGTTCAACTGAGCCCTCCAAACACATTTCATATTTGAAAATAAATTAAGGATAACAAGTATAATTCAGATTCTGAGTCAAAACAAAAACCTGAATGAAACCTACATTACAACCAAAAGACCTTCATCAGAGACAAAGGACAACACAAATGAAAACAGCTGACAAATTATGAGAGTAATATTGAACACAGTAGGAGACTCAACTTAAGAGTGAGGAAATAACCAGGCAAGCCAAGAATGTTTGAAAAATAAAAAAGAATCGTTGAGGACCAGATAGAGAATAAGACTAAACAAGAAATGACCAGATGATAATACATATACATACAACATAATTGTATGCCTAATTATTAAGAAAATAAATTAATAAGCTGAGAAACTTTTGCTGATAGTTAGTTGCCCATTGCAAGCGATGATGGTGACATGATGGTGTCTGCCTGGAATGCATTGCCAGGGGAGGTAGTGGAGGCAGGGACAGTTAATGCATTTAAGAATAAACTGGATGCGCATAGGTTTTAGAGCAAGGTGATGTAAATGTAACTGGTTGTATACAGACTCTGCAGGGTCTTCTAAACCAGTATAAAGATGTTAAGTTATGATCAGACTGTTTTGCCTTCTTGATGTAACTTTGCTGTATTTGGATTATAGTGAGGAAGAAACTGGGCTGGCCATCAACCTCACTCTCTTAGACCAGTGGCAAGATGATAAGTTGAGATGACTGGAGGGAATTCAGTATGCAGACACTCTGGACACCCACCAAACCACCCCCCATGACCAGGGGATGCTTGAAACCTACTGGACTCGATCCCCCGCCATTTCCGTTTCTTGCTTTGAGAGAAGCGAGTGCATTACCTCTCCACCACAGCCAATATTCATAGCGTCTCAGTCTTTTTAGACCAGGCGCGTAGCGCCCTGTGAGTAGCCTCTCAAGGCGCAAGTCTGTACGCTGAATATGGAGACCCTGCACTGCTCAAACTGCAGGATCCCCCTCTCAGCCTCACTGGTGTAATCCAAAGGAATGCAAAGCATGACAATTTAGCACCAGCTCAGCTGCAGGACCTGCCGGAATGCGTTTGCAATTTTGAAACCATCCGTCTTAGGTGCTACCACTCAGGATTTTCTGTCTGGGTTTACTCCCGTAGCCTAACGAGCTTTGTCTACCCAGCTTCGTCTACCCGGGCTTAAAGTCAGAGTTTACCTTCTCTTAGATTGGCTGCCAACCAAGGCTAATGAGCCCAATCTGCCTGCCCAGTTATACCCCCGGGTACTCGGTCGCACCGCACAGCAGGCTGTGTAAGAAACATGGGCCCCCTCATGAAGGTGCTGTTGGGAACACAATGTAGGAGAGGCCATTGGCATGGAAACTCCTGCCTGGCAAGCCAAACAGTGAATCCAGCTGTGATCTCTACACCTGGATATATACACCACAGCGATATAAGTTGGTGATAAATGCACCCGACAAAAAATTATGTAGAAGTGACACTTTGGTCCTTTTATCAGTATCAACTATATCCATTTGTCAGTGACAACTATGTCCAGTGATAGATCTACCCTAAAATAATGACAGCACCATTATCTTCAAGCTATGTGAACATTGTCTGAGAATGTGCTTGAAAAAGGACCTGTGTTCTGGCAGTACCAAACTGTAACCTTCCTGATCAAATTAAAACAGGGTTTTATTTCAGTGAATGTGCTGACAGCGGCCAATGATTCATACCTGGCTGCTTCCATCAGGGTCAGTGAACCACAGCTGACCAGACCTTATTCCGAATACAAGCGACGGCCCTGGAAAAAGGCTGTACTAGTGTAGTCTGGTTAAGAAAATAGGGATCCCAGTAGGAAGGCAAACTCGGTGCCCAAAAAAGCCAGCTGAAATAGGATGTCAGACCGAAAGGCACGAATATTGCATCCTCGCTGTAACGTATGACACAATGTCCTTTTCAGGGCGA
Organism: Ariolimax columbianus; assembly: GCA_036924085.1. Classification (NCBI taxonomy): domain Eukaryota; kingdom Metazoa; phylum Mollusca; class Gastropoda; order Stylommatophora; family Arionidae; genus Ariolimax; species Ariolimax columbianus. The sequence goes on from JAVGWX010000011.1 coordinate 61,794,656, forward strand.
AAGTTGAAGAAGAAGAAGAAATTAAAACAGATAGATTTGTTAGTATCTGGTAAATCTCGCTGCTATGTTTCTTTTCTTTCATTTAACATCTTGATTTGACAAATAACTCTTCAACACAAACAACAGACCTATCAAGCATAGCATAACAAGCAGAATTCTACATTTAATTTATAATGCCATTTTGTTGATTTTAAAAGTAGTTGTAGTTCTTTATATGTCCACTGTATGTCCATTATATGTCAGAATATCACATTGTATGCTGTTAGTATAAATGCAGGTATGTAAAATGTAGGACTGAAGTTTCTTATGCAGTGTGAATTACACTTGATACTTATATTCATTTTTATAGAATTTCAGTAGAAACTTGTCTTTATGTACAGGTTGAGTATCACTTGTCCTAAATGCGAGGGGTCTCCGATATCTAAGATTTAAGTGTTTTTTTTTCTTTAGTCTTTTTTAAGTATTAGTATTCAGTATACCTATATAATCAACAACGGTCTCCCACCGGTCGGCTGGAGGCGTGAGAGGGGCCATCCCCGTTCTACATAGCTCTGATAGATAGCAGTCTCTCCTTTGGCAGTGAACGAGGTTTGGCTACAAGCCTTAGCAGTTGGACATGTTAATGGTCGATTGACGCAACAGGCCCTAAATGCCTAGGCGAACATTATTATTATATAATCAGCTAACAAGCGTACTTTGAAACCTAATTGCCACGCAAGCAGGGCCTCAAAGCAAGAGGACAATTTTTATTTTTTTAAAAATAAGATTGATCGATGCTAAAGAAACACTGCAGAGGCATGGACTGAAAATAACTGTTCACCTAAGCATATGAAAGAAGGTTGGACCTCCCCTTTACACAACACCACATAAGATGGCTTATGGGATACCTATTTAATGAGAGAGCTTGACCATGGTAACAGTAGCGAGCCTACTCCTTCAATACACAATTGGGATCTCCATCTTTAGGTTTAGGCAGTGTTCTTCTGTTTTTCATGAACTTCTGGTCATCCCTTTCAGCATATAACTTTTACAATTTTTTACACGGACACCTTTATCCAATAACTTGACCTCTTGTTCTGTAGCGTAACGATTGAGTGTTCTTGTTCTTATCACTGTTCTTGCATGGGTATCTGCAGGTCTCTGAAATTTTCAACATAATATTTTCACCACACAACAGAGCACACCTGAACCTCTTTAGAGTTGTCTGGACTTTTCCAATTGTTACTCCATGCCATCTAAAGTATTCACATAGCATATATTATTGTCAGCGATGAAGTGCTGGAAATTTCTTTGTACTAGATATAAGTATTTTCTGAGGAGTGAGAATATCAGTTCCCTTCTTTGTTGCCTTGTCTTCCTTAACTAAGTCAGGTACAAATTTATGGTTGGGTAAACTGGAGAATATGTGGATCTACTGTCCTGGCTATTCTGGGGTCTCACAAGCTGGCCTCAGAGACACCTGCAGTAGGGACATTGGCACTGGATAGAGGTGATATTTTGAATTTGATCAGTGACTGCTGTTTTGATGAATCAGGGGTGCATAGATTGCAGCATTTTGAAATCCAGCAGCAAGGGACACTTGAGATAACGAGGCAGGAATGTGTACAACCAGAGAGCTACAGGAACCATCAATTTCTACACTCTTGACCATTTGCTGAGAGGGGCTAGCACCTATGGATCTGCCCGGAATGTATTGATGCCGATTCATTACAAATCAGACCAAACTGGAGAATGCCAGAATCTGTGAATTGAATCCAAGAACATAGCAGCGAGATTTACCACATACCAACAAATCTATCCGTTTTAATTTCTTCTTTTTCTTCACCTTTCGTCCTGAAAAGGACATTGTGTCATAGTTTACAGCGAGGATGCAGGAGAAAAAAGTTAAAATAATGTTATCGGTTTTTTTTTAAATCTTGGGGTTTTTCAATGGTAAGTGATGTTCAACCTGTTATAGTATTTCAAGCTTGAATCAGTAATGCGACATTTGGCTTTAGTAGATGTACAAAGTAACATTTGGTTGAAGATCTAGACATATTTTCATTAGTTTAGTTTTCAGCTTGAGTACTGCACGAGACAATGCTATCACTACTAATGCATGTAGTATTTGTTTTCTCTTTATTTTTTTACCCCATTACCACCCTACCCATACTCCACCAAAATGCTCATAAACAATCTCCGGCTACTGATGGTCCGCTGCTGCAAACAGAAACAGTTACACATTTGGTCAGAGCTACAGCAGCTACAGGAGCAGCTATGGAGGTCGGACAAGCAGCTATCTGTCCAGCTATCAGCAGAGACATGCCCAGCTGAACACAGAACCAGGGAAACATGAGCCGAGTCGGTTGCAAGACCGCTTCTCTGTTAGCGGGATGACCACCACGGCGTCCGACGCTGCTCCCTCCCCCATTCATGCCAATGCTTCCATCACTACCACTACTAGCACCTCTACTACCAATTCAGTATTGAGAAGGTGTGTGCTTCTAATATTACTATGTTACTACGTACTGCAATGTGACTTTTGTTTTCTTAGAAGCATTTGATTGGCAGCATCGTTAGCAGAACAGTTAAAGCATTTCTGATTCGAAGCAGAAGCATAACTTGGCCACAGATATGTATAATTCTCAGTTCAGTTCATTCCGTGATCTCTAAGATTGTCGGGCCACCCCTGCTGACTACTCCACAATTCTGTGCCACTCCTCTGTCTGTGGTTGCTTTTTGTGCCTCCTTGGGTCGTAGAGTTAGCCCATTCATGGATTTTTTGTCTTCCCATCATTCTCTCGGACCTACCCGCCTTTGCTTGTTTTGTACTGCGTCCTGTAGTATTGTATTTGCAAGTCGCTTGGACCTCAAGATGTAGCCATACCAAGTTAGCTTTCGTCATTTGATCGTTGTAAGTAGGTCATCATAAAGTCCACTTGCATTCTTGATTCTTCATCATATTTTATAATTTGTGATACAGTCTTTGCAGGTGACATTTAGGAGTTTTCTGAAAATCTCCATGGCCTGGATTCTTCTCTGGAGGTTTGTTGTAATCGCCCATGTATAATCGAAAGAACCCGTGAGCACATTAGTCTGACCTGAATGGCGAGGGAGAGTCATTTATCTTTCCATATCAGTTTCAATCGAGCAAGAGCTGCTATTGTCTGTGCTATTCTGGCCAGGACCTCTGGTTTTGATCCTTTATCACTGAGGAAAGTATCCATCCTTGTCTTACGCTGAAGGATGTCCAGAATCATTCACCAATTTTTCCATCCACAAAGACTGTGCTTGTTGCCTTTTCATTCAGATTCTCGCTAACTCTCACAATATTACTGTTGATGTTATATATCTTCATATCTAATTTTACCTAGCTATAAAAATTAGTACCTGGCTGCTTTGAGTTAGGGAGGCAAGTCAGCTAGGAAGGGAACCCCCCATGTCATGAGGTGAAAGGCCTAGAACAATGAAGTTTCTAACACTTCATCACTAAACAGCAGTGTCTCATATGGGACAGCCTTTACATTTTCAGAAACATATTTTAAACAGTTGATCTTCATGAGTTAAAATGTCATATGTAGGTATTCGTTTCTATGCAGCGGAAAAGAGTAGTACCAGGGTAGACATTTGTTCAGAACAAACAGTAGAAACATGTACAAACTGGGGCTAGCATAGATGATTAGGCTTGAGAAATATGCTTCCTTTCAAAACTTACATCCAGTTCATGTCACGTGTTTGACTTCATTACATATGTTTTACCTGTTCTGCTAACCCTGCAAAGCCAATTTGGGATCATTGTGTCTTTAAGAAATATAAAACTTTTGAATTTGTGAAATTGTGTTATTGCAGCATCAAATCAGCAATATGTGGGTGTCACTTTGATTTCTTTTTTGTGCTCTCTTCAAAATCTGGCAGACTCACTACAAATTAATTCTTTTGTGCATGATCTGATGCATATGTGTGTGTTTTTTTTAAGTTCCAAGAAGAAGTCATGGAAATTGTAGGTTTCTATTTCATTGTTATGGGGAAAACATCAGATCCATTCTAAGAGTGCCAGGAAAGTTGATTTGCTTATTTTCTCAGAGCTACTATATATATTTTTCTTGGGGCAGGCCAGGTAATAGAAAGCAGAGGTGTTCTGGAGGGCTACAAAGTAAAGCTACACAGCTCACAACCCAAACATGTCTATGTTTGGATTCAGCAAGGTAGTGTCACTAGGGCAAGTAAACCCATTTTAAAAAGTATACTGAAGTCAAATGCACTGTGCCATTAGGTGCAAAACTCAGTACAAGATACTTCGCCTTAGGAAATTCAGTGAAACTGCATTTAAAAATGCACTTGTTTTCACTTTTTTTTTTTATTACGCTGCAGTTTTCTTCGCAACCTTATTCTGTTTGTTTTTTTTTTCTTCTCCATTTCGTCCCTTGCATGGCATTTGACCACAACTACATAAGGCTGTTTAAAGGAAGCCTGTATCCAAGTAGTTTGTGTGCTCTTTCAGTGGTGGTTTCTTCTGCATTTTCTTTTACATGAGGTTACTAGATTCAAGTACAACTATCTTTAGCTGCCTTGTATGACATACAGGGAGATGTAGTGGGCCAATTTATTCCAACTCCATTAAGGGGAATCCTGTTTAGTGGTCCTGTTAGTGTATGTAAACTTCTTGCTGTCACATACAGTTTTCCACTTGACCTTAATGATGCGCACATTGTTCCTAGCACGTTGTGGTTTGTTTTTGTTTGGGTTTTTTTTAGATTGGATCTTGTTATTTTGAATCTCTTGATTCACAGCAATTTCTGAATGTGATATATTTTATAGTATGATTTAGTTAACCCTTTAATAGAAATGAATAACTTCACCAGAAAGTAGTCAGAAGTCAATAGCTTCACCAGAAAGTAGTCAGAAGTCAATAGCTTCACCACAAAGTAGATGGTAGACTACTAACATAATATTTAGTAAATTCATAAAAGCAAGGAAGGTAATAGTTGCCACCAAGAATATAGCCTGTTCTGCTATTGTCAAATGTTTAGAACAGTCAGAAATTACCCCTCAAGTGCTCCTTACTGAGGAGGAAAGAACAGGGCTACTACATCCTCTTCATGTACATTGGAGAAGGTGGCAAATGAAAGTTTTTCATATTGGCAAATACAGATTTTTCATGGAGTTTGCAACTTCATGTACAGTAAATTGTATACATGTCAACTTGTTCAAGATGAAAACCCATTGAACAAGGGGTTTCAGATTAAAACCTTAATAGTGGGATAGAAATTAGAACAACCATGCCTTTGTATTGTAGCATGTTGATATGGTTGCTAAGGATGTCAAGAATGCCCTGCACGTGCCACCATGGTACAGATGAACAACATGATGTCATAATTGCGGTTAAAAGATGGCTACCCCATTATTTACATGCACCAAAGAGGAGCAACATTCTCTTATCTATTTTTCGTTAGCAACAAAGGGACAAAATCTATATGAAGGTCCAGTATGGTCATGCATGCCTTTCACTCCAGCAAGTGTATGAGTGAAGGAAGTTCCAAAATGTGAGTTCTGTGACAGACTGTTCATGACTGGATCAGGCACACCAAGTACTGAACTCAGAGTCGATTGCAATCGTTGGCCGCCTCGTAAAGGAAAATCACTGATTGACTGTGAATGAAATTGCTGCACATCTGGACATTAGCCAAGGTTCAGCACACCACATCATCTATGATGTCCTACAATACTACAAAGTGTCTGCAAGGCGTGTACCACGGCAACTTACTCCAGAAATGAAACAACAATGCGTTGATGTTTGTCAGGAACTTTTCCGGCAATTTGAAGCAGAAGGTGATGGTTTCATAGCAATGGGAAAAAAACATGAAAAAAAACTTGTAAAAGTTGATTAAGGTTGAGTTTAATCAAAATTTAAAAATGGGTATGGTCAGATACCGCACCGAGACGAGAACACAAACAAAACCTACGTTACGACCAATAGGCCTTCATCAGGGACAACAATACTGAACTAACAAATCAACATATAAGAAAAAATGGTCAACTCATCTGTTTCTGATAGTAGACCCAGTCTGTCTAAGCAACCGGTTGGGTCAGATGCTTGATTGAAACTGAATCGGAGCGATCAGACACAAAGTGGCCAGGAGAGCGCCAGCAATGTGGGGGAATGTGTCGGATAAGCCAATGGTGGCCAAATAGTGGTCCAGATGGGAAAACAAAGAGAAGACAATATAAGCCGGGAGGGCGTGAGATTGATATGGGGGGGGGCAAAGGAAGACAAATATATGGGGGCCAGTGTAAGGGTTTAAGAAAGGGTTTCCTAGCAAGAATTGTTGCTGGAGATGAAACCTGTGTACACTACCACAAGCCTAAAATGAAGAGAGCGAGCAAGGAATGGCACTATCCCTCTTCACTGAAACCGAAGAAGTTTAGCACGCAGCAATCTGCAGGGAAAGTTATGCTGACTTTCTTTTGGGATGAATGAGGCATTATTTTAGAGCACTACATGCCCAGGGGGAACACTGTCACCAATGCAACGTATACAGATCTTTTCAGGAATCATCTTCAACCCGCAATCAAATCCAAACGCTGTGGACTTCTGAGGAAAGGTTTCATTTTGCAACATGACAATGCTCGACCTCATACTGTGTGTGTAACGGCTGCAATCATCGATGACCTCCACTTTCAGTGTCTACCACATCCGCTATACTCACCAGACCTAGCTCCAAGTGATTTCTACACCTTTGGATGACTAAAAGAGGCAAAGGGAGAAAAGACTTTCTGGTCTGATTAAGAGGTCCAGCAGGTGGTGCATGAGTGGTTATATACGCGACCAAGAGAATTCTTTTCTACAGGAATCCATACACTTTATAGTCGCTGGGGGACATTTCGAATGCAATGGTAATGTCGAAAAGTGATACTGCTAATGATAAATTTGCCAAGATACATATTTAAGGTTTTCATTTGAAGCCTTATATATACATAAGGTGACTAAATAAGGTTGTTCATGGAGCTACCATTCTCATCGTGTAAAACCAATACTATTGAAACCTTCAATGTAAATGCTCAGATACAGGTTTTCAGTAGTGATGGTCGGGGTGCAGATGTTCGTGGCAGCCCTATACTTCGCTTGGAGTGAAGTTATGGGATGGGAAAAGCTGCATGAAGGAATCCACAGCTGTATTTTTGCTCTTGTATGTTTGGGCGAGGATTGCTGATTTTGACAAAGGATGGGAGAAATATCAAGGTCTTAATAAACAACTAAGTCTTACTTACAAAATAAAAACAACAAAAACGTGGGCAAGGTATGTGTGATGTAGGGATTCTTCAACAACTGTATAGTTGAGGCTGAGCAATGGACAAAGTATGTGTGATGTAGTGATCCTTTAACAGCTGTATTCGTGAGGCTGAACAATGGACAAAGTATGTGTGATGTAGTGATCCTTTAACAGCTGTATTGGTGAGGCTGAACAATGGACAAAGTATGTGTGATGTAGTGATCCTTTAACAGCTGTATTGGTGAGGCTGAACAATGGACAAAGTATGTGTGATGTAGTGATCCTTTAACAGCTGTATAGGTGAGGCTGAGCAATGGACAAAGTATGTGTGATGTAGTGATCCTTTAACAGCTGTATTGGTGAGGCTGAACAATGGACAAAGTATGTGTGATGTAGTGATCATTCAAAAACTGTATAGGTGAGGCTGAGCAATGGACAAAGTATGTGTGATCAGCTGTATAGGTGAGGCTGAACACACATACGTTCCATTTTTTTCCTCACACCCCCATCCTACCATCCAAATTCAAATTAGCCTCAACAATGGGCATGGCTGTGGCAAAAATTCTTAATTTTGATAAAAGAGGTCTCCCTTAGACAATTTGAAACAAGAAATCTAGAATGAAAATCATAAACCAGAGTTGTGGCACTGCGAAGAACTGAGGCAGACATAACATAGCTGTAGGCAGACATAACATAGCTGTAGGCAGACAGAATATAGCAGAATGAGTTTGTTGCTGCCCTCAAAGACACCATTGTGACACTGTACGAAGAATGGCAGCAGACAGAACATAGAGGGAGTTTGTTGTTTGTTGCTGCCCTCAGAGACACCATTGTGATACTGTACAAAGAATGGCAGCAGACAATACAAAGAGGGAGTTTGTTGCTGCCCTTAGAGACACCATTGTGACACTGTACGAAGAATGGCAGCAGACAGAACTTAGCGAAAGGATATTTGTTGCTGCCCTCAAAGGCACCATTGTGGCACTGTGCGAAGAATTGAGACAGACAGAACAAAGAGGGAGTTTGTTGCTGCCCTCAAAGACACCATTAGATGTCATGATCCCTGTCTGCTTCTGCATCCATTGGCCAAGGATCAAAGAAGAAGCAGAATCCCAGAGTATTTTTGCCTCTTTTACACTTTTTACAAATTGTAGGGAAGTCCTACCATTGGCTCCTTATAGGACACCTACACTAAAGCACATTGAGAGATATTTCAGTAGGTGTTTCTGTAGAAATTTGATTTACATGATGGGGTTGTTAGCTTCATTCACAACCCTCAGTAGTTGCTTTTTATGGCACGCTTGAAAGTCGCAGAGGTCCTATTCTTTGGTTTTCTGGTGAAACATCCTGTCCTACCAGCAATAATACATTCGTGAACTGGGTTCTTAAAAAGTAATTTTTCCACTATTTGAGCATCCATGAATTTCACTAGTCTGCAAATAGCATGTGCATGAATAGAATCCTGATGTAGTTATGTCTACAGTCATCATACAGCATATATAGAAGTATCTTGACCTTAATGACCCGCTCCCCAGCGAAGCTGCGAGTCCCACCTTCATCTCCAGCAGACCGTGTCTTGGGCCACCGAATTCTAGTGCATGGTAAGCCCTCCTCCGGGGACGGCGTGGCCTAGTGGTTAATTGGCACGGCTCACAATCCGAAGGTGTTGGGTTCGATCCCCATCACAGCATCGGCCGTTACCCCGGAGAAGCAAACCCTTAGAAAATGCAGGAGGAAGCAGACCGTTACATAAAATGCATGCTGAAGTCGGATGCACTGGGCCGACAGGCGCAAAATAAAAACCACAGTGCAACGCACACCGCCTTGAGGATTATAGAAATAAGGCGAGCGCAAAAACAAAAAAAAAAGCCGTCCTCCAGCGGCATCTCGGATGTTGTTGCGTACAGCAAGGGAGTCTGGCCAACGCATTGTAAGTCTTCCACACAATCTCTTTTTACCTCAGGGGTACCCGATTACTGTCGCCTTGCTCCATTGAGCATCATTTCGTTGCAACATGTGACCTACCCATCTATGCTTTGCCTTGTCTGCATAGATTATCACATCATTTACCAATGACAATCGTTGTATGTCAGAATTGTGAAGATTTTGCATCCGTTGGTTCTGGAAAGTGATTCCGACCATGCGTCTCTCAAGAGAGGTTTGTGTTACTCTCAATTTGTCCTCCAGTGATTTTGCTAGTACCTATGTCTCATCACCATAGCGTATCGCAAGGAGGAGCACAGTGGAATTGAAGAGAGAGGCTTGTATATTCCAGTCTTGGCAACCATCTTTGTTAATGGACGAGAAGACTGCCCTGCAGGAGAGGTGACGTCTTGTCAATATATAGAAGTATAAACAGGCCAAACTAAGTCACCAATTTCATCACTTTTTTCTTTACAAATCTCTGAGGAAACCAATTAGTCATACTTATTCATGTATCATATATAAGATATTGTTCCTAGAGTTGACCAAATGGGAAACAGAACATACTGGCTACAAAAAAAAAACCATGCCTATTACCAGTTGAACAGAAGAAAGCAGGTCGTGGTCTTCAGACTTTGCACTGGCCACAATAGACTGAGGTACCACCTATTCAATAAATTGAAGATAGGTGGCACTGACGAATGCATGTGCGGTACTGGGAAAATGACCGCTGAACATCTGCTGCAAAACTGCCCGACATACGAGGATTAGAGAAAGCAGATGTGGCCATCACAGTGGCAACACTAGACAAGCTCTATGGCAATGTCGACAGCCTCAGGATGACCTCTGCTTTATTCGAAAAAATAAAGGTTGACGTCTGACAGTGTATGAAGAAGAAGTTCCTAGAGTTGAACAGCAGGCCAAGCAGTTGGGAAGTAGGTCTTTGACCATGAGAATATGTACTCAAATCCTCAGTAAGGAATAGATTTTTTTTCAAAGGGATGTAAAATTCAAACCTAGTCTGAACAGTGCATGGGAACTGCTGAGGCAAGTGACCTTTATTCCTTGTCCCTATAAATTCTCTCAGAGGTCCTCAATAGTAATCACTGTAGTGATGTATAGTTCCCAGAGCTTTCTTTCAAACCCAGAAGACTACTCCACACTCAGCAGGTTTCTTACCTGCGAGAATCACAGGGTAGGCCAACCAATGAGTTGAGAAGTCTTCTACCGTAGAAGGGTTGAAGTTACCAGCGTCCAAGAATAATGGTCAAAGTAAAGCTCAAATGGTTAAAATGCAATTTTACAGTAAAACAGTAACATACGAGGGCCAACAGTTCTACCAACTTGGACCTTCATCAAGAACTATATAACGCAAAAACAGCACTGATAACTTCAGCTAAGCTAAATGAGTAACTGAAGTGGAAAACCAGACAAAATAATTCAGCAAAACAAATAAGTGAAGCAGTTATTAAAAACAAGTCCTACTGGTAGCTGAACAATTATTATTTCTATGGTCAAGAATGATGTAATGATTGTTTTTACAGTGATGGGAGATATGACTGAGAAATTATTGTTTTTATGGGAATGGAGAAATGGGAGAATTGTTGTTTTTATATATATATGGGGGGGGGGGGGGGGCCTAGTGGTTAAGTGACACGGCTCACAACCAGAAGGTGCTGGGGTCGATCCCCATCACAGCACCGGCCGTTACCCCGGGTAAGCAAACCCTTAGAAAATGCAGGAGGAAGCAGACCCTTACATAAAATGCATGCTGAAGTCGGATGCACTGGGCCGACAGGCGCAAAATAAAAGTGCAGTGCAACGCACACCGCCTTGGGGATTAGAGAAATGAAACAGTGCAACAACAAATATATATATTTGGGGGGGGTGTTAATTTATTTTTTTTAAATATAGAGAAGGAAAGCAGTGTGAGTATTTTTGTTTTGTTTGTTTTTTTTTCATATAGGGAAAGAAAAGAGAAATGGGAGAATTGTTTTTATATAATAATAATGTTTGCCTAGGCTTCTAGGGCCCTTTGCATCAATTGACCACTAACATATCCAACTGCTGAAACTTGTAGCCAAACCTCGTCCAATGCCGAAGAAGAGACTGCTATCTATCAGAGCCATGTAGAACGGGGGCGGTCCCTACCACATCTCCAGCCAGTCGGTGGGAAACCCTTGTTATACTTATCTGACTAAGATATTATCTGGTGAGCTGGAACTTCCCGGTCAAGCCTAACTACGTGACCAAACACAAACAGGCGGCGGCGGACCAATTGATGTCCAAGATGGAGTGAAGACTCGTCTTTGCAGACACCTCAATATTACGGACAAGAACGAACCACTGGATACAGAGAATGCGTCACTGGTTGCGCATATGAAAGGCATCAAGTCTTGATATGTACTTTTTAAGTAGGGTCCAAGTCTCTAAATCATACATTTTTATATGGGGAAGAAAAAAGAGAAATGGGAGAATCATTTTTTATTTTTTTAATATATGGAAAGGAAAGATAAAAAGGAGAATTGTGTGTATATGGGGAAGAGAAATGGAAGTTGTTTTTTTTCTAATGTGGGGAAGGAAAAAGAGGAATAGCAGATCTATTGTTTTTACAGAGTTGAAGAGATGAATGGAAAAATTGTTGGTTTTTTTTATTAAGAAGGACAAAAGGAATGAGAGAATTGTTATTTTTACAGTTATGGAAGAGATTATCGTTTTTTATACTGTTGTAAGAGAAGAAAAGAGTTATGTTTTTTTTTTAGGGAATGAAAAGAGAAATGCCAATTATTGTTGTTTTTACTGTAATGAAAGAGAGGAATGGGAAAAATGGTTGTTGCTATTTTATAAGGAATGAAAAGAGAAATATTGGGGAATAAATAAAAGGGGAATATTGTTGTTTAATTATGATGGAAGAGAGTAATGGATATAAAAGGGAGTTATGGGAGAATTGTTGTTTTTATAGCGATGAAAGGGAGTTGTGGGAGAATTGTTGTTTTTATAGCGATGAAAGGGAGTTATGTGAGAATTGTTGTTTTTATAGCAATGAAAGGGAGTTATGGGAGAATTGTTGTTTTTATAGCAGTGAAAGGGAGTTATGGGAGAATTGTTGTTTTTATAGCAATGAAAGGGAGTTATGGGAGAATTGTTGTTTTTAGAATGACAGTTTTTCCACCAAGGAAACATGCCCTACAGGACTTTGTGCAATCTTGCAGTGATGGTTTCAGTAGCATTTTATTTTAAACGATGAAGTTGCTAGCTTTGGTAGCAACCCTCTTAGGCACCTTTTTCTTTTACGACATGCTTAGAAGATTACAGTGACATATTCTTTACTCCCAGGATCTATCTGGATGGCATATCGCATGTTGTTCAGATTGTTGAGTTAGTCTTAGACCTTGTGCACTTAACAAGCTTCGCCTATAAAATATGCAAATGTTGATTTTGAATTACTCATGACCAGGTCGTTTGAGCCGCCAAAGAGAGACGAGGAGACAGAGACACAACGTAAGGCCCGTGCTAAACATGCTCGGCAAACCAGGCGGTCAACACAGGTATGTTAATAACTTATAGTATAAATGGTATGCCAAGGCTAACATCAGGGTTAGGTGCAGCATACTGGCCAAGACCCCCGTTTCATGTCAGTGTCAGGTGCAATGTACTGACCAAGATCCCCCACCTCATGTCAGTGTCAGGTGCAACATACTGACCAAGGGCGCCCCCCCCCCCCCCCTCTCATGTCAGGGTCAGGTTGTTGTTGTTATTGAATGTCCACTACGAGTAATATTTAATAGTACTCTTTTGTATGCCCTGAAAAGGGCGTTAAGTGACGAGTTGCAGTGGTACCTCACATCCTGAGCGTGCTGACGAAGGTAGGCGGGGTCCTCGAGACGGTTGTGCTATCCTTGGCTTCATCTGCATGTCAGTCTCTTCTACAGGGATCACATCGATCCCCAACCTCGTTAACCAGGCTGCCATTCAAACATTCTGTTTCTAGGAGGCATACATTGAAATGAAGTGGATGTCTTGGTCAGTATATTTACCTGACCCTGACTAATATGTCCAATCAGTATGTTTTACCTGACCAGGCGTTAGTAGTGTCCTCCCACTGTCAGAGTCAGGTGTAACAATGACCAAGACCCCTACCTCATATCCATGATTTGCAGCTGGAAACAGCAGCCTTACTATTGAGTTTGGATTCAACACTGATCTCTGAAATTATGAACCTTGGATTACACTACAGCGAGGAGGACACTTGTCCACTTTTGTCAATATGCCCCAAGATGTAAAGAGCTCCACTGTGATCCACTTTCAGAGTAAACATATCAAGAGTGAAAAACTCAGATGCAAGTAATGTAGAAAAAAACAACAATTGTACAAAGGTGAGGTGGTCCTATAGTGAGATCCCACTATTGGGGAGGACATGTTAGAGACTTTCTTGTACGAGATCTACAATGTTTTTTGAGGTGGTCCTATAGTGAGATCCCACTATTGGGGAGGACATGTTAGAGACTTTCTTGAACGAGATCTACAATGTTTTTTGAGGTGGTCCTATAGTGAGATCCCACTATTGGAGAGGACATGTTAGAGACTTTCTTGTACGAGATCTACAATGTTTTTGGAGGTGGTCCTATAGTGAGATCCCACTATTGGGGAGGACATGTTAGAGACTATCTTGTACGAGATCTACAATGTTTTTTGAGGATGTCCTGTAGCGAGATCCCACTATTGGGGAGGACATGTTAGAGACTTTCTTGTACGAGATCTACAATGTTTTTTGAGGTGGTCCTATAGCTAGATCCCACTATTGGGGAGGACATGTTAGAGACTTTCTTGTACGAGATCTACAATGTTTTTTGAGGTGGTCCTATAGCTAGATCCCACTATTGGGGAGGACATGTTAGAGACTTTCTTGTACGAGATCTACAATGTTTTTTGAGGTGGTCCTATAGCTAGATCCCACTATTGGGGAGGACATGTTAGAGACTTTCTTGTACGAGATCTACAATGTTTTTTGAGGTGGTCCTATAGCTAGATCCCACTATTGGGGAGGACATGTTAGAGACTTTCTTGTACGAGATCTACAATGTTTTTTGAGGTGGTCCTATAGCTAGATCCCACTATTGGGGAGGACATGTTAGAGACTTTCTTGTACGAGATCTACAATGTTTTTTGAGGTGGTCCTATAGCTAGATCCCACTATTGGGGAGGATGTCTCAGAGACTTACTTGTCCTTGTAAGAGGTCTCCACTGTTTTTTTTTCAGGTGGCTCTGTAGCAAGAGCTATACATAGAAATTATTGAAATATCTGAGCTGAAATGTGTCTGACTTTTAGGGTATAATCATTTATTTATTCTCATCTAATGTTTGTTTCCTTCTAACCATTATGGAGTAGGCATTTATTTGTCTTGGCAAAAATGTATCTGTTCCTAATGGATTAATCATTTACGTTTCCTTGCTCTAAAAGCTATGCGCATCCAATTTATTCTTGAATGCATTAATTGTCTCTGCCTCCACCACTTCCTATGACAATGCATTCCAAGCATTCATCGCTCTCTGACTAAAAAAATATTTTCTAATATCTAATCTGGACCTTTCTTTAGTTAATTTGTAGCTATGACCTCTTGTTCTTGTAGATGGTTGTATTTTGAAAAATTTGTTATAGTCTAATTTATCTTTCTCTTTAATTACATTCCAAGGAGATTTAACATTTATTTGTCTCAGCAAAAAAGTCTCTTTTAGAGAATAGTCATTTATTTTTTCTTATATAATGTTTGTTTCCTCTTACCTTTATGAAGTAGTCATTTATTTATACCTCATCTGTTTTTCCTCTTACCTTTTTTGTAGTTGTCATTTATTTATATTCTTCTTTTGTCGTCTCACTTTCTACCGGGTTGTAGCCCATTATCGTATGTATTTATTTTCTGCCTCTCTTGTGGCTCGAGTAAAAATTTTTCCCCAATTTATGGCAGGTCTTGTTTACGCTCGGTCTACCTCTCGTCCTTCTTTCTGATGTTCTCTAGTAGAAGGTTGCATGAACAATGTGTTTTGGTTGCATTCTGACAATGGGCTCAAACCAATTTATTGCCTTTTGCTCGATGTACTGCAGGCAGGGAATTGTTCCAACCTTCTCTGCAATACTCATATTTGTGATTGTGTCTCTTCTGGGGTTGTTAGTGACCTTTCATAGACACCACATTTCGAAGGTAGCTAACTTTCTTTCCTGGGCCTTATTCAATGTCCATGTCTGGCATTGGTAGCACAGGGTTGGGATAAAGATACTACTTATCATCTGCTATTTTTGCTTGGAGGAAAATTTCGGGCTGTCTTAGTAATGAAGACAGTTCGTAGGTGACAGCATTTGCCTCTGGACTCTATCTCTCTATTGAATCTGCCATCCTCGGTAAAAACAGTTCCCAAATATCTAAATTCTTGTACCTGCTTTATTTGTGTTTCATTCACATGAGTATCAAGTGTAATGTGCTTTCTACCTATATTCATTGTCTCTGTTTTTAATGTGTTGATATTTATACCTCATCTAATGTTTGTTGTCTTCCAACTTTTAGGGAGTAAGTTTAGAGGACATAGAGAAAGCGGAAGAGTCACTAAAGACGAACAAAGATGTAACTGACGCCAGCACTACATCTTCACATCTGCCATCATCTCGGAACTCGTTTATTACAAAAGGAAATGTGCCTTCTGGAAGTGGAGAAATGGCTAGCATCCCAGGAATTCCCACAGCCACCATGACGACTACCACCACCAGCATTTCAGCCGGAGGTAGTGATGCTGACTTGAAAGAGGACAGGTCCACCTTGCCATCTTACAGGCATCGAGTATCTGATGATAAGAACGATGTGAGTAATGTTTTTCTTGTTCATAAAACCCTTTAAAAAAATTATCATAGACAAAATAATTTATTATTTTCCCTAACGGTTTCAAGGAAGGCTCTATGTATGACAGATGAGAATAGGTCCACTGCCACACTAAAAGTATGTTGTAAGAGGCAACCAATTTTGATCTTAACCTACTATGGTAGAAGACTCCAACTCATTTCCTTTGCACACCTCACCATTCGCACGCCAAACACATGGATTAGCCATTTGCTTGTGAAAGAAAGCTCTAGAAAAAATACCTCATATCATTCACCTCCAAGTGCTGCCCAAGATGTAGTGAATGAGCAACCAGCGAGTCATAGCTGACCACTTGCATCAGGGTCAGTGAACCAGAGCTGACCAAAACCCTATTTTGTTTTGTTAACGGTTACTTTTTTAAGCTCATATTTATAGATATCAAGATTTATTTGTATACTAACAAACAAACAAAAGGTAAACCACAGCAGTCCCACAGCAGATTTCAACCGCTGGTCATGAATGAAGTGATAGAGACGGGTTGGGTGGCCAATTCCCTTTTTCGTCGCTGTCTTTCCTTCCCTAACAATAAGTCAGGTACCCATTTACAGCTACATCGACTAAAACATGCCAGTTGTGGGAGTTGAACCCTGCACATTTGCAGTGAAAAGCAAGTGCTCAACCATTACACCAATCAGTGTGTAAACTAACAGTTAATTTGACTTCATGCAGTTCTTGTGTGATGTAACAATTATGTCCTAAAATTGTCTGCATCATGTTAGTGATTCACACATTGTGTATTTATTACCTGATGTAGTTTGTGTGAATGGAACTAGTTCTGTGTGAATAATTTACCTTTTTGTGATGCCACAATAAGGCCATAAACTGTCTGCATCTTGTTAGCTGCTCACGTTTTGTTATCTGCTTCAATGACTGGCATACCCATCCCACTTAGTATTGGATGATGGACAGATACCTCAGAACCTGAAAGATGCCTCCATGTCTACTTGTATGGGGAGGAAGACTAATGTCTGGTCAGGCAAAATTTACTGATTAGACATGTCAGTCTGGGTCAGGCAAAATATACTGGCCAAGACCCTCACCTCAGCTTCCTAGTAGCCCTCCCTGGAAATAGACTGTTTTCATGCCAGCCTGACTAATGAGGTGAAGGATCGAATTAATCCCCGTAGTAGTGAGCAACATGCAGATGAAGCCAAGGATAGCACAACCGCCTGGAGGACCCTGGTCTACCTTCATCAGCATGTTCGGGGAGTGAGGAAAGCTACTGCAACTTGTCACTTAACGTACTTTTCAGGGAGCACAAAAGAATAACCTTGGTCATTGTGGGCATTCAAAACAACAACTATTTGTTCAAGGGAAAGGACAATCATCACTGCAGCAATAACCAGAGGAATCTCCTGTCAAAATTTTGGCCAGAGTCCTGCTCAACCGCCTAACTAATCATTACAAACAGGACCTACTCCCAGAGTCAGTATGATTTTTGAGCGGGTCAATGTATGGTCGACATGATATATGCAGCTCCATAGGACCTGTTTGCATGTCCAATGTATATCTCCCTAAGGACTGCTTCTTATATGGTGAGCTCAGAACAGGCAGATGCTCGTCAGGGGTACAGAAGTAACACTATAGAGACTCCTTCAAAATGTCTCTGAAAAGCTTCAACATTGATGTCACACACTGGACGATGCATAACACAGTACCATTCCACTTGGCACGGTAGCATTACACAGGGTGATAAGATCACAGAGCGAAACAGTTCCGAGGCTCAGAGAAAGTGAACCACCCAAAAGAAAACAAAACACATGACGAGCCCGCAACCATCTCCTCACATGTGTGTTCCAATTGCAGCAGACTGTCATGCCAGAATTGGACTTTTACAGTCAGTCTCGCTGTCATTATCTTGGCTTACAATTGATAACTATTCAATGGCTGCGGCCGCCGTCCATCGTAGACGATGATGGCATAATTAATTTTGCTAGCGCAATTTTTAGTAAGGATTAACTGCGCTACCTTTTATTCTCACTCTCTCGTCTCGAACCGCCCCACCCCAGTGGCAAGTCAAGGACAAGACGACTAGGGGGTGACTACGAGATGCAGGGGACTCCGCATCAAGCACCCGTGAAAAAGACGGCGGTGGATAACTATTATTATTGTTGTTATTACCTGATGCAGTTTGTGTGCTTGTGAACAGTTTTCCTTTTTTTGTGATATCACAATTAGACCCTAAAACTGTCTGCATGTTGTTAATGTGCTATTACCTGATGATGTTTGTGAATAGTTTGCCTTTTTGTGATATCACAATTAAACCCTGAAACTGTCTGCATGTTGTTAATGTTACATGTTGTTAGTGTGTTGTTATAACCTGAAGTGGTATTTGTCTATATAGTCTGCAGATGTCCCCAGCACCAGAAGTAGCTATAGAAGGACCAGGGAGGACAAAGATACTAATGCAACTACAGGTGTCACCTCCAGTAAGTGCTGATGTGTTCACAATCTGTAATAATTACTTTCAGTTTAACTGATAATTGAACAACTGCTGTGACCTGCAACATTCTGAAGAGCTCGCTCAAATACTTTGTTGTTGTTTTTGTTGTTGTTGTTTAATTCACACAATGAATGAGTTTGCTCTTTTGTGCGCACTGAAAAGGACGTTAATTGGCGGGTTGTAGTAACTGCTGTGACCTGCAACATTCTGAAGAGCTCGCTCAAATACTTTGTTGTTGTTTTTGTTGTTATTGTTTAATGCACACAATGAATGAGTTTGCTCTTTTGTGCGCACTGAAAAGGACGTTAATTGGCGGGTTGTAGTAGCTTTTCTCACATCCCGAGGCTGCTGATGAAGGTGGACATGGTCCTCAAGGCGGTAGTGCTTTGCTTTTTTTCACTACTTTGGGAACACGTCAATCCAAATTTTATTAGCCACAGACTGACTTGAAAACAGCATGTTTCCGGGGAACGCTACATGGAAAAGAGATAGTGGTCTTAGTCAGTATATTGTGCCTAACTCTGTTGCAACATCCTAGTCTGTATGTTGTGCCTGACCAGACTAGCATCTCAGTTCTCACTCAAATACTTTATACCAGGGAGCTGGCAACTGATGGCCTGTGGGTCAAGGTTTGTCTGATGGCTTGTTTATGCTGCATTCAACACACTCTCAGGATATCAATCAATTACTGATCAAAACTTCGTCAGCTCCCTGTGGAATACATCTTCAATAAATGCATGCAGCGAAGGATACAGGTTTTGGAGATGAGATGTTCCCGAAGACTTAAACATCACGTACAAAGATCAAGTTACAAATGAGGAAATACAAGATAGAATTACAACAGCAATAGTGCCTTTTGAAGACCTCTTGGCAACTGTCAAAAGAAGGAAACTCGCTTGGTACGGTGACATATCGAGATCAAATGGTCTCGCAAATACGATCCTCCACGGAAAGGTGCACGGCAGACGACAAAGAGGCTGTCCCAAAAAGAGGTGGGAGGACAACATAAAAGAATGGACCAATCTTCGATCAGAAGAGGCACAGGCATCGGCCGCTGACGGAGAAGGGTGGCGTGGTGTTGTGAGGATGTCTTCATGTATGCCCCAACGACCTCATCGGTTATGGGATGACCTGACCTGGCATCATCCCCACTTTTTTCAGGTTAGACTCACATCTGGACACACCTGTTCTTAACCTGTTCAGAGATCCCCAAGTAGTAAGTATATTGGCAAATTATGTCCTGGTGCAGGTTCTTGTTTGATCTCCAACCAACCTTCACCTTTTTTTTTTGTGCCACTTTTCTATGCGGTTTCTCTCAGAGTTCTGTTCTGAGAACTGTACAGCCCGCAGAAAACTTTTCCTTGATTTCAGTCGTATTTTTCTGGTGTTTGTCCATAAAAATGGTGTTTCTGGTCACAGGACTGCTTTTGTCTCTCAACTTCAGATGTGACATGTCTTCTAATGTCCAAAGGTGAGATACCAGCGATTGCATAGACAAAAATATCTGGGATAGCATGACAAACTTGATGGGAAAATGGAGATCTATCAGAAAAGCTGTATTGCTCAAAGGACAGATTGTTTATGAAAGGAATTGATTATCGTTGCCACGCAACGTGACACATGATGATGATGATGATGATGCTGTGTGAGGAGAAAATTAGATGCAAGAAGCACCATGGTAGACACTGGTATAAGTTATAAGAATGTGCTAGGGGCATGCAATGATCTGTTATCTCTCAGCTTACATGCTCTGGATCAAAGAAGCAATGCACAGCTACCAACAGAGACAATCTGATCTAGTGGTCTCTTCTTTTTTTACTTCGTTATTTGTTTTCAAGCCCCCCACTACCAAGCCTTGAAAAAGGCTTTTCAAGTACCAGGATGTTGTCCGGACAATGAAATGCGCTGTGTCGTAGTTTACAGCTTAACAGCGATATTTGCACCTTTCAGTCAGACACATCTGACTTCAGTAGACATTTTTGGGTACCAGGCTAGCCTTCCCTCTTCGATATTTTCTCCTTTGTCAGTGTGCTCTGTTGCAGCCTATTATCCAGTATCACCTCATGGAGGTCTGGAAGGGTCTTGGCAGCTCTGAGTCGCTGATGCTAGCAGTCAGCTTTGTGTCACTGACTGCTGCAGTTCATGCACTGCTCATCTTCTTTGTTTAAGATAAATGGAATTTGCTAGGGGCATACAGTGATCAGTTGCTGTTCTCTCTCTCAACGTACATGCCCCAAGGTCATATGCTACTACAAGACACAACTTCATCTAATGGTTTAAGTTATAAGTGTAACAGAACTATATGTTGTGTGATAAGTGTTACAGGACAAGGTGAATGACACGGAGGGCCTGGGAGTCAATAAACAGAGCACAGACAAACAGTTGGGCCATGAATGTTTAAAAATGCATGGAGAACAAGGACTAGAGAGAGTTCAAAGAATTAAGAATACAAAGGAAATATAGTAGTTACTGGTTTCAATTTTTATAGATAAAACAGTTGGCATTCAGAGCAAGGTTGTTGGTGTTGTTGTTTGCGAATGCCCTCAATGAGTAGGTTACTCTTTTATGCGCCCTGAAAAGGACGTTAAGTGGCGAGTTGCAGTAGCTTTTCTCCCAAGCGTGCTGATTAAGGTGGACCGGGGTCCTCCAGGCGGTTGTGCTTTATCTGCGAGTCACTCACTACTATGGTTATCACATCGATCCCTCACCTCGTTAGTCAAGCTGCCATGAAAACAGTTCATTTCCAGGGAGGGCTACATGGAAGCCGAGGTGAGGGTCTTGGTCAGTATGTTTTGCCTGACCCTAACTAACATGTCTGATCAGCATATTTTGCGTGACAGACGTTAGTCTTCCTCCCCTGAGAGCAAGGTAAAAGTAAGCAATATACAACAAATGGAATAAACAGAATACTGTTACATACGAATGAGCTAGGACAAACAATCATCAATTTCTGTTTTCTTTTAGGTTACATACCCCGCAGTCAAAGAAACAGTGCCCAGCTATCAACAGACACAAACACATCTAGTCAGAATTTGCTGAGAACTTCATCTTTGCGCGCGAATCGCAATACTGAACAGGCAACACCTCAGGCAGAGGAAGAAGCCAAGGCTGATGAAAGTAAGACAACTTTTTTTCTCGTCTCATTTCAAATGCATTTATTTGGGGACGGTGTGGACTAGTGGTTAAGTGACACGGCTCACAACACGATGGTGCTGGGTTCGATCCCCATCACAGCATAGGTCGTTACTGCAGGGAAGCAAACCCTGAGAAAATGCAGGAGTAAGCAGATCCTTACATAAAATGCATGCTGAAGTCGGATGCACTGGGCCGAGTAGCGCAAAATAAAAACCACAGTGCAACACACACCCCTTGTGGAATAGAGAAATAAGGCTAACGCAACAACAACAAAAAATGCATTTATTTAACTGCATTTTTTTTTTTTGCGTTCGCCTTATTTATCTATTCCCCAAGGCGTGTGTGCGTTACACTGTGGTTTTTATTTTGCGCCTGTCGGCCCAGTGCATCCGACTTCAGCATGCATTTTATGTAAGGGTCTGCTTCCTCCTGCATTTTCTAAGGGTTTGCTTCCCCGGGGTAACGGCTGTTGCTGTGATGGGGATCGAACCCAGCACCTTCTGGTTGTGAGCCGTGCCACTTAACCACTAGGCCACGCCGTCCCCTTTTAACTGCATTTATTTAACTGCATTTATTTTACATTCACCAATATTAGTTCCCGCCATAGTCTGTCTCAAGCCTGGATAAAAAAAGAAAGGGTTGTGTGTGTGGCCAGCTCCCCCACCCCATAACAACCTTCCTCCATAGCATCAATCAACTTATCTAACAGTCCATGCTTGAAGGAGAAAGACAATATTCTATGATGCAGACTAGCTGAGCCACAAGGTTTAGAGACCTCCTTCTATCAACAAACAAGCCCTCCAAACTCAGCACAAGAAATGTCAGAATGACGTGGGAGTCAAGGAAGTTGTTCGTCACGTATTACTATGGTTGTTGATTTTGAGAGTCTGTAACCTTTTTATTTGTTGGTCTATAGATATGATTTGTTTGTGTGTAGAGATATAAATTAATAGAGAAGTTGTTGGTGTTATTGTTTTTGTTGTGTGTGTGTTAGTTTCTGAGATGAAGAGGAAAATGATTTTTAAAAAACAGCTAACATTTAGACTCACCTGTTTCGGCCAACACTGAAATGATTGACAGGCCGAGAGCACTTTCGTTGGGTCTAATATGGAACGGGTGCTGGAATTAGACCCTCGGAAACCTGGGGCTAAGCTCTCTGTGGCTCGATTGGCCCGCATTAAGTGTCCGATAAAGGAATTGATGGAATGGCACCACCATGAGTGGAGCCTGCAGCTTAATTTGACTCAACACGCCAACACTATAAAAGACTGACAGACTGAGAGCACTTTCGTTGGGTCTAATAGGGAACGTGTGCTGGAATTAGACCCACGGAATACAGGTCAGATTTACCCTCTAAATGAAAGAGCGTTGCTATGGTAATCCTGCTCAACCCTAGAGAAATCGCATGTTTCAGACACTTGGTCATTGACTGACTAAAAAGCCCTCTATTGATTCGTTGGGTCTAATAGTGAACGGGTGCTTGTATTAGACCCTCGGAAGACAGGTCAGTCTTACCCTACTAATGACAGGGCGCTGCTACAGTAATCCTGCTCAATTCGAGAGGAGTCGCAGACATTTGTCCACGTAATAGGCTCATAAGCCAATGGCGCGAGGCTACCATGTGAGGGATTACGGCCGAACGCCTCTAAGCCGGAATCCGGCCCTAAATCTCCGCACCACTGTGATGGGAGGCTACGATATGGTTGGGACCTGGGGCTCGCGTCTCAGCCCGACCCGGTCGAGCCACAGAAAGAGGTCTCTGCCGTCCGCCGATCAAAGCGGGCAGGAAGCTGCTCGATATTCACCCCATACGGCGATGAGGTATGAAACCACTAGTAGAAGACTTAGTTCTCGGTCGGGGTGTCGTAAGCAGTAGATCAGCTACCTCACTGCGAACTGCTGAGACTCAACCCTTGACCATGAGATATGTCCGCACACCAGGTGAACAACATCTCCGTGCCATGACCAGGCTTGTCTCCTGGTCAAATGCACTCCTTCGAGAGGAATCGTAGGTTGTTGACATTTGGTCCACGTGCTTGGCTGATAAGCCAATGGTGCGAAGCTACCATCTGAGGGACTACGGCCGAACGCCTCTAAGCCAGAATCCCGCCCTAAATCTCAGCACTGCTGTGATGGGAGGCTACGACATGGCTGGGACCTGGGGCTTGCGTCTCAGCCCGGCCCGGTCGAGCCGCAGAAATGCACCTGGTTAAATGCACTCCTGCCTTGCTCTTTACCTCTGTCTGCTATCAGTCATCCCAATGGACGCAGAAGAGATGGAGTCCAGTGGACATTGCACCCCCTGCCCTATTGTGACAACCTCCCAGGTGGCAGTGAATGCTAGGCGTGCCATCACTGCAGATGAGCCGAGAAAATAAAGGGAGCAAAGAGATACCTCACTCACATGCATTTGCTACGTTTCTGGCAGGACGGGACGATCCTGAGACACAGTCACACTGGACTGCCTCTCTTCCGGGATAGTACAAACTAGTACATAGTCCATCATATCATATTATTGCCAAACCCTATAGACACGAGTGGGGAAGACTCGATAGTCCTGCAAGACAACTTCCCTAAGAGAGACAACTCTGACCAAAAACAACTGCTGCCTTGCAGTTAGGCTCAAAGGCTAAGGAGGGCATCCCTACAGAAACGCCTGTTGAAATCGGATGCACTGAGCCACAGGCTTAACAAAATAAAACAGTGCAACATATATCGCTGTAAACAGCGTACGATGAAGAAGAAGAAGAAGACTCACCTGTTTAAGGTGGTATTGACACAGAGGATGGAAAATTAAATTTTACAAGATCGGACATATCTGTTAGATTCCACTACAAACATATTTATTACACCTACATAAACAAACTAAACAGAGCTACCTAAGAGAAATTCGTTGCAACAACTCAACTTCATCATCAATGAGATAATCTTAAAATCCGAGTGTAAAAGAGAATAAATCATTATAAAATTCTCTTTAATATCAAACTAGCCATTTTCATACTTGAAATTGAAGCTGGCGAAAGTGGTTGATTTTTAGATTCAAATTCCTGTATGTTCAGCAGTTTCTATAGCAATAAACCGTGACAAAGCAAAAACTATGCGCCTTGCTACTTTTTTCACCTTTAGTCGTAAAAATTATATTTTTTTTAGTCTAAAAAGTTCTCCAATAGTGCTGTAAAGGTTAATAGAAGAAGAAGGCATTTAAATAACAGTTTTGGCAATTCTAATATGACATTTAATCTTGAGTTAGAAATTATGTTCACTTCTTATTGATTTGTATTTTAAATTGCCAGTTATCTTCAACTTCTGTAAATCTGTGTTTATCATTGTTGCGTTAAGAGCAGAAAAGACAATCATAATAAGTGTCTCAGATCCCATAATAACCCTTTCGAACTCCATTTGGAGGGAGTCCCAACCCTTTTGTAGCATACCACCTCTCTAGTGAGATCTAGTTTATAAGATAAACACTGTATTAATTATTTCATTTGTGCAGCAAATTCTCAGGAAAAGAAAGAAGAGAAAAAAGAGATTTCATCTATTCGAGCCAGAAGGCAGCGAAGAGAAAGACGATCAACAGGCATAGTCATGGATAATGAGGTCAGTTGATGTCACAGTTTATTTCATATTTTTGTTTGTCAGTTGAGAGTAGATTAATTTCAGCTGACATTTTCTTTTTTTAGCCAGCTGAATCTTATTTCATTCGATGATGACCATTCTTTGGCTTGTATTCTCATTTTTCAGATTTTAAAATGTTATCTTTCACATGATAATGTAATCTTTTGGCTTGTAAGATCTTTTAGATGATAAAGTCATCTTTTTGCTTGTAGTGTCATATTTATGATGGTAATGTCATCTTTCATATGATAGTGTCATCTTTCAATTAGTAGTGTCATCTATTAGATAGGAGTGTCATCAATCTGTTAGGCAGTAGTGTCATCTTCTTTTAGGCAGTAGTGTCATCTTTTAGATAGTAATGTCATCTTTTAGGCAGTAGTGTCATCTTTTAGATAGTAGTGTCATCTTTTAGATAGTAATGTATTCATTTAGATAGAAGTGTCAACTTTCATATGAAAGTGTCATCTTCTAGATGGTAGTGTCATCTTTTAGGCAGTAGTGTAATCTTTTAGGCAGTAGTGTCATCTTTTAGATAGTAGTGTCAAATTTTAGGCAGTAGTGTTATCTTTTAGATAGTGGTGTCATTTTTTAGTTGGTAGTGTCTTCTTTTAGATGGCAGTGTCTTCTTTTAGATGGTAAACCTGAATAACAGTTATTCTTATAATGTTTCAATGCGTAATATAATTTTATAGTTGACACAGTCAGCATGTTTTGTTATTGTTTGCCTAACTTTATTTAGCTAAGTAGAACTGTTTATACAATATTAATGCTGTGTATTTTTTTAAAATCAGGATGGAGAAACAAGCAAAGATAAGACTGAAGAGGATAAAAAAGATGATGTAAGTCTTACTGTAATGTTTCAAGATTCAAAAATACTTTTATTGTTTAAAAAGACACACAAAAACAAGTTGATAGGAGATTTCTATTCAACAAAATTAGGATAGGAAATACCAACGAATATGTTAGCGACACTGAGAAAAAGACCTCTGAGCACTACTAAAAAGGTGTCCAACATACGAGGAATAGAGAAAGCAGATATGGCCGTCACCAATACTATTCCTAGACAAGCTCTATGGAGATACCAATAACCTCATGCTAACCACTGCTTTGTTTAGATTATTCAAGTTGACCTCTGAGTACGGTGAAGAAGAAGAGAAATCTTGCAGTAGTTTTACATGGTAAAGCTGCTAACCTCAATCACAACCTTCCTTAGATGCCTTTTTTTTTTGTTTATATATATTGTCTAGTGAAGTGTGCACTGTCCTTCCCAATAAGGGAACCCTTAGATCTTCTTACAGTGAAATAGGCAGGCGCCTGCCTAACCTCCAGGCGCTGACCTGGATCTACTGTCCTGCTCATGCTGGGGTTCAGGGCAATCAAAGAGCTGACATCTTGGCTTCACGGGCTCCCATCATGGGCACATTGGTGATGGACAGAAGTGACATTTTGAAATCAATCAATGACCGCCTGCTGGATGAGGATACCGCAATAGATGAAGCAGCAATCCACAGACTGCAAAATTTCGATATTAAACGAGGTTCAAGTGGAGTGGGGCGCATGAGAGGACGGCACAGGAGAGTGTACAACCAGCGAGCTACAAGGACCATCAGCATCCATACCTTATGCCATTTGAAGAGAGATAGACTGAGCACCTATGGGTATGCCCGGAGTGCAGTGACGTCAATTCTTACAAACAGAAACAGTGAAATAGGGTTAATGAATGAGTTGGTGGGGGCAGCAGTCCGCTCGCTTAAATGCTTCTCAGAGATATTTAGCATTTTTGTATTTTCAGAACTGAGTGGTTCCAGGGGCAAAGAGATAGGATCATTGTTTAATTTATTGCGTGTCATAAGAAATTACTAAAGAAGGTTGTGCATGGGACAAACAACCTCACCAAGTACAAATTATTACTAAGAAACCGTACTCCAAATGACTAGAATTAAGCTTTCTTAACTCTTAAAGGCCATAACAACGCATGATGTAAGAAAAACACTGGATATCGTTAACAGCACATTGAACTAAATTTATTTAGTTTTTTTTTCAGTGTTTCTAAATTCTAATTTGACATTACATGGTAAAGGAAGTAACTATTATATTTACGTTTCCATTGTAAAAGTTGGGTCGTGCATTGTGTGGGCATTCAAAGTTGGAAAACATTTGTCATCTTTCAAGTCAGTTTATCACAAAAATGTGTAGCGAACCTAGCACTTCAAGATTGTTCAATAGTAGGTTGTTTTTATGTGTAGAAAAGGCTAGGGAGTTGTGTACTCTAGTTGAATTTAGTGATGAGAATTCACATTTTTCTGATGTTGAATCGGAGTTAGACATAGAATATAATATTATTCAACCTACTCAGCCTACTGACTCTGATGCTGAAGATGAGAGGGCGTTGTCACAGCCAAGACCTAGTGCTGCTAATAAGCAAAAACGTTTGACTGCATCATCAACAGAAAGATGCAATATGCATCAAAGATGCAATATTTCTTAAGCAAATTCTAGAGAACATGATAGCAAATGGGTTTCAATACCAAATTCTATCCCCACTACTGACTGAGTGAGACCCAGAACTCATTCAAATTGCTGCCCAAAATGTGGTCGACTATATGGAGTGAATGGAGACCTGCAACTCACTGACACATCAACTCCATTTGACTGCTACATAAATTTTCTTGTAGATATTATTAATATGTGGATTACTGTTATTCTGAAGTACACACTAGACCAATCTGTATTATGTTTCAGTGGTTATTCATGGACTGGTGATATGTGTGTGTGTGAAAAATAGTTTTTATTACCAAAAAAACGACAATATAATTATTAACAATTACTTGTAATAATTGATTGAATTCTATAAGACTTTCACATTCTTACTGCATATTCATTTTCCTTTAATTTGATATACAACATGTTTGTCTTTCTTGTGAAATAATTAAGAAAAGTCAGTTTTATGAAGATACTGCTTTTATAGACAAAATAATTAGGGCAAAACTAGTCACAAAATTATGGCCTTCAAGAGTTCAATGCTGGTTAGGGTTAAGCCAAATTTAGTGTTGGACCTATGCTTCAATAAATGACTGGAATTAGGATTTCCTTAACGCTGGTTAGTGGGAAGCCAAATGCAGTGTTGTAACTATTTTTCAACAAGTGAAGCTACATCATGCAAGGAAAGAAACAGTCATCATTTTCTGTTTACCCAGGGAAACACTTAATTAAAAGAAACATTTTATTGTTTACTAAGAAAATACTCAAGATTTGGTGATTTTTAAATTCTTAATAATTTTTTTGTTGTACTTTACAAATTAGTAAAACTAATTTTAACATATATTTATGCATTTCATTGCAAATGTATTCTTTAGGATGTAAAATCAAGTAAAGATAGCAAACCGGATGAAGATAAAAAAGAATATGTAAGTATCCTACTTTTTGTATGTATTGAGAACGCAAGCATAATCAACAAGCAAACCTTATTCTTGATTATTGTATTTCTTTACTTTCCTATTTATGTTTTTTTAATGGGAGATATAATATTACCTTTGGTATGTTGTGGCAGAACCTTGAATATTTCTTTATTATCTTTGATAGAGGCAGCATGGCTAATAGGTAGAACATCTTTTTCAAAATCCCAACACACCGAGTTCGAATCCTGCCGACTCCAGTTTGACAGACACAGGATTTTTTGTTCAGTGTGATTGCTCTTTCACGTACCGAAAGTAATGGCAATCTACCATACTGCACAAATGTCAAGAAACTTATAACAGCCAAATAGGTTGGTAGTTGTAAGAAGTGACATTCTGCAGGACATGCTACTTATTTAATACCTTTGATATACTGTGATAGAAGCTTGAATATTTATTTGTTACCTTTGGTAAATTATGACAGAAGCTTGAACATTTCTTATTACCTTTGGTAAATTATGACAGAAGCTTGAACATTTCTTATTACCTTTGGTAAATTATGACAGAAGCTTGAACATTTCTTATTACCTTTGGTAAATTATGTCAGAAGCTTGAACATTTCTTATTACCTTTGGTAAATTATGACAGAAGCTTGAACATTTCTTATTACCTTTGGTAAATTATGACAGAAGCTTGAACATTTCTTATTACCTTTGGTAAATTATGATGAAAGCTTGAACATTTCTTATTACCTTTGGTAAATTATGATGAAAGCTTGAACATTTCTTATTACCTTTGGTAAATTATAACAGAAGCTTGAACATTTCTTATTACCTTTGGTAAATTATGTCAGAAGCTTGAAATTTCTAATTGCCTTTGGTAAATTATGACAGACGCTTGAACATTTCTTATTACCTTTGGTAAATTATGTCAGAAGCTTGAACATTTCTTATTACCTTTGGTAAATTATGTCAGAAGCTTGAACATTTCTTATTACCTTTGGTAAATTATGATGAAAGCTTGAACATTTCTTATTACCTTTGGTAAATTATGTCAGAAGCTTGAATATTTCTTGTTACCTTTGGTAAATTATGTCAGAAGCTTGAACATTTCTTATTACCTTTGGTAAATTATGTCAGAAGCTTGAACATTTCTTATTACCTTTGGTAAATTATGTCAGAAGCTTGAACATTTCTTATTACCTTTGGTAAATTATGTCAGAAGCTTGAACATTTCTTATTACTTTTGGTAAATTATGATGAAAGCTTGAACATTTCTTATTACCTTTGGTAAATTATAACAGAAGCTTGAACATTTCTTATTACCTTTGGTAAATTATGTAAGAAGCTTAAACATTTCTTATTACCTTTGGTAAATTATGTCAGAAGCTTGAACATTTCTTATTACCTTTGGTAAATTATGATGAAAGCTTGAATATTTCTTATTACCTTTGCTAAATTATAACAGAAGCTTGAACATTTCTTATTACCTTTGGTAAATTATGTCAGAAGCTTGAACATTTCTTATTACCTTTGGTAAATTATGTCAGAAGCTTGAACATTTCTTATTACCTTTGGTAAATTATGTCAGAAGCTTGAATATTTCTTATTACCTTTGGTAAATTATAACAGAAGCTTGAACATTTCTTATTACCTTTGGTAAATTATGTCAGAAGCTTGAATATTTCTTATTACCTTTGGTAAATTATGTCAGAATCTTGAATATTTCTTATTACCTTTGGTAAATTATGATGAAAGCTTGAACATTTCTTATTACCTTTGGTAAATTATGTCAGAAGCTTGAATATTTCTTATTACCTTTGGTAAATTATGTCAGAAGCTTGAACATTTCTTATTACCTATGGTAAATTATGTCAGAAACTTGAACATTTCTTATTACCTTTGGTAAATTATGTTTACCATGTTTATGCTGTTGGTATGTGCTGTTTACACCAGAAGTGACGTCACTTGGTGCAGTTAGGTCCTGTTTTATTTGATCACGCCTTGTACATAGGCAGGTCAACATTTGATGACTTGGCATGTATTTATTGAGAGCACATGCTCCACATGGAACTGAAAGGTTTTGATTGATTGATAAATATATATACTTTCATCTTGTACAATTCATGTCCAGCTCACACCAGAATCTCCAGAGATGCTGTGACACAATTTGTCAATCTGTTTGGTTGGAATACTTTGTCTTCTGTCTGTTCTGTTGTTGTTGAACTTTTACCATACCACAAAAAAAATGACATCTTTTTTTGTAGCTGCATTATTTTTCAGCATGTCAAACTGTTGTTGACTTTGAGAGACTCTAACTGGTTTTTTTGGTGTTTTTAATTTTTGTATGTGTCTAGATACATATATTAATAAAGAACTTGTTGTGATTATTGTGTGTATGTTAGTTTTTGAAATACAAGAAGATGAAGGTGATAGTGTTGAAAAACAGCACAAACATATAGACTCACCCGCTATCGGCTTCCTTTGGTTGGCAGAAAAAAAATCCCCCAAAGCAAACTATCAATGTATATCGTAATGGCCATATCTGTCACTTTCGACTATAGACGTAATTATTGTATCTAAACAGACTAAATAGATCTACTTCAGAAACATTTGTTGCAGAAACTTAACTTTCCCATTCTCAATAATGGGTGAATCTTAAAATCCGAGCGAAAAGCAAAAGAAATCCTTTTCAAAAGTCCAAAACAAATTTCAAAATCGCCATTGTTTTTATTGAATGTACAGGATGAAAGTCAGAATTCTCTACAATCAAATGAGCAGTATGTTGAGCCTTTTCTATGGCATTAACCTGGTAGTTTTTATATGATAAAATGATGACCCTGGAGCTGGCGTCGTACCGGGGCATTGGAAACTGACATCTGTTCCGTCGCCATTTCACTGCATCGGTACGGTTAAGGTTAACTTGTTAGAATATTGTTACATAAATTTTGTTACACACATTTACATTAATCTGGCATGATTCTTTCTTCTTTGACAATGTTCGTCCTGAAAGCGATGTTGTGTTGAGTTTACAATGAGGCTGCGATATCTTGACTTTTCTGTCAACATTTCCAATTTCAGCTGGCCTTTTTGGGTATCAGGTTTATTTTCCTACTGCAATCTGTATTCTCTTAGCCAGACTACACAAGTGCAGCCTGTTTCAAGGACAACCGCTTGGAGGCGGAATAGTGTCTTTGTCAGCTCTGGTTCACTGACCCTGATGCAAACAGGCTGCTGTCAGTTCATTTACTCTGCTGCATCTTCTACCCCATCTGACAGGATTTGTACCAGGAAGCAAATTATCAACAATGGTCAACAAAAAAACATTTGTGAGCAGAAAAGCACAATAAAAATATATACACCGAACAACAAAAACAAAAAGTCATAAACAAAAATAATTGACAATCCTGAATTAACTTCTAGCCCACAGAATGTCTTGCTTGACCTAGAGGTAGTGTCTGCTGACCCATTTGATTGTATGATTTCATAATCAGTCTGCGTTTTTGCTACTATTTCTTCACTGCTTTTATCCTTTAGAACATTGTGTCATGCCTTTTCCAGTAAACAGTGTTGACTTTATGACAAAATTTGTATCATGAGTGTTGTGTAATTCAGTTATGAGACAGTTTTAATGTAATTATATGTGTGCGTGTGTGTGTAAGATTGTGTGCATGTCCACTATGCTAATTGCAATCAGTCACAGTTGTACTGTATTGTCATCTATTCCACCTTCCTATTACCACCAACCACAGTTGTTGTTGTTTGCGAATGCCCACAATGAGTAGGTTTCTCTTTTGTGCGTCCTGAAAAGGGTGGTTAAGTAACGTGTTGCAGTAGCTTTCCTCCCGTCCTGAGGGTGTTGATGAAGGTGGTTGGGGTCCTCCAGGGGGTTGTGCTATGCTTGGCTTCATCTGCGTGTCGCTCACTACTACGGGGATCATGTCAATCCCTTGCCTCGTTATCCAAGAAGCCATGAAAACAGCACGTTTCCATGGAGGGCTACTGGGAAGCCACGGTGAAGGTCTTGGTCAGTATATTTTGCCTGACCCTGACTAACATGTCTGATCAGTATGCTGTGTCTGACCAGACGTTAGTCTTCCTCCCCAAGCACAGCTGTACTGTATTGTCGTCTATTCTGCATTACTATTACAACCAAGCACAGTTGTACTGTACTCTTATCTATTCTACCTTCCTATTACAGCCAAACACATTTGTACTCTTCTTCTTCTGCGTTCGTTCTCAAACTCCCACTACCAAGCCCTGAACTGCAAGTTGCAGGAACTAGTCCGGAGAATGGATTGCGTTGTGTCGCTAGTTTACAGTTTGACTGCGATATTTGCACCTTTTGGTTCGACACATCCGTCTTTGGCACCACAGTTGTACTATATACTTATCTATTCTACCTTCCTATTAAAGCCAAACACAGTTGTACTGTATTCTTATCTATTCCACCTTCCTGTTACAGCCAAGGACAACTGTACTGTATACTTATCTATTCTACCTTCCTATTACAGCCAAGCACAGCTGTACTGTATTCCCGTCCATCATCCTCTCTTGCTCTCCCTCAATGTCATCTTTCCCTGTATTTCACAACAACACCTGATTAACATGTAAACAGATCAGTAGTAATTAACTCTAGGGGTATGAGTCACAGACCAATTTACTGCCCTCATTAAGCCAACACTACCTTGCTCAGCATTTTCCAGTGCTGGTGAAAGGGTTGGCGTAGTGGATCTCAACCTCTTCCATAATGCTGACCCCCTAAACCATTAATGGTGATTGTGAACCCATTGAAACTGTTGATAATTCATGGTGGACCTCCTGAAACCATTGATGATTAGTTGTGGATCTTCTAAGGTAATTAATAATTAGTGGTGCATCCCCTAAAGCCATTGATAATTGTGGACCCCTGAAATTATTGGTAATTAGTGATTGTCTCACATGAAACTGTTTTAATTAGTAGTGGACTCCCAAAAAAAACCTGATAATTAGTAGTGAACCCACATGAAACCGTTGATAATTAGTAGTGGAACCCTTAAACCGTTGATAATTAGTAGTGGAACCCTTAAACCATTGATAATTAGTAGTGGAACCCTTAAACCGTTGATAATTAGTAGTGGAACCCTTAAACCATTGATAATTAGTAGTGGAACCCTTAAACCGTTAATTAGTAGTGGAACCCTTAAACCATTGATAATTACTAGTGGGGCCACTAAACCATTGATAATTAGTAGTGGGGCCACTAAACCATTGATAATTAGTAGTGGGGCCACTAAACCATTGATAATTAGTAGTGGGGCCACTAAACCATTGATATTTAGTAGTCGACCCACATGAAACGGTTGATATTTATTAGTGGGGCCACTAAACCATTGATAATTAGGAGTGGGGCCCCTAAACCATTGATAATTAGTAGTGAACTTACATAAAACCATTGATATTTAGCAGCGAGCCCCTTAAAACCATAAATTTAACCACAGCTGCCCTAGTCATCCTAGTCACATCATTTGAACTTCAAAGGGAAACTACTTGGTTAGCAGTTTGATCGAGCTAGGATTTCATTCTGACTGTGTGTTAAAGAGTTACAACATCTAATACTTGACGTTAAGACTTCAACATAGAAAACTCTAAAACTTATGTGAACAATAAAGCAAGATATTCATTTATAACAAATCTATGGTTTACAACGTGGATAAAAACCTAAACTGCTAGTTAATAAATCTTACTATCCCAGGGAATTTTAGTATGAGCTAGATGGAATCCCTGGAACTATAAAACCATTCGATAGTCTACCCTAATTTCTATGACTTTCTAAACAAAACTCATTCTACTCTGATTAACTGCCATGTATTATGTGTGCCCTCTAGCAGTTGGTAAAGAACTTGATCTCTAACGGCTGTCAGTTCTGCGTTGCGTGCTGATAGTGTCTTACTATCATTGTGGGGTTACTCCCTGAGGATTCAGTTACAACTCTCTTTTGATCAGGGGGCTATGGCCTACCCGCTTGACCTAAACGGTCAACGCGTATGAACGGTTTGTTCTCGACCTCAGAAAATCAAGAACTGATGCCTGTTGAAACTGCCACTGAGTTTATCACTTTAGTTTGTTCTCGACCTCAGCACAACATCAAGAACTGATGTCTGTTGAAACTGCCACTAAGTTTATCACTTTAGTTCGTTCTCGACCTCAGCACAACATCAAGAACTGATGTCTGTTGAAACTGCCACTAAGTTTATCACTTTAGTTCGTTCTCGACCTCAGCACAACATCAAGAACTGATGTCTGTTGAAACTGCCACTAAGTTTATCACTTTAGTTCGTTCTCGACCTCAGCACAACATCAAGAACTGATGTCTGTTGAAACTGCCACTAAGTTTATCACTTTAGTTCGTTCTCGACCTCAGCACAACATCAAGAACTGATGTCTGTTGAAACTGCCACTAAGTTTATCACTTTAGTTCGTTCTCGACCTCAGCACAACATCAAGAACTGATGTCTGTTGAAACTGCCATTGACTTTATCACCTCAGTTTGGGAAACTGCCACTTCAAGTAAACAAATTTCCCATACTAGTTCCTCAGATTGGTTCACCGTCTCTTCCATTAGGCAACAGTGCAATACCCATGAAACTCACAGTGGTCAACGTCCCTCCAGCTCTCGAATGTGCTCTCTCTCACCACGTCTCTAATTTATAGACCCTTTAAAATAAAGATCGCGGTGGCACTAGGTACCCTGTTCCTTCCCTGCTGACTGGTCAGCTGTCAATCTTACTCTGCTGCTTCCTTTTGGAATCCTACTGACTACCCCTGTAATTTGTCAATCTGCTAGTATAAACTTCGACGTCAATTATGTCACAAACTCTCCTACCCACACTAGTCCAATATAAAGAAGGGTGTAGATCTTCTTCTTCTTCTTCTTCTTCTTCGTACGCAGTCAGACAGCAACCATTATTTTTTCGAAAAAAGCGGCGGTCATCCTGAGGCTGTCGACACTGCCATAGAGCTTGTCTTGCAGTTCCACTGGTGATGGCCACATCTGCTCTCTCTGATCCTCGTATGTCGGGCAGTTCTGCGGCAGATGTTCAGCGGTCATTTTACCGGTACCGCACGGGCATTCGTCGGTACCACCTATCTTCAATTTGTTGAATAGGTGGTACCTCAGTCTATTGTGGCCAGTGCGAAGTCTGAAGACAACGACCTGCTCTCTTCGGTTCAACTGGTAATAGGCATCGTTTTTGGTGTAACCAGTATGTTCGGTTTCCCATTTGGTCATGTATCTGGCTTTGATAAGCCGTTTTGACTCTTCGTACGTCATACTAGTATCTGTTTGTGGTAGTCTTGCACCTTCTTTTGCCAGTCTGTCTGCCTCCTCGTTGCCTTGGATGTTGCAGTGTGATGGGACCCACTGTACCACTACCCTTTTTGGTGCGGACTGCTGGCACAGTTTGCAGAGTGCTGCTCTTAAGTCATAAAGCTCAGTGTTTTTCTGGCTTTTTAGCGCTGTGACTACGGCGAGAGCATCTGAAAGCAGGACTATATGGCTTTCATTTTCATTGTGTGTCAGGGTGTGTCAGAGTAAAACACTTCTGCCTCTCTCTCTCTCTCTCACGATTCTAATTCAATCTCTGACTTTTATTACTTTCTCAGCCACTTATTGATTCTCCAAGAATGTCTCCAGTGCCACAGAGATCTGTTACAGCAGATTCAGGAATTTGGCCATCAACCATTTTAAAAAATACTGTCATTACCAACTATTACAAAAAAGCTATCATTACCAGCTATTTAAAAAACTATCATTACCAATTATTGAAAACTATCATTACCAACTATTTAAAAACTGTCATAATGATCTGTTTAAAAAAACTATAATTGCGAACGGTAAAAAAAAAACTTTTATTACCAACTGTAACAAAACACTATCATTACCAACAATAAAATAAAAAATCATTAACAATTATTTATAAACTATCATTACCCCCAGTTAAAAAACAGCAGCATTACCAACTTAATAAAACTAATTACCAGCTGTATAAAAACAACTATCATTACAAACTGTTAAAAAACCTTTCATTACCAATTATAAACAATAACTACTACTACTTGTCCCAACGCAGTGGAGTATTAAACTGCTCGAGCCTAGTCCGCTAAGTAGGAAATCCTTTTCCCGGCTACATCCAACTCATACCAGAGCTCGAACCTGCACATAGGCATCTGCCCCTGTTGAAGTACAGGTTGACTAAATACTAAGAACTACTCTACTTTTCATAGTTCACTTTGAAATAATTGCATCTATTTCGCTCATAAACTTGGCAACTCATCTCAGGCTTATCTTGTCATCATACAGTAGTTTATCCCCAAATTTTAAGTTAGACTAAATAAAATCGAGATAGTATTATCACCATATCGAAAATTGTTTACGTCAACCACCTCATATATACATACATACACACGCATGCATGCACACATATACATACATACATGTATGCATACAAAAAAGTAAAGTGGAAATTCAGTGGAATTAACCGCTGGTTGGAAATGGAGTTTTTGAGGACTCAATTGTACTAAGCCGCAACCTGGGAGAGGTGGGGTGGCCAGTGCCCTCCCTTGCCGTATTTACTTTCCCTAACTCATGTGTCAGGTACCTATTTACAGCTGGGTTCACTGGAGAAGCGGTCCCCGATTAAAATCACGATCTGGATTGTTTGACTCCAGACACAATTCGAACCGTGGCACGCTATTACCACAAAAAATACCGAATTGCTTGCTATGAACTGAGCTAACGTACCCCTCATGCATTCATACATACTAATAACTGTCCATCGTCGTGGATGAGGACTGCCCAGATCGATCTTGTCATAACTCATCCCAGAGGGTATGAGTGTGCATGTGGCTGACCAGTCCATTGCAGGCTCAATTTATCTGACGTGACAGCCACACAATCTCTGCATTATTTATATACACACACAGACACAAAGTATGTTACATGAAATAGCTTACATACATGGCGATAAATATATGTCTAAACTGTAGTGGTATTATAGGTCAAAACTTGATTAAAAGAAAAGTACAGTTCCTTTACCACCCCAGACATTGTATAGTCTGCTTGTTTAGCATACTACATCTTAATTGGCTACTTTATCACATATTCTTCATAGTCACTTCTTTATCGCATATTCATAGTCACTTCTTTATCACATATTGATATTCATTTCAATTCATAATCAATTTGATCTGTCAGAAAATACCACACAGCTAATACCATAGAACAATGTGATCTGTTAGACGATACCACACAGCTAATACCATAGAACAATGTGATCTGTTAGACGATACCACACAGCTAATACCATAGAACAATGTGATCTGTTAGACGATACCACACAGCTAATACCATAGAACAATGTGATCTGTTAGACGATACCACACAGCTAATACCATAGAACAATGTGATCTGTTAGACGATACCACACAGCTAATACCATAGAACAATGTGATCTGTTAGACGATACCACACAGCTAATACCATAGAACAATGTGATCTGTTAGACGATACCACACAGCTAATACCATAGAACAATGTGATCTGTTAGATGATACCACACAGATCATCAACAATGGCATCTCAGTCTCTGTAAACCATGCACGTGCAGCACTGTGAGTCTTGTCCAGCGCTGTCTCCTGTATTTCGACACTGTCTGCAATGACCGTTAAAGGCCAATCTGCGACAGACAGTCCCTGCCACAGATCGTACAACCATGCTGAGGAGGTTGGCTTGTCAGGGTGTTCCTCAATCTCTTCAGGCTTTCTCTTTATCTCTGCAGCCAGAAGGCCTCTATGAGCGTCGGCAGCCACTACGCCCCTCCCAACTGACTGTCTCCAGATATCTTGATCCTGAGCAATTGTTTCCAAGTCCTCGGTCGACATGCCTCAGGACTTCATGTCCCTCTTGCATACGTTATTAAATCACAGTGTCGGCGGGTCGATTCTTTTAACTTCAATGGCCAGCTGTCCATAGGGGATATCCTTCGGCAGTCTCTCATCTTCCATGCGGTAAATATGCCACAACCATCGAAGATGTCATTGTCTCACCATCGAGTACATGTTGTGAGTGTTTGCTCCCTGTAAGACCACATTATGTGACACTCTCTCTTGCCACCCAATCCCCAATACACGCTGTAGGCACCTCATGTGAAATGTATTGAGCCACCGTTCTTGCTTAGTGTAAGTGCTCCAAGTCTCGCTTCCATACATGAGAGTGCCAAGAACGCAAGTCTGATAGACCCGGACCTTGGTGAAGTAAGACAATGCAGTGTTCCCCCAGACTCTCTTCGTCAGGCGGGTCATGACGGTACTCGCCCTGCCAAGCCTACCGTTTATCTCCTTCTCGAGTGAGAGAGTGTTGCTGATGGCATACCCCAGGTAAGTGAAACTGTTGACAAGTGACTTCATAAATCTTTATGGAGGGGGGAGTGAGCATACCTTCATCTTTTCCAGGATTATGGTGAGCCCAAACTGCGTGCACCCTTCGTGAATCTGTCTCCCCGTCTCTCTAGGGCCTCCTCACTTTTGGTCACTAGAAACGGCATCATCCGCAAATATCTCCATAATGATCACCGTTCTCACCTTGGTCCCCGCACGCATGTTCCCCACAGATACAGTCACATAATTGCTTGATATCTACTACAATTATTCTATTTTATGTTCAGCTGGCTGACGATGGCCTCTTTCCGTTAACTCGGATTATAAAACAGTTGGTTACACTTCAAATGTACATTAATAAGGTATTGCATAATGATGTGCAAGAAAAATATATTGTCCATCGATCACGTTCTTGCTATTAGCGCACTGAAATATGTAACGTCAAGATGCATATAGAAGACGCTCAAACCAGACTGCGTGCAACTGCACCCGCGTGTATTCGTTATTGTTGGCTGTAGATGACATAGCGCCAAGACGTGTTTTTAAACAAATAATTATAAATGAATCTGCCTTATGTGGAGAATCAACAACTTTGATGACTTGTCAGGCAATAAGCGGTTACACTGCGTGCGAGCAGGAATTATGAAATGGATTGTGCAATAGGTGGTGTAATAATAATTGTGCACTTTTGAATGCGCAATTCCATGCCTTAGGTAATGTAGCGAAACGATGAGTATTCTTCTAAGAACTTGGGATATGTACAGGTGAAGGAAGGTGTTGAACAACACAACGCTACCGTACACTTAAAGACGGGGTATTGTGGAGGAGGGCGTTAAACAACACAACGCTACCGTACACTTAAAGACGGGGTATTGTGGAGGAGGGCGTTAAACAACACAACGCTACTGTACACTTAAAAACCTAGTTATGTGAAGGTTGAGCGCTACCACACACTTAAAGACCTGGTTATGTGGAGGAGGGCATTGAGCGCTACCACACACTTAAAGACCTGTTTATGTGGAGGAGGGCATTGAGCGCTACCACACACTTAAAGACATGTTTATGTGGAGGAGGGCTACCATACATTTAAAGACCTGGTTATGTGGAGGAGGGCTACCATACACTTAAAGACCTGGTTATGTGGAGGAGGGCTACCATACACTTAAAGACCTGTTTATGTGGAGGAGGGTTACCATACACTTAAAGACCTGTTTATGTTGAGGAGAGCGTTGAGCGCTACCATACACTTAAAGACCTGGTTATGTGGAGGAGAGTGTTGAGCGCTACCACACACTTAAAGACCTGGTTATGTGGAGATTGAGCTCTACCATACACTTAAAGACCTGGTTATGTTGAGGTTGAGCGCTACCACACACTAAAAGACCGGTTTATGTGGAGGAGAGCGTTGAGCGCTACCATACACTTAAAGACCTGGTTATGTGGAGGAGAGTGTTGAGCGCTACCACACACTTAAAGACCTGGTTATGTTGAGGTTGAGCTCTACCACACACTTAAAGACCGGTTTATATGGAGGAGAGTGTTGAGCACTACCACACACACGTAAAGACCTGTTTATGTGGAGGAGGGCGTTGAGCGCTACCATATACTTAAAGACCTGGTTATGTGGAGGAGAGTTGAGCGCTACCACACACTTAAAGACCTGTTTATGTGGAGGAGAGTTGAGCGCTACCACACACTTAAATACCTGTTTATGTCTAGGAGAGTGTTGAGCGCTACCACAC
The DNA here is from genome assembly GCA_036924085.1 of Ariolimax columbianus. Classification (NCBI taxonomy): domain Eukaryota; kingdom Metazoa; phylum Mollusca; class Gastropoda; order Stylommatophora; family Arionidae; genus Ariolimax; species Ariolimax columbianus. Next base: position 61,835,482 of record JAVGWX010000011.1, read on the forward strand.
ACTTAAAGACCTGTTTGTGTGGAGGAGAGTGTTGAGCGCTACCACACGCTTAAAGGCCTGGTTATGTGGAGATTGAGCTCTACCATACACTTAAAGACCTGTTTATGTGGAGGAGGGCGTTGAGCGCTACCATACACTTAAAGACCTGGTTATGTGGAGGAGGGCTACCACACACTTGGCTTAAAGGAGAACGTTAAACAAAACGCTATCTTGCACTCTCTGACGTCGATCATCCGAGTGGTTAGAGCTCTTCACGACAGAGAAACAAAATACTGTTTATACCTATTGCTGAGGTCGGGGTGGGGGCGGAATTCTATAGGGTCGAGAAACTTGTAAGAATAGAACCCATGTAAGCTTCCTATCATGTCGATAGGGATGACGATATAAGGGTTGTGCATGGGGCTGTAACTTCGTCGTATAAAACCATTTCTGTGAACTCGCCACTGCAAATGCTTGCTGTAAATGGGTCAGATGTACTGATGGCCCTATGTTTCACTTGTGGTTGCGTGGCGAATCAATTAGATGTTATTTGATTTAAACTCGCACTGTTATAAGGCGGGCATCGCTCACATTCCACAGTTAACTCGGTTACTTTGTATCTATATACGTCTGAGTGGTCAGTCGAGGTCTTTGTGAATGACACAGGCAAGAATAGCACCACTGCCCCACAGAGAGCATGTCGTAAGAAGCGACTATGTGACTTGGCATAACAACGGCCATGGTTAGGTGGTTTGTTAAGAGCAGCATAGATGGCACCTAACAGGGTTTGGGTCTACTTTGCTCTAATGCTTGAGTCTATTAATATGGACTCACATCGGTTAACCACCCTCTGCGGCACGTGTCCCAACACAGAGCAGTAATAAGCTGCACGAGCATATCAGCTAAGCAGGAAATCCTCATCCCGGCTACATACAGCTGACGCCGGAGCTGAAACCTGCACAGTGGTATCCACCCCTGTAAAAGCACAGGTCGACTAAGACTATATCTTTGTCCGAAGATTCTCACGAGGACTATGAGCGACAGAGGCGAGAGAATAGGAATACTGTCAGTCTGTGGTCTAACCCTCTCTCGTCTAGGGTGTGGCACGTCACGTCATCCATAAAAATCAAGTACATTTCTAGTTTGGAGTAGCCTGCCGAGTTTGGAGTAGCCCTCTGAGTTTGGAGTAGCCCTCTGAGTTTGCAGTAGCCTGCCGAGTTTGGAGTAGACTTCTGAATTTGGAGTAGCCTGTCGAGCTTAGAGTAGCCTTCTGAATTTAGAGTAGCCTGCAAAGTTTGGAGTAGTCAGCTCAGTTTGGTGAAGCCTTTTGAGTCTGGAGTAGACTGTTAAGTTTGGAGTAGATTGCTACGTTTGGAGTAGACTGCTAAGTTTGAAGTAGACTGCTAAGTTTGGAGTAGCCTGCAAAGTTTGGAGTAGCCTTCTGAGTTTGGAGTAGCCTTCTGAGTTTGGAGTAGTCAGCTCAGTTTGGAGTAGCCTTCTGAGTTTGGAGTAGCCTGCTAAGTTTGGAGTAGCCTTCTGAGTTTGGAGTAGCCTGCTAAGTTTGGAGTAGACTTTCTAGTTTGGAGTAGCCTTCTGAGTTTGGAGTAGCCTTCTGAGTTTGGAGTAGCCTTCTGAGTTTGGAGTAGCCTTCTGAGTTTGGAGTAGCCTTCTGAGTTTGGAGTAGTCAGCTCAGTTTGGAGTAGCCTTCTGAGTTTGGAGTAGCCTGCTAAGTTTGGAGTAGCCTTCTGAGTCTGAAGTAGTCTTCTGAGTTTGGAGTAGCCTTCTGAGTTTGAAGTACCCTGCTAAGTTTGCAGTAGCCTGTGAAGTTTACTTTAGCCTGCTTTTGCAGCAGCTTTCTGAGAAGAAACTATCTCATACATGTTATACAGGAATATAGAATACATAACATATCGTTGTTTTTGGGGTCAGAAGAAGAATGGCGTGTCTTTAATTGCACAAACGCGATAATGGGAACAGAAGTCAAAGAGATAAAGCTCTGTTATCTTTAATTACAACAAAGGTTAGAAATTGCCGACTCTTACATACTCAGAAATCTTGTCTTTGTGATTGTGCTGTCTAAAATGGGGATGATTGAGAGAACGAGCGCTAGAGAATACGAGTGAGAGAGAGAGAGAGAGAATACGAGTGAGAGAGAGAGAGAGAATACGAGTGAGAGAGAGAGAGAGAATACGAGTGAGAGAGAGAGAATACGAGTGAGAGAGAGAGAATACGAGTGAGAGAGAGTGAGAATACGAGTGAGAGAGAGAATACGAGTGAGAGAGAGAGAGAGAATGCTAATTGAGGTATGTCTCATTATATTCAATGTGTCGTGCCGACTATGGGTCACCAGCACCTGTCCCGAATGTTGGTTCATCAATCCATCGAATGGTCATCTTCCTCCATACCATGATGTTAAACTATCCAATACATTCTTGGTGTCTTCTGTCTCTGTTACAGTGTTCTGTGTTTTGATGCGCGTAATAAGTTGTTTTTGTGCATGAATCCCCCTCAGCGCATCCGTAGTATCCACCTCAGTTTCCAATGGGATGTTCAGCATTCATGTGTAAACATCATCTCTGTGGCTTCAGTGGATCTTCTTGTTTGTTTGGTGTTTTTCAATCTGGCGAGCGTCTCAATTTCCCGTTAACCGCACGCTAATGTCGACACAGATGTAATTGGATTCTATGAATACTGGAAGGGAAGGGCGCAAGGCAGGGAATGGGCCACCTCATAAATAAGATGTCCCCAAATACAATAAAGCCTTTAACACTTACGACAGCAGTATGTGCTATTCGACAAACTTAATTTCCATTGGTCTCTAATTACTATCTAGAAAGAAGTACACAATCCAACTCATATAAGTACATGTGCTAGGGTCAGTCAGTAAGTAGGTCACTCGCTGATATCGTATAGCTGAAAAATGTAGTTGGTGGTCTCTAAAGGTATCATTAAGCTATAGCTACACCTACTTATTGATTACTGTAGGCAGCTGACGTTTGGTGTCGCATGCACATCTGCAGCGGAGATTCACATGGTCATCCGTGCTCCCCGAGAATAGTCCAAGAACGAGCCTGTTGTTGTGCAGTTGTTTTGTTTTTTAGTTTGTTTGTTGGGGGGGGGGGGGGGTAAAATGACAGTGCAAAGGATATTCATAAGGAAATATTTACAGTGAGAAGTGTTTGCTACGTAAACGATGGATAACTGGACCGATACATTTTCTTAAGGACGCTCAAAAATTGCTGATGAAGCTCGATCTACTATATTCAGATCGCTACAGTAGCATATGTGCAGCGTGTGGGGAAGATGATTCAAGCTGACAGACGAATAACGATAGCAGTATATCAACTGCAATAGGGTGTTCGCGTGGTTTAGCCTACGACATAACATGTAATCCCACCTTGGCGGGAGACATTTCGCAAATAACGAAGCGATTTAACGTGAATTTCAAATGGGGCTCAGACAGGTGACGAGACATAAGTGCTGCAGATGCTGGTATGCACTGGTAACGCAATGGATAAGTGTATCAATATGGAAATGATGTTGAGAAATAAGAGACAATAATAAATCGTTTTCAAGGTAGCATCTCATTTTTTTTAAATGTTATTAAATATCCATTTGTGAGCTATTTACTGACTAGCCCGTGTGTGTGCGTGGTTACAGGGTGTGATCACAGAACAGACCTAACGGGGCGAAAAAAAGCATTAGTCACGGCATTCCACATACTCTGCTATTGTATTTACCAGGTGTGATGCCTTACCTCACAGCTTTTCTTCAGTAGAGGTGGTGTTACAGCGTCACTGCAAATACCCAACTATTGTGAAGTTTATAGTGAGCTCTATTTCCTCGTCGTCTCTTTCTCTCTCGTTCTCTCTCTCGCTCCCGTCCCTCCACCTTCCCTGTAAAACAAGTATTTGTTTTTCCTGTCGTCACTACAATCGTACTTAGTTTACAACTTACTGACTCCTCCCGAGCTCCCCCATTTCTTTGTACTGAGAGGTTGATCTTGGCCGTTGAAATACAGGCGCTGCTGTAGGTGATAACGTGGTCGTCTTCTTTGTATTAGTCCTGAACTTTTTATGATGTAGGGGTGGGCAGTTCCATTTCTCGCTGCCGCGTCTTCCCTAAAGGTTAGCCAGGTACCTAGTGCTTTTTAAAGCTTAAAAAACCTTAAAATACATGCCTGTTTGGATTTAAAACAAAAACAGTATACACACATTTTTTTCTAGCGAGAAACACTGCATTTATCCATTTACAGCTAGGCGGACTGAAACGTGTCGACAATGGTGATTGAACCTGGCAACATTGCCACGACAAACTGTTACTGAGATGTTGATATATTTTATTAGGTCAATGAATGTCTACTGTTATTGAACAGCTCAGGATTATATGTGCACGTGGAGCGTTCGTGAATGCATCTATGTCGACATGAACGCATGTATATGAACGTGAATGCATGTATATGAACGTGAATGTATGTGTATAATAAGGTGAATACATGTATATGAACGTTAATACGTGAATGTGAACGGGAATGCATGTATGCAATTGCGGTGGGACTAGAGTGCCTTCAGAGTTACTTTCTGTCTTCTCGACCAATCGTCTTGCCACAGGTCCAATGTAGCTCGGAACGAGAGATAGGTTGATGACCAGCGCAGTTTCTTTCTCACTATAATTCAAATACAGCGTCTGATTATGGTCGCCATTATACCCTGCGATGAGCAACTAACTTTTTTTAAAATGTAAATGTAAACGTGTGTGAACGTGAATGCGTACATGTGAACGTAAATGCGATTGAGTGTGCGTGTGCAAGGATGAGTGTGCCAGAGTACGTTGACTTGACTGTGTGTACGTGAATGCATGTGCAATTGTTCTTGAAGGTGAATGTGGGTGTGTGGTTGCATGTTTCAAGTAAGACGTCATTTGTGTTAGAGGGGTTGAACAGCTTGTCCAGGTGAGGATAGCAAAATGCCTTGTTTTTCCTGCTCACTTTGTCTAGGAAATGGAAATGTTTGCTCCATTGCACATTTTGTGAAATTGGTTTGTTTTTTCGTTGTGTTTTTATAGTTGTTAGTTTGTTTTGTTTGTTTCGTCTGTTTTTAATTTTCTTTTTTAATTGAATGATGTGGCACTAAAAGCGGTATCAGACTCACAGATTGTCTTTCGGCGTTTGTGACTTATTTTCCGACTTATTTAACTGGAGTACTGCTTGTTCATTATTTCTGTGTGTGTTTCTTCCCCAGTATATAACCACATACCGTATATGGTACATACAGTTTACTTTGTGGTACATACAGTAATGTGTGTTGTGTACTTCAGCTATTAGACAGCTTTGTGTACTTTTGTTATTGTTTATGTTGTTTAACTTCCACACTGAGTAAGTTTACTCTTTTTGCGCCCGGAAAAGGGCGTTATATGGCGGGTTGTAGTAGCTTTACTCACATCCCGAGCGTGCTGATAAAGGTTACCGGGGTCATCCATGCGGGTGTGCTATGCTTGGCTTCATCTGCGTGGCGTTAACTACTACGACGATCACATCGGTCCATATCTCGTCTCTGTTGAAAACAGCCTGTTTCCAGGGAACGCTAGATGGAAGAGGTATAGTGGTCATGGTCAGTATATTATGCCTGACTCTGACGCGACATCCTGGTCCGCATGCTGTGCCTTAACGGACTAGGATCTCAGTTCCCCGCTTTAGTTATTAGACAGATTTGTATACTTTAGTTATTAGGCAGCGTTTTGATCAGCACGCTCAGGATGTGAGTAAAGCTACTGCAACCTGCCACTTAACCACCTTTACAGGGCGCACCAAAGATTAAAGTTACTCATTGTGTGCAATCAACAACACTTAGGAGATGTGGCACACAACCGTATTATTGTTCTATAGTCTCCATTGCTTTCGATATGTCATCCTCTTCCTGTACTCGGCCCCTAACAAAGGGCAAGAACTAGACTAGAAATTTGCTTTTGGTCACGTGTGTGGCCACGCATGTACTACGTGCAGCACGTCTGTCTTCATCGAGCCTGAAAGTCGTTCTTCCCGTCGCCTTTCTTGTTGACCCACTTGTTATCACTTGGGGCAAATTATGGTGAGTATGGCGGGCGTGGAAGACACGCATAGTGCACGTTCTGGATGATTGCACTGCAGTGTGTGGTTGAACATCGTGATGTTGCAACAAGGTACCTATACTCAGAAGACCACCTCTTTTTGAGTTTGATTGCGGGTCGAAAAAAAGTATTCCTGAGAGAATATCTGTGAACGTGACACTTGTGATAGTGTTCGGCCTGGGAATGTAGGTCCTATAAAATCACACCCAGTTCATCCCCCAAAGAAAGTTAATGTAAACGGCTGAGTCTTTTTCAATTCTTTAAATTTAATTCATTTGTATTTTAGAAATGCATCCCCTGGTTGATCAGTCCTGAGACTGGTTGTATGGTTGTCTGAGTATGTCTCTCCATTTGACCCTATCCTCTGGTTGATCAGTCCTGAGACTGGTTGTAAGGTTGTCTGAGCATGTCTCTCCATTTGACCCTATCCTCTGGTTGATCAGTCCTGAGACTGGTTGTAAGGTTGTCTGAGTATGTCTCTCCATTTGACCCTATCCTCTGGTTGATCAGTCCTGAGACTGGTTGTAAGGTTGTCTGAGTATGTCTCTCCATTTGACCCTATCCTCTGTCTGATCAGTCCTGAGACTGGTTGTAAGGTTGTCTGAGTATGTCTCTCCATTTGACCCTATCCCCTGGTTGATCAGTCCTGAGACTGGTTGTAAGGTTGTCTGAGTATGTCTCTCCATTTGACCCTATCCTCTGGTTGATCAGTCCTGAGACTGGTTGTAAGGTTGTCTGAGTATGTCTCTCCATTTGACCCTATCCCCTGGTTGATCAGTCCTGAGACTGGTTGTAAGGTTGTCTGAGTATGTCTCTCCATTTGACCCTATCCCCTGGTTGATCAGTCCTGAGACTGGTTGTAAGGTTGTCTGAGTATGTCTCTCCATTTGACCCTATCCCCTGGTTGATCAGTCCTGAGACTGGTTGTAAGGTTGTCTGAGTATGTCTCTCCATTTGACCCTATCCTCTGGTTGATAAGTCCTGAGACTGGTTGTAAGGTTGTCTGAGTATGTCTCTCCATTTGACCCTATCCCTTGGTTGATCAGTCCTGAGACTGGTTGTAAGGTTGTCTGAGTATGTCTCTCCATTTGACCCTATCCCCTGGTTGATCAGTCCTGAGACTGGTTGTAAGGTTGTCTGAGTATGTCTCTCCATTTGACCCTATCCCCTGGTTGATCAGTCCTGAGACTGGTTGTAAGGTTGTCTGAGTATGTCACTCCATTTGCCCCTATCCCCTGGTTGATCAGTCCTGAGACTGGTTGTAAGGTTGTCTGAGTATGTCACTCCATTTGACCCTATCCCCTAGTTGATCAGTCCTGAGACTGGTTGTAAGGTTGTCTGAGTATGTCTCTCTATTTGACCCTATCCCCTGGTTGATCAGTCCTGAGACTGGTTGTAAGGTTGTCTGAGTATGTCTCTCCATTTGACCCTATCCCCTGGTTGATCAGTCCTGAGACTGGTTGTAAGGTTGTCTGAGTATGTCACTCCATTTGACCCTATCCCCTGGTTGATCAGTCCTGAGACTGGTTGTAAGGTTGTCTGAGTATGTCTCTTCATTTGACCCTATCCTCTGGTTGATCAGTCCTGAGACTGGTTGTAAGGTTGTCTGAGTATGTCTCTCCATTTGACCCTATCCCCTGGTTGATCAGTCCTGAGACTGGTTGTAAGGTTGTCTGAGTATGTCTCTCCATTTGACCCTATCCCCTGGTTGATCAGTCCTGAGACTGGTTGTAAGGTTGTCTGAGTATGTCTCTCCATTTGACCCTATCCCCTGGTTGATCAGTCCTGAGACTGGTTGTAAGGTTGTCTGAGTATGTCTCTCCATTTGACCCTATCCCCTATTTGATCAGTCCTGAGACTGGTTGTAAGGTTGTCTGAGTATGTCACTCCATTTGACCCTATCCCCTGGTTGATCAGTCCTGAGACTGGTTGTAAGGTTGTCTGAGTATGTCTCTCCATTTGACCCTATCCTCTGGTTGATCAGTCCTGAGACTGGTTGTAAGGTTGTCTGAGTATGTCTCTCCATTTGACCCTATCCCCTGGTTGATCAGTCCTGAGACTGGTTGTAAGGTTGTCTGAGTATGTCTCTCCATTTGACCCTATCCCCTGGTTGATCAGTCCTGAGACTGGTTGTAAGGTTGTCTGAGTATGTCTCTCCATTTGACCCTATCCCCTGGTTGATCAGTCCTGAGACTGGTTGTAAGGTTGTCTGAGTATGTCACTCCATTTGACCCTATCCCCTGGTTGATCAGTCCTGAGACTGGTTGTAAGGTTGTCTGAGTATGTCACTCCATTTGACCCTATCCCCTGGTTGATCAGTCCTGAGACTGGTTGTAAGGTTGTCTGAGTATGTCTCTCCATTTGACCCTATCCCCTGGTTGATCAGTCCTGAGACTGGTTGTAAGGTTGTCTGAGTATGTCTCTCCATTTGACCCTATCCCCTGGTTGATCAGTCCTGAGACTGGTTGTAAGGTTGACTGAGTATGTCACTCCATTTGACCCTATCCCCTGGTTGATCAGTCCTGAGACTGGTTGTAAGGTTGTCTGAGTATGTCTCTCCATTTGACCCTATCCTCTGGTTGATCAGTCCTGAGACTGGTTGTAAGGTTGTCTGAGTATGTCTCTCCATTTGACCCTATCCCCTGGTTGATCAGTCCTGAGACTGGTTGTAAGGTTGTCTGAGTATGTCTCTCCATTTGACCCTATCCTCTGGTTGATCAGTCCTGAGACTGGTTGTAAGGTTGTCTGAGTATGTCTCTCCATTTGACCCTATCCTCTGGTTGATCAGTCCTGAGACTGGTTGTAAGGTTGTCTGAGTATGTCTCTCCATTTGACCCTATCCTCTGGTTGATCAGTCCTGAGACTGGTTGTAAGGTTGTCTGAGTATGTCACTCCATTTGACCCTATCCTCTGGTTGATCAGTCCTGAGACTGGTTGTAAGGTTGTCTGAGTATGTCACTCCATTTGACCCTATCCTCTGGTTGATCAGTCCTGAAACTGGTTGTAAGGTTGTCTGAGTATGTCACTCCATTTGACCCTATCCTCTGGTTGATCAGTCCTGAGACTGGTTGTAAGGTTGTCTGAGTATGTCACTCCATTTGACCCTATCCTCTGGTTGATCAGTCCTGAGACTGGTTGTAAGGTTGTCTGAGTATGTCACTCCATTTGACCCTATCCTCTGGTTGATCAGTCCTGAGACTGGTTGTAAGGTTGTCTGAGTATGTCTCTCCATTTGACCCTATCCTCTGGTTGATCAGTACTGAGACTGGTTGTAAGGTTGTCTGAGTATGTCTCTCCATTTGACCCTATCCTCTGGTTGATCAGTCCTGAGACTGGTTGTAAGGTTGTCTGAGTATGTCACTCCATTTGACCCTATCCTCTGGTTGATCAGTCCTGAGACTGGTTGTAAGGTTGTCTGAGTATGTCACTCCATTTGACCCTATCCTCTGGTTGATCAGTCCTGAGACTGGTTGTAAGGTTGTCTGAGTATGTCACTCCATTTGACCCTATCCTCTGGTTGATCAGTCCTGAGACTGGTTGTAAGGTTGTCTGAGTATGTCACTCCATTTGACCCTATCCTCTGGTTGATCAGTCCTGAGACTGGTTGTAAGGTTGTCTGAGTATGTCTCTCCATTTGACCCTATCCTCTGGTTGATCAGTCCTGAGACTGGTTGTAAGGTTGTCTGAGTATGTCACTCCATTTGACCCTATCCTCTGGTTGATCAGTCCTGAGACTGGTTGTAAGGTTGTCTGAGTATGTCACTCCATTTGACCCTATCCTCTGGTTGATCAGTCCTGAGACTGGTTGTAAGGTTGTCTGAGTATGTCACTCCATTTGACCCTATCCTCTGGTTGATCAGTCCTGAGACTGGTTGTAAGGTTGTCTGAGTATGTCACTCCATTTGACCCTATCCTCTGGTTGATCAGTCCTGAGACTGGTTGTAAGGTTGTCTGAGTATGTCACTCCATTTGACCCTAACCTCTGGTTGATCAGTCCTGAGACTGGTTGTAAGGTTGTCTGAGTATGTCACTCCATTTGACCCTATCCTCTGGTTGATCAGTCCTGAGACTGGTTGTAAGGTTGTCTGAGTATGTCACTCCATTTGACCCTATCCTCTGGTTAATCAGTCCTGAGACTGGTTGTAAGGTTGTCTGAGTATGTCACTCCATTTGACCCTATCCTCTGGTTGATCAGTCCTGAGACTGGTTGTAAGGTTGTCTGAGTATGTCACTCCATTTGACCCTATCCTCTGCATTTCTCTTCATTTCAGCATGTTCATACTTTAATGTAAAAATTAATTGATCGCCCTGGTCTTCTCTTCTCTTGAATTTTGCCCTTTAGTATCTTCTGTAGAAGATTATTTTAGCATACAGAAAACTGACAGGTAGGCACACTATAATACATAATAATTCAGTCCTGATCAGAACTAATTCCCGTCCGACTGCCACGAAATCAAGATGGTAAACATGCCCTGATGTAACCAAACGGACTTGGTCTGTGGTTTGTAGAGGCCATGTCTCGCCCAAAATGCAACAAAAGTGCCCAAATAGCAACAACCCTTGTTAAGAAATTTTTATTTGTGAGTGTATAATCGAAGGGTGATAAATCATTTAAATCGTCTTGCACAATTTATGAAAGCTTGCCGTGTAAGTGTGTATGTTTGTGTATGCGTATTTGATGTTTTTGTTTCACGTTATTTTCAGTGCACGGGTTGTCTGTTCACGTTCTTTGCCAGATTTATGTTAGGTGTACCCCCTGCACACGTCGTGTGGTCGGGGTCTGCTTGAGAGTTAAAACGCCTTCATGGCATAGCGACCAGGTAGATACTGTCTACAGCATAGATGTTCGCTGGCACACTCGACTGTATGCCCGCTCACACACGTACACACACACATACAGAGAGAGAGAGAGAGAGAGAGAGACACACAGAGATTCTCAACTGCTTCAGATATCTTCCAGATTTGTGCGCACAGCTTCTTCAGTCTCTGGAACGTGCGCATACCAAACTTCGGGTAGCTGTTTCTTCTGGTGTTTGCATGTTCGCGTCGTCATTCAAATATTTGTTGTGACCCGTTAATCCGTCGCCTACCACTGTGCGCGTGTGATGTTAAATCATTTATTATGATCTAAGTACACTACTACTATACGGTAGCGGATTCATTTTTTGTTTTGTTTTGTTAATTTACTGGTACCAAGATCGTTGTGCTTAATTACTTTTCACTCGTATGTAGTCTGCTGTGGCTCTTATTATATTCTCGGGACGTACTAAAGACGGCGGACATGGTCCCTCCTCGCTATAGTGCAATGTAAGACTTCTCGATACATTCACCGCTATGGGTATCACTGTGTAGGTTCCCACCTCGTTGACCAGGTGGCTTTAACACAACGTGTTTCCTGAAGTACAGTAAGGACGTGAGGTGGGAGGTCTTTTCAGTATAAGTCGCCTGACCCTGACGTTTGCTGTCCCTTGCAATAACAATAGAAACGACCACATTTAATCATTTCAAGAAATATCCTGTTTGTCAGTGTTAATAAACCCCTAGGTCACGTGATATTATTCGACTTGTGTATTGGCCCATATTAGTGCATTTTTTATTTGTAATCATTTAATTATTTATTGTTGTTAATAATAGTTTGTATCGGTTTGTTGCTCGTACAGATGTGTGGTTGCATGTTTGAAGTAAGATGCCGGCTGCGTTCAAATAGGTATGCTTGTGCTAATGAAGACATCAAGGTGCGTTGATTTTCCCGCTCACTTTGCCTAGGAAATGGAAATGTCTGTGTCTAGCCCTTGTACATTTGGAAATATCTTGCTTTTTTTTAATTGCTGTTTTTCGTTTTTGGTCGTGTGTTTATTGTTGTTTGTTTTATTTGTTTCAAATTTGTTTCATGGATTTTTTGTTACTATCTGTTGTATCAGACATCATAGATTGTCTTTCGACGTTTCTGTCGAATTTTCTTAATTATTTGTCTGGAGTGCTTCATTGTCGGCCTGTGTATTCATTACTTTTGTTTGTACATTTGAATTGGACATAGGCATAGGGAACAATTTTCGTTTTAGTTTGCTAATCAGGTTTAACTACTATTGAGAGTACAACAAATCGAACTGGAACATGAAGGGATCCTATAACAAACATGTGTGGCTAAGTGTTCTTGGTAGAAAGTACATAATTATGTGGGTAGCGGTGTTCTGGTATGATCTTGCTCGTATTTCCAATACAAAATGTTTGTTTCCGTAATGACATTCATTTGGGCGGCGTTGCATTTCAGGATAGCGTTTCTTTGAGTCTGAAAGTGAAACTTCCGTAAGATCAGTAATTATTTCCGCTTGACAAGCCGAATTATAACCATCCAGTCGGTATTTATTTCAGTCTAACGTCTATACTTCCAATGGCATCCGTAATATTAACATTTCTACACCGAATATATATTCTATTACGTTAGAATTGAACGTAAAAAGTAAACTCTGTTCACATTTGATTCGGCTCTCTAGTTTTGCTTCTCATTTGTATTGGATATATTGCGATAATATAAAAGTTGTATAAGATAACTTTGATTTAAATACTGAATATACAAGTTATATAAGATAACTGATTTAAATACTGAATATAAAAGTTATAAAAGATAACTGATTTAAATACTGAATATACGTTATATAAGATAACTGATTTAATACTGAATATAAAAGTTATAAAAGATAACTGATTTAAATACTGAATATAAAAGTTATATTTAAGATAACTGATTTAAATATTGAATATACGTTATATAAGATAACTGATTTAAATACTGAATATAAAAGTTATATTAGATAACTGATTTAATTACTGAAAATAAAAGTTATGTATAAGATAACTGATTTAAATACTGAATTTAAAGTTATATATAAGATAACTGATTTAAATACTGAATATACGTTATATAAGATAACTGATTTAAATACTGAATATACATTATATAAGATAACTGATTTAAATACTGAATATAAAAGTTATATATAAGATAACTGATTTAAATACTGAATATACGTTATATAAGATAACTGATTTAAATACTGAATATACTTTATATAAGATAACTGATTTAAATACTGAATATAAAAGTTATATATAAGATAACTGATTTAAATACTGAATATAAAAGTTATACAAGATAACTTTGGTTTAAATACCGAATATACAAGTTAAATATGATAACTTTGATATAAATAGTTGCTTAGATCGATGACATGTGGCGTACAAAATGTGTTTCAAATATAGCAATTAACGGCGCATCGCAGCTGATACGAGTTGCGTCGCCAGTGACCACCAGCCTTGTTGCGCGTGACGCACAGGTGTATCTTTAATGACCACGACACGTATTACTAATTGCACATTTATTACGCTTTGTCCTTTTCATGATTATACACGTCCAATGCAGGTTTCCTGTAGTATGTTGTGTGTTGGTGTTCAAGAGGAACACGCAGGTTTCCGGTAGTGTGTTGGTGTTCAAGAGGAACACGCAGGTTTCCGGTAGTGTGTTGGTGTTCAAGAGGAACACGCAGGTTTCCGGTAGTGTGTTGGTGTTCAACAGGAACACGCAGGTTTCCGGTAGTGTGTTGGTGTTCAAGAGGAACACGCAGGTTTCCGGTAGTGTGTTGGTGTTCAACAGGAACACGCAGGTTTCCGGTAGTGTGTTGGTGTTCAACAGGAACACGCAGGTTTCCGGTAGTGTGTTGGTGTTCAACAGGAACACGCAGGTTTCCGGTAGTGTGTTGGTGTTCAAGAGGAACACGCAGGTTTCCGGTAGTGTGTTGGTGTTCAACAGGAACTCGCAGGTTTCCGGTAGTGTGTTGGTGTTCAACAGGAACACGCAGGTTTCCGGTAGTGTGTTGGTGTTCAAGAGGAACACGCAGGTTTCCGGTAGTGTGTTGGTGTTCAACAGGAACACGCAGGTTTCCGGTAGTGTGTTGGTGTTCAATAAATAGCGGGACAAAGTTATGGACAGCAATAAACCGTATTCTTTACTTCCTTTTTCTCTCACTGATTCCTCTCTTCGTCTTACGTCACTGTCTTTCCCCTCCCTGCTCGCTCTTCTCCTCTCTTCTCTATCACTCTTCAACCTCTACTCTCTTCTGTCACTTTCCCTTGTTTCTCTTTTTTTTTTCTCTCTTTCTCTCTCTCTCTCGCTCTCCTCCTTCTTTCTTTTCTCTTTTACAGCCTTCCGTCATTTTCCTGTTTTACTGCACCCTCCCTCCTTTCTCTTCCTCCTCTATTATCCCCCCCCCCCCTCTTTCTCTCCCCCCCCCCCCCCTCCCTATACATCTCTTCCGTTCTTGCTCTTTTCCCTCCTTTCGATCTCATCCCTCTCCCTATTTCTCCTCCCTTTCCTTGTCTTCTCGTGCCTTCTCTCTTCTCTTTACCTTTCCTTCTCTCTTTCCTTCTCTCTCGTTCCCCTCACTCCCCACTTCTCCCTCACCGTCCATTTCCTCTTTCTTCCTCTTAACCCCTCCGTTCTTTATCTCCGTATCCCCTTACCTTCTCTCTCTGTCTTTCCTTCCCTCGCTCCATTCACTATTTCCTTCCCCACCCTTCTCTTTCTTCCTCCTCCCCTCCCCTATTTTCCCCTCGCTCACTTCTCTCTCCATCTCTCCCCACCCTTCTCTTTCTCTTCCCCTCTCTGCCTTATCGCTCTTCCTCTTCCCCTCCCTTCTCTCTCTTCCCCTTACTCGTCTTCTCTCTCTTCCTTCCCCTACCTTCTCTTTCTTTCCCTTCACCTCCATTCTCTCTCTTCCCCTCCCTTCTCTCTCTTCCCCGTCCTTTCCCTTCTCTCTCTTCCTTCCCCTACCTTCTCTTTCTTTCCCTTCCCCTCCCTTCTCTCTCTTCCTTCCCCTACCTTCTCTTTTGTTCTCCCTACCTCTCCCTTCCTCTGCCTTCCCCTCCCTTCTCTCTCTCTCTTTGTCTCCCCCACCATTCGCTCTCGTCGTCGTTCCTGTCGTCTTCCTCTGTCCATCCTTCCCCTCCATCCTTCCCCTCTCCATCCTTCCCCTCTCCATCCCTCCCCTCTCAATCCCTCCCCTCTCCATCCTTCCCCTCTCCATCCCTCCCCTCTCAATCCCTCCCCTCTCCATCCGTCCCCTCTCCATCCTTCCCCTCCATCCTTCCTCTCTCCATCCTTCCCCTCTCCATCCTTCCCCTCCATCCCTCCCCTCTCCATCCTTCCCCCTCTCCATCCTTCCCCTCTCCATTCTTCCTTTCTCCATCCTTCCCCTCTCCATCCTTCCTTTCCATTCTTCCCCTCTCCATCCCTCCCTTCTGCATCCTTCCCCTCTCCATCCTTCCCCTCCATCCTTCCCCTCTCCATTCTTCCTTTCTCCATCCTTCCCCTCCATTCTTCCTTTCTCCATCCTTCCCCTCCATCCTTCCCCTCTCCGTCCTTCCCCTCTCCATCCCTCCCCTCTGCATCCTTCCCCTCTCCATCTTTCCCCTCTCCATCCTTCCCCTCCATCCTTCCCCTCTCCGTCCTTCCCCTCTCCATCCCTCCCCTCTGCATCCTTCCCCTCTCCATCCTTCCCCTCTCCATCCTTCCCCTCTCCATCCTTCCCCTCTCCATCCTTCCCCTCTCCATCCTTCCCCTCTCCATCCTTCCCCTCTCCATCCTTCCCCTCTCCATCCTTCCCCTCTCCATCCTTCCCCTCTCCATCCTTCCCCTCCATCCTTCCCCTCTCCATCCTTCCCCTCTCCATCCTTCCCCTCTCCATCCTTCCCCTCTCCATCCTTCCCCTCCATCCTTCCCCTCTCCATCCTTCCCCTCCATCCTTCCCCTCTCCATCCTTCCCCTCTCCATCCTTCCCCTCTCCATCCTTCCCCTCTCCATCCTTCTTCTCTCCATCCTTCCCCTCTCAACCCCTTCTCTCTCAACCCCTCCCCTCTCAACCCCTCCCCTCTCCATCCTTCCCCTCTCCATCCTTCCCCTCTCAACCCCTTCCCTCTCAACCCCTCCCCTCTCAACCCCTTTCCTCTCCATCCTTCCCCTCTCCATCCTTCCCCTCTCCATCCTTCCCCTCTCCATCCCTCCTTTCTCCATCCTTCCCCTCTCCATCCTTCCCCTCTCCATCCTTCCCCTCCATCCTTCCCCTCTCCATCCTTCCCCTCTCCATCCCTCCTTTCTCCATCCTTCCCCTCTCCATCCTTCCCCTCCATCCTTCCCCTCTCCATCCCTCCTTTCTCCATCCTTCCCCTCTCCATCCTTCCCCTCTCCATCCTTCCCCTCTCCATCCCTCCTTTCTCCATCCTTGCCCTCTCCATCCTTCCCCTCCATCCTTCCCTTCTCCATCCTTGCCCTCTCCATCCTTCCCCTCCATCCTTCCCTTCTCCATCCTTCCCCTCTCCATCCTTCCACTCTCCATCCCTCCCCTCCATCCCTCCTTTCTCCATCCTTCCCCTCTCCATCCTTCTCTCTCCATACCTTCCCTCTCAATCCCTCCCCTATCCATCCATCCCCTCTCCATCCTTCGCCTCTCCATCCTTCGCCTCTCCATCCTTCCCCTCTCCATCCCTCCCCTCTCCATCCTTCCCCTCTTCATCCTTCCCATCTCCATCTTTCCCATCTCCATCCCTCCCCTCTCCATCCCTCCCCTCTGCCATACTATTGCTTATGATTCTGCAGCGTATCAACAAATATAGTGACAGCACAATTGCGGATTGGGTTCGGGTTTTTTTTTTGTTGTTATTTTCATTTAAGTTTTTGCTTTAGAATTTAAGTATTTTCCTTGTAGATTTTATAACAGAGTTCTAGTTTAGACAACGACCTAAGGGGGATTTTGCGATGTGTATGCAATTGGCGGTCATGCGCTTGTTAGTCATGCTACTATAAATGTACACAATCGCCAAAAAATGACTAGAGTTATGTTATGTTACATAACGAAAGGATAATTAAAAGCGAGGAACAACGGGGAGAACATCACGGAAACACCAGGTTAGGTACAAACAGATACACACACGCATCCAAGCACTGGTTTATGCGTCTTAATATCGCCCAAATTGACTACGGCGCCTCCGCTAGTAGAAACGACTGAGGCAAACACATAAAATAAAAAAAATAATAGTGGACGACTCTTCTTCTTCTTCGTATGCTGTCAGACGTCAACCTTTATTTTTTCGTAAAAAGCAGCGGTCATCCTGCAGAGGACGACTCAAAATTGCAGAGTGCCCAGGGGCAAATTTACTTTCATACCTTTTTTCAAAGACATGACAAATGTTTTTAAAACACACTGTCTCACGACACCCATCATCGACATGATTCGACCTAATCAAAGCATCCACAGGTAGTAGTGTCACTATCATACATGTCCTGTTTCATCCCAGAAAGAGCTTCAGTTCATGAAAGGTCAATGTTCTTTCATGTCAAGTAGCCGGCTCCATGACCACACGGGCGGATGGTATCACAAAGAGCTTAAATATTTCATAGAACTTATCTCTAGACAAGCTAAACCTTGGCGAAGATCACATGTTAGGCTCAGCTTTGTTCGACCATATGGTGAGTAGTGACATAATTCACATTGATTGTGACACCGCAATGTTTGAGATGTAATAGTTGAACGTGTATATCAATCATTTGACAGCCGTGGAGCACGATGCCCACAACTTGACCCACAGGTGGCAACATTCTTTGGACCAGAGGCCCAGCCTACATCAGCGAGCCACATTAATCCATAGTTAATAAACTAGGGCGGTAATAATCAATAGTAATATCCAGAATTTAATTACCATTACTGGATATGCATTATTATATACCAGGAAAGGAATGTCATTTTTGCAAATATAATAGTCATGATCTTGTTTGTGTTTGGTGACCTAGATTTAGTCCTGATATTTATTGTGTTTGGTGACCTAGATTTAGTCATGATATTGTTTGTGTTTGGTGACCTAGATTTAGTCATGATATTGTTTGTGTTTGGTGACCTAGATTTAGTCATGATATTGTTTGGTGACCTAGATTTAGTCCTGATATTGTTTGTGTTTGGTGACCTAGATTTAGTCATGATATTGTTTGTGTTTGGTGACCTAGATTTAGTCATGATATTGTTTGTGTTTGGTGACCTAGATTTTAGTCATGATATTGTTTGTGTTCGGTGACCTATATTTAGTCAAGATATTGTTAGTGTTTAGTGACCCAGATTTAGTCATGATATTATTTGTGTTTGGTAACCTAGACTTAATCCTGATATTGTTTTTATGGTTTTAGTGACCTAGATTTAGTCATGATAGTGTTTGTGTTTGATGACCTAGCTTTAATCCTGATATTGTTTGAGTTTAGTGACCTAGATTTAGTCATGATGTTGTTTGTGTGGTTTTTCTGTGTTTTTCTAATGAATCGTTAAGTAAATATATGTACAGAATGTGTTATACAATTATGAGCAGTAGTTCCATTATTGCTCAAATCCTTTCCTAGTCGCCCCTCATCGTCTCCCACAGGTGTGTGTGCGCAGATGTTTGTATATACTTACACATCGAGTGCGCAGACAAACGGTGGACCGGCATGATGGATAGTGTCACATCTTTGTGTCCTTCATACACACAGCTATTGACTAAGATTGCTTTTATAATGTTTGCCCGAACATCGGCTATACAGGGTTCTTTTATGTGCACAACGTTGTAAACTGTACCTCTGAGTTTATCGTCTGTCTCTGATAGAACTATGCAGCTTGATCTAACCTACCTTCAGAGCAGAGACATGAAACGATACAAAGACTCTCTTAAAGTTTCTTTTGAGCAGTTTCTCCATTGTTGTTGTCTTCTGGAAGTTGCTTTCTCCGAACCGCTCAGCCTCGCGCACGACCATCACACAAAGTGCTCGCATTGTTGAATAGAGAACCATTCTGCGACGCAGAAAAATCGATCTGCACTGAAGGACATATGTAACACTGCCCGATTACTAAGACTGTCCACATGTGCCCCGCAAATCTTGCGCCCCGCGTATCTTGCGCCCCGCGTATCTTGCGCTCATATAGGAATGTACAATAGTGCAGTGACATCTGAATGCACAGTTCTCACTGTATCACAATTTGTGTGCTTGTGACGGGCAACTATTATTATTATGATTAATGCAGGTTGAGAATCCTTGCTGGAACTTGCCGACCCAGATTAAAACCTTTCTCCTTTCTGTCGATACCGGCAGTCAGCTAACACACAGGCTCTACTTGTTGTGACCGTAAGATTGTTCGACCCACACCTCTGCGCCCGACGTTACTGCGGTGTGAAATTAGATACTTGTAACAGGGATTTTAATATACTCCAATGGTCTATGCCTACGGATAAAGTGAATATACGTTCCGTGTGTTTTTGCAGTTTGGCTGTGTCTTTAAACCAGTGGCTCACTAACGCAGATTAAGTATACAAACTTACATAAATTCCAAGCAATTTTTGATTTACCTTGAAGTGATACGAATATATTGATAATTTGGTGGTACATTTCTCTATTTATAGTACATCGCCGAATATGCGATGTCCAATATTCCCGTTTCCAATTAACCGAATCGTCAAAAATAAGGTTTGCAGTGTTTGACTTTAGCCGGACATGTTAGTCAGGGTCAGGTAAAATACACTGGCCAAGACCCCCACCTCACTTCCAGGTAGGTCTCTCTGAAAATGGCCTGTTTCTGTGGCAGCCTGTGTAACATGGTGAGGGATCACCGTTATCCTATAGTAGTGAGCGATACGTAGATGAAGCCAATCATAGCACAACCGCTAGTAGTATCCCGGTCCACATTCATCAGCAGGCTCGGAATGCGAGGAAAGTTACTGCAGCCCGCCACTTAACGCCATTTTCAGGACGCACAAAATAGTAGTCTTACTTATTGTGGGCATTCAGAAACAACAACATAGCCCGATTCCAATCATTGGTTTAGACCACGTGGTTGTTATTCCCTTGTTTCCAGCTCGTAGTCGCAATCTAATATCTGTTTAGTTTGTGTTTTTGTTTAGTTTAGAGTCCGGTGAACTTATTATAATAGCTGAAAACAGGCAATATCAAGACAACGAAAACGTGTTGCAGATACAATTAACAAATATAAATCACAGCAGAGATGACGGCAGTCAGCGACTCATAGTTGACTGCATGAACCAGGATCACCGACTCATAGTTGACTGCATGAACCAGGATCACCGACTCATAGTTGACTGCATGAACCAGGATCACCGACTCATAGTTGACTGCATGAACCAGGATCACCGACTCATAGTTGACTGCATGAACCAGGTTCACCGACTCATAGTTGACTGCATGAACCAGGATCACCGACTCATAGTTGATTGCATGAACCAGGATCACCGACTCATAGTTGACTGCGTGCGCCAGGGTCAGCGACTTATAGTTGATTGCTTGAGCCAGGGTCAGCGACTTATAGTTGACTGCTTGAGCCAGGGTCAGCGACTTATAGTTGACTGCTTGAGCCAGGGTCAGCGACTTATAGTTGATTGCTTGAGCCAGGGTCAGCGACTTATAGTTGACTGCTTGAGCCAGGGTCAGCGACTTATAGTTGACTGCTTGAGCCAGGGTCAGCGACATAGTTGACTGCTTGAGCCAGGGTCAGCGACTTATAGTTGACTGCTTGAGCCAGGGTCAGCGACTTATAGTTGACTGCTTGAGCCAGGGTCAGCGACTTATAGTTGACTGCCTGAGCCAGGGTCATCTAACGAGAGCTGTTCAAGACCCTAAACTGCATTCAAGTAGCGGTCCTCTAAATAGGCTGCATCCCTGTGTCCTGACTGCGAGAATATGGATCGAAAATGGAAGGCAACCCGGGTCTCTTAAAATGTCTCCTTTTTATACCAAATGTGTCGGGCCGAAAGGCACACATTTCGTAGCCTTGCTGTAAACTACGACACAGGTAACAAATCGTTACTTCCCCATGCGTGCTCAGTTTTTTTTAGTTTTTTTTTTCTCTGAAGGACATGCCGAGGACAGAGCACGAACTCAGCAGCTTCCGCGATGGCTCCGAAATGTTCCCCTATCTTCATGTACCCATTTACAACCGAGTTGACTTGAAGAAGCGGTTATACCATGGAATAAACACGGTATGACCTCTTTGTCAAACCGAGCGCCTCGGGATTTGAACCTGGATCGATGAGATTATAAAGCAAGCTCACAACCTGTATCACAGCCCCTCCCTTTCCGAACAACAAGAAGTAGCATATGCACACGTATGTCGTTAGATTCCTTTGGGAGGCCCTATCTTCTGTCACGTGCCAGCTGTTTACGTATTTCATCTATGTGGCCGGTAATATTTTCAATCCTCTCACTGTAGTCTTTATTTAACACTCTCATTCCATCTGTCTTCCTGCTGTTTGATATTATAAATCAGGAGTATGCAAACACCAGTCCACGGGCAAAATCAGGCAGGTCGCCTTTTCTTTTATACTGCCCGTGACCTCAAAATGGATTGCATATTTTCAAACTCTTCAAAATTTCGAAGTACGCGCTATAACGAAACGCCCTACATCCATAAATAACATCGAGGTTGTCTCTTGACCCGCAGAGCCTAAAATATTTACTATTTTACCCTTTCCAAAAAACGTTCGTCAACCCCCACTCGTCCAGTGAGTATGATTGGAGATACTCCTGCCATATATCAATACCATTTCAGTGTCTTTATATATATGCCACGAATAGCGTTTATCACACTTTCTGTTGTTGGTTTTTGCTTGTTTTTTTTGTTGTTTTTTTGGTTGGAGGTTCTGTTGTTTTTTTTTAAGGTCCTCACTCATGTTTCACAAACATTTCATTTCAGATTTAGTTCTAGCCCGTTTTACTGCCTTTGTGAGGGTCCATGTCTTATAATGATAGCAAAATAGTTGGTCTGAAAATATTGTTGATCATTCGTACTTTGTTTGTTTTTTGTTTTTTTTGGTGGGAGGTTCTGTTTTTTTTAAGGTCCTCAAAAAGTCTCTTCTAGTGATCCTGGCAGTATTGTGTTGTGGTTTTTGTTTCACAAACATTTCATTTCAGATTTAGTTCTAGCCCGTTTTACTGCCTTTGTGAGGGTCCATGTCTTACAATGATAGCAAAATAGTTGGTCTGAAAATATAATTGATCATTCGTACTTTTGTCTCTGTTAGAACGTTTGGATGTCGTAATATTGAGGATGAGTGTTCGAGTAACAGAGCGCTGGGTCGTTCGTTTCTCGTGGCTAAGGTACCACATTCGATGCCCATGATTTACACGCTCCAATACTAATCAGTAAATGTGTACCTGGCTTATTGTTTAGGGAAGGAAAGAAACTAGCCAGCGCGCTTCGTGTAAAGCTGAAACCTAGTACTGAAGTCTCTAATACTTCATCACCGGCTTCAGTATCTGATAGGGGCGGCCTTCAACTTCATAGCAATAGAGATAACTTTAATGTCATCGTACTTGCTGTTATGTCACCGTACTTGCTTTTTTTATTAAAAATAATCGTTGCAATAATGAATTCGATTTAGTATTAGACAATCTTGTATTCGTAGGTGTGTAAAGAGTAGCTGTCGTGGGGGCAATAGTCATGAAAACGAACATAGGACAATGTAGACCACGTTGTTGTTATTCCTGGCAGTCTCCAACTGTTGTAGTCACGTATCGGTGTTTAGAATTGTTTTTGTTTCGTTTGAAAATCTGGTGTAATTTTTATGAGCCGTGAAAACTTGGCAATGTCAAGCCACTTAAAACGTGTTCCGACAGTAACGGATACAGTGGGAAAATTAATTCTGTTCTGTTCATAAGAATCGACTTCACTGCACTCTAGGCATACCCATAGGTAGTAAGTTTCTTAGTAAATAACGAAGGGTGTGAATATTGATGGTTCGTGCAGCTCGTTCGTTGTACACACTTCTGCTCCGTGCTCTCTTGCACTCCAGTCCGGTCGGACTTCGTTCGATATCAAAGATCTGCAGTACACAAATTGCAGATTTTTTTTCTATTGTGATGTCGTCATCTAACAGACGATAATTGCTAGAATTCACAAAGGCATACCTATCCATATCCAGTGTATCCGTAATTGGTGCCTGCGAAGCCAAGATGTCCGCTCTTTCGTTACCATGAACCCCAGAATACCCAGATCAGTAGATCCACACGAGCCCTTGCAGGTTTCGTGCTTCTACAGCTGCCATCCACTAATGCCTAAGTCAGCATTTATATACCTTCTGAAATACTTCCGGTCGAGCGCCGTGACTGGCCGCTGACACGTCAGCTTCGGATATTATGTGATATTTCATCTTCTTCCAGTACTAAATGAATTCAGGAAGTGTTTTATCAACGGAACACCACATGTGGGCCGTACTACAACTGGTATATGTGAAATAAGATACACATATTTGATAATGTGCCGTATTCTAGTTGTAGTCGCTCTAAGCCTATCGCTCCCTATTCTCGACATTGCGTGATAGCAAAATTACTGGGCCATGCAACGAAAATGCACACGTTCTCTCGAGGCTGACACTTAGACCGGAGGTGTATAGGGATCACTCGTTACCACTGGAGGTGACAATAAGTCTTGCCTACCTCGGAGTCCTTGCCAGTCAGAGACCCAAACAAACGTACGGAAAGAAAAGGGACAGGAGAGGTGGTAAAAGAAAAAGTAGGAAGCCAAGAACAGGAAAAGCATTTTTAGATTTGCCCTGCCCTGCGCAACCCCAGCCAGCTAAGCAGGAAACTCGTCATCAGGCTACCACGACAGCAAATGTGCAGAGTGGTGTGGACCGCACAGGACACGGCGAGGTACTTGAGCACCCGTGGTCATCCACTGCACCCGAGTCCATATCCAGTCGTCCTGACTTGTTTCACCACTGGTTAAAGTTGGACTCGAACGCGAGAGTGAGGTTGTCGAACCGCGCAACCCTTCCTCACTTAAATCAAATTCATCGCGCAAGTCATTCTCGTTTATTTATCCAGTACTAACACAGTCGAGTCCTGTGTCGACGGGCGACCGAAGAGCGTAAGTCCGCTGACAAGCTAAACTACAGTCAAAAAGCTGCGTTAGTTGCAGGTCTCCAGGCTGAGCAATAAAGCGGATGTTATATAGATTCCAGATAATCATCGCAGAGCTGCAGTTGACAAATATAAATCTCAGCGGAGGTGACGACAGTCAGCGACCTATAGATGGCTGCAGTCAGCGACTTATAGATGGCTGCAGTCAGCGACCTAAAGATGGCTGCAGTAAGCGACGTATATATGGCTGCAGTCAGCGACCTATAGATGGTCGCAGTCAGTGACATATAGATGGCCGCAGTCGGCGACCTATAGATGGCCGTAGTCACGCGACCTATAGATGGTCGCAGTCAGCGACCTATATATGGCTGCAGTCACGCGACCTATAGATGGCTGCAGTCAGCGACTTATAGATCGCTGAAGTCAGCCACCTATAGATGGTCGCAGTCAGCGACCTATAGATGTCTGCAGTCAGTGACTTTTAGATGGCTGCAGTCAGCGACCTATAGATGGCTGCAGTCAGCTACCTATAGATGGCTGCAGTCAGCGACTTATAGATGGCTGCAGTCAGTGACCTATAGATGGCTGCAGTCAGCGACTTATAGATGGCTACAGTCAGCGACTTATAGATGGCTGCAGTCGGCGACTTATAGATGGCTGCAGTCGGCGACCTATAGATGCCTGCAGTCAGTGACTTATAGATGGCTGCAGTCAGCTATTTATAGATGACTCCAATAGGTACTTATAGATGACTGCTAGCGTCATGGTAAACGATATAGCTATGTTGTAGAAACTATGCGAACGAAGTTCTTAACTCTTGACTATTTTACTCTGGTGGCGAGTTATATACCAAGGCCTACTGAAGAAGAGATTCTGTATCATCCTGATTTTAGTGCAATACTACCTTATCAGTAGGCTCACCACAGTGTGGCTAATAGTGGTGTTCCCGATCTTGGAATAACTACCGGACAGGACAGCTGCGTGTGATCTACCTCGACAACGCAGATGACGTAGTCATAACAGGCTCCAGCTTTCGGGCACTGATAAAACTATTGTAGCACCTTAGAAGATCTTGCATCTAGATCTTGTCGCCACATCTCATGGTCAAAAACCAAGTTTAAAAACCGAGACTACAACCCCCATAAACATGAAATTTGTGGATGGAAACAAATGTCAACTCCACTGAGGATTTCATTTATCTGGACAGCGAACAAAACTGCGATGTCAATAACTATCCAGATGTCGCTGGAAGAGTCGACCAGAATCCGCTTATATGAACGCCGTACATCGAGTCAGGAACCAGCAGAGGCTTTCACTGAAAATCAAGCTGCCGATTTAAATAAAAGATGTCGTCCCCATATTGTTGTACGGTAGAGAAACTGTACTATTTTGCAGGTGGATCAGAAGCTATCCACTCTTTTGATTGTGTCCCAAGCGACGACATTACTCGACGGATAGGCCTCGAAAGCACCTTCACCGTGATAATCTCTCGCCATTTGGACATGAGGTTTAACTTGTGTGCACGTCCCAATCCATCAGATCTTTAAGCAGGCCACAGGCCCACCCCATCATGGTCTCGTGCCCTCTCCTTCCCACCCACCCATCCCCCCTTTTCCACGTATCACATGGTTAGGTCAAATAGAAAAGACATCATCATCATTGCATATAGTCTATGACTCAGTCGCTCATCTTGCTCGTGAACGGTTGGCGAGACCGGCCATTGTCGTCTAAGCGGACTACCTACCTTGGCCGTGCTGCTGTAATACAGTCTGTTTCCAAGTGCGTGGACTGAGTTGAGGTCGTGGTTAGTTTGTTACATCTGACCCTGACGTTGCGACGCACCACCCCGATATAGCTATAGAAGGGCACATACATTTGAATGAAATCAGCAGATCAGTTTCTTACCAGACCATGTAGCTGGAGTCTCAGTAAGGAGCACGAAAGATTACTCAAAATAGAAATTGGTAGAAAGCGTCCATGGCAACCAAATACCTTAATGGGAACCCAAATGATCACCGCCGGGTCTTGTATCAGTAATATGCCCCGTATCTCGTTTGTATTTGAAGTTAATGGTCAAGCGTTTAGTATTAACTTGTAGTGATCCAGCAAGGTAGGGGTATACATGGTTGTGTGTGTGGGTGTGTGTGCTGGAGTATAAGTGGTTGTGTGTGCTGGAGTATAAGTGGTTGTGTGGGTGTGTGCTGGAGTATAAGTGGTTGTGTGTGCTGGAGTATAAGTGGTTGTGTGTGCTGGAGTATAAGTGGTTGTGTGTGCTGGAGTATAAGTGGTTGTGTGTGTGGGTGTGTGCTGGAGTATAAGTGGTTGTGTGTGCTGGAGTATAAGTGGTTGTGTGTGTGAGTGTGTGCTGGAGTAAAAGTGGTTGTGTGTGCTGGAGTATAAGTGGTTGTGTGGGTGGGTGTGTGCTGGAGTATAAGTGATTGTGGGTGTGTGCTGGAGTATAAGTGGTTGTGTGTGTGGGCTGGAGTATAAGTGGTTGTGTGTGTGGGTGTGTGCTGGAGTATAAGTGGTTGTGTGTGTGGGTGTGTGCTGGAGTATAAGTGGTTGTGTGTGTGGGCTGGAGTATAAGTGGTTGTGTGTGTGGGTGTGTGCTGGAGTATAAGTGGTTGTGTGTGTGTGCTGGAGTATAAGTGGTTGTGTGTGTGGGTGTGTGCTGGAGTATAAGTGGTTGTGTGTGTGGGCTGGAGTATAAGTGGTTGTGTGTGTGGGTGTGTGGGCTGGAGTATAAGTGGTTGTGTGTGTGGGTGTGTGCTGGAGTATAAGTGGTTGTGTGTGTGTGCTGGAGTATAAGTGGTTGTGTGTGTGTGGGTGTGTGCTGGAGTATAAGTGGTTGTATGTGTGTTTACTAGGGAATACGTGGTTGTGTATGCGCTGGGGAATACATGGTTTTGTGTATGTGTGCGCACGCTTGAGTATTCTTTGCAAACTCTAGATAAATAACATCCACTGGCTCCCCTCCATCTATCATTTTAGTAACCTCCTCCATGAATTCTAATAGCTTTGTTAAGCACGATCTCAATGCTGACTATTTTTGATTAGATTGAACTTGTCTAAATGCATTACCTTGTTTCCTTTGATTACTGACTCTAAAATTTTGCAGATTATGCTCTTTAATTAAACTCACCGGTCTATAATTTGCTGAATCAGATATGTTCTCCTTTTTTAACAAGAGGATCACTCCTACATTCTTTCAATCCCCTGGAACAATTCCTGTCGCAAGTGATTGAGAACATAATATGTCCAATGGTGCTGCTTAAAAGGTTTCGGATTTCAAACAGCAATTTTGGATCAATACCATTTTGACCCAGACATTTATTCGCTTATTATATGTGGTTGTGTGTCTGCGCTTGTGTGTGTGTGCGCTTGTGTGTGTGTGGGGGGGGGGGGGGGGAGTGTTTGTGCGCGCTGGAGTGCACATGCCTATTTCTCTACCTATCCATTTGTCTGCCAATCTTGCTTCTTACCTACCCATCTCCCTATCTATCACCCCCCCCTCCCCTTTTCCATCTACATATCTCCATACCTATCTCACAACTTGCCTGCCAGCGTACCTGTGTGCCTCTATTTGTATATGGTTCTCTCCCACCAAAATACACAATCCGTGACTCACCAGTGCCGTCTTACCTGCAAGAAAACTCGGTTATCTCCCCTTTTCTCACTGTTTTTTTCCCACGAGTACTCTATATATAGCTTTCGGCTTTTAAAACGCAATAAAAACCACAAAGGGCGGAAAACTACATATAGGCAAGCAATCTGACGGTTGTTGCGAGTGTAACAGCTTGTTACATGCGAGGTGGGGGGAGAGAACAAGTTTTGTTTTTCTTGGTTATCAGCTTTCATCTTGTTTGACTGCAGACAACCGTAGATAATGAACGTCATCAACACCGAAATACCAATTATCCGGAAGCACGTAACTACGTAATTTACCGTTAGTGAATCAAGACACATGGGAAGACATTCACAGATGTCTGCTGAATGTGCAAGGGGATAGAACCAAGAACTCACGGAAGCAGATTCTGTGACATACCGCCTATCAACATTAGAAAGCATATAGCCGTTTCATTAGGGGGGGGGGGGGGGAGCACACAAGAAGCAGTTAATAGTCGCTGGAGGAGACATCATAAAAAAGGAAGATATCCAACATAACATGGGAAAGAACTCCATGTATGGCATATATAAACAGAAACATAACTAAATCGGTTGACACATGACAAGAATGTCTTCAGAGCTATCCGTCTCTCAAGTTTATAACAGCAGACATCAGTGCTTCATGGTATGGGGAAGACCAAGGAAATAATGGATTGGCGGTGTTAAAATAACTATGAGACCTGGGTTGATAATAATGACCACACAGATTACAGTAAAGAAAACAGCCGCTCCCCACAGCAGCTAGCGACAGAAGTCAGTAGATTACATGCGTCTACAGCTATATCTAGTATGTGTGAGATAATCTGTTAATATATATCTGGACAAGCAAATAGGAAACGTGGTAGATCTCGACGGAGCTGGAAAGATTGACCCAGGGCACGAGGGTTTGGTGTATATGTGTGGAGAACCTATGCTTCACGTGCAGTTAAATAGGTTTGAATTGGTTCATTAAAACCATTCGTGACTACAAAATGTCACCATGCGTATCTTCATGCACCTTATTGGGGAGAAAGAGTAGGAATGCTGTCGTCGAGGTTAGCAACATCATATATAACAAATTATAGCAGAAACCAACAAAGAAAGTGCACGCTTTGGCGTAGGGTTCCTAACTGGAAGCTCTACAATGATGGTTATATGTTTCACTGGGAACGAAGTGAAGAAGAAGAGGTTGAGGAAGACGAATTCTGAGTGGGTTATTACCAATTTAAGGGCCGAAGGTACTGAATTGAATAATGAGCTAACAGCTACCAGTGTCTCATAGCTGGCTACTTGTATCATGCTCGGGGAACTAACTACCTCTGACAGTAGGCAGCGACTCATAGCTGGCTACTTGTATCATGCTCAGGGAACTACCTCTGACAGTAGGCAGCGACTCATAGCTGGCTACTTGTATCATGCTCAGGGAACTACCTCTGACAGTAGGCAGCGACTTATAGCTGGCTACTTGTATCATGCTCAGGGAACTACCTCTGACAGCAGGCAGCGACTTATAGCTGGCTACTTGTATTATGCTCAGGGAACTACCTCTGACAGTAGGCAGCGACTTATAGCTGGCTACTTACATCAGGGTCAGCTAACCACAGCTGACCAATACCCTACTCTGCCTCCAATCGATGGCCCTGGATACAAACTGAACTAATGTAGTCTGGCTAAGATAATAAGGATCGCCGTGTGAAGGCAACCCGAGTACCCAAAAACACCAAAAAAAAACAGCTGAAATCGCATGTATATCGTATCCTTACTGTAACCTACGACACAACGCCCTTTTCAGCACCAACACTGAAAAAAAAGAATTACCAATTTGGTCCACAACTTTTCACGTCCATATTAAAAGGAATGCTCAAATTCAGACAGAGAAATAGGCAAAAATAAGCACACCATTCAATACAACTGGCCTATTATTATGGCACTTGTACAATATCATCAACATTTCCGCCATATTTTCACTCATTTTGAAATCAGGTGTGACAGCTGCTCATTGTCAGTTATTTCTCACCGCTAGCTTTGGCTAAACATTAATGATACATTGGAGAAGGGGAGGTAGATTCTTGTTTGTGTTTGTTTGCCAAGAAAATGGCAGGTTGTTAATTGCTCCTCATAGCCTCAGTCCCCCAAGTTTCCTAGTGTTTAAAGACAGTGGTAGTCCCGTAGCAGGCAATGCTGTCGGGAATGAAATGTTTGAGAATTGACTGTACTAGACCTGAGCTTTGTATGAATTGGTGGGGCCAGTTAATTTCCTCTCTGCCTTTCCCTCCCGAACAGCAATCCGTGTACCTGCGTGCAGCGCGTTTGACTGGGGTGTGTAAATAACAGTAAATCGAACTTTTGCCGTGATGAATCAGCAGTCTGCCACTATACTACATAGAAGAGCTAGTGGCATTAACATTCCACGAAATTGCACAAGAATGAGCCATTTTCTAAAAGACAATGACGTTCCGTGTGTTTGTTTGTTTGTTTGTTTGTTTTTTCTTTTGTCAACAATGGCGATGCACTTTGAAATCTGTTGTGGATGATCATCAAAATCCAGCGAAAACTAGATGTAGCTTGTGCAAAGCCGGAGCCGCTTTACAAGCAGAGGAAGTCGTGCTCTGTAGCCACGTGCCAACCTGCAGCAGTCAGCCACCTCTATATATCACGGGCACAGAGAGCCAGCGGAGAATTGTTACCGCCATTTTCATGTTGACCACATAACAGCTGCAATTATGGGCAATTTTCATTCCTGGAGAATTTGTGGGACTGTGCGCCAACTGGTTTATTAATGATCATTTACAAGCATTATCGCTGGCTTCTTATTGTTGGAGAGGGGAAGATAAAATCATTGTACCTTACTGTTAAAAACAACAAGGAAAGATCCCGTTCACACGACGTTCTGGCAAATTGGGAATATGGGGTTAGATTCATATGACCCTGACTAAGGAGGGTGTGGTAGCATCACGCCGGACGTTTTTACTTCACAGGTTGTTCTGATAGTCTATTTTTTAGGTTGGATAGACCATGGAGGCCGGGATTGTTTGGTTTTATTTATTTTTATTTTTTTGTGTTTTTTTTAGTTTGGGTTTTTGCGGGGGAAAGGGGGGGGGGGGGTGCGATAGAAAAAAATTGCGCCAACTGGGGACCGAACGAAGATTGCTCGACTGGGAAGCAAGTGCACCAACCACTGCGCTACAATTAAATACAATAATACGCTTAGGCGACCAGGGCCCGTCGCGTCGAATGACAACGTCCTTGGCCACGTCTGATGCCTCGTCCCAGGTGGCCTACAGTTCTCTTGGAGAGGTGGCGATCTGTCTTAGCAAGATGTCGCGAGGGTGGCCTTCGGGATGAGCACGACCTTTTCCCGTCCCTCGCCCCCCACAGCCTGCCTGAGCATCTCGTGGGCTGGGACTTCCCGGGAGATGCGGACAACGTAACCGAAGAGGGAGAGGCGACGGCGACCAATCGTTGAGGAAATACCTGTAAGTTGAGTATGTCGAACTACTTCACTGTAGAAAATCAGGTCGTGTCAGGATCCAGAGGAATGCGCTCCTGGTTGTTCAGGTTGAAGGCCCCAAGAGGATGCCGGTCTTGCTGCAGTAGTGCTCAGGTCTCGGAGCCGTACAAGAGGATGTCGGTCTTGCTGCAGTAGTGTTCAGGTCTCGGAGCCGTACAAGAGGATGTCGGTCTTGCTGCAGTAGTGTTCAGGTCTCGGAGCCGTACAAGAGGATGCCGGTCTTGCTGCAGTAGTGTTCAGGTCTCGGAGCCGTACAAGAGGATGCCGGTCTTGCTGCAGTAGTGTTCAGGTCTCGGAGCCGTACAAGAGGATGCCGGTCTTGCTGCAGTAGTGTTCAGGTCTCGGAGCCGTACAAGAGGATGTCGGTCTTGCTGCAGTAGTGTTCAGGTCTCGGAGCCGTACAAGAGGATGCCGGTCTTGCTGCAGTAGTGTTCAGGTCTCGGAGCCGTACAAGAGGATGCCGGTCTTGCTGCAGTAGTGTTCAGGTCTCGGAGCCGTACAAGAGGATGCCGGTCTTGCTGCAGTAGTGTTCAGGTCTCGGAGCCGTACAAGAGGATGGGGACGATGCAGACAGAAGTGGTATATACGAAGCCTAATCTCCAATGAGAGTTTTCAATGGCACCAGTTTATGGATGAAGCCGCTAGTCCCATCCTACGGGTGGTGTGATTGCTGCGTACGTCAGAGGACTGCATGCTGCCCAGGTAGACAAAGTCCTCGGTGACTGCAACAGGGTTGTCGATCACGGTGATGCTAAACTCATAGGGGCTTTTGCTGATGTTGTGGATTTTCGTCTTCTCCAAAGAGATATACAAGCCTAGGTGGGTAGCCGATCGACCCAGTAACTCTAGGGGGCCTACCAGGGCCTTAGGATAGTGCCCCGGAATGACGACGTTATAAGCGTAGACGAGATTGGTCACCAGGTTACTACGCAACCTCATACTGTAAATGTAGGGATAACATAAAGAGGTATCTCAGTGCTACCAGAAACCATCATCAACTTGACAAGAATTGTCGCTCCGCTTCTACCACATGGCGTCACGGTCGTACCACATGGCGTCACGGTCGTCTTTTCTTGTGGCGTATAGTTCTACAGAATTGAATAGCCAATTTCGAGCCCAGCTAACCTTAGGCGCCTCTTGCAGCATGCATGTCATGTTACAGTACTATTATACCCTTGTGCTCTTTTGTACCCAGTAACACACAGTTGTGAAAACCCATCCAATGTTTTGCTGCATTAGCCTCAGATTCCTGTTACTGTGAAAAATAAAGGATGCTATTACCGGGGACCAGGGGTCAAGTGTAAATATACACAACTCGAACCGGATATGGAAGGCGCCATCTGTTCAGTGAAATAACAGTCGGCGCACAGACATCTGCGCATGCGATGTGAGGGCAAACAGTAAAACATGCTCCAAGTAGTGGGCTTCATGAGAGAAGCAGTGTGCTAGCATTGTCCTTTCCAACCTAAATGAGTGATCAACTATATGGGGACGAGAGAAGTTTGAGACAGACCGCCAAGACTATGAAGGAAATGCTCCCCTTTGTGGTTGGGAAGGGACTAGATACATTCCTGGTTTCTGTTCGGCGTGGGAAGAAAAGCTGGGCGACCACCAACACGTATATCTAGAGTCCCCCAAGAGCTAATCGCTCATGGAGGCTGGTAAAAATAATAATCTTGATGGCCGTTCCACGATGCGGGTTCCAACTTCGTCTCCAGCGAACTGTAGAAGAATAGGGTCAAAGTGGTGAGGAGCCAAAAATCTGTTATTACTGGGGGGGGGGAGTGTGGTGACGCCTGGTGGGGAGTGTGGTGACGCTGGGGGGGGGGGGGCGTGACGCCTCTGGGGAGTGTGGTGACGCCTGGGAGGACGTGACGCCTGGTGGGGGGGGGGGGGCGTGATGCCTGGGGGGAAGTGTGGTGACGTCTGGGTGGGGGGGGGGGGGGCGTGACGCCTTGTGGCTTCTTGTCACAATATGGTTCATATTTACGTGAATTTGACACGAAACCCTTCGGCGCGAACAAAATAAATCAGCCATCTCGCTGGGCACCAGAAGTAATAATAATAAGAAGAGGAAAGTAGAGAAAAACAAAGAGAAGAAGAAGAAGAATGGGCAGTAGATGTGATTATTTGAGAATGAACGACGAAGTAGACTTTTACTTTTTAAAGGAGAAACATTTCTCTATACTCTTTTTTTCGATTCAAGCATCATAGCGCTCAATTGTCGCTCTTCACCAATTTTGGGCCCCCTTCTTTATCTCCACACTTGACTTTCACTGTATGTTCCATCTCTGCACGTCCATGAGTAATGAAATCCTTCAGTCAGTATTTTACCACGTATCACTATTGTACTGTTAGGGTGTTTTGGGGTTGTTGTTTTTTTTTGTATTGTACGTGTTTGCCTCACTAGTTTCTACTTGCGGAGGCGCGCCTATTCCACCCTAGACCGTAGTCAATTTGGGCGATATTAAGACGCATAAACCTGTGCTTGGATGAATGTGTGCGTCTGTATGAACCTATGTATGTACTTATGCTGGGTCTGTGCACTCTCAGAAGCCAGCCCAACCAAATTGCAATGGGAAAGTCTCACCCTGAGGGCGCGTGTGAAAGTTGTGCAAGAGTGTGACTGTAGGACACAGTCAAATGAAACAGAGTGAGGTACGAAGAGAGAGGAAAGCTCTTGTTAGGTGTAAACATTCCCAGCCTTTTAAATCTGCCGAGCAGTTGCTGTGTGATGATCTGATGATGAACGCCGATAAGATTGTAGAATGCGCAGCGTACATTTCGCGCAATGAATAATGTTATTGACGTTTGAAAGCTGTTCGTCGTTGTTGGAAGCTAATTCGCCCCCGGAAGGTTTGTTTACCCAATGTATTCGTGTTTCCTCGTGTCATTCAGTTAACCTGGCAACAACAGACTTTGTTGATCATAACATTTTCGTCTTATTTTCTGTAACGGTTTCCAAACGTATTTGAATACCGGGCATACTTTAGAAAATCCGTCCTTCTCTCGCTTCTGGTTGAATATTGTAGTAGAAACAAAATACACAGATTCCGTTAACACACCAGTGGGGTATATAGGGAATATTGTGTCGAGTCCTAATTTTTCTTGACCAACGGAGTACAAGGGGTTATGTGGTCAACATATCGCTGGCCGCCTACACTTTTCCAGATTATTCTAGAACCCAATTATTTAGGCTGGCTCGACCTCAGTAGCTGTTTTACGATCGAAAAAATCCCACACCGACTGGGGAACGAACCCCGATCGCTCAAATGGGAAGTCAGTGGTCGCTAGGATCCATTTATTTAAAAATCCTCTTTTGTAATTTGTACAATAAATACAGGTAAAGGAAGTTCTTCAGTAGACTTAACTACTGGTCGGGAATTGTTGTTGTTGTTGTTTAATGTCCACAATGAGTAAGTTTATTCTTTAGTCCGCCCTGTAAAGGACGTTAAGTGGCGGGTTGTAGTGACTTTCCTCACAACCCAAGCGCAATGAAGGTCAACCTAGGTCCTCCAGGCGATTGTGATATGCTTGGCTTCATCTCGCATGACACTCACTGTTATGGGGATCACGTCGATCCACATCTCGTCATCTAGACTGACTTGAAAACAGCATGTTTCCAGGGATCGCTACATGGAAGAGATAGTGGTCTTGGTCAGTATTTTGTGCCAGACCCTGCCGGGACGTCCTGGTCAGTATGTCGTGCCTGACGGGACTAGCGTTTCAGTTCCCCATCTGACCCTTAAATTGAAGGAATGAACTGTTCATCCTGCCTCAACATACATGAGACCTCGCTAGAGTCTCTAACACGTTATCCCCATCGGCAGTCTCAGTTAATACTTTACCTGATTATGACTTTACGGCGATAATAATCTCTCAGATATTATTATTTCCATCAAATGGTACTGTATTCAAGGTTGTTTTATTTTTTAAATACTTAGAAACTAACGAGTAGCATAAACGTGAAAGCCAGAGACTGTTAAGGAACGGTGCAATATTGGTTGAGCTTAAAGAACTGTGCAATATTGGTTGAGCTTAAAGAACTGCAATATTGGTTGAGCTTAAAGAACTGTGTAAGATTGGTAGATCTTGAAGTGGTGACAGGCTCTTATTCTTTGAGAAATACGATCACAGTTCCACAGCAACTGACTGCGGAAACGTATGAACAACAGTGATATACTAATTCGATAGTTTGAAGTCTGAAATAACTAAGTGCTTTTTCAACTTTCGGATAGACTTCCAGTAAACCATTTGTTGGTGCAAGTTTCACATTATCAAGCAAACGCTTCCCAGATAATACAAGTATGTAAGAAACTTGAAATCTAGAACAGCGAACTGTGTCTTTGTTGTATTGTTGATGTGAGGAGATTTAACAGATTTCCAAGAAAACGGCCGGATCAGAGCCCAACACTCGTCTTCATTACATCTGTACTCTGTACTACACTTTGTGTGGTTAGAAGTTCATCATGTCTTATGGTTCCCATCGTTACGGAGCAGGGGGTGGTACTACAGGGAGTGGAAGTTCGTATGGAGGTTACAACCCAACAAGTGGAAGCTACGGCTCTTCTAGCGGTGTAGGCGGATCGTCGTCCGGCATGTATGGCGGCGGGAATAGTTATAGTAGCGGCAGTGGACTTGGGAGCTACCCCAGTGCCGGTGCCTACTCGAGCGGGGCGTACAGCAATCCCTACAGCAGCGGCTCCACATACGGCGGTGGCAGTGGAGGTTACGGAAGCGGCGGAGCTGGGTCGTATGGAGGATCGTTTCACGGACATTCGCCTAGCCCATATAGTTCTACCAGTGGTTACAGCTCTTCTGTTGGATCTGGACTTCCCAGTTCGTCGTACGGCTCGAGCGTGGGAGCTTTTCCTTTCACACCGACATCGACACTAGGGTCTGCTGGGGGTTCGTCCTACAGCTCTAGTTTAGGCCCCACCTCCCCCTCGCCTTATATTCCCGGATCTAAGTTATCCTCGACATCCACATCATCTCCGTACATCCCTGGCACCGGACGCCTGGGTTCCGGCTCCGGGTATAGCTCCTCCGCTCTTGGATCGTCTGCAGGATCTCTGTATGGAAATATCAGCCCAGGGCTGTCTACATCTTCGGGTCTTGGAGCTGGCTTATCGACGCCGTCATCATTGAGCTCAGGTAGCTCATCGCTCGGCCTCAGTTCGCCCTCGGCACTATCAAGTATCACTCCTACCGGTGGGGGAGGGTCCACTTCTTCAGTCTCCAGTCTAAGCGGTGCTGGCTTCGGGTCTATGTCCACGCTACCAGGGTCCGGTTTGGCATCCAGCTCCGGCTTGGGCTCAGGCTACAGTTCACGGTCAGGCTCAACCACTTCATTGCCGGGCCCATCAACGTACCCTTCAGGGTTGAGCTCCTCTCTAGGGGTCAGTATTTCATTATAATTTGTTATTGTTAATATTATATATTATTTGTCTCCAAACTGGCGAACGAGAAGAAGAAGACCATCTGACTCTAAATTTGTAAGTCAAGTCCTTTCTTATTTGAAAATATAACATGTATTTACATTCATTTCATTTGCCAAATTTAGCTAACTATACATTCATACAGATGTATTTACATCCATTTCATTTGTCAAATTTAGCTAACTATACATTCATACAGATGTATTTACATCCATTTCATTTGTCAAATTTAGCTAACTTTCATACACATCTAACTACGTTATTATGAATAGCGTACCAAAATAGGAGTTAAGAAAGTATTTGGGTTTGTGTCGCTCAAATAGTTTTCACATGAGAACGGTCCTTGTTACACTTTTTGTGTAATGTTATGTATGTGTGTTTTAATATATGTCTGACTGTCTGAGGTTAATACAGACGTACATTCACAAAAGGTTGTTGTTGTTGTTGTTGTTTAATCCCCACAAAGAGTAAGATTACTCTTTTGTGATCCATGAAAAGGGCGTTAAGTGGCGGGTTGTATTAGCTTTCCTCACATCTCAAGGATACTGATGAAGGTGGAACGCGGTCCGCCAAGCGGTTGTGCTATGTTTGCGCTCACTACCATGGGGATCATATCTATCCATATCTCGTCAGCCAGACTGTCTTGGAAACCGCCTGTTTCCGGGATACGCTACGTGGAAGAGAGATTGTGGTCTTGGTCAGTGTATTGTGCCTGACCCTCGCGCGACGTCCTGGTCAGTATGTTGTGCCTGACTGAACTAGCATCTCAGTTCCCCTCACAAAAATAAATTGTGTGTATATATATATATATATATATATATATATATATATATATATATATATATATATATATATATATATATATATATATATATATATATATATATATATATATATGGTTGTTCGTTAAATGTTTATAATTTATTCTTATCATCTGTTTGTTTTTTTGGGACGTATCATCTGTCATATTGAAAGATTACCTGCCTCATGGCAACACGGTTAATGGACAATATTATGCAGATCTCCTTACCAAACTAAGAAAGACTGACCAGAAAACGAAGGATAGCGCGCTCAAATTCTGTCTTTGCTTCAAGACAACGCGCCCTCCCATAAAGCAAGGGTTGTGCTGCAAACAGCCAACGATTTGAATATTGAAATTCTTCCACACCCACTATATTCTCCGGATTTACCTCCATCAGACTTTTTTCTTTTCCCATAACTTAAAAACAGCTGAAAGGAAATCATTTTGACAGTGACGAAGATGTCATACAGGCTTGTAATAACTGGTTTAGTTCGAAAAATAGGTTATTTTATTGTTAAGTCTTTTCAAGGTCACGCAGAGATGGCAGAAATGTATAAATTAATGTGGTGGCTACATTGATAAGGAATAAGCACTGTGCCAAATTGCAACTTTCTCCTCCTACTCTTTCATGGTCAGGGTAAAGACGTATGACAAGCCCCTTGTATAAATCGGGGAGCGTTAGTGGTAAGTAAAATATTCTCATCGGATGTCTGACCATGGTTTACATAGAGTTCTTTTGGGGAACCACATTTCAGAAGCAGCCAAAGATTTCTCTATTTGTTTATTGATTGTTCAGGACACACCCCCGTAAAGCAAGATTAGCTCCACTTAACACAAAGACTCTCTTTCTCTCACCTTCATTGTCAGGCTCTTGTTTATTTGTATCTTTCTTATTTCTGAAAGCAAACTTTAGCTAATGCCATTCTGTTCTTTATATTGATTATACCACTTCTTCCCTCGTGTATTGTGATGGTCTCAATGTATCTTGTATTTGTTTGATTACTTTCCCCTCATTCGTAATCTAACATTTGGTCGGCATTATTCTTGTTGCAATAAACGTTATATTTCTCCACAATAGAGAAAAAAATCAAGGTAAACAAATATGGATGTATACCGGTCTACATATGTACCTGTCCGGACATTCATTTTAAAAGAAATCAGCAATGATCCTCAGAACTGAGGTACTTGAGAAAGGTGGTCGAAGAGACAAGATCAGTAACCAGACAATGCATGCCTGTCTCGAAGCATAGCCCCTGCAGGCCCGAGTGGAGCAGTCTCAGCTGCAGTGGATTGGCCATGTCTGTAGAATTATAGATGACCGAATATCACGGCAATCATGGGAGACCAAGAGCGAGGGATCCAGACCCATAGGAAGCTGGGAAGGAAGACAACGTACGCCAGTCCCGGAGAGACAGAGGACTAGACTGGAACCAGGTCGGAAGAAGAACGGCAGTTAGAACAATCGTGCGATCTCTCTGGCGAACCTCTACCAAACCTCTATGAAAACTCTCCACCCCAGCGTAGAAGAGGAGTTATTAAGTAAGTATTCCTTGTATTGCTATCGTTCTTTCTTATTTGGTTATGTTTAGAATCTGTCCTTTTTCTTTGCTTACTCTGTTGATTGCGTCTTTTTCTCCTCCTTTTAATTTTTTTTCTTTTTATTTTTCTTCTTCTTTCTATTTTTGTTCCTCCTTATTTTTATTCTTTTTCTTAGACGCACCTATTTTTCTATGGGACGTAGAGCAATGCATCAACCAGTTTATGTAAATGGCTTGGCTTCATTCGTTCTCAATCTCTCTCTCTCTACCAAGCCCTGAAAAGGGCTTTGCAAGTAGCAGAATGTAGTCTAGATAATGGAATGCCTTGTGTCGTAGTTACAGCTTAACTGTGATATTTGCACCTTTCAGTCCAACACATCCGACATCAGCATGGAATTTTTTGAGGTTGCCTTCCATCTTTGATCCCTTCTACTTAGCCAGTCTGCTCTGTTGCAGCCTGGTATCCAGGATCACCGCGTGGAGGTATATAAGGGTCTTGGCAGCTCTGGTTCGCTGACCGTGACGCTAGCAGTCAGCTAGGGGTCATTGGCCGCTGCAGCTCATGCACTCCTCAGCATATTGATCTCGTTTGTGTACATGCACACATTTTCAGCTGTAAGCACCATGTCATCTGCATGCAACATAGATTATTCATGCTATGATATCTTCAATTATTATTCCTCGCAGATCTTTCTCCATCTCCTCTTGTCCTCCTCTGGCTCATTGTATACAATTCATCACAGCTGTTTTTCACTAAATATTTAACAATATTCTGGCAAAATGTCACGTACTTATCTTCCTGCCCTTTGTGTGTGAATGAACTTGCTTATTTAATTGTTCACCCTAACTGCATCCATTGATGTCAGTACATAATCCGAATGAATTCTAGAGCTTTTTCGTTTATATTTGTTTCCCGTATACATATATGTTTGGTTGGTTAGTTGGTTGGTTCGCTGGTTTTTTTATTGATCCAACAGCATGTGGGCTCCTGCCATTTGGCTCAAGGCCATACAGTGGTATATGTTAGTATTTGTGAGGTGTTGTTTAGTTCCGTACAGAGTGTTCAATTTGTCTGGTCTCGAAATAGATATAC
Organism: Ariolimax columbianus; assembly: GCA_036924085.1. Lineage (NCBI taxonomy): Eukaryota > Metazoa > Mollusca > Gastropoda > Stylommatophora > Arionidae > Ariolimax > Ariolimax columbianus. The sequence goes on from JAVGWX010000011.1 coordinate 61,875,531, forward strand.
AGATAGGTAGGCAAGTTGGTAGGTCGCTAGGTAGTAGACACATGTATACATGTAGGTATCACCAGATCATAGGACAGAAAACTAGATAAACCATTTATGTAACAATAGGAAGTTCATTTTATCATTGCATGATGGACGTGTCTGTAGACGTGATAACGTTGCATCAGATCTCTCTATCTTCTGACTGCTAAAATTATTTTGAGATGTAAAACATGTCACATAACCACAGGCAATTGTTCAATGTGATCTCTCACAAGAACAGGAACATACTTTCACGACGACTTTTAATTCACGCTTTAAAATAAATACCAGATGTTAAAACAATTAACCTTCATAGACGATTTGTGGCCAAACAAAAGGTATCTGGAATGACTTTTGCAGAGAAGTTCTGATGAACAAAAAACACTGTCGCCAAGCATGGATTAACAGAGACAATTACCAAGATAAAGGAGAGGAAGGAATAGAAAACAGACTTGAATGACAGCAGAACTAGACATTCTAAAACCAATAGTGATAAGTTATACAGTGTGGCCAATAAGGCAGTCAATTCAGGATGCATTAGAACGGGCACACGGAAATATATCGATGATATGACGAAAGCAGCTGGTGTGAATGGAAAATTGAAATGACCGTACAACAGCAGGAAGAATTTACGAGAAAATATAATCAAGTGAATTGTCTTAATTCGAAAAGGGTGGAAATCGAATGAGCAGAGGTGGGCGAAACATTTTTAAGAGCTTTTAATTCGACCTGCTCTATTGGTTTCCCCTGACATTTAACCGGCATCTATGGATATACATGTTCATTGCAGCAGGCCCTCTATTGGGGACGTTTAGAAAGCCATGTTGCTTAGGAATTATGGTACGGCCACCAATCCAGATGGCATCTCAGCTGAAGCAGCCAAGGCGGGCATTGACACCTCCACAAGCATGTTGTACATTACTTAGTCAAGTACTGGTATTTGGGAATGGCTTCGCTCATTCTCAATCTCCCACTACCAAACCCTGAAAGGGCTTAAGTAGCAGAATGTAGTCCAGAGAACGGAATGCGTTGTGTCGTCGTTTACAGCTTGACTGCGATATTTGCATCTTTCGATCCAACCCATCCGACTTCAGCAAGCATTTTTTGAGTACCGGGTTAGCATTCCCTCTTCTATCCCTTCTCCTTAGCTAGTCTGCCCTGTTGCAGCCTGTTATCCAGGATAAACGCGTGGAGGTGTAGAAGGGTACTGGCAGCTCTGGTTCGCTGGCCCTGACGCTAGCAGTCAGCTATGGGTCGCTGACCACTGCAGCTCATGCTCTCGTATTTGGGAATAAGAAATATCTGCAGAGAATGGAGATCTGCATCAACTTACACATTATAAAGCAAGGATGTTATAATCTGTACCTAGTTGAATATTCAATACGATCATTCCACAGAGACTGGAAAAAGTCGTTGACGAATAGGCAGACTTTCAACAAAATAGATCCCGTGCAGACCAAATAGATACGTTGCGCGTATTTGTTGAACAGAGTGTGAAATAGAACTCACCACTTTATATCGGATTCGTGGACTACGAAAAGGCATTTGACAGATATGGAGAATCAACCTGGAAGTTTCTCAGGCAATTAGGAGTGTCCCGATAGTTCACCAACATAATTATGAAAACCGATGCAAATATACGTTGTCTTGTTGTCAGTTTTCTTCTTCTTCGTTCGATCTCAATCTCTCGCTACCAAGCCCTGAAAATAGCTTTCCGAATGTTGTCCGGATAACAGAATGCGTTGTCTCGTAATTTACAGCTCGACTGCGATATTTACACCGTTCCGACTTCATGCAGTGTGTGTGATCGACTTCTCTCTCTCTTTTCTCGTCTCACTCCGTTTCATTTGACTCTGTCCTACAGCCACACTCTTGCACAACTTTTACACGCGCCCTCGTGGTGAGGCCCTTCCATTACACTTTGGTTGGGCTAGTTTCTGATGGCGCACAAACCTAGCATAGGTACATGCATCCAAGCACTGGTTTATGCTTCCTGATATTGCCCAAATGGACTACGGTCTGGGGTGGAATGGGCGCGCCTCCGCCAGTAGAAACTAGTGAGGCAAACATCTAAACAACAACAAAATGCAATTTGTGTACAGGGCAATCCTTCCCTCGTCGATCCCTGCTCATTAGCCAGCCTCCACTGTCGCAAACTGTTATCCAGGATCACCGCGCGGAGGTGTAGAAGTGTCTTGGCAGCTCTGTGTCGCTGGCCCTGACGCTAGCAGTCAGCTTTAGGTCGCTGACCGCTGAATCTCGTGCACCTCTCAGCATCTTGATCCCATCAGCTTTCTGAGCCCTTTGTGATACAAACAAAGGGGTTCAACAGGAATGGCTTGTCACCATTTCTCTATCCGCTGCCATTGACTGGATTATGAAGTCGACATCAGCAAACAATGATATGGACTTTTAAAATCAAAGTTACGGTCTGGGCTTTACCGATCACTTGACTCATCTGTTCCATGCCTACGGCCAGATACAAATAAAATAAGTATGCTTGATGAGCCGTCTTAGACTTTGGATCTACAAATACACAGGATCAAAATACAGGTTTGCATGCAACTGCCGATGGTCAGATTGTTTTGTGTAACACTATCATGCAAGATGAGATCTCCTTTGTATATTTTGGTAGCAATATAGACAAAAGGAGGCAAGGATACAAATATCAAATACGGATACAAAAAGGGAGTGGTCATTGCATGAATTTGGATACATATGTAAGTCAAAAACAGTTAATCCCGTCACGACAATAGCAATCTCAACTCAAATGGAGAGTCGGTTCTATTGTATGGCTCTGAAACATGGAGAATCATTTATTTAAATAAAACAACAGGGCTACTGTCATACTTGGGTGTCTGCGCAGAATAGAAGGATTGGAATGGTATAAAAATGATTGGATCTGTGGCAGAGACGCGGACAGATGCTAATTGGACACGATATGAAGAGAAAGTGTTGGCTTTGGATAGGTTATACATTGAGGGAACCAGTTGAAAGCATTACAATGCAGTCTCAGTTCTAGAACTCCAGATGCAGGAAAAGCAGAGACAGGCATACCAATTCATGGCGGAGAGATCTCAGACAAATATCATAGAGACTATTGGAAAACGGGGATTGAGCTGGCGCAGTTGGTGCATGACAGGAAGATTTCACATGTAGCTGTTGAAGACCTTAGCTCCACATGAGGCGATACAGGTTTGTATGGACAATTTGTGTGCACATCGCAGTGACTCTTGAAATCTACGGCAATTTCATCAAAAGTACTCGCCTGTAGCCAGATATTAGCTGGCCGATCTGCTGTTTTACTGTGTCACTTGCCAAACTTGCTGGTCTGCTACGCCGCGGTTCATCAATGACGTTTTGAAATCGTTCTACCCATTCATACACTCTCCACTGACTCAAACTGTCTCAATACTGAACCTTAATTCTTCTGTAGATTTCAGAGTTTTCACATCCTCTGACCACAAAAAACGACTAGCGCCTCGTTGTTCTCACACGGTCGAAGTGGGACGGCCATGTTCTACGCTATATTGCGCATGCTGCTCGATCGTCACATCCCTACATGAAGTATTGTGAGAGAGCCATTTGTGTGTGTGTGTGTGTGTGTGTGTGTGTGTGTGTGTGTGTGTGTGTGTGTGCGTGCGCGCGCGCGCGTGTGTGTATATATATGTATATATATATATATATATATATATATATATATATATATATAAAGCTTTATTCGTCCCTTTTCTTCCTACCATAAATCCACACTGTTCTTCTTGTAATTGGACTTTTTTTATGTAGCGTATTCTAAGCATGTCTGTTTGGATAACGAAGTTTGCTGCTGTGACTCATAATTATATGGGACATCTCTACAGCTGAAAGGTAATGAGCTCGGCTCTCAGGAAACGAACGAATGAAAACTCGCACAGGTAAATGTGAGTGCTCGAGTCCTGCAAGTTTGAAGCGTCCCTGGTTTCAAGGGAGGTGAAATCGGCGTCTAGTTCTATGTGAGACGGATGATAACCTGGAAGTCGCGTGTACACGCTTGAGTGGGGGGAAAAAACATTGGAGGTTGAACATTTAAAAAAGCAGTCTGCTAACCGCTGTCAGGGAAAATAATTGTACAGATAAGCTAAATTCCTATCTGATAGTGGCCTGCATGAACGCAGAAAGGAAGGCAGCCCCTCCATCATGCAAAGACAATACAAGCTCATCACCTGTTTGTCGGCACACTCAATTAGAATACACCCAACCCATTGGTAGAAGAGGAGTGACTAGGAAAAGAGAACTATGTGTTTGTATGTATATATAACCTAATAGAATAGAAGACGCTCCAACTCATGGGGATTGAACAGCCAGTTATTCGCACAGACCAGAGCCCTGGGTTTGGAACAAAACTCTTATATACAACACCCAAATATAGTCCATTGCGACGTTTTTCTCAATGCTAGAGTCTATGGGGAAAAAGAGAAAGGGTATTCACAGAGGTTAATAATAAAGGCCGCTTTCCCAAGCAGTCAGTGCACAGTGAGGGTTCGGTTTTTATTTCATGCTTATAGAAATGTCAAATGCTTACCATGATTGGAGCCCGTGTCTCCGAACTAAGATATTAATAAACTATCCGCTTGCCAACCGGCTCCTTCCCCAAATAGAATACAATTAATCAAGGATATAAATATTCATGTTCATACTCATTGCAAGCAGACGATGTGGAACTTAATGTTGACAAATACCACAAATAACAAATTGGCACAAAAACTCCATCTCTTTTCAAACTAAATGCTTATGCATTCATTGCTAAGCAAATTATGTGACCAAAGAACATTACTAGTGTAATTATCCCAATAGAAACATATGAAACCACAATTTACATGAATGGAGCTAAGATGGGCTTGACTAGAACACGTTCAATGGGTGCTGTGAATGTACATGCGACGAGCAAGAGCCACATTAACACCACACAGTAGACCCGATTTCGGGCGGGTAAGAAGTTATCAAATGCCACAGCCAGGTTCTTGTACGTGGTCGTTCCTTTTCTGTTAAGCGTCAGATAAAATTTACAGCACTCTTTTCATTTGAGCTGTGATATCCTTTCGACCCTACACATTTGTATTCGGCATGTCTTTCTACTGAGATTAATTCTCAGAAGCCTTTAAATGTTATAGGTAGTGCTTGAAAAAATGTATGGTGTCTCACCTGTCAGCGTGGATAGATTACAGTCATGCAATTTCTGTTAACAAATTAAACTGGGCACTAATTCACCTTTATTTCTACATAACAATGCGTACCAAACCAAAATATATTGTATTACTTACACAGTAGAAACCTATTCCTTTCTAAGAAGTAATGCACTACTGTCAGAGGCATGACGTTTATGTCTTGAACATGCTTGATAGTTTTAGCACTGAAGTACCATATATTGATTTCTTTAGTAAGTTTAAATCGTGGTAGTGGATGTCCATTTAGATTCACCATCATAAGCTAGCTTATGTACAATCCATTCTAACCATACCATCATTAATAATCGTGCGAGAGTCATTATGTAATAACGATTAAAGACGTAATTAACAATTAGAAACTACATTTGTTTGCTTGTCAAACAAAAAATGTTTACTCGTCACAGAGAAGCGCTTTTTTTCAAGCCCTGGTTGTAAAACATCTGCAAGGCAGCAGTTTGATGTCGGTGCTTTCATTCTCCTGGCGTCTTATTTCGTCTGTGTTCGCTCATTGAATTTGGCTCGGTCAGGTTCCATCAGAACTCGACCGTTGACTGTACCCACCTCTTTAGCTCCGCATAACTTTAGTTTAGTGTCGAATTCTTTGACCAGTGAGTCTTTTTCAGCTGGCTGTAGAGAGGCCTGTCATGTAAACCGTGCACTGCAGTTTGTTAGCTCAGTACATATGTCCACAGTGAAAAGTAGACAGGCGAAACCTGTACTTGTGTTGACTTAGTCTGTAATGCCCGATCACGATGAGAAAATTACCACCTTTGGCTTAAGAGCTTCATCTAATCAGAGTAATCGGGTTTTAGGGCACCAGAGATTCACCGAGGAGTCTGCCGGGGTCTTTGTGTATTGCAAAGACAAAAATAGCACCACTGCCTCACAGAGAGCATGTCGTAAGAGGCGACTAACTGTGACATGGCATAACACCGGCCATGGTTAGGTGTTTTGTTTAGAGCAGCATAGATGGCGCCTAACAGGCTGCGGGTCTACTTTGCTCTAGTGTTTAAGTCTATTAAGATTAACTCACACATCAGTTAACCACCCTCTGTAAGCGATTGTCCCAACGCAGCGGAGAATTAAGCTGTTCAAGCCTAGCGTGCTAAGCAGGAAATATTTCTCCCGGCTATATTGAGCTCATACCAGATCTGGGACCTGCACAGGGGCATCTGCCCCCGTAGAAGTATAGGTCGACTAAGAACTAAGATGAGATTCACCTCTTAATGGCCGCTGCCCGGGCAGAATTCAAGTTAAAAATCTACCCAAGTTATTTGTACCTTTCCCCTGCTGGTTTGTTAAGAGCAACTATAGATTGCGCCTAACTGGCTGCGGATCTATTTAGCTCTAGTGTTTGAGTCTATTAAGATGGACTCGTACAGCGACTATACCACCCTTCAAGAAACTGGCTGAATACAGACCATGTAGAGTCTTCTAAACCTGTATAAAGACGTTAAGTAAGTTACCTTACCTCTTCTTATAATAGAAACAGTCCCAACTGGATTACGGCCAGTAGCTGGTCTTTTTCTATCAAAGGCAGTGTATTAATTTATTCAGAATTGAGGGTTCAAACTCAATTTCACCCCCGGTCATGACAGCATTTGTGACCATAGTTCGTTTGTTTTACACACTTGGATACTGAAGAACTAAACGTCATCTGTAGAAAAGCCAATAGGAAACTCCATTTGTTGTCTCAATACATGTAAAGCAATGAATAACGAATGTTTTTATTTGCAGCATTCTTCTGTCAAACCTCGCTTTGTTTGTCTCGTCGCCTGTGTTCCTGTTGTTTGTGTGGGTGGTTTGGTGTATGTTACCATCTCCGATAGACCTCTGTATATTGGTACTGCATTCGACTCGTGAAGGGCGAGGCCAAGAGACGATTGCAAAGCGATATTTTTGCAGCACATAATGCTGCAGTGACAGTGATTTCCAAATGCCTATCCACAAAAATTTCCTGCCGGTCCGCGACAAATGAAAATGCTCGAATTGTGGTTATTTTAAATGGCTAAGGAATTTTCCTTTTATAATATCAGCTTTAAAAATTAATAGACAAAATACTAAATAAATAATGGGATTTTGTTTCTGTTTGAACGGTCCGCAAAAGATTTGTCATATTTTCACCGGTTCATGAACAATTTTGTCGTATTTTTACCGATCGATGAACAATTTTGTCATATTTTCACCGGTCCATGAACAATTTTGTTCTATTTTAACCGGTCATGAACAATTTTGTCCTATTTTCACCGGTCCATGAACAATTTTGTTCTATTTTCACCGGTCCATGAACAATTTTTCCTATTTTCACCGGTCCATGAACAATTTTGTCCTATTTTCACCGGTCCATGAACAATTTTGTCCTATTTTTACCGATCTGTGAACAATTTTGTCCTATTTTCATTTGTACATGACAAAAATTTTTACAATTTTTACCAGTCAGTGGGTGTAAAAAGGTAGGGAAACATTGCCCTAGAAAACATTAAAATCACAGAAAACACACAATCGCATAATATGTATGCACAAAATTACAGAAAAAACAAAATCACAGAAAACATATACACAAAATTACAGAAAAAAACACAAAATCACAGAAAACATACGCACACAATCACAGAAAACACACGCACATAATCACAGAAAACACACGCACATAATCACAGAAAACATACGCACACAATCACAGAAAACATGCACAAAATCACAGAAAACATACGCACACAATCACAGAAAACACACGCACATAATCACAGAAAACACACGCACATAATCACAGAAAACATACGCACACAATCACAGAAAACATGCACAAAATCACAGAAAACATACGCACACAATCACAGAAAACATATGCACAAAATCACAGAAAACACACGCACATAATCACAGAAAACATACGCACACAATCACAGAAAACATATGCACATAATCACAGAAAACATACGCACACAATCACAGAAAACATATGCACATAATCACAGAAAACATACGCACACAATCACAGAAAACATATGCACAAAATCACAAAAACCTTACAACGGGGATGACAATATTCTAATTGACAAAGGCCACTGAATGGACTGCTAGCTAAATTTATCTTTAGCGAATAAATTATAACGAGAAAATTTTAATTATTTTTGTATTACCAATATTTGATATACATTTATATCGAAAACTATATACAATTTAGTATAATGTGCTTTTTATTTTTTACATGATTATGACCACCTCGGGACGTGCTGATATTTAATTAATTTTCCAGAATTGCAGGCCGAATATTTTTATTTGGTGAATCGTAGATTGTCGCCCCCTGCTGTACATGATTCCAATATCAAAGGGCTTTGTATGCTCTTGATAAGGGGAATGCTGTAGCAGTGTATATGATAATGTTGTTTTACCCGTCTGCCGTCTTCTTCAGTAGCCATGCTTGTAATACTGGAGTTTGCTACCAAGGATGAAAAGGGTGAAGTCGAATCTCTCAACACTTCTGTTTCTCGCAGCTAGGCAGGTTTGTCTTGTGGAAGGACATGGATCTTTGTCTTGTGGAAGGACATGGATCTTTGTCTTGTGGAAGGACATGGATCTTTGTCTTGTGGAAGGACATATATCTTTGTCTTGTGGAAGGACATGGATCTTTGTCTTGTGGAAGGACATATATCTTTGTCTTGTGGAAGGACATGGATCTTTGTCTTGTGGAAGGACATGGATCTTCGTCTTCGGCTTTCGTTCTGATAAAGACGTTGTGTTGTAGTTAACAGCGAGGCTGTTATCTGATTTCAGCTAGCTTTTGTGGGTACCAGGTTTGCCTTCCCACTGGGATTTATATTCTTTTAGCCAGGCTACACAAGTGCAACCTGTTTGCATGGTTGAATAGGGTCTTGGTCAGCTATGAGTCGCTGACTGCTGTTAGTTCATTGACTGTGAGGCATCTTCGGTCCTGGACATGGTTCCAATCAAGAGTGCCTATTATTGGACTTTTTTGTCTCTGATTTTGGTGTACATGATTTTCTGGCGCTGAAGATGTTTGTCTATGTCGTGCGTCACTGCTGTATTTACTCATATTAAATCAATCAATCGATCAATCAAAGCTTTCGCTCCTTTCGGTGCATAGGCGATTGACAACATCCCACCAGCACACACGGCCCTGTGCTGCTCTTTCTGTCTCTCTCCGTGTGTAATCATTTTATCTTGGTTCCTTCTCACATCCTCTTCTCCATGTATTTCTGGGTTTACCTCTTCTCTCTCTCTCTCTATCTCTCTCTCCCTCTCTCTCTCCCTCTCTCTCTCCCTCTCTCTCTCTCTCTTTCCCTCTCTCTCTCTCTCTCCCTCTCTCTCTCTATCTGTCAACGAAGGACTGGAGTTTTTGTTGTATCACATTGGTCGTTTTCTATGTCTCCATACAGCAGCACTTACTTGACACTGGCGTTGAATATTCTAACGAGTTTTCCATTATTATATTCGTTCAATCTTGAGTTTTACTTTTGACTTAATACATTCTTGTGTGTTTAGCCAGCTATTCAAATCATGTGTTTGTAAACTGTCACCTACTCTCTGAAGCGGCATGGAAATATCACTTCAAATTAGCATACCTTTTTGATCAATGCGGCACCTCTGCATGAGACGCAATCAAAACATTTCAACTACATGTGAGGTGTACGTCTTCAACAAATACATGCCTAATCCGCCTTGTCATTAACCATCCATTCAAGCTCTTGTCAGAGGACCTGCTTCAATCTTAGATGGTAGTTTAATTTTAATATTTTTTTAAATCTTAGTTGATCTGTCCATATTTGTTGAAGTTTGTCTGGCTTAGAGGTTCTACAGTGTCAGGTAACTGGCCCCATGTCTAATCCTCGTTGGTCGTCCCATACGATTTGATTGTTAGGTTTACAGTGTCACTATTCTTCGTTCCTCTTTCTGGCCCCGGCAAATTACAGGAGCTAATAATACACACTATTCATACATATTCAATAAAGTAGTGCATGAAAGATCACTGACTGACACCTTCGAGTTGCAAACATTGCTGAGACAGAGATGCCTTCTCTCACCATTCCCGTTCTTGTTGGCAATAGACTGTATAAAGAATACATCAAACAATGGAAAGAGAATTGGTATTCAGTGAACGCTATCGCCACAATTGGAGGACCGGGACTAAGCAGATGATCTGGTACTTTTGTCACACAGTCATAACCAAATGACAGAGAAACTTGACAGGACGAAAGAACAATCAGCCAATTGGGACTGATTATCAGAATGGAAAAAAACCATGCCTTCAAATTAACATGACAATAAAGAACCAGTCATGCTGGAGGGAGAGCTGTTGGAAGAGGGGGATGTCTTTATCAATGTAGGCAGCACAATTTACACGTCAAAGGGTACATGTGCAAATGTAAAGACCGGAATTGGAGATGCAAGAGAAATTATGCTTAGCAACAACATATGGAATTCCAGAGAAATCAAGATTCACACCAACGTTCGAATATTCAAATCGGTGCTGTTGTACGGAGCCGAAACATGGAGAACGACCACGGTTGGTGTTGTTGTTTTGAATGCCTACAGTGAGTAGGTTTACTCTTTTGTGCGCCCTGGAACGGACGTTAAGTGGCGGGTTGCAGTAGCTTTCCTCACATTCCGAGTGTGCTGATGAAGGTGGATCGGAGTCATCCAGGTGGTTGTGCTATGCTTGGTTTCATCTGTGTGTCGCTCACTAATACGGGGATCACGTCGATCACTCACCTTGTTAGCCAGGCTTACATGAAAACAGCCCGTTTTCAGAAAGGGCTACGAGGAGGTCAAGGTGGGGGTCTTGACCAGTATGTTTTGCCTGATCCAGACTAACATGTCTCAACAGTATATTTACCTGATCAGACGTTAGTCTTCCTTCCCACGACCAAGGTAATACAACAAAAACTCCAGTTCATCGTTGACTGGTGTCTACGAGGAATAAAGTGGCAGGACATGATGGGAAATGAAAACATGCATAAAAGAAGTCAGCAACAGATACTGGAACAATAATTTAAGAGAAGAAAACTCGACTTGTTAGGGAATGCACCGTCAAACATAGACTAGGCGGATTCTTACGTGAAATCTTCATAGTAAAAGAAAGACAGATTAAGCTAAAAATAAATGGAGAAGAGAATATGAGAAAGAACTACCATTAAATTGTAACACTTGAATTAAAGAGAGGCAGAAAGAGTATCACAGGGCCGTGTATGTTGGCGAGATGAGGGTCGGTGCCCTATGCACCGATAGGAGCGATGGAATTTGATTGAATAATTTATTTATGTTAATAGATGGACAATATACGACACAATCTTGTATTTCCACATACTCCAGCCCCACGCACTGGAATATCTGCTAAACCATCCACTTCCTCTTTCTCACACCGTCCGTGTCTCTGTCGTGTTGTCCGCTATTACGTTCCATTGTTATCATCAATCAACCAAAGTCTTGTCATCTCCTTCAAGAACTGCATGCCTAGGCATCGAACGTTCACTTGTCCATATCTCCTGAAGTGTTTGTGGCTTCAAGTTTCTACCGGAAAGGGTAGCCAGTCCCACGCCCAACCCATTGTTACAGCTACCATTCATACCCGTCTCAACGTTAATCCTCGTAGAAAAATTCAGCCACAAAAACTTCAATAGATGTGGACAGGTCAACCTTTGCGAACATGACGTGTATTTGTTGAAGACTTATGCTCCATAGGGAGCTGAAATGGTATTTATCGGTTGGTTTTTCACGGAAGGAAAATACCTGCAGTCCAAAGTATCAGCTTCAGTGGCCAGCGTTTTCTCATTTCCTGACATGCCAACGCCATGTACCACCACCTCTAGTACCGACAGCTCAGGCGTCCTGAACGTTCCCATAAACGCTCACAGACGCGCGCAGATAGGGTGAGTCATTTCACACGTAAACCTGGACCTTCAAATGTAGCAGTCAGCCAAAAGGGGATTCGCACACGCGCTCATTGATAGAGTCTTGACCGCCCCACTCCAGACAGTGACTGCATTATGTATTATCTTTGCTATTTCAGGGGAGAGATTAGTTTCGTAGGTGGGGAATCCCTCTTTTCGTGTCTCTATTCCTCCTTTTTTTTTTTTGAGCTGACATATACGATGCTTACTTTTACCTCTCGTCTCTCTCGTAGTGAGTTCACATATGTGTGCCGTGTGTCGTACACACGAAGGACGGAAACAGCTATTGCGCACGTAGATCAGAGCAGCTTAACGCGGGCTATTTATACTTCTGCACATTTCTAACACAGCACTGCGCTTAGAGTGCTTGATCTCTCTTGACGACAAGCTCTAGTCGACCCAGCTGCTGCTGCTGTTGTTTGTGAATGCCCACAATGATTAGGTTACTCTTTTCTGCGTCCTAAAAAGGGCGTTAAGTGGCGGGTTGTCGTAGCTTTTCTCACATCCCGAGCGTGCTGATGAAGGTGGACCTGGACCCTCCAGGCGGCTGTGCTGTGCTTGGCTTCATCTTCGTATCGCTCACTACTACGGAGCTCATGTCGAACCTCACCTTGTTAGCCGGACTGTTAGTCCTCGACAACAGCCCGTTTCCAGGACGACCAACGAGGAGGTTAGGTGAGGGTCTTGGCCAGTATATTTCTCCTGGCCCTGGCTAACATTGTCTGATCAGTGTGTTTTGCCTGACCAGACGTTAGCCTCATCGTTCCAGTCGGCTCAGCTGTAAATGGGTACCTGACATACAAATAAAGAACTGTCCACGCCACTTAAAAAGCTGAGGTAAAGTACAATGAAAAACACCCATACCCAATGATTATGTAACCCACCTCACATTTCGCAGGTACAGTCATTTTATACATTATACGTTCCTAAGTCTATAAAGCTCAACTCTCTTGTGCCTAGACAATTCCTCTGTGTGTTTGTATGTGTGTGTAAAATGCCACTTGTCGTATTTTGTTGTTCTTATATGTAATTATCTAAAGGTGACTATAAACATCATTACATCAAATTACTTTGCTATACCGGTCAGCGACCCAGAGCTGGCTGTTAGTGTCGGGGCCAAGACCATTTTCCACCTACACATGGTGATCCTGGATAACAGGCTACAGTAGGGCATACTAAGTAGAAGACATCGAAGATGGAAGGCTAGCTCCGTACCCAAATATGTCATGCCGAAGTCGGATGCTTTGGACCAAAAGGTGTAAATATCGCAGTCATGCTGTAAACTACGACAACGCATTCTGTTCTTCGGACTTTATCCTTCTACTTGCATATCCTTTTTCATGACTTGGTAGCGGGAGTTTGAGAGCGGAGAAAATGAAGAAATTCACTTGCGGAATCCAAATTGATGTTTAACATATAGTGTTATTCTTTAACTTAATGTCGTTATACTGGTTTAGAAGACTCTGCAGTCTGTGCACAACTAGTTTTTTTTTACATTCACTTGATCTATAAAAAAAATAACCTATGCTCATCCAACATTTTCTTGAATGCATTAACTGACCTTGCCCCCACTACTTCCAGTGGCAATGCATTCCAAGCATTCACCACTCTCTGACTGAAAAAGTAATTCATAATATCTAATCTTCACATTTCTTCAATTAATGTGTGGCTGTGCCCTCTTGTTCTTTTAGGCAGCTGTAATTTGAAAAAACGTGTTAAAGTCTAATTTATCCTTTTCGTTTATTGTTTTATAAACCTGTATTAAATCACCTGAAATTCTTTGTTAAGTATTTTGTTGTCTGGGGTATTACAACTTACTATTGGTAGATGATCAGTATCTATACAAACATTGGGGATTACCTGCAATAAGCGTGTGATGCTATATCTGGATTGATCAATCAGTAACATGTTTCTATATCCCTTTAGGGTTTTGAAATGTGGTGTTCTGTTATTATTAGACCCCAGTCAGGGATCAAGACGGTGAGCAGCGCATGAGCTGCTGTGGTCAGCGACCCATAACTGACTGCTAGCGTCAGGGCCAGCGAACCAGAGCTGCCAAGACCCTTCTACACCTTCACGCGGTGATCCTGGATAACAGGCTGCAGCAGGGCAGACTGGCTAAGGAGAATGGATCGAAGAGGGAATGCTAACCCGGGACTAAAAAAATGCTTGCTGAAGTCGGATGTGTTGGACCGAAAGGTGCAAATATCGCAGTCAAGCTGTAAACTACAATACAACGCGTTCCGTTCTCTGGACTACATTCTGCTACTTAAGCCCTTTCAGGGTTTGGTAGCGGAAGATTGAGAACGAACGAAGAAGAAGAAGACCCCGGTCAGTGCATAAACTTGTGTCCATTGCTGTTCCGTTCTAATGAAGTGTCACTGAACCTTCCTAAACAGTATTCATGTGATGATCGCCCATTACTATGAGATCATCTTTCTCATTAATAACTTTTGAAAGACACTTTCAGAATTCCTTCTCTTCTTCATTGTGGCAATCATTGCATGCGGTGAAGCCATGGATTGTTGTTTTTCCACTTTCTACTCTTTTTTAATGTATCTTGTTTCATTGATGTGTCCTGTTTTATTGATGTGTCCTGTTTCACTGATGTATCCTGTTTCCACCATGAACTTTACTTTCTCTAGATGTGCAAGAAAATATACATGTCTGGTTCTTTCTGTTGCATCTACACCGCTCCATACCCATACAGAGTTTTCCTGAGTCTTCTTGAAGTTCTCTCCCTTTTTTTCTTATTTCTGCTAGCCCTACAATTGATTAGTTTTTGTTTTCATAAACTCTATAAGCTCCTTCTCCTTTCCACCAAATCCGCTAACATTTAATGTTGCTATTTTATTTGTGTGATTATTTGGTACTTCTTTAGTGTTTCCAGTCTGTATTTCTTTGAGATCAGGTCGTTTAAGCTCCTTTAATGTCTTTGTAGCGATAGTATACATCTTGCTAGGCTAGTCACAGCGGTGGCAGTGTCCCTTTCGTCAGTAATTTTTGTGGGTAAAACCTTACTTCTCAATGATGTGGGTGTGTTGTTGTACTTTAGCTGATTCACTCTTAGTTCTTAGTCGACCTGTCGATGTCCAAGCTCCGGCGTGAGTGGATGTAGCCAGGAGGAAAATTTCCTGCTTATCAGGCAACGCTCGAGCAGCTTATTACTCCACTGCGTTGGACAATTGCTGCGGAGGGTGGTTTACTGATGTGCGATTCCATCTTAATAGACTCAAACACTAGAGCAAAGTAGACCTGCGGCCTGTCAGACGCCATAGCTGCCGATGCCGGATGTGTCGGACCAGAAGGTGCAAATATCACAGTCAAGCTATAAACTAGCAACACAACTCATTCCATTCTCCTGACTACATCCTGCTACTTGCAAAGCTCTGTTCAGGGCTTGGTAGCAAGAGATTGAGAACGGACGCAGAAGAAGAATAAGACGCAACTATACTGCTCTTAACAAACCACCTAATCATGGCCGGTGTTATGCCATGTCACACGATCGGTTCTTACAACATGCTCTCTTTGGAGCAGTGGTGCTATTCTTGTCCTTTTCAAAAACCCTAGCAGACCACTTGGGATGATTCACTCTGTAGAGCCGATATATTGGTGGCCTTCAAACACTTTTACAATGCTACAGAGCAGACACATTGGCTTGAACTATACTACATATATATATATATGTAAAAGCTTCTTAATAACATCTTTTCTCAAGTTTATAAATGCAACTATTCTTGCTATTGGAAGTTTTACATTAAAAATATATGTGTGCCCAGAAGTCTAAAATATTCAGGAGCTACATACTCGAAATAGATGAGTGATAAGCACATTTTATACAAATAAGGGAGAGGGAAGAAAAGGAAGAAGAATTGGCCACATACTTGTGCCTGTTTTTTGTTGTTTTTTTTAATTTTTTTCTTTACAACAAAAATGAATTGATACTTGATTCTGTAATAACATGTGGTTGTGTTCTATGTCTTCCACAGAATTTAGGTTCATCCCGATATGGGCGATACAACTCAAATTCTGACTTTCCATCCCAACGGCCTGTGTCTTATTCGGAGGTCTCAAAGTCGACAGGGTCACTAGAAATTGATTATAAGAAGGTTAGTCTCAGGTATTCAGAAGTGATAGCAAATATAGATCTATTCTATATCTGTTTTCACTGCAGGCTTTTGAGGTTATTTATTTTTAGTTAGACTAGTTAGCCTTGCATTTAATGTAATATATTTCAGGAGGGCTAATAAAATAGATATCGGATCTTCATCATCAGTTATTTAGTCCATAGACTGGATTTTGGGTCCAAATGTCTTCCACCCGTGAAATTGGATTTAGCTGGTATTTCTATGCAGGCCTGAGTAATGGAATTAGTCCTTGGTCAACCTCTGCCTTGCTGCCATTATTTCACAAGGGTTACCTGTACTGGACCAGTGTGTCTTATATTGTGACCAAGTCAAGACATTCTTTGAGCCTGGATTATTGTCAGAAGCTGTCTCGTTTAATCAGCTGTCTCAGGCACCATTTTATACTACTTAATTTCTGCCTGATATGACTAACCAGCACAAGGCATGCCGTACACAAAACCAGAGACTACAGTCAGCGGGCAGACGCTGAATGCCATAGACAAATTCACATATCTGGGCAGCACGCTGTTGAAATCTGTCAGCATAGACGATGAGGTGGCAAGCAGAATAGCAAAGGCCAGCACAGCCTTTGGTAGAATGCGCTCGATGGTCTGGGCACACCGTGGCATCAGCATCAAGACCAAACTCAGTCTACCGTGCAACCATCATTCCAACCCTACTATACGCTTGCGAAAGCTGGACTGTATACTCTGGACATGCAAGGAGGTTAAACCACTTCCACACAGGTTGCCTGAGGCGAATATTCCACATCCGATGGCAAGATCGTGTCACTGACATCGAGGTTCTCTCGAGGGCTAACATGCCCAGCATCCATGCACTGCTAGAAAAAGCACGACTAGGATGGGCCGGACACCTCGTCCGTATGTCAGACGAGCGCCTCCCAAAGAGGCTTCTCTACGGCGAGCTGAGAGAGGGATGGTGCGAGAGATGCGCCAAAAGAAACGTTTTAAAGACGGTCTGAAGGACTCACTGAAAAGTTGCCAGATAGACATCGACACCTGGGAATGTCTTGCGCAAAACAGATCTGACTGGAGAAGCGCAGTGAAATCGGGGATAGCGTGGTTAAGTGGCACTGCTCACAAACCAAAGGTGCTGGGTTCGATCCCCATCACAGCACCGGCCGTTACCACGGGGAAGCAAACCCTTATAAAATGCAGGAGGAAGCAGACCCTTACATAAAATGCATGCTGAAGTCGGATGCACTGGGCCGACAGGTGCAAAATAAAAACACAGTGCAACGCAAACTGCCTTGGGGATTCGAAAAATAAGGCTAACGCCAAAAAGAAGACGACCATGTTGTGAAAGCCCAGAGCAGACGCGAGACCCGGAAATCACGAACAGCGGGAACACCATCACCTTCTACAAACCTCGTGTGCTCGATATGTAGCAGATGTTTTCGTCCCCGCATTGACCTGTTCAGCCACATGCGCACCCACACCCAACAGGGAAATCTGTGACAAGGATGATGTCAGCGGTCCTCATCAACAACGATGGACAGCTATTATTATAATTTCTGCCTAGCTGATCGCATCTATCCTCCGATAACGCCACATCTTAAAGGCCCCCAATTACCCTTCCTCTCTTTTGTTTATAGTTCATGGCTCTGTTCCATAAAGCACCACGGACCAAATATATGCATGGAGAATTCTTTTAGAAAATGCTCATACATTTTGGTGTTAGAATTCTTCTTCCTTAACTTCGATCAGCTGATGCAATGCTTCTAGTTTGGTAAAGTGGTAAAGTTCATGAAGGAGACTGTGTGTTTCAGGTCTTCGCTGGTCCCCCACAGCTTGTCAAGCATGATTGCTCCCCCAGGCCAGATTGCCTCTCTTTGGTCTGTATAAGTATAGCAGTTCTGCAGGATATGTTCTGGTGTTTGCTTGGTTGCTCCACCATCACACATGGTGGTGTCTCTGAGACCCATTTTGATGAGATTGGCGTTGAGTCTGCAATGTCCCGTTCTGCGTCTGAAGTTCTTTGTCTGCCCATCTCTGCCAAGTTTGTCTATTCTGTCAATTTCTGGCTTGTATTCGATGTGCTGGTCTCTCCATTCCGTCCTCATTGATCGTTTGATTTGTGTCTTTGCTTCTTCATAGCTCTGTGGATGGTGAGTCTGCATGCCACCACTTCCGGCTTTTGCTAGCTTATCTGCTTTTTTATTTCCAAGGATCCCACAGTGGGCCAGGATTCACTGTAGGACAAGGTCTGTTTTTTGAGATAGCAATCCGATGTTGTATTTTATTTCGTGTAAGAGTCTATCTTGCTTGGAGCTTGGGATGGCTTGGAGTACACTTCTGGAGTCTGTTATCTGTTAGAATGACCGTTTTCCTTGTGCCTGTGTTTTGGCTGATAAGAATCATGAACAGCTCTTGCTTCAGCTCTGAAATTTGTACAGGTCTCTCCTGCTGGTTTAGAGTGGTTTTCTCTGTCAGCGTTGGAGTGTGCTATGTAGATTCCACTCCCTCCCCTTTTTTCGCTCACAGAGGCCAATCCAGCTGTGTACACATGTATCCAGGAGTTGCTAGTGTGCTGTCTCCTGAGCTCCTGCAGAACGAACATTGGTTTTTTATGTTGCTAACTGCTCATTTTTCTTGGTTATCACTGGAACCTCTAAGATTATTTTGAACCACTCCTGACTCCATATCCATGGTTCTGGAATAAGTGCTTCACACTTTTCAATTTCAGCTTCAAGAATGTCTGCTTGTTTTCTGTGGATTTCTCTGGCCAAGTAGTTGGTGCTTTTCCTTAGTATTCTGTTCTTAGTATTCTCTCTTGGAACTTGTGGTGTAGAGGGTGATCTGGGAGCCTCTTTAGTTTTTCAAACTGAAAAAGGGATTTGTATTTTCTCCTTAATTTGAGGGGCTCGATGTTTGCTGCTTTCCCCAGGAGTGCTTTTCAATGCCCCAAGGGTGATCCTGAGACCCATATTTTGGACTCAGTCTAGTTTTTCTGTGTTTGTTTTGGTCACTAGATGTTTTGGTCAAGTACTAGAGGCATACATAGAGCCATGATTGGTCTGTTTGCACCAGTGTAGACCTGCCTGAGGATTTTTTATTTGCCTCAAACGATGTATCAGCCAGTTTTTTTTCATCACTGAGAGTCTTTTTATGGTTCTAGTATGGATTTTCTCTTATTTTGACATCTAGGTAAGTCTCGAGTCAAGTATGGCTCCAAGGACGTAGGTGTGTCTAACTGGGGTATTAGTTTATTTCCTCTTTATTTTTAATGACTCTTTTTTAGGGGAGAAGGAAAAGTTAGTGGTGGAGGTTTTGATGTGGGGTACTTTCAGTCCCCACTCTTTTGTTCAGTTCTCTACTTCTCTAATGTTAATATTCTTCATTTTTCCTTAGGCTGGAAAAATAGAAGTAACCTACCTATTTAGTTGAAAACCTAATCCTCTTTCATATGGTCTCCTTCTGAGTTGACAGACTTCTCTCAGTGGTGCTCCCACTGCTTGAACCATTTCTAGAAGTCATTTTTGGGGATCTCTATCAGGCACTTCATCACAATTCTTGATTTCTTCTATGTCCTGTAATCTCAACCCTTTAAGTTGCACCTTGAGTCTTGGTAGTACGGGAAGTGTTGGTTCTGTCCATTACTGTGTTTCAGTACAACATCCTGGATAAGGTGCGATGCGTGGGCTCGAACATTGTCATAATGGATTCTCCAGACCGCTCATCACACCACAACCAAGATCTTTTGCAGAAGCATAGGTTTTTCACTTGCCCTACTCCTCAGACATTGCTCTCTGCGTCTTTTGTCTCTTTCCAAGACTTGAAAGTACCACTCATTTTCTGTTTGGGACAGTGTGAAGATGTACAAGATAAGGTAGGATAATTCTGCAGCAGAGCAGGACATACATCACAGCAAACTCCATTACAAGAATGGAGATTGAGGTAGTTACTTCTAAGACCTCATTAATGAGGTAGTCAATATACTGGACCCTTAATAAATGCTTAGAACGGCCCCAGAATGTATGGCTATGACATGAGTGGATAAAAGATATAGGGGACTCGACCTTTCAGGGGCCTGTGTGTATCTACTGTCTGGGTTATACTGAGGCTTACATCATGAATTAGTTGAACTGCTGGCTTAGAAAACAACCAATGATATTGAAAATAGGAAAGTGTTATTTATACATACATACATACGCGTGCATTCGCACATACGTGTGCGTACATACATACACATGCTTGCATGCATATATATATATATATATATATATATGTGTGTGCATACATACGCGTGTGTACATACATGTGCGTGCATATATACATACGTGTACACACACACACACATAGTTGTAATTGCCCACCGCAAACAAAGATGGCGACAGCTTCAGATTTGTGTGGGCAGACGTGGCATGTTTGGGTCTGCATGTGGCTGTGCAGTCCTATCCTAGATCTGCATGCTTACCACACAAGGGGCACACGTGGGTGGTGTTGTTAGCTGGGAGATCCTGCGTAGTGACTTTTCAGGCCCTCTACTTTGCCCTTGTTGCATCAGAGATTTTCTGCTCAGTCAGGCTAGCACCTAGTATGATTGCAGAGCTCCATGCTGAGGTATCTGATGCAAGTGACTCCCAACATGCAACTTCAATATGAAATGAATCCTTGCACCTTTTCTTCTGTCTGCCCAATGAACGCTTACTGTCTTGAGTGCACAATAAAGAAATTGCTTAGGCAGGCGGTGGCTGAGCATGTAAAGCACATACCCAGCCTACAAAACCTTGGCGCTCTACAACAGAGGGGTAGATGCTAGAGTTTTGTCCTGTGGAGTACTTCACAATTGGAAAAATATTCCCTATCAGTTGATCTTGGGCAGCCAGCACAGACAGTCCATGTGAAAGGGATTGAGCCATCTGACATGACTGTTGAACACCCTCTGTGTCTCATGTATATACATACATACATACATACATACATTCATACATACATACATACATACATACATACATACATACATACATACATACATACATACATACATACATACATACATACACACACACACACATACATACATACATACATACATACATACACACACACACACACACACATACATACATACATACATACATACATACATACATACATACACACACACACACACATACATACATACATACATACATACATACATACATACATACATACATACACACATACATACACACATAACTATGTATGTGTGTGTATATATTTGCTACACAAAATTGAGAATATACGAGTCTGCATGGAGTGAGGGGATGTTACATAACATTATAGTATGATTATGCTGCATTTGTCTGTTAAGCAGCACAAATTATTTTTAGTTGTTCCTGGCAATTTGAGAAGTGTGTTTCCAATTAATTTGCTGACCTATATCAGACCAAAGCAGAAAAAAAACTGTTCTGGAACAGACACTGCTATCATAATGCAGTATTAGGGACTCCTGTGTACCAGGCTTCAGGACATAAAACTAGTTACCCATTTATAGCTGGGGCATGACAGTAACGGGGGTCAGACCCAGTACCAGTTTTACTCAGATGGTCATATCAGAGAAGAGATACATAATAATCAACCAATCAAGTCTCGTAGCTCCTCTCGGTGCATAGGCCACTGATCATATCTGTCCAGGATACACGGCCCTGGGCTACTCTTTCTGCCTCACTCCAGATGTAACCGTTTAATTTCTTTCTGTATTTTCAAGTTTAATCTTTCTTTCTACTCTCTTGAGGATTCCATGTGAGAGGATGCCTAGTTATGTTGGACAGAGCTTTCCTCAGCGTATGTCATATCCAGTCCCATTTTCTTCTCATTTTTTGTTGTTCTAGTGGCTGGTGTGGGCTCCTTTCCCACAGGTCTTCATTCCTCACTTTTCCTGCCACTAAAGGCCCATTATCCTTGCGCATCTGATAACAAAGACTGAAGTCTTTAATGTATCATTTTGGTTGTTCTCTATGTTTCCACTCCATATAACAGCACCGACTTGACACTGGTGTTGAACATTCTAACTTTGGTATGGATCTTGATTTCCCTGGACCTCCATATGCTGTTCAGTGTCAGGAATGCAATTTTTGCCTTTCCAAATTATGGTATCTGCATCTTTACCCTTTGACATGTCAATTGTGCTGCCCAAATAGGTAAATGCATCCACCTCTTCCAATGGCTCTCACTGTAGCATGATTGGTTCTTTGTTGATCGGGTTAATATGAAGGAGTTTGGTTTTCTTCATGTTGTTATGCAGTCTCAATTTGGCTTATTGTTCTTTCGCCCTTCTCTTGCATTTGGTTATGACTGTGTGCTAAATAATAATAATAAATTAAAGTGGCATAGACTTCATATTATATTTTACCTTTCAGAAATACGAAGATGAGAAAACTGAGAACGATAGGCTGAGGAAGGAGTTAGAGGAAACCAAGAAAAATCTTCTCGAAGCTAAGGCAGAACTGGACAGGATCATGAAGCAGAAAGATGCTGCTAGGAATGTAGATAGGGTAAGTTGTCATTTATTCACTTTAATCATCATTCATCTTTACAATATTTGTATATATTTACTGTTAGTAAAATTGTCATTACAATGTAGTAAAATTTGTATTGTACTGTTAGTAAAATGGTCATTACAATGTAGTAATATTTGTATTGTACTGTTAGTAAAATGGTCATTACAATGTAGTAATATTTGTATTGTACTGTTAATAAAATGGTCATTACAATGTAGTAATATTTGTATTGTACTGTTAGTAAAATGGTCATTACAATGTAGTAATATTTGTATTGTACTGTTAGTAAAATGGTCATTACAATGTAGTAATATTTGTATTGTACTGTTAACAAAATGGTTATTACATTGTAGTAAGTAATATTTGTATTCGACTGTTACCAAATGGTCATTACAATGTAGTAATATTTGTATTGTACTGTTAGTAAAATGGTCATTACAATGTAGAAATATTTGTATTGTACTGGGCAAAAGAAGGTGCAAGACTACCACAAACAGATACCAGTATGACGTACGAAGAGTCAAAACGGCTTATCAAAGCCAGATACATGACCAAATGGGAAACCGAACATACTGGTTACACCAAAAACGATGCCTATTACCAGTTGAACCGAAGAGAGCAGGTCGTTGTCTTCAGACTTCGCACTGGCCACAACAGACTGAGGTACCACCTATTCAACAAATTGAAGATAGGGTGTACCGACGAATGCCCGTGCGGTACTGGTAAAATGACCACTGAACATCTGCTGCAGAACTGCCCGACATACGAGGATCAGAGAGAGCAGATGTGGCCATTACCAGTGGAACTGCAAGACAAGCTCTATGGCAGTGGCGAGAGCCTCAGGACGACCGCCGCTTTTTTCGAAAAAATAATGGTTACTGTCTGACTGTGTACGCAGAAGAAGAAGAAGTATTGTACTGTTAACAAAATGGTTATTACATTGTAGTAAGTAATATTTGTATTCGACTGTTACCAAATGGTCATTACAATGTAGTAATATTTGTATTGTACTGTTAGTAAAATGGTCATTACAATGTAGTAATATTTGTATTGTACTGTTAATAAAATGGTCATTACAATGTAGTAATATTTGTATTGTACTGTTAGTAAAATGGTCATTACATTGTAGTAATATTTGTATTGTACTGTTAGTAAAATGGTCATTACAATGTAGTAATATTTGTATTGTACTGTTAACAAAATGGTTATTACATTGTAGTAAGTAATATTTGTATTCGACTGTTACCAAATGGTCATTACAATGTAGTAATATTTGTATTGTACTGTTAACAAAATGGTTATTACATTGTAGTAAGTAATATTTGTATTCGACTGTTACCAAATGGTCATTACAATGTAGTAATATTTGTATTGTACTGTTAGTAAAAGGGTCATTACATTGTAGTAATATTTGTTTTGTACTGTTAGTAAAATGGTCATTACAATGTAGTAATATTTGTATTGTACTGTTAACAAAATGGTTATTACATTGTAGTAAGTAATATTTGTATTCGACTGTTACCAAATGGTCATTACATTGTAGTAATATTTGTATTGTACTGTTAGTAAAAGGGTCATTACATTGTAGTAATATTTGTATTGTACTGTTAGTAAAAGGGTCATTACAATGTAGTAATATTTGTTTTGTACTGTTAGTAAAATTGTCATTAAATTGTAGTAATATTTGCATTTTAGGACAAGCGAGCTTTGGAGAGGAAAGTGTCTGAAATGGAAGAAGAACTTAAAGTAAGTATTTGTGTTAGTCAGAAAGTTGTTTCAGTTTCCATATCTTTTCATGGAAGTTTTGCATCAAGATGGTGTAAACTAAGATTGCCATGTGTCTGAGTCTGTGGACCTTATCATTTGTTTAAATTGATGAGTAGTAATATGACCAACAACATATGTAATACACTTTAGATTGAGTGAGAACCATTTGATTAAACTTTTTTTTGTTATGGGCTGTCTGTCAGGTTTGGAATTTGGTCTTGAAAAAGTATGTCTCTCTTCTCTCCCTGCTGGAAGGAGAGTTTTATTTATGTTGCTTATATTATTTTTTCAAGTTTCAATTAGATTCTATTTTATAAATCGTGGTTATCATCATTTGTAGTTTACCTTTCATTATGTTGTGCCTTGTTTCTAGATTTCTTCCCCTGTTGTATAATGTTACACCTTCTCTTCCCAAAGTGTGTGATGTTACACCTTCTCTTCCCATATTATATAATGTTACACCTTCTCTTCATATAGTATGTAATGTTACACCTTCTCTTCCCATAGTGTGTAATGTTACACCTTCTCTTCCCATATTATATAATGTTACACCTTCTCTTCATATAGTATGTAATGTTACACATTATCTTTTCACATAGTATGTAATGTTACACCTTCTCTTCCCATATTATATAATGTTACAACTTCTCTTCATATAGTATGTAATGTTACACCTTCTCTTCCCATATTATATAATGTTACACCTTCTCTTCCCATATTATGTAATGTTACACCTTCTCTTCCCATATTATATAATGTTACACCTTCTCTTCAAATAGTATGTTTTGTTACACATTATCTTTTCATATTATGTAATGTTACACCTTCTCTTCCCATATTATATAATGTTACACCTTCTCTTCATATAGTATGTAATGTTACACATTATCTTTTCATATTATGTAATGTTACACCTTCTCTTCCCATATTATGTAATGTTACACCTTCTCTTCCCATATTATATAATGTTACACCTTCTCTTCATATAGTATGTAATGTTACACATTATCTTTTCATATTATGTAAAGTTACACCTTTTCTTCCCATATTATGTAATGTTACAACTTCTCTTCACCTAGTGTGTAATGTTGTAACTTCTCTTCCCCTGTTGTGTAATGTTGTAACTTACTTCTCTTACCATGTATAATGTTACACCTTCTTTTCCCATATAATGTAATATTACATTTTCTTTATCCAAGGTTATATATTGCTAGAACTTCTAATCCCAAATTATGTAATGTTGCTCCTTCTCTTCCCATATTATGTAATGTTACAACTGTTCTTCCCAAATTACATAATGTTGCAACTTCTCTTCTGTATTGTTCAATTTTCTTTTTCCCATATTATGTAATGTTGCTCTTTCTCTTCTCATATTACATAATGTCACAACTTATCTTCCCATATTGTGTAATGTTACATTTTCTTTTTACCGTATTATGTAATGTAACTTCTCTTCCCATATTGTGCAGTGATATATTTTTTTTCTACCCCCTTTAGACTTAGAACTTCCATTTTTAAAGCTAAGCAAAATTATTACAGATTAGTTGTGAATCTCCTCCACTGCTTGACTGATTGAAGTTCTAAGGAATAACAACAATATATCTTGGAGACAACTATGTATATTTTCATATCATTAGTCTTATCATATAAAGTAATGTTAGACCACATATTTCATCATCATCATGTCCTTTCAGAACGTCACTCTCACAACAGCCAATCTGTAAGACTCTCGATCTCTAGCCAGAATTACCACCTCTGTTGCTGTCATTTTATATGGCCCACATATATTTGAAATATACTTTTTAGTTAAATATATTTATGCATAATATCCATTCAGACAATGTCCAACCTCATATACATCAGTGGTCCATGAGGTTATAATAGAGTTCAGAAATCCCAATTGGAGAACAGGGCGTAGCAGACTTAACCAAACATAACAAAAGCAACAGCTTTCCACATGCAACATGTGTAACTTGTGTCTCTTGTATACAATACAAAGTAATTGCAATGCATATAATGGTACTATACAAATATAACCTGTAATGCAGTACATAGGTCTTGATAGTCATAATAGATGCCTATGTTACTGGCCTATGTATGCAGTGTATTGTACTTTCTATCATTATTTTAATGTAAAGCTTTACACTTACAAATAAAAAGTGTGTTGTATTACAGTGTATGCCTTAAATCATATCCAATATAACTCTGCTAAGTATCTAGTATGGTGTTCGCACAATATCAAAATCACGCAATATCCTGTATTACAGAAAATATCGTAGATGCTAAGCAACGGATGCCTGTACATAAAAATATTATTCCTATGCCTATATAATTTGTAAAGGTGTAATTATTTTTTTTTTTTACATATAATTCTTTTAAAGTTTATTTTTATTTTAGCATTACCAGATCACGAATGTCTAATATCAAATAAAAATAAGCTAACCAACATTCATAGACTAAAGTTAGTTGCCCATCACAAGCGATGATGGTGAAACTATCAGATGGTTTTGTCTTGATGATGAAACTTGTGCTGTATTGGATAATAGTGAGGAAGAAACTGCGCTGGGTATCAACCTCACTCTCTGGTTCCGTGCTGCCTTGGGTCAGTGGCAAGACATAAGTCGAGACGACTTGAGGTAATTTAGTATGCAGGCACTCTGGTCCCGGCTTCCTTTGAGACCAGCCAGGGGTCGCTTGAAACTTGCTGGGCTTGAACCAAAGCTATATCCGTTCATCACTTTGGGAAGCGGGTGCCTTACCTATCGATCACAGCAACCCCTAGACTACACTCATAGATAGGAACAGTCAATGAGTGTTGACTGTCAGTGATGAAATGACTGCTGAACATCTGTTGTAATAGTATCAGGGCCAGAGAAAGCACATGGTCAATGCAAGCACCAATCCTGTAGAAGATCTGCGAAGGTAAAAACGACCTCAGGGTGACTATTGCTTTCCTTGGATATATTCAAGGTTATGTCTGAAAGCATAAGATGAAGATGAAGAAAAGGGGAAACCAAGTGGTAATTGGAGAAATTGAGGGCAAAGTAAAAGGATAAACAGAAAAAAGGGAGATGATATAGCAAGTTAGAAAGGAGAACTGCTTATCTGAAAGTACCAGATGTTAAAAACAGAGAGATAGTTGTGGAGAGAATTCATTATTATTCCCACTAAGCAAATCATGTGAGGATGATGATGATGAGTCTTAACAAATTATATCTGGTTGTACTTAAACTGAGGAAGAAAGAATAGGACCACTACATTTCCTTGCATGTTGTTAAAGGTTACCAAGTGGAGTTAGCTAGCTACCTCATTATGTAAAACAAATTGCTACAGAAACCACCATTGTAAAAGCACATACAGTGCTTTATTGCAGGGTTCCTAAAGGAGGTTAACTGTAATGATGGCCTTATGCTCCGCCTGTAGTGAAAAAGGTGGGGGATTCCGTGGCGAAGTGGTTAAGCCGTTGGCCTCGTGATCAGGTGGTGTGGGTTCGACTCCAGACTCTGCCATCTTTTTCATGGGTGCTTGATGCGGAGTCCCCTGCATCTCGTAAACGCCCCCTAGTCGTCTTGTCCTTGGCTTGCCACTGGAGTCGGGTGGCACAAGACGATTGAGTGAGGATAAAAAGTAGCGCAGTTAATCCTTACTAAAAATAGTGCTAGCAAAATTATGTCATCATCGTCTACGATGGACGGCGGCCTTTGCCTTTTTTAACTGAAAAAGGTAGAACAAGAAGATGATGTGTCCCAGTTTCATCCTCAACATTCAAGTATTCTGTCTTCATTAGAGGTTAAACCACCCATGATTCATTGATGAGAAAAACCATGAACTTCATAAAACGTGTCTCTCCATGTACACAGTCTATATATATATAGATAGAATGAGACCTTCCATACAACATGGACGGACGTACCTGTCATAGAAGACATTAACGTTTAAATCTTATATGACCTCTTAAAATATAACTATTTTCACTATAATCCCGACCATGAGCATTGAAAAGATAGGGAATAGGGATCAGCCAGCCTTTTGGAGATAGATAAGCTACTAAGATTGGAAAGCAACTTAGCTATTATGAGGGTTGCTCAGAAAATAATGTCCCACGCTTTTCTTCTCATCCCAGAACAAATATAGCAAAGTGAAAATTTGCAGGTTGTAGCATTGATGTTTTCCCACATATGTATGCGCAATTGCCAGGTCTTCTAACAGATAGCGCTAGTGTAGTAGTTCGTTAAAATGATGTCTGTATATGACGTGTGTTTCAAACAACGAACTGTAATTTAATTCTTTGTGGCGGAGAAAGAAAGTGGGAAACATTCACAAACGTTTTTGCTGTATATGGAAGCTGTGCAGCTGATAGGAGCACCGTTGGTCGCTGGATTCAGAAAGTTAAAGCTTCAGGAAGTAGAGAGATGGAGCTGCATCACAGCCATGGTCTGGACATCTTTCCACAGCTACCAGCCCAAACATGTAGTAATGAATCGATGTCATTATTCGTAAGGATCACCTCATCACAAGTTTGTCCTACAGCTTACAGTCAGCAATGGTAGTGTGATAGCAATTTTCTACAATCTTAGATATTTGAAGGGTCATACAAGATTGGTTCCTTGAAGTCTCACAACTGCCTACATACATCTCAGGAACATGGCTATATAAATAGGAAATGAGCTGGTACAGGAAAGGCATACATGACCTTGTTTCACACTAGCATAAAACCATAGAAGTTGGTGAACATTATGTGAGTGTTGTTTGTTTTGAATGCCCACAATGAGTAGGTTTACTCTTTTGTGTGCCCTGAAAAGGACGTTAAGTGGCAAGATGCAATAGCTTTCCTTACATCCCGAGCGTGCGGATGAGGATGAACTGGGGTCTTCCAGGTGGTTGCGCTATGCTTGGCTTCATCTGCGAATCGCTCACTACTTTGAGGATCACGTCGATTCCTCAGCGCTTTAGCCAGACTGCCATGAAAACAGCCCGTTTCAAGGGAGGACTACGAGGAAGCCAAGGTGAGGGTCTTGGCCAGTATATTTTGCCTAACCCTGACTAACATGTCTGATCAGTATATTATGACCAGATGTTAGTCTGCCCACCTATTATGTGGGTAAAAGCAGCAATATGTAAAGGAAACATTCCATTATACTGTGCATGAATTTCATGCATTGTGATTAAATAGTTTTAAGAGAAAAAAATGGCGGGGCATTACTTTCTGAGTAACTTATGTACATTAAAACAAGTCGTCAGGCTCATGGTGGTATCATCTTTATATCATGGTACAGTTCTCGTATATGGAAAGACGTGTCTGTACGAATTGTGATGAGAAATGTATTTCAATTATTTATATTCACTAAGCTAGGATATTATATTTTATTGCAAATATTAAAATAAGAAATGTATAAATTATTCTTGTGGGTAAAATGTCCAGTAAGTACCCAATTATGTTAATTTCTTATGTGAAAAACTTTATAAAAGGCTTATTTTTATGATGTATACATTTATGTTTGTATTCATTAATTATTGGAGCTTGTTGCAATATTCTGTTAAATGGTAAAGAAAAGAAAGATAGCATTGCTTAAATTGTTCATTGTATGCAAATCTTAACAAGCAGGTCAAAGTGGCATTTATTTATACTTTGTGTTAATAGTCAAACCTTTTGTAAGTTGCAGGCCCACTTAACACCCATGCTGTACATGAAAGGCTCACAAGTAGAATAATGCTTAGAAGATTGATTTTTACATTATGTCTATTATGAATATATTACAGATCTGAGAGTTTATTGCACAGCAGAATAGAAGTGTAGAATTATTAAAAGCCAGGCCATAATTTAAAAAATAATGTTATTTGTCATGCTTTTACAAATATTTCTTCAGCTCATAGCTACCCCTGTGTCTTTATCTTGAGACTCTCAGGGAATACAGACAGCAGTTTGCGAGTCGCCTGTATTATTAATTATGGATATATTTGTACCAGCCATTAAATGTAGTTATATGCTCTGGTGCACTTATAGATGCACTTATAGAACTTGTTACTGGACTATTACAGTTGGTGGACAAATTAAAGGCGGAAAACAAAAAACTTAAGGAAGATAACAGAGCTTTGACCAGACTAGTCACTACCCTCTCCAAATAGGTAACTGCTAGGGTGAACTCATGGTATTGAAGCTACTGGCCTTTGACAGGCTGTGGTATACAACAGAGCAAAATAACTATGGTTTTTTTTTGTTTCATTAAAGCAGATGCACACGAAAATGGTATAACTTGCGTGCCAAGATCATAAAATGTTTTCAGGATGTTTTTTTAACCAAGGCATTTATTTTAATCTATCAAATGAGAACAAAATCTACTAATTTTTGTTCAGTTAATGTTCTACATTTTTATATTTGTTGATAAAAAAATAAAAATTGATTTAATCAATGAAAACAAAATGAAAAAAAATATTGACATTTTCAGATGTTTGTTGCTAAA
The DNA here is from genome assembly GCA_036924085.1 of Ariolimax columbianus. Lineage (NCBI taxonomy): Eukaryota > Metazoa > Mollusca > Gastropoda > Stylommatophora > Arionidae > Ariolimax > Ariolimax columbianus. Next base: position 61,906,530 of record JAVGWX010000011.1, read on the forward strand.
AATAAATGTTATTTCATCCAGCAAGGAAATACATAAATGAGCAAACGTTAGACATGGTGTTGTTTGTTGACAGAGGAATTGAATTTAACCAATACAGTAATGTACTAACTTTAGATAGATAAATAATTTTATAGTCGCTAACAGGAACATTCAATTTCTACAAGCTATTGAGAACAGCATATTACTAACTCCATTAGTTAATATAAAATGAAGTGAGTTGAATCAAGCGTAAATACACAAACTTTGGATACATAATTAAGTTTTTTAACTGAGTTTTAGTGACTCTTGTCAAAACAAAATTAATTTTTTTAGCGAATGAAATTAGGATGGATGAATTTTAGATTTATGCTCTCTATTCTAAGGAGGTACAACCTTCTTTCATGTTATAATAGAATCAGTGAACATTTTCAAGCAAGTGAGAACAACATAGACTAACTTTAGATAAAGAATTTCTTAAAGTTTTTCATATATTTTTCATAGAAACATTAAAATTCATCTTGCAGGTAAGAACAGAAATGGACTTTTTGTTTGTTAAAAGGAAATCTAATTAAGAATATGAGAATGTAAAATGAACTAAATTTAGACAGACCAGTCAGAGTTTTTGCCATATTTGCTATAATGAAAATCACTTAACTTCCTCTGAGAACAAAACTGCCAATGGTGTACAGATTATTAAAAAGTTTTAGAATGTATTTCATAGATAATTTAATTAGTTTAATCAAGCAAGGAAGAACAGAAATAAGCTAACTTTAGCTTGTTAGTTCAGTTGTATGCAACAATTGTTAAAAGAAAACAATATTAATTTCTTCAAACAATGAGAATAATAGTTATTCCAGCTATGGTATATGCCGGTGAGGTCAAGAACATATATAGAGCAGATGCTAAGAAGCTTCGAACTATTCAAAAGGCAATGGAACAAAGAATATTGTCAGTCTTTCTAATAGATAAAATTCACAAAATCTAAATGTGTTGAGTCGAGGGGCGCAGATGTCACAGCCTAGCTGTAACCTGTAATAGAGCTCACAGACCCACTTGAATATCCTCGATCATTGCACCATTAATAATAATCAAGTCTAACAGAGCTCCTCACACTCACTGCTCTTGAATAGCCTTGCCACTGGAACCATTTAATATATTATGTAACACAACACATCTGGCAACTTTTCCTCTTTGAATCCTAGCGTCACTGCAAACACTATTGAATGTATTAGTGTAATAGAGCTCACAGTCAACTGCCAACCTGCACAAGACCTACTGTTAGCACACTTACACAAGATATACTTAACAGAAAACATGGTTTGGGTTTGTTCAAAAATGGGTAAATAACTTTTATTGAATCCTTCACACTTTCCTTATCATTGGTCCAGCAACTCATTCACATATGCATAGCTCTAACGCTGTACTTAAGACTTCTGTTCTCTGCCTACTTAACTACCAAGACATATGGTGCAAATGCACGTATTTTAGTCTAGTTACATAACAATCCAGTGTTTGATCCTGTGGTCAGTATCTCGCTACCTCTCGATACATATGTTGCTTCTAACTTTAATTCTACCTATTCTAAACTACTCTGCACTTCAGCTCACAGTTCGTTTACCTGATGGATGAAACATGAGTGTGGCGATATAGATCTTCACAGATCCTGCAGTGTTACTGTAGGGCTCTACGAGAGGCAATAATGCTCACAGTTTGCACTCTCACCTTTACGTTGAACTTTGAAATAATCCGCTTCTGCTCTGGTCCTCAAAGATCTGACCGCTTTCTCACTTCTCAATGAAAGAATATCTTAAATTTCTGAACTTACTTGTGTCATTTATATCTCTGTCTCTTCATGGATGAATCGTCTTGAATCATTCAGAACATACTTGGGTTCATCTCCATCTCTGTATGTCCGGAGAACCTCCTTTGCTCAAGTCGCTATCTGGATGATTGCCACGACTTGCATAAAGATGTCAATCTGGTTATTCCGTTATCTCCAGTGTCTGATCTCACTCTCTGGTCGTCTACTGGACTGTTGCGTAACTGTTACATGTTTCTCAATGGCTGTCATTGTCTGCCTTGATTAGCAGAGGTAGGGATCACCACTGACATGAACTGTTGAGTTTTTGACATGTGCTCTGCTTGTCCTGTTTTACACCTTTGGGTATCTGACATTCGCACCTCAAAGGTTCAAACTTTAATTGCCTGATAACCGCAAAGGTTCTAAAATCGACCCAGCGTCAACACCTTGGTCGCAGTTCTGAAACTCTTCAGTCCCGTAATTTGTGGGTCGGATATCTATTAGTGGCTTGGAGATCTGTTACACTACAACACAACGCCACAAAAATCCTTTTCAGGACGAACGTCGAAGAGTAAGTAGAATAACAACAGTCAGAAATATGCAGTACTAATTAAACAAAGAGCATTGTTTTCAATAAACATTGAATGACTAGAGATCTGTTGTGATGCGCTGTATGGGCATATAGAACATAGTGTAATAATGAAACTTAGAAAGTTGGCACTCATTTGAGTATTGAAGTCATAGCAGGTATTGAATAGTAAAAATCATAATTGAGAATCTCCAATGGTTGTTACCTTTAAATATCTAGAAAAGAGCTCTCAAACTTGAGCCTCACCAAGCCTTATCCTGTGACCTTCAATGAGCTTCACTGTATAACGTGTGTTCAACCATCATTAGAGTTTGAGAAGATCATTCAGCTATGAGGCACTATCTAAATATTTTTTAGAACAGAAGTAATGGCAGTAACAGAGAAATTACCAATTAAAATTGAGATTAAGACAGAAGGATATATACATAATTAAATGAGAAATTTCAGTTGTGAATAATAAATAAATTATAGAAGTTTGTAATTTGGTTAGGTAACAGAAAAGTCTTTATTAATTAGATATGCAGATTTTACCATGTCATTCAAATTATGTTCTGCTGTCCTTGATCCGTTAGCTTGATTTGTTCAGCTGTCATGGCTTGATTTTGAGATGTTTGATTTAAAGTCAGTCAGGTATTGAGAAGAAGGGACACTCATTTGGGAATTTTCATCCTTTGAGTATTTAGGCTTTGTGAGTATCGAATCTTGACAAGGCAAATACTTCAAATTTTGACAAAAATATAAACTTAAACACATTGCAAATACATTATGATTTCTACAGTCACTTGTTTAAATGAAGCTTGTATAACTGCTGGATGTTAAAACTTTATTATAAGCCAATCTTCATATAGATAAATTGATGGACTTTTTCATATCATTTATCAGTTTTTCACGCGATAGTGAATAATTTTCAAGAAGTTTTTTAAATAAACACATTATATTTTCGGGAAGTTTGTTTACTCCTATTTTCAATTATTGTATAATATCACAATGATTCAGATAACAATGTGCACTTTTAAAGTTATCTAGTGATATTTCACTAGGAAGCAAGATTTCCATTTTGAAACCATATGGGCTCTAGTTGTACACTACATGACTCCTGACACCATTAGTCCACCTGGCATGATTGTTAGACAACTGTCTTGCTGCATTGCCATCTAGAGTGACGTCTTCTCAAGACAGCCACCATTTAGCTTGTTTCTCCTGTCATTAACTCTCCCCGAGTTGGCATCCTACTCCCGTTCCTCTTTAATGCTTGCCCTGAAACTAATGGTTTTTTTCCTTGATTTTCTCCTGTGCTTAAGACACTCTCTAGCTGTGAAGAAGAAAAAAAACAGCAGAAGATGCCACCCTTTGTTCTACTGAATAAATTTTACATGTCAGAAAGCATGCATTCTAAAATGTTTCAATCTAAGAAATTATGTAAACCTTACCTAGTTCAAGTACAAATATATTTTAGATTTCAGCTATAGCTTAATCATGGCATTACATATTGCATTATTCAAAACCTGTATTCTGGGTCAATAAAAACTAAGCAATCTTACAGGACAAAATGTATGCATAAATACGAAAGATCAAGAGTTTAAAACAACAAATGGCATATAAGGAATTGATTAAACGCATACATAAAAAATTAAACATATTTAATGACTTTATTTTGCTCCATTTAATTAGAGGAGAGAACGGGCTCAAATTACATTATGGATCACATATAAAGAATGTTGTTTTTAGGTTACTGTTGACATCAGAGTCGGTATTCACCTCTCTGGGGAGGGTACTGCCTAGGTAGGTGAAGTTATCGACTGCCTGGAGATGTTGCTTCTGTACAGTAACGTTTGGTTCGATGTACGTCTTCCCAGGAGCAGGCTATAAGAGTGCCTCAGTTTTTCTAGTTTTGATTGTGAGACTGGAGTTACTGTATGTTGCTGTAAACTTAACCATGATGGACTGCATGTCTTGTTCCGAACTGGTGCTAAGTATACAGTCGTCAGTGAATAGGTGATTCAAGATCATGGTTTTACTCACCTTGGTGTAAGACGTCAGGCATCTTGTATTGAAGAGCCGACTTTGAGGCTTGTACCTGATATGCATACCAGTAGCTGTACCTGATATGCATACCAGTAGCAGCACCATATACAGCATCAGAGATCGTTGCTGCAAAGACCATGCTTAAAGCGTGTGTAGCATACATTGCAGTTTTAACACCATTGGTGACTTGGAAGGCTAAAAACAAGTCTTCTTCGTGCAGTACTCGAGCCATCATGAAACAGGCAGACAACTGCAATGAATCTGCAGGGAAGCCAAACTTTGCCATGATTTGCCAGTGCCCTTCCCTATTGACAGTGTCAAAGGCTTTTGTCAGATCAACAAAAACTGTGTACATGTGACAATGTTGTTCTTCACATTTCTCTTGGAATTGACGTGCTGCATATACCATGTCGACCTACACATAAAGCACACCAGCAATATACCCTGCTCAAGAAAGAAAGAGTGTAGTCAGTTACTGAAGAAGCATAAGACCTCTCTGCTTAGTAAATCTCAGCAGGATGGAATCTGACCCATGAGCCTTGCTTCTGGATGTCGAGTTAATAGCATTTCTGACCTCAGCCTCGAGGTCAAGTCCCTGGTTAATAGAAACTTGAGGGATACGAGCCATGGCTTGTTTGCTGATGATGGATGGACAGTTAATGATGGCGTCAAAATGCTCCACACAGCACCCCAAAAATCTAGACGCTGTCAGTAGCTCTGTGCTGTCAGCACTAAGGACGGGTGATGAGCAAACAGGAATAGGAACAGATGGAGAGCATCTGTTGTGACCCTATCCTATGTTCTAATGAGAACGAAACTGATAAATGATAGTGTGGGCTGCATGGTAAGACTTGGTTGGCCGAATCTCACCTGAGGACCATGCGTATGAGACACCTGATTTAGGATATCCTCTATTGTAAGCTAGGCTTGCACTGTATGAGATGTTATTAATGCAGCTGGGTTGGGTGTTGTTTTGTTTTTTTTTAGGGGAAAAAAAAATTGTTTACTAATAAAGACCCTATTATTTACAACAAAAAACACACAGAGGTATGTGGGTAATGTGTTTTAAATAATTGAAAAAACTTGAGTAAAACACGGTTACAATGTATATTTAGTTGACCATTGTATTAAAAAGAAAAACCATATGTGACCATTTTACACTGGAGAAAATTACTTTAAAAAACAGACAGAACATGTAAACATGGGGGAAATTCCAAGCTAGTAAACAATAAACAGTACCAACAATGGCTGTTTAGACTGCTTAAAATGTAGCCTTTGCTGTCATTACAGCAACTAATATAAAATTAATTACATTGTAATTATTATAAAATTATATTATGCCTACTTTTTGTTTGTTCCTGTCTCAGAATTCAGAATCTTATTTTATTATTTACTTGATGAAAATATATTTGTGTTAAGCGGACGGCATCGGCTAGTGGTTATGTGACACGGCTCACAACTCGAACGTGCTGGGTTCGCTCACTATTACAGCACTGGCCATTACCCCGAAGAAGCAAACCCTTAGAAAATGCAGGAGGAAGCAGACCCTCACATAAAATGCATGCCGAAGTTGGATGCACTGGGCCGACAGGCGCAAAATAAAAACATAGTGCAACGCACACTGTCTTGGGGAATAGAGAAATAAGGCGAACGCAGCAACATAAAAAAATATTTGTGTAAAAATTAACAGTATCTTATTTATAGATTTATACCTTACAGGTATGAGCACAATGTATAAGTTAAACTCTTTTATGCAGTATTGTAGTTCTTAGTACCTTACTTGTGCAGGTATACTATTGCAGTCAATTCATATTTGGGGGATAGTAAAATATTTCTGAAACGTTCTTTGAAAATCAGGGTATGAAGGTATTTTAAGTGTTAACATATGTATATGTATTATTTTTAACATTATTTGCACCTGAAATATATGAGATAAGTGCTACTGAACCTAGCCAACGTCTTGTCCACCACAAATATATAATATTATTTATTAGATATAAATTATTATAAAATTATACTATACCCACTTGTTCGTTTTTTCCTGTCTTAAAATTCAGTATCATATTTTAATATTTTCTTAATAATAACATTTTTGTATCTTATTTTAATATTTATTTAGTAAAAATCTATCAGTATCTAGTTTTAATATTTGTTTAGAAAGAATTTGTCAGTATCCTATTTTAATATTTATTATTTTGTAAAAATGTATTGGAATGTTATTTTAACTTTAATTTAGTAGCAATTAGTTGGTATCTTACTTTAATTTTTAGTTAGTAAAAATTTATCAATATCTTATTATAATATTTATTCAGTAAAAATGTATTGGTATGTTATTATAAGATTAGTTTAGTAAAAATTAGTTGGTATCAAAATATCTATTTGGTACAAATTTATCAGTATCTTATTTTAATATTTATAATTATAAAAATAGTTATCGTAACGATATTAATTCGAAGGGCGTTCGAATCAAACTGTGACTTTTTGTTCTAGTTCAACCTGAAGGGGTTTTAGCGTGCTGGAACTACTATCATTAGTTAGGGGCACTTGTGTCCTATTACTGCTAGGTGGCCCACTTGCCATAGGCCAGTCACATGACAGATCAATAAAAATGGCGGACAACACTGTTAGTGCTTGCATGGAACAGCGTGATGAAGCTTCTTGTGAAAGAAGGTGTGAAACCTGTGGAAATTTACAGAAGACTGCAATCACAATACGGTGAACACTGTTATTTATGAACATTTGCATTTTTGTAAGGTTAGTGCACACTGAGTGCCAAGACAGAGAAGAGTTCAAGCCTACTCGACCTCATAGACTCACTGCACCATGTGCCATCTGTAGCAACAACTTGACTGGGAGGTATTGCCACATCCACCTTACAGCTCAGACCTCGCTCCAAGCGATTTCTACCTGTTGGTACCACTAAAATAATTTCCGGGAGGTCAGCATTTCAGCACTGATGACAAAGTGAAACAGGCTGTCCTGGATTGGCTCAGACATACTGATAAATCTTTCTATGCTGAAGCTTTTCAAGCATTACTTAAATGCTGGGATAAGTGCATAAACGTTGCAGGAGATTATATAGAAAAATAAAGGGCATTTAGACTTTTTTTAAAAATATTTTCCTTTAAATACAAAAAGTCTCTGTTTGGCTTGAACACGCCTCGTATAACTATGTATTTGTAGCTATTTACATAAAAAATGTACTTTAAATGCATATAAAGTTTTGTGACATTGAAAACATATTAGTAATGCATTAAGTGACTGCTTTTTTGAATATGTTTGGATGCAAGCGATATTGAGCTATAACTTTGCATTTCTGAAAAATGTTACTGTCTTTTGCTGCATCTTACAGTATGATGATTCCGAAAATGTATCTCTCTTTTGCTTGTGTCTGATTTTGTATAATTCATGTGATGCTCTTCTGTGATCTTTTTTGTATTGTTCCTTTGTAACATTGTGATCTAATTATGTGTGTAGCTCTGTTGATGCATACTATTTTGTCTCTTAGTTAGGCATCTTTCAGTGTTTCAGCAGAACTAGTTATGAATCTTTCATTAAAATTGTTCTGTTAAGAATCAATGTCATTGCACTTCGGGGCAGACCCATAGGTGCTCAGTCCCTCTCAGGAAATTGCAAAAAGTGGAGAACCTGATGGTTTCTGTAGCTCGCTGGTTGTACACACTCCTGCTTGGTCTTCTCAAGCACCCCTCTCTGTTAAACCAACATATTATTTCAAAACTTTGCAATCTGTGAATTTTTGGTTCATTGATTGCAATGTCTTCATTCAAAAGGCGATCGTTGATCAACTTCAAAATATCACCTCAATCTTTTGCTAATGTCTCCACTGTGGATGTCCCTGAGGCCAGGATGTCATTCAGACCAGGATGTCCGTTAGACCAGGATGTCAGATCTTTCATTCTTGCAAACCCCAGCATGGCCAGGACAGTTAAGTTATTGCCCATCGCAAAGCGATGATGGCCACATCAGACGGTTTTGTCTTAATAAAGTGATGTGCACTGTATTTGGATTATAGTGAGAAAGAGTATGCGCTGTTCATCAATCTCACTCTTATCCCGAGTTACCTTGGATCAGTGGCAAGACTATTGATTGAGATGATTGGAGGTAACTCGGGATGCAGACACTCTGGTCTTACCTCCTGTGAGACCAGGAGTCGCTTGAAACTTGTGGGATTCGCTCGCCCGTTGTTTCCGCTCATCACACAAGTTCCCTAAGATTCAAGCCCTCTATGTCCACTATCCACTCATACAATAGCAAACCTTTTTGCATTTTCTGAAGCCAGGATAGAGAGTCTGACAATTATGACCCTCACTAAAGAGGTCCCAGATAGCCACCTCAGATCCAAAGTTGCTACTTTTATCTCTGTTCTCATACTCGGGTTGTCATGTGTACAGTGCTCCTCTCAGCAGCGATCCTGCTTCCCATCCTAGCAGAGAAGCCTCAACCAGCTTTCTTACCTCACAGCGCAGACTATCAGTATCAGAATCCATCCTGGACATTTTCACTTATTAGTTGACTAACCAGGATGTCTATTTTCCTGTTGCAACGGCCTCTGCATTCTCTCCTCATTCTGTCCAGTGTGAATCCATTCTGCACTTTTATATATGGTCTCTTCTGTAAAGCAATCATTCTCTCTCTTGTGCTAAGCTATCCTTGACATTCCTCTCCTGATTCTTCTACCTTTGATATCTGCAGTGGGAGTGCCTCTTGTCTGCGGCTACTCGCATGTAGGCTTTGGTCTGGAACAGTGCATATCTAGACTTTACAGAAAAAAGTCAAAGCATGAATGTCATTAAAACTAATTTCATCTAAATTATCAGTCCTAGTTATCATTATGCAAGCACTTGTCAATAATAACAAAAATAACAAGTCACCACCATTTTACAGTAAGCACATATATGGTATTATTCTAGCACAAACAAGGAATACGTCTGAATATTCATTATTGAGAATATAAGCTGTTCTCTTCACTGATAATTTAAATATAATCTGTAATCTCCCCTGATATTTGAGAATATAAACTGTGCTCTCCCCTGATATTTGAGAATATAAACTGTATTCTTTCCTGATATACTGTTACCTTAAAATATAAACTATTTCTGCCGAAGACGGATGTGTCAGACCGAAAGGTGCAAATATCACAGTCAAACTATAAACTAGTGACACAACGCATTCCATTCTCTGGACTACATTCTGCTACTTGCAAAGCCCTGTGCAGGGCTTGGTAGCCGGAGATTGAGAGCGAACACAGAAGAAGAAGGTAAACTGTATTCTCTAGTGATATTTGAGAATATAAACTGTACTATTCAGTGATATTTAAAATATAAACTGTGCTGTCCCCTGATACTTGGGAAAAGAGTAAAAACTGTATTTGGTGCTAATACTTGCGAATAGAATATAGACATTTTATTTCTGGGTCCAAATATACAGCACAGTGAATGAGCTGACAGCAGTCAGTGACCTATTGCTGGCTGCTTGAGGGTCAGTGAACCAGAGCTGACCAATAACCTATTCTGCCTCCAAGCGTCAACCCTGTAAACAAACTGCAATAATATAGTCTTGCTACGAGGATAGGAACCACAGTTGGAAAGCAAACCTAGTTTTTAAAAAAGCCAAACTGGTGCAATGACATCAGGTTTCTCTTGGATTTGGCTGCAAAGTGTGCCCTCCATCTGTTTCTTCTCCGTTCTGTCTTCATAAGTTCTGCCCATGAGACTAGACTTGAGTGGCACTGGTCTCTTCTCTCCCAGTTCTTGGCCTCTCCACTCATCTGTTTCACTGTGGGTTCCAATTCAGCTTATGTCTGGTTATAATGCCAGGCTTTTTTCTGAGAGTGTGTTCTAATCCCTTTCAGGAAGCCTGCAATCAAGCACTTGAGGTGGAGGTTTATGCAGCATTGGTTCCCCATGATAAGGATTGGGAAAAGGGATAATATATGGTGATTTCGAATGAAGAAGGGATAAGAAATGATTTTGAATGAAGAAGGGATAAGAACTTATTGTGAATGAAAAATGGATAAGAAATTATTTTGAATGAAAAAATGGAAAATAAATGATTTTGAATTTAAAATGTATAAGAAATGATGCCTTTGAATGAAAGAAGGAAAAGAAATGATGTTTAATGTAAAATGGATAAGAAATGATTTTTAATGAAAAAGGGATAAGAAATTATTTTGAATAAAAAAGGATATAAATTATGATTTTGAATTTTTAAAAAAGGATAAGAAATTATGATTTTGAAAGAAGGGATAAGAAATGATTTTAAAAGAAAATGGGTAAAAAATTATTTTGAAGGAAAAATGGATAAGAAATTATGTTTTTGAATTTTAAAAATTAGATAATAAATTATGATTTTGAATGAAAAAGGGATACTTCTTCTTCTTTGGCTGTCAGACGTCGACCTTTATTTTTTCGAAAAAAGCAGCGGTCATCCTGAGGCTGTCGACACTGCCATAGAGCTTGTCTAGTGTTGCCACTGGTGATGGCTACATCTGCTCTCTCTGATCCTCGTATGTCGGGCAGTTTTGCAGCAAATGCTCAGCGGTCATTTTCCCGGTACCACACGAGCATTTGTCAGTGCCACCTATCTTCAATTTGTTGAATAGGTGGTACCTCAGTCTATTGTGGCCAGTGCGAATTCTGAAGACCACGACCTGCTCTCTTCTGTTCAAGAAAAAAGGATACAAAATAATGATTTTGAATGAAAAAGGAAACACATTTATGCCAGTACAGTCTATGTGCTATTCTGAAGAGGATTTTTCATCCAACGACATGGGTTTATAAAGTCAGGTGCAATACATCTGACCCAGACTCCTCATCGCGCCAATCAAAGTACAAGGGGACTCTGATAACTGACTAACATTCTAGAATCGCTAAAAATATCACAAATAGCTGCACGTAGTTATCAACATGTTCAAAACTTATTCTATGCTTCCTGTATTTTCAGAAAATGGAGACTCTGAAAGCAGACAATCAGAGGTTGAAAGACGAGAACGGTGCATTGATCCGTGTCATCAGCAAGTTGTCCAAATAGTTCTTGTATCAGCGTAATAGCCAGAATGAGTGATATCTTCCTGTTAAAATTCTTGATTCATCATTTCCTGGACATATGTCATTTTCTGTGGGCTATTCATTTTCATGAACTTCAACATCTAATGAAGTTCATTTCTTCCTATTTTCATTATCATCCTTGATCACTTGTCATCTTTTGTTTGCTATTAATTTTTGTCAGCATCTAATGAAGTTTTTGTCCTCATAACTTAAATTGATTTTTGTCATGATCGTTTTCTTCATCTTATGTGCTTTTAATCTCTTCATCTTTCTGCACTTAATAAAGATGTCGGCTTGGTGGTTATTAGCTACATCATCATGCTCACTAGCTTCTGTTTTTCTTATTCACAAACACCAACTTCTCATCGGATGTTTATATTTATCATGCTATATTTTATGGAATTCTTTATCTTAACATGTAACAGTTTATGATAAAGCATTTCCAGATTAATTCTTTATTTTGCTCACTCTCTTTATCTTCTTTGGTATCGTGCTCACTGATTTTATATCCTTGTTAATAACATTAGTCACTCTTATCTTTCTTTTGATTTTATATTTTTGTAACTTTTTTTTTTATATGTCAATATCCAATACTGTTTTATTATTTTGCTCTCTCTACTCTCTCACATACACTTTCTTGCTCTCTGCCTTCTCTCTCACTTTTATCCATGATTTCTTTTCTCATACTCTAATTTGATTCACACTTTATGTTTCTATACTTACTCTGTATGTTCTTACTCTTTTTTTATTCTCGTCTGATCTGGTCTTTTCTTCTCTAAATTTTCTATTTCCTTTTCTCTTCTGTGTCTGATCGGCTCTTTTCTCTTCAAATCTTTCCATTCTTTTTTCTCTTTTCTGATCTGCTCTTTTCTCCGCCAACCTTTCTGCTATTTGTTATGTTTGTTGTGCTTGTTTTTTTCCACTGACTGTTCTATTCTACTCTTTTCTCTTCTCTCTTCATTCTATTTTACTCCTTTCTCTTCTTTGTCCATTCTATTCTTCTCTTCGTTCTAGTTTACTCTTTTCTCTCATATTCTCTTCTCTGTCTATATTATTCTGCTCTCTCTTGTCTGTCTATTCTCTCCTATTTATTTTTTCTTTCCGTTCTGTTCAAATATATATATATTTATTCTATTGTACTCTATTCTTTTCTCAGTCCATTCTACTTGTCTAATCTATTTGTTCTCACTAATGTACTCCAGATATTTCTATCTCTTTTTTTTTTCCTCTACTCTTGTTTTCCTCTGTCTAACACCTTTGTAACCCACTCCTTTCCATCTCTTCTTTGCACTTACTTCATCCTGATTAACTGTGCTTGCGACTCTCTTCACTAACTTTCTATCTTCTTATTTTAATCAGCGTCCCATCTTCACTCATAGGCATTCAGATTCATACATTTCCCTTTTCTCCCATCAAACATTCCTTCTTCTTCACATCCCCTCTTCTCCTCACGTCCACTCTTCTCCTCACATCCACTCTTCTCCTCACATCCACTCTTCTCCTCACATCCCCTCTTCTCCTCACATCCCCTCTTCTCCTCACATCCCCTCTTCTCCTCACATCCACTCTTCTCCTCACATCCCCTCTTCTCCTCACATCCACTCTTCTCCTCACATCCCCTCTTATGCTCACATTCACTCTTCTCCTCACATCTCCTCTTTTCCTCACATCCTCTCTTATCCTCACATTCCCTCTTCTCCTGATATCTCCTCTTCATGTCTCATACCCTATTCTCACATTCCCTCTTTTCCTCTCACCCCTTCGCTGCCTTTCATCTCCTCTTCTCCTCACATCCCCTTTTCTCTTGATACCCTCTCTTCTCCTCCCATCCATTTGTTTCCTCACATCTCCTCATCCACCTCCCCCTCCCCATTTTTCTGTTCTTCATCCTCACTTCTCTGTATCTCACCCATTCTATACTTATCTCCTTGCCTCCCAATCTTTCATTACCATATCTCCTTTCATTCATATATTTTTTAATAAGTCTCTCTCCTCTGACTTAACGACTTTAAGCCTCTAATTCACTTGATACCCTGGGGGAAAATAATTGCTTCATCTGAACCTCATTTGCTGTCCCATCCAGCTTCTGCCAAGAGGTTGAAATACCAACCTTCAGCTGGATTACAGTGAAGAACAAGGCTCACCACTCTTGTACGTGCGGAAAATATGGGCATGATAAGCTAAGAGACATTGTGACTCTTCTATTGTTCATCTTGTCCCATTAGTACCCCGGACTGTGGAATAAAGGCTGCTTGTCCCTGCAGTCACCAAACTGTACAGGTTAGGTTATATTTTACCTGTGATAGAAAAACAACCCTATGTCTTACTTGAGTCACTACACATCCTAAATCTGACGGCCTAGCATAATGAAGTTTACAACACTTCATCCCCTACGGCAGTATCCGCTATGAGACTGCCTTGGCCACCACAAGGATGTTGACAGACACCAGGTACCTAAAGCTAGTTGAAGTGATAGTATGGCACTAGACATGAGCAAGCAGCACGACTTTACTAACACTTTCTTATTCATTGGCTTATTAAATTGTGCCAATCGCTTTGCTGTCATCTACAAAACCCATGTCTGGTAGAGGTTTTTTAATATTGTGGGTGAAATAATAACCTATCCTTCATGGACAAACGGCCTTTATTTCTCGACTTTATAAATACCCTGAGTGGACACCAGCAATAAGAATAAAATCCGCAATGAGAGTTTTTTGTTGTTGATTTTTTTGTTTCTTTCTCATGGGCTTTGGGCTAGGTGAAGAATTGGTAATTATTTCATAAAAAATGTGCGTGACGTATTGCTTGTGATAGATTTTAGATCAATCTTTTTCATGATTTGTTTCAGTTCTGAAGGATCTTCAGCTCAATGTAAGCACAACAGAGTCAATTTATTATTATTATTTATGTGATAACTTACAAGAGCTGAAATATGAGAAGTGGTTCCTTCAGTTCCTCATCATTTTCATCACGTCAAATTGTTAAGCACTGTTTCATAGAACCCAGTGCAAACGATTGTAGCAAGTGTTTCTGTAGGGTTTTCTTACTTAGCACTTCGTTATCCTACCCGTCCTGTCTCCAGTAGGTGTGTTTTTGATTGGTCTGGCCCTAAGCTTTGACCTTTCTGGCTTGGGAGACCCTGCTGGTAATTTTGCTTTTGTCTCTATATATCTTTCAGTCATAGGAATAGATAAGCTTCCCTGCCACTGCATGGTGGGAGATAGGATAGAAGAAATCCTAGCGTCCTAAAAATGTAACATGAGCATGTTTCTGGACTGTATATCACTTGTCAAGGGGATTGTTTGAATTGGCAAATTTGTGTTTTTATTCATTTTTTTTGCTGTTTTAGGTCAATTTCATGGAGGTTTGTTTTATCATTTGAAATGTATTTAAAGTACCCTCAGGTCTCAATTAATTTACAGAAAATGGGGGCTTATTGGTTAGCAGTCATATGACTGGTAATTCTGTCAGTACCTGCCAGTTTGAAACATATTATGCAGGAAAACAACTAGCTTTTCTGACATAATAGACACTGTTGTAAGGGATGAAGTGTTGTATACTTCATTGTTCAAAGCCACAACTTGTTTATGGGGGGGGGGGGGGAGCAGTTCTTTCCTCTCTTCCTTTCCTTCCCTAAGCATAAGCCAGGTACCTATTTGCAGCTAGGTTGACCGGAGTTGATTGAACCTCCATATCCTTTCCTATGAATAGCATCTGCTCTTCTATTACGCTTGGATATAGCTTTTGTCAAATCTCTTCATGCTCAGCAGAGGCGTCTGGTCTTTGTGAATAGTGAGGCATGCAATACCCATGAGTTAGGGAATCTTCTGTCATGGAGGGCTTTGTTACAAGAATCTTCTAATCCATTCATGGAAAGTATTTTGTGCTGCCTTTGAATGAGATTTCTCATTTTGTTAGAAAGCTTAGGTGTGTCGTATACTTAATGAAAGACATACAGCTTCACTGGTATTGCTGAATGTAGACCAGTGTTTTGTCTTCACTGGTACACTTTTACTTTTTATCTGAACTCTGCATCATGTTTTTCTGAGCCCAATCCTTAGTACAAAGTAAAGTAAACTGTTTATCTTCCTGTTTTAACAAGACACACTCATTGGGAAGAAAACTGCTCTCAATTTTGACAATCTATAAGATCAGTTATATTTGACTTCATCATAAAAAACCATACTTCATAAAGTCAGTTTACAAATATCTGAAACACTTCTATGACCCCAATAGAGCACAGTAAGCTACATACAATTTCTTCTCTGGAAATACACTAATTTGGGGCGAGACTACTTTTGAATTTTTTTTTTTAAACACTCTTAAATTTGTCAACCTGCATGATCAGTTTTATTTGATGTGGTCATGAAACAACTTATTTTTTAAAGCAAGTTTTCAAAATTTGTGTGCCATACTTCAATGGGGAAAAAATGTGAAATCATTGATCATTATGGACAATGTATTCTGTCTGCTGTTAGTCAATAGCCTTAACTTTATATAGTGAGTTGTTGTTTTTTTTTAAACTATCATTGCGCTCTTTATTCCTGTTGCTGAGGTTTACCATGAGGATTTATACTGCTGAGGAATAAAGGTAGCTTCACCCTTCAGTCACGGTACACAGTACAGACTAGGTTTTTATTTCACCGCCGATTAGAAAAAAAATTAAACCTTTCGAAGGTTTTCAATGAGTCCTTGTGGTCAGAAGACCAGCATCTAATCCGCTAAGCCCGCTGCTTCTTAGATATAGTGAGTGATCTGCAAAACATGAAATGTTCTTGACTCATTTATGTTCTGTTTAGCTGTTTCATTTCTGCCTCATGTATTACCAATTAGCATTGACTTGTTGTGCTTATGGGGTTTTGTTTGGTTTTTTGTTTTGTGTTTGTATGTGAGGGATAATATCTGATCTCAGACCCAAGTACTGCTTTGTTGAACAGTGACACTGTAAAAGTAACCAGGCTGTATGAATACGTAATCAGGCTATCTGCTCTGAGTTTTTGTATATAAGAGCTAACATGACTGTGACAATAGATTTACAATGGTATGTTTTGAGCTTGCAGGTTTCAGTTGACAAATAACACATGAAGCAAACAATGTTTGAGTTGTGCTGTCAGCATGTGTTGAGGATCAGTTGTTTTTGTAGCCCAAACTGTCTGTGCTGAAGTGTAGTGTACTTTTTATAGATAAAACCTAAAATGTACTCATAAAGACAAATTTCTTTGCTTGTGAAAGATTCCTCTTGCTTTGTTTCTATTTTTAAAATTACAAGCACCATCATGCAGTTTGCAGCATGGAAGACACAATTCGGCGAAAAGCTTTCACAAAATTAATATTGCAGCTCATTTTACATGTATCTCCAAACAGTAGGCCTTTTATTTTTAAACAAAACTACTGGTCTCTATGCTGTCTTTCTTTTGTTCATGTAGAAATGTTGTGATGCTGTCATATAACTTAGACTGAAAACTGACAATGCTTGTCACATTTTTTTTTCTGTCATTTGGAGAAGAGATTCTGCATTGGCATTTAGTTTCAGTTTTGCACACATAGACTAGGGCATCCCAGCATAATGTTTGAAGCTGTTAAAGGCACAGGCTGTTTAAATCTCCAGATTCAGATGCTCCCACCCATTAACTGGCTAAAGGAGATATGTGCAATTTTGGGTGTTGGGGAGCTTTCTACCCTAGAGGGATAAAACATATTGCTGTCATTCGAAGCTACTTATGTTGTGTTCATTCTTGGCAGATTTTATCTGTTAGCCTGTTGTAGTGCCTTGTCTTAAATACTAAGGTGTACTGAAGAAGGTAGATCATTGGGCTCTCCTGGCTGTAGTACAATGCTAGGCTATTCAGCAGGCTCACTACTATAGAAATCACAATGTCAATCCTCACCTCATTGGTCAGCTTGCTGTCACACAGCAAATTTTCAGTAGTGCTGTGATGAAGTAAAGTGAGCTCTTGGTTTTGTATATTGCACGTGACCCTGTCGTTAGTCTTGACTTCCAAGTCTTTTTGGTTTACACATTTTCATCTATCAAATTGTTTTATTTAGTGTTTTGATTGCATCTTTGGCATTCATCCAGAAAAGGATGTTTTGTTACATTGTGTCGTTTACAGCAAGACAGTGATATATGCGCCTTTCGACCCAACACATCCGGTTTCAGCATGGCATTTTTGGGACTGGGTATGCTGTCCCTCTGCGAGCCCTATTCTCTTAGACAGGCTACAAGGGTGCAGTCTGTTTCTAGAGCCACTACTTGGAGGTGGAAAAGAGTCTTGGTCAGCTCTGATTTGCTGTCTCTGATGCAAGCAGTCAGCTGTGAGTTGTTGGCTGCTGTCAGCTCATTCACTCATGGTTTGGTTTGAGCAAGCTGCTTGTTATCAATATTTGTTGTGCTGCCTTGAGGGGGATTACAAAAATGCCTTTTGTAATATTAGCGTCAAATTTGTGTTCATTGCAGTCTATGTTTATAATTATGATTGCAGTTTGTTATATATTTTTTTTCATAATCAATGTGAATTTTCTGTTTAGTGTATGTGGATTTCAAGTGTGTGATTCAGTTATTTATGTGAACTTCTAGTGAACATTTCACGACAACTTTGTCTCTTGCACATTGTAAAGTAGTCCCCGAATATTCCACCTTTGCTGAGCCTTGACCTGGGGAAAGATACCGTCACCAGAGACGAGATTAAATCAGTCCTCAAGAATTCTTAAATGTTTCAGTCTATCAGCTAAAATAGCCTGGACTCACAGCTATATGTGCGATGTTTCTGTGGATATTCATTATAAATAGTGTACATATGTTTATATAAATATGCATATGAGCAGTAATGTAAATAGCCTGTGTACAGAACACACTGTCTGTAGTAGTAGTAGTAGTAGTACCTGCATTTCTGTTGCTGTAAAATCTACCTATAAGTGCAAGATTTTTATTTATTGTTGTGCAAATCAAAACCCTGATATGTATAGAGCTGCTTTATACTACACCTGTTTAAGAGTGGGTTATTGGTGCGTACATGTACATAGGTAAGAAGCTGTGAATATCAAAGACCTTTGAAATTGCATGTGGTGTGAGCTGAACACCATGGTTATATATAATGAATTAGTTGTACAGTTCCCAAAGATATGTTGGCCCCAGAAAACCTAATATGTTACCTGAACTGCTTTCATGTATACCCACAAAGAAAAATGGCTATTTTTCTACTTACAAGTTAGTCCTTATGAATGAGAAGAAATTAATGACAATAAGTGCAATGGACATGGAGGTTACAGATAATAATATTTTGTTAACCCTTTACAGTCCAACCTAATGTATAAGATTTTATTCTAAGTTTTAATGTCCAATACAGTAACTGTAATTTTATGTACTTCATGGTTAAATTATTATTTTTAAATTAGAAGATACAGAATTGAATCATTTATTACATAAAGTTTATTTATAAATTAAATGTAGAGGAATAACAAGATATGGGCGAAATGCGACATGTGACGTCAGATAAATAGGACTGTCAGTGTTGCTACTCTAGCCAACTGCGATGGATAATTTGGACTGTAAAGGGTTTAAAGAATGATCTTTTGGCTGTTCTAAGAATGATTCTAAAACACAAGATTGATATATGTGTTCAATCTTATTCCTAGCCACAGAATGTGTTAACACTAACAAAAATTACTGATATAGTTACTGTGATATCTTTCAGTCAAACGTTATACTTTTTTCCCCATTTCTCTGTCTAGCCATTCCTCTGACTCCTTTCTTGGTGTTGACAAATTAGCAGACATAAATCATGGCTAAATTGATAGATCAGAAATTATAGGTAATTTTTTTTATTTGGTTGATTAAATAGTGATTATTTCTTTGCCATGTAAAAAACACAATGCAGTATTCAGATATGTTTGCCTGTTCCCATGTGAGGATATTTTCTTGTGTGCAAGTAATGAAATACACATTTCGAAGCCTCATTGTATTTTTTTGGAAATTGTCAGATTTTTATAAATTTTGATATTTTTAACTGAAATGATTTGTTCAGCTGTGACCTTGACATTTGGCCTAAGACCCAGTTCCTTTATGATTTGCTTCAGTTGCTGCCTTCTGTAACTAGCTGAGGTCAGGGCCAACAAGAATGTTGACCTTGAACTCTGAGTGTGTTGCAGGAGTATTTATGCCTCTCTGGGTGACATGCTGGACCCAGAGCTAGCCAATCACTCATGAGCTAGGATCTTATTGGCCACATGTATTGAGCACAGTTGTCAGTCATACGCTTGGTGTAGCTGCTTCAGCAGGTTTGTGTTGGTGGGTCTAGAGTCAATTACATCATATTGAAGCAGCTTGGCTGGATGAGACCTGCTTCCATTTTCTGAAAT
Source organism: Ariolimax columbianus (assembly GCA_036924085.1). Taxonomy (NCBI): domain Eukaryota; kingdom Metazoa; phylum Mollusca; class Gastropoda; order Stylommatophora; family Arionidae; genus Ariolimax; species Ariolimax columbianus. Next base: position 61,926,349 of record JAVGWX010000011.1, read on the forward strand.
ATTTGTTCACTCTTATAATATATTCTTGAAAAGTTTAAGGATACATTTTTTTAATAAACACAGTGAAATAGCTTTTCGATGGTGAATATTTCAAAAATGTTTAGGTTCGCAACAAACCAATAACACGGTAGATTAAACAGAGAAATTGAAGAAGAAAGGATAAATTTTGCAGAAATGACACATCAATATAACCAAATATTCTCTGGATTGAACCCCACATAGTACAAGAAGAGTGTGGAAGTCAAAGAACACGAAACTAAGAACAGTGAAAGAGGAAACCAAATAACCGCAGCCATATGGGGTGGGCTTAAGATTGCCCAAAATATAAATTATGAGGCTAGGACCTCTTAGTAACAAATTATTGCATTATGTGGAGAGCAGCTTTTGTAGAGCCCTTAGTATAGCCCAAGAGAGGAAACGTTTTTTTTATGTATTATAGTTTTCTCCCTTTATCATTTGAAATGAAGGTAGCTGATTCAGAGTAAGGAGTCATGGTCTCATTCCAGCCACCCAATCCTATGGTAGGTCAGCACTAGAGGTCGTGAGTGGAGGTTGCCGTGGGCGGACTGGTACAGTGCTGGGGGTGGTGACCTGTGACACATTCTGTACTGGCTTGACCCTGTACCAGCAGTACCAGCCTGCCCCATCCCAACCCTGCGCACCATACCCTCCATGGGTGACACGTTGGATCCATGGTTTTCTGACCAGTCCTAGCAATTTGGGACACTAATTCCTCCCCTCATTTAAGAATGTATATCTCACATGGGCTTCGTCAAACTTGGGCTTTGGCTTGCTGTGTCTGTGCATTGTGTTGTATAGTGAGTGAGCAGCTGTTTTTATTCTTTGTCTATCAGGCTCTTAAAACTTTGAATGGCTGGAACCATGATCCAGATCTAATGACGATCTATAACGTGTCTGATGGTGAAGGTACATGGGTCAGTCGTTATTACACTTTCTTTTCATTTCGGAACAGTCTGTCCATAGTGAAATAGCCATTACTTTTGGGTGACAGTGACACACATGCTGCTGAGGTTGACTGTGTGGGAAGTTGAATGTTGACATTTGGTACTGAGTCTATAAGTTAACATATTAAACCAAAAAAAGGGCTTGGATGAAGTGGCTCGTGTGATATTTGTTCATAGTTCAGGAAGATGTTTTAAGTTATACTTAAATTGATGGGATTTACTGTTTGGGAGCATTACTGTAACTATGCATGTATGTTATGTTTTGTCATTGTAGCAAAAAGCAGTGGCCTAGTATTTCTTTATAAAGCAATTAAGCAGCACAATCTTATGTATATTTTATAATGTATGACCTCTTCTACGAAAGTATGTGTGATATAGAGATAGTGTGTTTGGTAAACACACCTAATGTTCTCTCTAATTTCTGGTAGGCTTTGTACACAAACATTTTTTGTACTGCTCTTTAGATGTGTGTACAATTGTGGAGCAAAGCTCTTATAGCAACCACATCAGTACATCTTAATGGAGTAATATCACCACTATGCTCAATTATTTAATACACATAAGTGGCAAGACAAACCAAAAAATGTCAGAGAACAAATATGTTGTTCCTTTCTGTGTTTTTTTCTTTGGCATTCGCCCTGAAAAGGATGTTTGTTATGTTGTATCATAGTTTACAGCGAGGCTGATATTCTGCGGCTTTGACGCGACTTATCCGGTTTCAGCATAGCATATTTAAGATCAGGCTTCCCTCTTCAATCCATATTCTCTGAGGGGCAGCCTGTTTCCAGGACTGCTACTTGAAGGCAGAATTTGGTCTTGGTCAGCTTGGATTTGCTGACCCTGATGCAGGCAGCCAAGTCGTTGGCTGCTGTCAGTTCACTCACTGATACATCTTCTGCCCCATTTGTATTTGAACATATTGTACTCCTGTAATGCTTAGTGAGATACCTATATTTGCTGAAATAAAAACAAAATTACTAAGCAATTTAACATATGTAAGTGAATGTTTCAACCTAAATAAGCTTTAAAAACAACTGGACAAAAGAAAATAGTCAACTAAGTTCAGCATAAGATATGAAACAAATGCAGAATAAAATTTAGTAGTTTGTGTCAGCAATTGTTAGGGCAGTCTCTCATTTGTAATACCTGATATTGATTGTACAATTTTTATATTAATGATGTAACTGTTCACGGACCATCAAAGTTGTTCTCATCCGACACTTGTGGTGGTTTGTGTTAGATAACCCTGCATTAAGATATCTTTAGCACCTTTGTAGTTCCAATACAGCTTGTAGTTTTATGTTCACTCCTTGTCAGCGCAAAGAAGGGGTTACAGCCCATTGTTGAGTAATATGACAATTACATGGATTCTCTAACCATTAATTTGTTTTGTTTGAATAATTTTGTTTATTGTATTTGAATTAATGCATTAGTTTTAAGTTTAAAAAATTATTTATTATTTGTGTGTGTAATGTTTTCTGTATTGCTTGTTTTCTTCTTTGAATTACCAGGATTCTGATATTCATATTTACATGTAACATGCAGCGATGAAGGCTGCTCATATTCACTATGAAATACGCTACAGTGAGTTCTGCTTTGATGTCCTTTAACGCGTTACAGGCTTTTTTTGTTATTCTGTTTTCTTGAATACTCTTGCTGTTATGTTTATGCCATGCAGTACCATTCTTGGGCAAGTCATTTGGTTGGTTTACTTTGGTCATTATTCTTGCTTATACTAGCAACATAATTATGTGTTGTTTCTTTCTATAAAGAAATTTTAAAGCCTTCTTGTGGCCAGACACGTCCCTTATACTATAGACCCAAGTCTTTCTGGTTATATTATGGCATGTTAGCCATTCAAATATAATCATCATATGCCGAGAAAGTGCCACTTAAAGCTTTCCTTCCCCATAGCATTACACCATGTAGTCTACCACTTTATGTATAATAGACAAATTGTCAAGCAACAGCCATTAGAAGCGTACAAATGCTTTGGTTAATGCTTCCTGAAGCTGTAGTCATGCCCCATGTTCCCGTTGGAGCCAGAAATGGAGGGATGATATCACCCAACATTTTTTGTTCTGGCTGGTATCCTGCCAAAGTGCACTTCTGATTGGTCTAACTGAATTTTGTTGGTCAGACGATTTCAATCCTTATTTCTCCAAACATAGAATGAATAATTGAATTCAAACATTTTGAGCGCTCTGCCAAATTTATGAGTAGCTGAGTGGTTAGCTCGCTTTCACTACAGAGTGGATGAATGCCTGGTCTCAATGTGCTCCAGCCTACCCAACTGTTAATAGGTACCTGCCTGACACTTAGTAAAGGCAAATCAGCAAGAAAGAGGAACTTGTAACCACACCTATTATGTAGTCTCCAAACACTTCATCCCCAACAACAGTAACTTCCATGGTACTATCTTGACCTCTATAGTTTTCCCTGGAACTATAAGCATGCATAATATTTGAACTTCTTCTTGTCACTTTTGTTTCATATGGAGCAAAGGGTCACAACCGCAGTTGGCGTCTTAAAGAAGCAAGTACTTAATTGTGGCTTGTGTAGCAGTCGCTAAACATGTTGATGTTGCTAGTCCCGTGCAGTCCTCTGTAGTCTTCTACATGCAGGGAAGTGCAGTAACCCTATTCTTTCCTCCCATGATCCACACGGGAGAAATACAATTTTGTTAATGTACAGTAATTTTGTTCATATTTCTTTATTAAACAGTATTCTGTTCAATACTTGCATGTTTTTAACCTCTCCATTTTTATTCGTTGGATGACACACATTCATGATAAAATTCAGCACTGGCATGTTGGTTTAAGGACATGAATATTTTCACTGTCTGATTTTGCTGAGTAAAGGTGGATCCCATGCAACAATTGCCATCGGGGATGAAGATAACTCTTCGTGGACTAAGCCGCAGTCTATATGAGGTGGGGTGGTCAGTTCCCTTCCTTGTTATTTATACCTGCCCCAACTCATGCCTCAGGTACCCATTTACAGCTGGGTCGACTGGAGGAGCGGTTGTACCATGAACGAACCATGCCCTGATTTTTTTTCTGTCATTCCGTGATTTCGAACCGTGGCGCGGTGCATTAGAACAGAAGAAAATTGAAACCACACGTCATAGTACAGTGGGTCCCATCCCACTGTAATAATCAAGATAATGAGGAGGCAGATAGATCGGCGAAAGAAGTTGGAAGGTTACCACAACCAGATTCTAGTATGATATACAAAGAGTTCAAAAGGTTTATTAGGGCCAGATGCATGGACAAATGGGAACAGAGCATACTGGCTACACATAAAAAATAGTGATTATTACCAGTTGAACAAAAGAGAGCAGGTGGTGGTCTTAAGACTCTGCACAGACCACAACAGACTGAGGTACCATCTATTCAATAAACTGAAAATAGGTGCTACTGACTAATGCACCTGTGGTACTGTGAAAATGACCTCTGAACATCCACTGTAAAACTGCCAGACATACAAGGACCAGAGAAAGCATATGAGTCCATCACCAGAGCCAACACTAGAAAAGCTCTATGGCAGAGTCGACAACCTCAGAAGGACCGCTGCTTAACAAATTCATTTATTCTCATTGCTAGGGTCAGCCTTGAAGATTATATGGCTGAAGAATAAAGGCCACTTGCCCTTGAAGTATAGGCTAAGTTTTTTTATTTTCCACCTCGGATAGAAAAAAAATCTAGGCCTTACAAAAGTTCTGATGCCATGTCCCCTTGTCCAAGAGGCGGATATTATAACTACTCAAGCACAGTTTCGAGCAGAGGTTTCAAACTCATGGGCAACATGCTTTATCGTGGAGCCTGAGATGTGCTGGACATTACAATTTCTGATAGGAAATATAATAGGTTTTTCATCTTCTTTGCTGTTCGTCCTGAAAAGGACTTTGCAATGCTGTGTCATAGTTTAGATCGAGGCTGTAATATCTGCATCTTTCTGCCCGACACATACGATTTCAGCTGTCTTTTTTTTTTTTTTGGTACTTGGTTTGTCTTTTCACTACAATCATTATTCTCTTAGCCAGGCTGCACTAATGCAGTCTATTTCCAGGACTTGTTTGAAGGCTTGTGGGGTCTTGATCAGATCTGGTTCACTGGCCCTCCATGCAAGCTGGCTCCTGTCAGCTCATTCACTGTGCTGCATTTTCGACCCCTAATGAAAGGTTTGAGAAGATCTTCAGACAATAAAAGACTGAAAATCTAAGTATTTCTAAAACAGAAATAATGTTGGATAATTGAGAGAAAATACTGATTATATGTGAGATAATGGTAATAGAACAGATATTTGAACAAATGAACAATTTCAAAAGCAAATGATAAATGAATATATTGTAGAACAGTTTAATTAAGTAAAACAACAAAATCAATTGATTTGACCGAAAGGTTTTATTATGGATGTAGAGCAAACCCTTGGGTCAGTGACATTATCTTGATGCAACTCCTGAGTAAATGCGGCTGTTGGCTAATCTAAATTATCTTCATTGTCAGCTAGGATCATTTAAATGATCTTCTGAATGTCCCAGGACTTCCTCAATTATTTTAATGATATAATGATAGATATGTGTGGACCATCAACTTGACTTCATGTGGTCAATATTATCATGATGTTACCCTTGGGCCATCAACCATGATTTCATGCAGCCCTCAGCATGTGAGACTACCAGTTTAGAGTTTGTATTTCAACTTGCTGAACGTTTGTGTTTGTCACACATTGCATGCGTTTATCACATATTGTACGTGCTTATCACATATTGTACATGTTTGTCACATGCACTACAACATAGCACTCATATTGTAGTTGCTTGTGACCATTTAGCATACAGTATTGGCTTATTTAAATAACAAGTTTATAACATTTTCCGTTTCATTGAGAAGAAAGTGGAGTTTCCATACATTGTAGATTTGTATGTATATGTAGATTGTTCTATATACTGCTACCATGAGCATTTTTGGTCCATGAATTCTAAGCCTTATTTATGCATGATTGTTGTAAGCCTGTATGAGTTTGGGTCTGAGATCAGTGAGCAGTCAAATCACCAACATGTTTTTTATGTTCAAGCTATAACCTAATCACACATATTTTATGACAGCCATGTTTGTTTCTGACATCTTGTGTGGCATTTACTTCAACTTGACTAATGTAGAGTTAAGGAGAAAGCCAAGCCTAGCAAATAATTAAGAAAGTTCACACAAGTATATTTCAACGCTCACTGAAAATGTACACCAAACAACAGAAATTAAAATCAAGTATTAGGCACTTTGGAATTGAATCCCTCAGCTCTTCAGGTGGCAAATGCGCATTGCTGTGCTGCAAGAAAGACCTGCCAACTAAACACTTCAAGTGAATTTGAAATATATGTGTAATGGAAACTACAAAATGAAACAGTTGGGCACCGTGCAAAGTATGGACACAGCCTTGGTAGAGTGAAGAGTTTCTTTCTGTCTTTAAAGATGCCATCAGATGGCCAGCTTTATCAACCCAGCAAAGACTTGTCAAGAAGAAATAAGCTACAAAAGACATTGAGCCTTTCCTAAAACTAGACTGAATAAATTCACATAAGCAGTAAGCTAAGTTGCTGTATGTTTCTATGCTAGTGTGCGTACGTGCAGATTTGAAATGTGTATTGTTGAGTTCAGTTGTAGAGATTTTTATATTTGTAGCTTTCGAAGAAACAGCAAAACTGCTGGTTATTATCACTGTGTTTGAAATATGGGCTCATTTCTTTTCGACCGTGTGCTGCTACTTGAGCATTTAGACTATATTTCAAAGACTTGATGATAGCACTCATAAATATTTGACTTATTTGATATATGTCAATTGTTTAATTAAGCAAGTAACACTTCCTCTTATATTATGTACATGTGTACATGTACCATATAGATAATAATACTATTATTAATGATTCAAGATTCACCATAGCTTGTATTGCTATTGTTATATAATAAATAAATGATAAATAAGTGACTATAGTAGACATGAAATGTGTTACTGTGATTGTTTTGTGTTGGGTTCAGTTTGTAATATTACACCTGGTGTCTGATGTCATGACATTCTTCTGCGATCATTTCTCATTTAGGCTGAGACTCTGGATTATTCAATAAATTTTTTCAAGGTCTCATTACCGCCTTGGGGGGAGTCGGCTTGGGTCACTCCTTCTACTCAAATCTGTGTACTGGGGGTAGTCCTGAAGTACATGTACTGCTGTCATTATTTGCCAGGCGACAGTAACATAGGCTGATGGTACGTATCTATTCGGATGATTCCATCATGAAGATGTGCCAAGTTTTACTGGTTTGGAAAGTTATTGAATGCACGCAATGAGTAGGATTACTCTTTTGTGCGCTCTGAAAAGGTTGTTAAGTGGCGGGTTGTTGTAGCTTTCTTCACATCCTGAGCATGCTGATGAAGGGGGATCAGGGTTCTCCAGGCGGTTGTGCTATGCTTGATTTCATCTGCATGTCGCTCACTACTACAGGGATCACATCGATCTCTCGCCTTGTTACCCAGGCTGCCATAAAACAGTCCGTTTCCAGGGAGGACTGCAAGGAACTCAAGGTGAGGGTCTTGGCAAATATATTTTGTCTGACCTTGACTGATCAGTATGTTTTACCGGACCAGACGTTTGGAAAGTAAAACTGGAAATATAGCGGAGCATTTTCTTTGATGTTCATTCTGAAATATATGTTAAAACATTATGTCATAGTTTACAGCGAAGCTGTGATATCTGCACTTTTCATTCCGACACATCCTGTTTTAGCGTGACATTTTTTGGACCAGGCTTATTTATGAAACGGGTAAACACACCCACACAAAAAATTGTTTCATTGTTTTCAGTTTTTTTAATACTTGTCTTTAGCTGGCCAAAGATAATAGCAAACACAGATTTATGACAGAGGACACGACAACTGCCAAAATAGTGGAAGATTGAGAAGACAAAAGTGGAGATAGAAAGGACAAATCTTTAGATAGATGTCTGGAAATATAACCAGACATGCGCTGGATTGTACCCAACAGGAAAAGAAACAAGTGGACAGACAAAGAAACACCAGGCAAAGAACAGTGGAGGAGGAGGCTGGATCAGTTAATAGGCAGAACTCAAGAAGATGGCCCAAAAGTGGAAAATGTAGAGTTTTCCATTGCAGCTCCTTATTCTAAGGGAACCAGAACTATTAAGTTAAAAATCTGAACCAGAGGTTTCAAACAGAAACAAACCTCTTCTTCTTTTCTTCTCATCTCTTTGGTCATTCCCAACAGATGCATGGGACCATTTCTGCAGCTGACACCCCTCCACACTACCACCTCCTTATAAAAAAACCTATATAAAAGCAATTACCATTGTGTAAAGTGGTTGTTTCTACATTTCTGTAGCAATCCATTTTACTTGGTGAGGCTGCTAGCCCAAAATTGAACCGCTTTAGCTGTCTTTTACGACATTACTGGCAAGTCAATTAATTGGGGGAAACCAATCTTGGGGCCGAAGACAAAGCAGCGAATGAGCTGAGAGCATCCCCAACTCATAACTGGCTGCTTTTGTCAGGGTCAGCGAATCAAAGTTGATCAAGACCCTATTCTACTTCCAAGTGGCGGTTCTGGAACAGGCTGGATCCGTGCTGTCTGACTAAGAGAATAGGAATCAAATAGAGAAGGCAAATTCGGTCCCAAAAATATTGTGCTGAAATTAGATGTGTTGGGCCAAAAGGCGCAGGTATCACAGCTTTGCTGTAAACAACGACGCATCATAACATCCTTTTCAGAACAACCGCTAAAGATGATGAAGAAATTAACTTCAAGGTTTCAAAAAGTCAAGTTGAAGGTCAGAAATGTTGACAACTTTGATGATAAAAGTACGTCCCCACAGTAAAACCTTCACGTCTTTGACACAAATGTTTTGGTTTGGTCGGAAGTTTTCCTCTTCTCTTTTTCTGTTATGCTTTATTTGTTATGATAGTCTAACTTAACTTAATGTCTTTATACTGGTTTAGAAGACTCTACAAAGTCTGCGTACAACCAGTTTCTTTTACTTCACTTGATCTAAAAATAACTATGCGCATACAATTTATTCTTGAATGCATTAATTGGCCCTGTTTCCTGTGGCGGCTGTTCTTTGAAAAACTTGTTATAGTCTAATTTATCCTTTCCCTCAATTGTCTTACAAACCTGTATTAAATCACCTCGAATTCTTCTCTTTTCTAGACACTATAGAACTATTTTTCTGAGTCTTTCCTTATAACTATAATTCTGGAATATTTATATATGGTCCATTATAGTCATCGGGGATTGTGTAGCCAAGGAGTTGTGAGCTCAGCTTGTAAACCCAATGTACCAGGTTCAAATCATGTTCTGTTATCTATGATTGCCAGTGTCGTGTGTTTTTTCATTGTATGGCCGCTTTTTCTAGTCAGCCAAGCCGTAAATGGGTATCTGGTGAAAAAGGGGAGCAATTAGGGGGCCACTGCAGGATGCTATGCAGTGCGTGCTCTGTTATCAGCACATTTAGCAATAAAAGGAACCTAACCCACGTGGTTGTGCTCCAGTGCAATGTAGTCGGTTCTCTGAGCCATTTGCCATTTATGATATTCATCATCTTCAGACTGGATGCTGGACATATTACTGTAGATCTGTTATAACGAAATGGGGATTAGGACATGACAGGGTTCCATGTGGGGAGCATACAATGACCGGGGAACAAATCTCACAAAGCTGTACTCTCACATAGGAAGAGAGAACAACACTGGTTTTGTGACACAGATAAGAATAAAACAACCTTACTAACAACAGAAGCCTTTGCAAGAGAAACTAGGACTTTGATTTTTTTCTTCTTCTTCATTCATTCTCAGATCAATGTCCTGGTTTCTCTTACAAAGGATACCGTTGTTTGTAAGGCTGTTTTATCTCCATACAGTTTTTTGTCTCATATCACCTCACAAGGCCAGTATTGTTCTCTCTCTTTCTGCATGAGCATGTAGCTTTGTAGGATGTCTTCTGCCATCATGGTATTCTTCCCACCCAGGCACCTGTCATCTGTCCCAACTCTCATTTTGTTGTAACATCTTAAGTCTGTTATGCATAGTTCTCAGTCTAAAGATGATGACTTGCTCTGCTGTAGAATCTGTCTTCTTTTCGGAAGTCAGAGTGTCGATCAACCCATTTTGATTTGAGGATGAAGAAGTCTGTTATGATGGTTGCATGTTGTTTGAGAGGTTTCAATTGTTTGAAACTTTTGTTCTGCTTTGATCTCACTATTGCGCTGTATTTTCTTGTATGTTTTTAATCCCCCACTTGATCTGTGTTTTCTTGTTCTTAATTCCCCACTTGATCTGTGTTTTCTTGTTCTTAATTCCCCACTTGTTCTGTGTTCTGTTGTTCTTAATTCCCCCACTTGTTCTGATGTTCTTAATCTCCAACTTGATCTGTGTTTTCTTGTTGCCTAATCTAATACTTTATCATAGTTTTCTTGTTGCCTAATCTCACATTTCATGTGTGTCTTCTTGTTGCCTAATCTCATATTTCATGTGTGTCTTCTTGTTGCCTAATCTCACATTTCATGTGTGTCTTCTTGTTGCCTAATCTCACATTTCATGTGTGTTTTCTTGTTGCCTAATCTCAACCTTGCAGAAAAGATACTGGCATATCTTGTTAGGTTTTGTCAGATAATGCTGAGGTACGGTGCATTGGTAGTCCATACAACCTGTTTTCTGGAAGTTGGTCACCGTCTACCAAGCCTGACAACCCACAGTGTGCTGAGGAGCGTACATGAGATGTTAACAGGGCCTTATCCTAGGGCAAGGAAATGCAACCTAAGTTGAGTATTGTGTCAAGACAGGCCAGGTCTTTGGCGTTGATTGACAGCTGATCTAGAAGGGAAGCCCCGATAGGCGAACAGATGGATGGTTGGTTGGTTGGTTGCTAATGCCCACGATGGTTGGTAACCCTTTTGTGCGCCCTGAAAATGACGAAACTTATGGCAGATTGCTGTAGCTTTCCAGACATCCCAAGCGTGCTGATGAAGTGGACCGGGGTCCTCCAGGCGGTTGTGTAATGCTTGGCTTCATTTGCGTGTCACTCACTACTACAGGGATCATTTCGAACCTCACCTTGTTAGCCAGACTGTTATCCTCAACAACAGTCCATTTCCAGGACAACCAACGAGGAAGTCAGGTGAGGGTCATGGCCAGTATATTTCGCCTGACCCTGGCTAACATTGTCTGATCAGTGTGTTTTACCTGACCAGACGTTAGACTCTTCGTCCCAGGCGAACAGATAGATCATCGCTCTACTGATTTGGCAGCTTTTGTAGTTTGTCAGTTCTATATGTATTGGTGTTACCTTTCCCTTGGAGCAAACTATGTAGACAAAGAAAGGGATCATGCTGCGTGGGCAATACGTGTTCTCTATATTTCAGCTATGCTTTGTGCTATAGAGAGGTACAACTCCATCCTGACCTTAACATGTCTCACAATCAAAATGGGAGACAGCAGTTTACGGGTTGTAAGTAATTGGCATAGGCAAGGGCGCCACAAACTGTCTTCAGGCAATTTTAGGGTAAGCTGAGTCATGAACATAAAGAGAAACACTTGACGATGTTGGCTAGGGTAAGCTGAGTCATGAACATAAAGAGAAACACTTGACGATGTTGGTTAGGGTAAGTTGAGTCTTGAACATAAAGAGAAACACTTGACGATGTTGGTTAGGGTAAGTTGAGTCATGAACATAAATAGAAACACTTGACGATGTTGGTTAGGGTAAGCTGAGTCATGAACATAAAGAGAAACACTTGACGGTGTTGGTTAGGGTAAGCTGAGTCATGAACATAAAGAGAAACACTTGACGATGTTGGTTAGGGTAAGCTGAGTCATGAACATAAAGAGAAACACTTGACGATGTCAGTTAGGTAAGCTAAGTCATGAACATAAAGGGAAACACTTGACGATGTCAGTTAGGGTAAGCTGAGTCATGAACATAAAGAGAAACACTTGACAATGTCAGTTAAGGTAAGCTGAGTCATGAACATAAAGGGAAACACTTGATGATGTCAGTTAGGGTAAGCTGAGTCATGAACATAAAGAGAAACACTTGACGATGTCGGTTAGGGTAAGCTGAATCATGAACATAAAGAGAAACATTTGACGATGTCGGTTAGGGTCTGCTGAGTCATGAACATAAAGAGAAACATTTGATGATGTCGGTTAAGGTAAGCTGAGTCATGAACATAAAGGGAAACACTTGATTATGTCAGTTAGTGTAAGCTGAGTCATGAACATAAAGGGAAACACTTGATTATGTCAGTTAGTGTAAGCTGAGTCATGAACATAAAGGGAAACACTTGACGATGTCAGTTAGGGTAAGCTGAGCCATGAACATAAAGGGAAACACTTGATGTCAGTTAGGGTAAGCTGAGTCATGAACATAAAGGGAAACAATTGACGATGTCAGTTATAGTCTGCTGAGTCATGAACATAAAGTAAAACATTTGACGATGTCAGTTATAGTCTGCTGAGTCATGAACATAAAGGGAAACACTTGATTATGTCGATTAGGGTAAGCTGAGTCATGAACATAAAGGGAAACAATTGACGATGTCAGTTATAGTCTGCTGAGTCATGAACATAAAGTAAAACATTTGACGATGTCAGTTATAGTCTGCTGAGTCATGAAAATAAAGGGAAACATTTGACGATGTCAAAAAAAATGTTGGAAAGTACTTCCTGTTTGTGTTGAATGAGGTAGTTGAAAGACATGATGTGGAGACAGCGTTGGCTTTGGGTTAAGTGAAGATGCTGGATTTGCTCCCATCGCAGCAAACCATTAGAAAATGCAGGAGGAAGTCTGATACACTTCGTCGACAGGCGCAAAATAAAAACTGCAAACGCACACCGCCTTTGGGGATAGAAAAATAAGGCAAACGCAAAACAAAACACATTCTATGAACGTACTTCTGTATAGTTGTCTAAGTTTTCTTGTAAATTAGTTCTAAGCGTCTTTGTTTCATTTCAGAAAAAAAGATATATCACACCCTTCTTTAACATGTGATGAAATCGCAATCACAAAACTATTTTTTTTTAATGCACAGAAATAACATTTTAAACACTTTCAGAGCTTGGACTGTAACACTCTGTCACAATTAGCTTACATGTCCAATAGTAACTGATAAATTAACTTTGCCACTTCGCGTATTTGCTAACATGTCACTAAGCTTAAACACAAATGATCAGCACCATATCAATTTCTAATCTATTTCACATCTGCTGTTTGCAAATGGATGTCTTCTTTAATTCTTCAAAACCGTTTGAGATAGATCAGCCGATTCTACCTATTCTAACACTTCGCTACTGGATGTGACAGATCAACTAACGCCCGTCTCAAACTGGACAGCCTCAGCAACCTCGAATGTCAGAACTATGTGTCCAGGACATGCTACTGACCTCTAGGACATTGGTGACGTGAGAAAAAACGAGTTTTATTGACGCCGAACTCAATCGCCTTGATATAGAAATGGTTAGCCTGCATTAGACACGCCTTCCTCAGGATGGGTAACTTGGCGAGAAAAATGATACCCTTTTTTTTTAAAGGGAAGAAACCTGGCAACATGTAGTTTGCAGTGAATAACTAACTAGTGCGTGCTAGTGCTCTACGTCGCGTTGGATTTGAAGGGAGGGGTTGGTGATGATGATATAATCTATTTAGCTGTGACTTGCAGCTCTTGATAACCCAATACCTCCTGGACAAAAGCACACGTCCTCCTCAATTGTAGTGGAGGGAGCAGCAGGTTTTGCAGATTGCCCAGCCCTGGGCACAAAGTCAGGAGGTGCTGGATTGACTACTCGTGGTCGTGGCAGGATCTTCAGTTTGGTTGACGCAATGGGTCTGTTTTATTCAGATGTTTATGGAGAGGGGCATGGCCTGTTCTCAGCTTGAAGATCAAGCTCTGGTCTCTTCGTTTCAGTTTCTTGACTGGGTCCTGTGGATCTGCTTTTGCTTGGTGTTTGAAATATATTCGGCCTGTCTGGGATGTGGCCCACTGATCTATCCACTGATGTCTTTAGTCTTTCTCATGATCTGCTTGCAGGTTTGCAGTATGACACTCGATGGTGGCTGTGGTAATGGGGAGATAGGGGGGGGGGGGGAGACAAATGTTGAGGGGCTTTGGTTTGAGTTTTTATTACGATGGTGAGAGGGGTGGGGGTGTTAGCAAATAAATTGTATGCTGTCATGTGCTAACAATGACAGGATTGCCACCATATATACCTACCACAACAGCGGGCAACATGGCTTCAGGGCAAGAGAGAGATCTGTGGGTGGGAGGGGGGGGGGGAATATCCTGTCATTCATATTGTTCCTCATTTACGTGGGGGTGTGTGTGAGAGAGAGACCAAATATTTCCAAGAAGTGCTCACAGCTGTCTTCACGGACCATATGGTCTTATCGATCTCTGAAGACAATAACACAACAGCAAGCAGTCGAATGCAACATGCTCTAACAACATTGGAGGAGTCGGCCAAGGCATGGATAATGAGGATAAATGAAGGGGAAACCTCGCATATATTCTTCGTTCCCTTCAGATTTCAACTTAAACATATCTAAAGAAAGCAGTAGTTGGCCTGAGGTTATCGGCATCTCCACAGAGCTAATTCAGGAATGGTATTGTTGATGGCCGTTTATATTTTCTCTGTTCCTCGTATGTTAGACACATTTCTAGCAGATGTTCATTTTATCGGTGCCGCCGACACATTTATCGGTATTTCATCATATCCTTAGTTTGTTCAAAAGATTGTATCTCAAACTGTTGTGGCCTGTGCAGAGTTCAAGATTGCATACAATATGCTCATCTCTTTTGAGCTGATAATATGCGCCATTTTGTTGATGATATGTGTGCTCTGCCTCCCACTGGTTCCTGTATCTACACCTGGAACATCTCTTGGCATTTTCATAAGTTATATGAGGTGAGGAACTGAGACGCTAATCCAGTCAGGCACAACATACTGACCAGGCCCTTGCGTCATGGTCGGGCACAATACACTGACCAAGACAACAATCTTTCTTCCATGTAGCGTTCCTTGGAAACAGGCTGTTTTCAAGGCAGCCTGCCTGACAAGATGTGGATCGATGTGATCCCCGTAGTAGTGAGCGCCACGTAGATGAAGCCAAGCATAGCACAACCGCTTGGAAGACCGCGGTCCACCTTCATCAGCATGCTTGGGATGTGAGGAAAGCTACTACAACCCACCACGTAACGTCCTTTTCAGGGCGGACAAAGGAGTAAACTTACTCATTGTGGGCATTAAACAACAACAAACAACAACAATAGCCTATATGAGGCTAAGGTAGCTTTTCACCTTCCCTTGTCAGTCTGTCCGTCTCTTCATTGCCAAGGATGTAGTAATAAGATGGAATCCACTGTATCACAACGAACGTGAACCGGTGATTTACAGGGGCTCGCTACCGACCCCTGGTTTTCCTTCACCATCATGTAGCATGTCCTTTGTAGAACGTCGCTCCCATCACAGTCTGTCTGAAAGAAACTCGTTCTCTTGCCAAAACTCCAGCCTCTGCCACAGTCATACTCAGGCATTCCTGGATATCTTGGTGCCATCGTCTTCTTGGTATATCCCTTCTTCTTTTGCCTGGCTCCGTTCTCTCAAGACCGTTGTGTCTCTTGATGTCACCAAAGTATTTGCATTTTCTAGCCAAAATGGAATTGATAAACCAGTTCTCCTCTATGCTCAACTCTTGCCGAATGTCTACATTTGTTTTGTTCTCTGTCCGTGGTATTTTGAGGATCTTTCTGTAACATTTTGACTCGAAGGATTCTATTCTTTGTCTAGAAGTTTTGGTAATCGTCCATGATTCGCAGCCATAATCTGCCACATGTTTTCCCTAATAACTTTTAAACCAATGAACATAATTCAATTACATTTGACAGAGACATGACTTGGTGTGTGAGAATCCTAATGAGCTCATAGAAAATGTTTAAAGAGGTGGCAATTAGCGTGTCTGCATGTTACGAAGAGTATTCGGGTAGCGAATTGGACACCCTGTTTATAGAGTATTAATTACTTTAAGTTCCTTCGGGTCTGAATTTGTATATTTCTGTTTGTTCTCCAATACCGCAACTACAAACAGCTCGTGTGTCAGGAATGCCACGTGTCTCTCGGTTTTCGTCTGTCATTAGAATTTCTAGTGCAGTTTCCAAAGCCTCTGCCCCTGCTCTCCAGGTACTTGAAAATTTTCAGATTGCTATTTATATCTTTCTCTGTGTACTGTTGTTTTATGCTCAGAAAGATTTCTCCACTTTCATTCTCTGTTGCATTTTTTGTTGATCCATCTGAAAATAAATGGGTCTAGCTGTAACATTAACTTAACGTTTTTATACTGGTTTAGAAGACCCCTCTACCATAAGGGCTCCACACCCAAACACAGTACTTCAATCTAGGTTTAACTAATGCTTTATATAGCTTGATATTGCCTTGTTTCTATATTTAATATTTCTTTTTATCATGCACATTGCATTTGCCTTTTGTCATTGCTACCTGGACTTGCTCACCCACCTTGCCTGTATGGTCTAGTATAACCCGTAGGCCCCTTTCATTTTACAAATATTTCCTGTATTATTCTCTACAATTCTGTAATTATGTTCCATTTTGGATCTACGCATTGAACTCCATTTGACAGCTCTCAAACCATTCCTGAATTTTATCTAAATCAGACCTCAGTATATTCCCGTCTGTTTTAGATGAGACACATCTGCATAGTTGTGTGTCATCCGCGAATTTTACAATCATTAATTTTCATAGTACTTTTGATCCTCGCCTTACAGACTTTGATGACGTCATCCATAAGTAAGAAGAGGTATGAGGATATAACGTTGCCATGTATTACGCTATTGGTCATTTGGTGGCTTTGAACTCATCTGACGTTTGGTTTCCTATCCTGATGTAGTTTCTGGAGGTTTTGATAATTTTTAAAAACCAACTCTACAGCGAAAGTCAAAGGTGCCATCATGTTTTTCCTTTCCACGCAGTAGTAGAGCTTGCTACAGGGCAAACTAAAAACTCACAAATGAAAATGAACAGTCACCATTGTATATACATGCACACACTGAACCGACAGTTGGAGAAGAGAATTGATACCATTGAAATGTGGAAATATAGAAGAAAAGAGCCTTACATGGACATAAAATAGAACAAATTAGAAAGTCTTGGAGAGACGAGGTGCGAACAAAATGGATGAAAAAGTAAAAGCCAGATAGATTGCACCATTATGGCAAGAAACGCAGGACGCTAGATCCCTTGCAGTCGACTTTCGATGTAAAAATGACACTTGAACTGAACTGTAGCATTATAAAAAATGCAGGTATGCACCCCTGAAATATTGTTCATATCTAAAAGCACTTCGCTCGTGTGGGGCTGCAGTCCAAGCCCACACTAACACAGTATGAGTTAATGTATGAGTTTGTTTGTTACAAGTTTTTTGGATTTTACTGGCGAAGGCCCACCCCATTCAACCTAGACGGTTGTCTTTTTCTGTGTGTGGTTATATCAGGACGTATTGGCCAGCGTATGTATGTGTGTTTGTGTTTCACAATGACAGCTTTGTTTTTTACTTTAATTATATGTTGTTTGTCCACCGTAATCGACGAGGACCAATTTGTCATCATTCACTGTTAGCGTGAATTCGAAGATGGCTAAATACACCAATTAGGTTAGGTCAGGTCGACCGGTAACCGTTGAAGACACACACGAAGACATCCTCACAACTCCACGTCATCCATCTCTGCCAGCGGCAACTATCTGTGCCTTCACTGGTCGGAGATTGGTCCATTCTTTTATGCTGTCCTCCCATCTCTTTTTGGGACGACCTCTTCGTCGTCTGACTTGTACCATTCCGTGCATAATCGTATTTGCAAGACCATTTGATCTCGATATGTTCCCGTACCAAGCGAATTTCCTTCGTTTGACAGTTGCCAAAAGAGGTCTTCAGAAGGCCTTATCGCTGTTGTAATTCTTTCTCATATTTCCTCATTTGTAACTCGGTCTTTGTACGTGACGTTTAGAAGTCTTCAGAAACATCTCATCTCCAAGGCCTGTTAGTATTATATCCTCCGCTGCAGGTCAGCTGTAATTGTCCATGTCTCACAAGAATAGAGGGATGTTGACAGGACCAATGTATGCATTAATCTGATCTTCGTGCATATGCGTATGTTCGAGGCATAAACTAATAGGATCCATGAATTGTTTGTCACATTTATTACAATGAAATAGGACATCCCCTACCTCCGCCACCGGGGTTGAAGAAGTGATTAACGCAGGCACATGCGTGCTCTTGTAAGGTAGGAGATTAAAATGGTAATTTCTTCATAACGTATCTCCTTAATGAAAGAGTACACTGTGAACGAGGCACTAAATGCCGGAGCAGAAGTTTGAAAATAGTGGAGCCATTTCCATTAAATAAAGGAGACAACAGGTTGAATCAACGTTTAACTCTCTATCTCATACAGTTTCTTATTATGTTTTAGTATATTATTATAGTGATTTCAATAATTAGGAAGTTTGTCCAAACGTTGAATCAATTGCTATGTGAGAACCAGGAGTATGTTGGACCTAAATTAATTAGTAAATATCATATGATATCAATCATCATCATGTGAAAAAGACCAGATCTCGCATATTCAATTATTCATTTCAAATTTCCTGTCATGTCAGTTAGTTCTCGCAAAATAATTAAGTATTACGGAGTCATGACATAATAGAAATACATAAGTATACTATATTTTATTGTTATGTCATTCCATGTCAGAGGCTGTCCCTTTGTTTTGTGTAATCCACGGACCACTACTTACTTACTCTGCTACTCACTACTGAACTGCACTACTCTGACTACTGACTGGGGTACTAGTACTACTACTAGACACTAGCAAGCAAGACATTATAGTAGAAAAGTAGTGACTACTAGTACTAAGTAGTACTCTAGTAGTAGTAGTAAGTAGTAGTCTACGTCTATCTAATTGGATCTAATTCACTAATTTATAGTAATTGACAAAGCTAATCACTTAATGTTACTTTACATACAGTCATTGGATTGGTCTGTACTGAGTATACTCTTTTTTTTAATATCTGTGATTCTTAATATTTCATATTTCAGGACACTGCATTCAATTCATTGTTTGGCTTGGCTTCGTTCGTTCTCAATCTCCCGGTACCAAACCCTGACACGGGCCTAAGTAGCAGAATATAGTTCAGAGAATGGAATGTGTTGTGTCATAGTTTACAGCTTGACTGCAATATTTGCACCTTTCGATCCAACACATCCGACTTCAGCAAGCATTTTTTTTAGTACTGGGTTAGCATTCCCTCTTCGATCCCTTCTCCTTAGCCAGTCTGCTCTGTTGCAGCCTGTTATCCAGCATCACCGAGTGAAGGTGTAGAAGGGTC
This sequence comes from Ariolimax columbianus, assembly GCA_036924085.1. Taxonomy (NCBI): domain Eukaryota; kingdom Metazoa; phylum Mollusca; class Gastropoda; order Stylommatophora; family Arionidae; genus Ariolimax; species Ariolimax columbianus. The sequence goes on from JAVGWX010000011.1 coordinate 61,945,763, forward strand.
TTGGCAGCTCTGGTTCGCTGACCGCTGCAGCTCATGCCAATTCATTGTTTGATGCTGCTTTAACTTTAGATAAACCAGTGTCTACAACAAGATATCATAATATGACTATGATTCTATATCTGAAAGAGTTCATCAGGGAGGTTATCTATATCTGAAAGAGCTCATCGGGTAGTTTATCTATTTCTGAAAGAGCCCGTCAGCGAGTTTATCTATATCTGAGAGAATGTGCTGTTATCAATTTAACAAAGCAGTACATTAAAGTAAATTATTCCTGGCTTATGGAAATAACATTAAGTAAAAAATTAAACTTAAGTTGAGCGAATAAGGAAGATGCAGAAACTCAAGTAATTATAATCTCTTGTACCTGACTGGGTATTTTTTAAATTAGCAAATTGGTCCTTAATTTCATTTTAAGTCATCCATGAACGTGTGAGAATATCATAATTATTATGCTTGACTAATGTAATTTTGACACATTTTTCTGTGTGGATAACACATTTAAATTGTCAGTGTTTTGTTTTCTTCTAGAAAACACAATAACGATGGCAGAACCGGCCCCACCAGTTCAGAAGAAGCCTGCAACATTACACAAATTTCAGTTTGGTCCCTGGACAATCTCTTCCTGCAGCTCTCACATCCTTGAATCAGAAGGGGAACAACGAGAAAAGTGATTATGTTCTTTGATTCTACAATCTCTGTAGTTTTCTATAAATGTTTGATTGTCACACTGTAGGACTCAAGCTGATCTTAAGAGACTGAGAAAGTCTTTGAAAAAAAAATATTTATATGGAATATTGCAGACAAAAATCACCTCAAGATACTTTCCCTGTGACCCAAGTGCCAAATGATGTAAAATACTTCCAAGAGAGTATGATGTTGTTTCGAATGCCCACAATGAGTAGGTTTACTCTTTTATGCGCCCTGAAAAGGAAGTGGCGAGTGGCAGTAGCTTTCCTCACATCCCGATAAAGGTGGACCAGGGTCCTCCAGGAGGTTGTGCTATGCTTGGCTTCAGATGCGTGTCACTCACTACTACAGAGATCACGTCGATCCCTTGCCCCATTATCTAGGCTGCCATGAAAACAGTCCGTTTCCACGGAGGGTTGCGAGGAAGCTAAGTTGAGGATCTTGGCCAGTATACTTTGCCTGACTAACATGTGTGATCAGTATGCTGTGCCTGACCAGATGTTAGTCTTCCTCCCCTCCAAGAGAGTAAAAATAACATTTATTTATTTAAGGTAATAATTATAAAGAGATTAAAGGCTGGGTATCCTTTTCAAATTAATAGATTTGAGTGTGCACTGGAGCTTCCTCAGTTGCCAGAGATGGTGTTTCCAGCAAATTACCTGCGCATTCACCACCAATCAGGCTGTGGACTAGAATTCAATGCTCTTGATGCTCTCCGTCTTGTTGATGCCCACTTTGATCCAATAAAAGTTGCAGCATCAAGAGAGTGGCAGGGAGCAAGGTTAGTGAAACGAGTCAACATCTGTCTGAACATTAAAACATTTAATCAGAAATTATTATGTTTATTAACCCTTTCTAGTACTGGATGATTTAGCAGATTTGTATTGTTCCCCCTGGACCAAGTGTTGGAATTCCGTTCATCAAAGTTTTATTCAAAATAAATCTAATTAATATTGAACAAATTGAGCTAAAATTACATTCTAAGCATCTTCTTGATCTTGATGACCCATTCTTCAGCGTAGCTACGGGTCCCAACTTCGTCTTCAGCAGACCCTGTCTTGGGCCACAGAAGTCCAGTGTGTAATAAGTACTTGGCATCTTGGATGTTGCAGCGTGCAGCAAGGGAGTCTGACCAACGCATTGGAGGTCTTCTTGACAGTCTCTTCTTGCCTCTGGGGTTCCAGAATGCTGTCGTTGTGTTCTATCGACCATCGCTTCCTCGTAACATGTTACCTGCCTGCCTATTTTTTGCCTTGTCTGCATGGATTACTGCATTATTCACCAGGGACAATCGTCTTATGTTAGAATTGTGGAGACCTTTCATACATTGGTTCCATAGGGTGATTCCGACCAAGCGTCTCTCAAGGGAGGCCTGGGTAATTCTCAATTTGTCTCTAGTGATTTTGTTAGTCGACGTCTAGTCTAAACATCATAAGACATATGATATATTCATAATAAAGATTATACATTAGTATGAAGCATCAAATGGCATTAACAGGAGTGGAAATTGGAGAGGAACCATTTTTTGTACTCACCATGTGCGTACGATGAAGAAGAAGAAGTGCGTACAATGAAGTACTCACCATGTTGTCTGTTTTGCCAATAAATCTTTCAGTTCTGTTACACATACCTTTCTTATTATGTGCACAAAGTCTGAATCTGACGTGTATTGAATATTCACAAGTATTCCTGCTGCATGATGATTGGTCTGATCAAATAATAAATAATTTTTCGGGTCTGAAAGCCAAACCTACCTTGCAATAAATGTGGTGACTTTAAAATATGGCAACATTCTCAAGTGTGTATTTATAGGAAATAACTAGTTAAATATCAATTGCACCTACCTGCACATCGGCATCTTATAGTGCCATTAAAAAAATAAAATTCTACAAACTAAATCATAAGCGCAAACGCATGTTTCAGGTGGATGTGTTTGAGCCGCAAATTTCAGTTTTGTGATGGCAGGCTAAAATAGTGCCTACAAGCTTGAAAGAGTTGATGTAAGTCTTGGAAACACCTAAACAAAAGAGGTCAAATCTGTCTGAACATTAAATTATTTTATGAGAAATGACTATGATGACGTTGGTTAGTGGAAAGCCTTGGAAACCTACCTAAACAAACTAAATCAAATCTGTCTAAACATTAAAATATTTTATTCGAGATGACTATGTTGACATAAGAAATGACTAAGTTGACATTGATTAGTGGAAGTCTTGAAAACCTACCTAAACAAAAGAGGTCAAATCTGTCTGGCCCACTTTTGACTTCCAGTAAATTTTGAATAAATATAATTTGTTTGATAACCTCTTATTAAAAAATTTCATTGTTCAAAATCCACTGAGGTTTATTAATACTTTCTATTGAATATATATTGTCTTAAATTTTTTTGTTTTCCATTTCTGAAGAAGTTTCAAACTCATGGACCCTCTTTCTGAGGAGGGAATCATTCTGTGCTAAATAGTGTAAACATATTGTTGTTGTGATCTTTCAGATATCAACTTAAATATGATGGCTGATCAAAAGTATCCAACCTTAATAATAATAATAATGTTCGCTTAGGCATCAAAGTCTCGTTGCATCGATCGACCACTACCATGTCCAACTGCTGAGGCTGTGTTCATGCGTAGCTTGTTGACCGAAATCCCTGCAGACTTCCCAGCTGAAGCCGCGTACTCTACTGCCTTGGGGTGAGGGCGCAAGGAGTGTATTAGACCAATTTTTTTGTCATGCTTTCCATGTCTGTCCATGTCAAACTCCCTGTTTTTTGTCTGTGTCCCGCTGTCGAGCCCTCTAGATTATGTCCACCTTTTGATCAGCGTGACTCTTGCTGTGATGAGAACACAAGGTTGGGAGAGGTATCGTGTAACATCCTGTAGGGGGAGGGCGGCAGGAGGAAGGCCTGGCATGAAAGTCCTTGAGTAGTGATAACCTGGCGTAGAGGGAGTGCTGAACCTGTCTAATGCTGTGTTTCAGCAAAAAGTCCTGAATGAGGTGTAATGTGTGGGTTGGAGCCTTTTCATTATGGATCCTTTGAAAGTGCAGAAAAGCAAGTTTCAAGTGTTCCCTTGTTCTCAAGGAAGGTGAGATTGACACATAGTCCTATCGTAGATGCACCATAAACTCAGAGGTCACATGTGCACATAAAAGAACTCTTTACAGTTGAAAATTGAAATGAGCAGACTGAGCCACTGACCAGGCAAAATTTTTACCAAATAGTGGCCAACATGAAGGCCAAAAAGAGATGGCTTCTCCATCATGCAAAGACGCAACAAACCAAACATCTGTGTGTCTGCACAGTTGATGGCAAGTATATACAAAGAACTCTACACATCCTCAGTAGAAGAGGAGTGACTGAGTGTTGATTACTTTACCTGTTTCGCAGCGGCAGTTGTATCGCTGCTGTGCCCAACTTTGTCTCCAATGATCTCTATGCTGGACTATGGAGGTTTAGCAGATAATAAGTTTTCATTTTGACACATCATGGATGTTGTAGTAGAGGGCAAAGAAGTCTGAGCAACTCATTGGAGACCTATCATATGGTCTTTTTCTGCCTAGAGGGTACCAGACTGCTGTTGACTCATCTTTTCTTTTGATTATGTGGCTTCCCACCGATGTTTTGCCTTGTTTGCATGAATAACTGCATCACTCTCCAATGATAATTATTGTAGGCCAGAATTTTGTAGCTTCTGCATTTGCTGGATGCAAAGAGTAAGGCCAACTATGGACCTCCAAAAAGAGTTCTAGGTCACTTTCCATTGCTTTTGTAAGTGTCCATGTTTGGCTTGACTTTGTTCGTTCTCAATCTCTCTGTAGCAGAGAGGACAGGGTCTTGCTCTATCTAATCTAACTAAAGCCGCTATTCATCTACACACCTTAATCTGAATGATCTAACACAATAAACTCAGATAAACAAATTCTTTATTCCTTACTAAACTGGCACTCTTCTATTCCCAACTCACTCACTCCTATTCAGGGATTACCTAACCTAACAATCTCTACTCCTACACCTAAACTATTGTCAACAGTCACCTTTCCCGTGCTTGGCCTGTCGTGACGTACCGCGAGTCCGAATTATGGCCAGAACAGCGCCGGTTAGTACCTCGTGTTGCGACCTCAACTGTCTCTCTTCAATGATTCACTCTTCAAAAATCGTGCAATATTTCTGCAGATGTATCGTAGCGAATCTGCTGCAGATGGTGTAACGTTCGTCTTCTCTGCAAAGATTGTGTAACGTTCGTATTCTCTGTAAAAATTTGTGTAAGGTGAGGATCATCTTCTAAATTGCGTAAAGTTCCTCCCTCCTTCAAATGGTGTTATGGTTCGTCTTTTCTTCGAATTGTTCTCTAAATCGTGCGAAGTCTTCTCTGCAAAAAAATGTCTCCTAGTCTATCTTCTCAAATCGTGCAGTCTAATGCTTCGTGTTCCCCAATCGCGTATTGTAAGAAAAAGGCTCTTGCTCCTGGCCTGCCAGGCTTTTTATAACACAAGACTATGTTCTTAGTCGGCGCTATTTTCAAGATGGCGTCGCTATTACTCCGCCATCCTGAGTGGTACTCACCGACTGAGTGGTCAAGTCCCGGTGGGAAGTCTGCGGGGAGACAAGATTTGTCCGCCCAGACTTAATCTGTCACATCTCGCTACCAAACCCTGAAAGGGCTTAAGTAGCAGAATGTAGTCCAGTTGTGTCATAGTTTACAGCTCGACTTCGATATTTGCACCTTTCGGTCCAACACATCTGACTTCAGCAAGCATTTTTTGAGTACCAGGTTAGCATTCCCTCTTCGATCCCTTCTCCTTAGCCAGTCTGCCCTGCTGCAGCCTGTTATTCAGGATCACTGTGGAGGTGTAGAAGGGTCTTGGCAGCTCTGGTTCGCTGGCCCTGACGCTAGCAGTCAGCTGACCATTGCAGCTCATGCGCTGCTCAGCATCTTGATCCCGTGTCCATGTTTAACAAGCATAACATATTGCAGGGAGCACAGGGGAGTTGAAGAGAGAAGCGCTTAGGGTCTGTCCCCGACAGCCATCCAGGACTATCTTGGTGGATGAGAAATGCACCAAGTCCTCATGGCACCGCCCTATTAGTCAATCTATCTTCAGTCCACTTATGTCGTTAGATGTGTCGTGGGGAAGTGCGACCTCCTTTGTTTCATATTTTTTGGCCGGTGAAAATGCACTGGTGACTTGCCAGGTGAGTCCCAGCATCTGTTAGTCTCTGGAATATATGATCGCCTATTTTTGAGACTGGTAGAGGAAGAAGCGTAAATTAGAGCAAGGTAGGCCCGCAACCTGTCAGGTGCCATCTAAGCTGCTATCTGTTAGTCTCTGGAATATATGATCGCCTGTTTTTGAGACTGGTAGAGGTGGAAGCGTAAATTAGAGCAAGGTTGGCCCGCAACCTGTCAGGTGCCATATAAGCTGCTCTGCTAACCACATAACCAAGACCTCTTGTTGTGGCCACACAGTCTCCTTTTTTTGCGATATATTATCTACTTTAATTTGAGTAGATTTTTAACTTGAATTTTGCCAGAGCAGTGGCCGTTAGGCCTACTATTTTTAATTTCCAACTGCTAATGTATCTCACTACTAAGAGATGAGGGGAGATATTTACCGGATGATCCACGTGAAAAAATCCTGGTGTCTCCATCGGGATTTGAACCTGCGACCTCCAGCACCTGAGGCGAACACCTTACCTCAAGACTGCTGCGCACGGACCCCTCCCCTCCCCTGCCTTGCGCGAGACTAGGGCCTTTGCTGAAGTTGTAAATAGCCGGACATGTACCTAACAAGAAGAGAGCTGGCCATGAGCAGCCAAGAGAGAGAACATATATTTTTCTTTTAAAGTTCTTTTGTTCTGCTTAAATTTAGGGTGTTCTGTGTTTAATGATCTTGTCGACAGTATATTTTATGATGTCATGCTATTTTCTCTCCCAAAAATAGGTCAGACTGTGAACATATCAAAAATGTTGTTTCCCCATTTGACTGGACATTTACTACGGCATACAGAGGGACAACATTGGAGGAAAAACCGAATACCTTGACGGTATGCATTTCTTGTTGCAGTTACAAATAACATAATTGCTGAATTTATATTTTATTCCTGTTTCTAGTCCACTGGGAGAACTAGAAAGCTGACACCTGCAGTCGCCATTCTAGTTACTTTTTCCACTTTAGCTAGAGTATAGGGCCATCATTGCAATTGACCACCTTTAGAAAACCTGCGTCAAAGCACTTTGCATAATTTTGCTGAGGTGGTTTCTGTAGCAATTTCTTTCTGTGATAATATTGTTAGCCCTATGCACAACTCTCTTTAGTTATCTCTTACGACATGCTTTAAGGCGCAGAGGTTCTATTCTTTCCACCTCAGTTAGGGCCTGTTTCCTACTTTGGAAACCGTGCTGTGTACATGCTAGATCTCTTTCTTGGAGGAGAAAGACTAATGTCCTGTCAGACAAGACATACTGTTCAGACATGTTAGTCAGGTTCGGGCACATCATACTGGTCAGGCGCAACATACTGGTTGGACATGTTAGTTAGGGCACAGCACATCATACTGGTCAGACATGTTAGTCAGGGTCAGACAAAATATACTGATCAGACATGTTAGTTAAAGTCAGGCAAAACATACTGGCCAAAACCCTCACCTCAGCTTCCTAGAAGCCTTCCCCGGAAACGGGATGTTTTCATGGCAGCCTGGCTAACAAGGTGAGGCATCAACGTGATCGCCATAGTAGTGAGTGACACGCAGATTAAGCCAAGCATAGCACAAGCGTCAGGAGGACCCAGGTACACCCTCATCAGCACGTTCAGGATCTGAGGAAAGCTACTGCAATCGCCACTTAATGTCATTTTCAGTGCGCACAAAAGAGTAAACCTACTCATTGTGGGCATTCGCAAACAACAACACCTCTTTCTAGTCAAGCTTAATTTTGCTGATATCTATCTTACAGTCTAAGGCTAGATCTGCAACTCCATAGGTCGCAATGTTTTTTTTAAAAATTTTGTTGGTTTAAAATAAATTACCAAAAATTACCTTAATCTCAGAAAAATGTGTTCCAGTCAAAGTGAATCAAGCCGTATTGAAAATCCAAATTTAATTCATATGTGTGATAAACAAATAAGTAATTTCTCTGCATTAAACAAAAACTAATACAACTATCGATGTTTACCATCATGGCTATGTCTGTCACTTCGACTATAAACGTAATTATTGTAAACAAACTAAATAGATCTACCTCAGGAAAATCCGTTGCAGAAACTTAACTCCCCCATTCATTGGGTGAATCTCCAAATCCAAGAAAAAAACAGAAGTCCTTTCCAAAATCTAAAACAAATACAAAAATTGTCATTGTTTTCGTGGTACATGACAAAAGTTGGCACTCTTCTCCTACAATAAAAAAAGCAGTAATGTCAGCCTTTTCCACGGCATTAACCCAGTAGTTTATATACGATAAAGCGATGACCCTAGAGCTGGCAGCGTGCAGCTCCAGTGGAACGGAGCCAAATCTTTGTAATCTCACGCCATTGGAACGTAAAAGGTTAATAAAGAACTTGTTGGTGTTAATGTTTTTGTTGTGTGTGTGTGTTAGTTTCTGAGATACAAGAAGATGGAGGTGATAGTATTGCAAAACAGCACAAACATATATACTCACCGGTTTTCGGTGCCTCTTGCTTGAAAGAGGAATAAATCACAGAAAACGGATTATCAATGTTTACAAATGACCATATCTGTCAGTTTCCACTATAAACATAATTATTGTATCTACATAAACTAATTAAACAGATCTACCTCAGAAAAATCTATTGCAAAAAACTTAACTTCCCCATTCTCAATAATGGGTGAATTTTTAAATCCAAGGGAAAAACATAAATCATTTCCAAAAGTCTAAAACAAATGCCAAAATTGTCATTGTTTTTAAACCATACAAGATGGAAGTCGAACTCTCTCCAATCAAATGAACGAGTTCAGATTATTTCTACGGTAGCCCGGTTTGGTTATATTTGATTAGATCGGCCGTTGATTTGCAGCGATTTATCCGTAAAACATACCATTTTGTCCGTCACTTTGATGCGATGAAGGTTTGTTAAAGGCTAATCAACTTTATAACATGCCCGTCAGGTTACAGTCTTACTGTTCTTTGCTTCTCTGTCACTCATTCATAGCTCTCAATGACCAGGTTATTGTACTATGCTTGGCTTCATCTGCGTGTCACTCACTACTACAGGGGATCACTCTGATCCTTCACCTCGTTAGCTAGGCTGCCATGAAAACAGCCCGTTTCCAGGGAGGGCCACGAGGAAGCCGTGAGGGTCTTGACCAGTATTTTTTGCCTGACCAGACGTTAATCTTCCTCCCCTTGCCTAAAGGTTAAATTGTACAAACCAACTCTTAGCATTAATATTGTGCTGTTGGGACAGATGATACAGCACAGTTAATTAGCCGATAGCAGCCATAGACTCGTAGCTTACGGCTTGCATCAGGGTAGTGAACCAGAGCTGACCAAGACCCAATTACTTCTTCAAGCGGCGACGCTGGAAACAGGATGTACTAATGTAGTCCGGCTAAGTTAATAGGGATTGTCGTGGGGAGACAAACCAGGTACTCAAAAAGCTAGCTGATACCGAATGTGTGACAGAAATCGCAGCCTCGCTGATAACTATGACACGTCACAATTCCCTTTTCAGGACAGACAACCAAAGCAAAGAATATTGTACTCATGTGTTTCATGTCATTGTCAGTTTTTCCTGCAGATTTTAACAATTAATTTGATTAAATGTTATTATCAGGTGCTGCCAACTTCAGAACGAATTGACATAGAGAAGCTGAAACAAAGGGATCCAATCCACTTCTATGAGGATGTCCTGCTGTTTGAGGATGAGCTCTCAGATAATGGGACGTCCATGCTGAATGTAAAAGTTGTAAGTAGGTAATACATTGTCTTTGAAAGTAAACTGCTGTTAAGCTATTTTTTATGATTATTTAACTTATGTGCATTATTATCATTCATATCAGTCATGATTATTTGGAGTAACAGTTATTTAAAATTGAGTAGCTTGTTTTAGTTGTCTTCTCTGCCACTTTCTTTTGTAGCCGTCCAATGTAATATAATACAATTTTTGTCTTAATGTCCGAGACAAAAACAGTGTCACAGTTTTTTTTACAATTCTTCTGTGTGTTACTGGGGCATAACAGTGAAGGAAAGAATAGTAACACTGTAACTTGCCAGTCATCTTATAATTGGCTACTAAGGAGGGTTGATTTATGGGGTCCGTTATCCCAAATTGTAGAAGTTGTAAGCCAATTTAAAAAAAAAAAAGAGAGAGAAAACCTCAACACCTCATGGATGAAGAGACATGGGTGGTAAGTAGTAGTGGAGTTTTACAAATTCTTTTTTTTTTTTTAAGTGAGCAGAGATTATGATTGTTTTATAAGACACAGAATAGAATAATCTATGACCTGGTGAGTTCATAATAACGGTCTAGCTTAATACAATAACATTTAGTTGAGGTGAGGGCATTAAAGGCTTAGTTTTAAATCATTATTCTCTCATCTGTTCACATGCTGTCCACATCAATGTGGGTGTCGACATGTTGTAGAGAAGCAGTTAGTGTTACAGCAATGCTTGCTTGTGTTCAGATTCATTAAACAGCAAGATCGTGTCTTTATGGAAAGCAAACTCATTCAAAATAAAAATTGTGCTGAAGTCTGATGCACTGGGTCGACCTATGCAAAAGACAGAACAACACACACACTCCGCCTTGGGGTAACTGTGTGAATGAGAGAGAGAAAATATAAATATCATTATTACTTTCGCTGGCATCACTTCCATTGCCAGGATCTAAACTGGGCTAGTATTCAAACCCCATATCTGATAAGTCATATCATCATCGGCAGGGTATTACCATTTCTAAATACTGTATCTTGCTTACAGAATGGTTTGGTTATATTTGGTCTTGTTTATTTTGTGCTCCATATAAATGTGTTTAATCAAAGTGTTCTTTAACCCTTTGAACCCGGGATCCCGATCGAAGGGGGCACCTCCCAGTTTGGTCTCCAATAAATATATTCAGACCTGTGTCCGCAGTACACACATCATTTATGGAGCAGATAGGCCCAAGAACATTCCAGAATCTATTAATCCAGAGAGTACAGCCAGTGAATTTTTGGAACTTTTCCTGGATAATGATTTCTGGCACAATTTGTGGGAGCAGACAACTCGACGTGCTGAGCAGGTGAGAAGCAAGAAACAACCAGCTACTATGCCAACAATTTTTAAAGTGTAGCAGTACCAGAGATGAAAGCATTCTTTGGACTGTGCCTTCAAATGGAACACAGAATGAGTAAACCACGTTACGAGGAGTACTGGTCTAGCTCGTCTGCTAACTCCGTGTCTCATGCTCCTGGTTTCCGCACTGTGATGGACCATGAACGCTTCCTTGCTCTCTGGACTTTTCTTCATCTTGTTGATGAGGAGGAACCTGCTCTGGATAAAGCAGATAAACTTTACAAAGGGAGTTGATACTAAAATTTCAGCACTATTATTCACCTTCGCAGCATGTGAGCTTAGACAAAGGTATGATCCCCTCGAAGAGCAGACTTGCCTTCAAACAGTATATCAAGCCAAAGCCCATAAAGTGGGGAATAAAGGCTCACATGGTGTGTGAAGCAAGCTCTGACTATATTCTGAATCTGGAAATCTACACTGGAAAAGCAGAAAATATTATTCCAGAACTTGGTGTTGTTGGTAACTTCGGGGAATTTGGTCAACAAAAACCATATTGTTATTATGGACATATTCTACAACAGTGCAAGTCTCTTTGACAAGTTGTACACTGATTATGGTACACTTGCTGTAGGTACAGCAATGACAAATAGGAAATTTTGTCCTAAATTACTGGCAGGAAAGAAGAAAATGGACAGGGGTCATTCAGAATTTATTTTTCATAATAACATTGTATGCCTTGTCTGGATGGACGAAAGACCTGTGAATTTTATATCCAACTACCACAACCCAACAGAAATTGGAACTGTTAGAAGGAGAAGAAAGGATGGAACAGCTGTAGATGCTCCAACTTCTCAACTTTGTATTGACTATAATGCTTTCATGGGGGGGGGGGGGGGGGGGGGGCACAGATGTCAACAACCAAATTTGTCGTCTCAACAAGACACGATGGCATTATCGATGGCCTAGGCGGCTAATTGTGAAATTCTTTATGTGGGCATGTAATAATACCTACATACTTATGGATCATTATAGTCCCCACAATACAACAGGAAGACGCTACAGGACGTTTTGGATGTTCGTGAATGAAGTTTGTTTATCCCTCATTGGGGATTAAAGAGCAGCGACTGCAAAACTTCACAACCGTGTCGAGGCACAACAGAGACTGCAAAATGTTGGTTCACATCATCCACAAATGTCTCGAAAAGCAACAGGAAATAACCTTTGTGTAGTATGCTCATTTAAATTTAACAAGCATGTCGAACATGGCACACAAAGACAGACCATACAAACAAGTCAAGACAAAATGTTGGTGTAAACATTGTGAAACTTATCTGTGCCTAAAGAATGGGTGTACATGCCAGAAGGACTGGTTTAATAAGCAGAAGTTTTTAAAGACGATCAGGTCAGTCTATTTGAGATAGAATAATTGAAACAGATTACTTAGCTTTGTCATTGTAACTAGTTTTGTTCAGGTGTCCATTCTTTGCATTTTTTCTTCAGGCACCCAGGGGAATGGGGTTTTACAGAACAGGTGACCAGGGTTCAAAGGGTTAATACAGTTTTGATTTGGTTCTTTGTTTAATTAAAAATGAACATGTAGTGAGAATCCAGATTACAGTTTCAGAAATATTTCTATTGATTGGTGACACTGTATCAGCTGAGTTATTTCTCCTAGTTTTACTAACTTGGTTATTATTGTCACCTACAGTAAACTTAAAGGATCTTGCCGACATTGCTTGTTTAAGAATAAGAGCAGTGTGCGATTAATCCTTACAGTCTTTTATTTCCCATGTTTTTTGAAAATCTGATATTTAAAGTTCCAATAAAAGTGCCTATGACTTGAGTTGTGATCAATTGTATAGTTTCCCTATTCTATTATCTAAACAGCAGTATTTAGTAAATATGATATATGATGATGATCAGCAGCACCAATGACAGTTATACATTAGATTTATCAGTAAAGAAATAAAATGGTTTTTAAAAAATTGGAGAGGTTGAAAGTGAATAAATGTCCAGGTCAAGATGGTATTCATCCAAAATTAGTGTATGAAATTAGAGACGAACTAGCTATATTATGTTCTCAATCACTTACAAAAGGGATTGTTTCACGGGATTGGAAAGATGCAGGAGTGATCCCCTTATTCAAAAAAGGTAAAAAATCAGATCCAGCGAATTATAGACCGGTGAGTTTAACGAGCATAGTCTGTAAATTGTTTGAGTCAATAATCAAAGAAAACATTGTAATGCATTTAGATAAATTTAATCTAGTTAGAAATAGTCAGCATGGGTTTACTAGAGTGAGATCATGCTTAACAAATCTATTAGAATTCATGGAGGAGGTTACTAAAATGACAGATAAAGGGGAGCCAGTGGACATTATTTTGATGGAGTACCTCATCAAAGATTATTTTGAAAGTTAAAATCACATGGAATAGGTGGGGAAGTTGCCAAATGGATTGAAAATTGGTTAACGAGAAGAAGGCAGAGGGTGGGCATAAATAAGGAGTACTCTGAGTGGTGAAAAGTGATGTGCCACGGGGCTCGGTTTTGGGACCAATTTTGTTCTTGATATATATATAAAAGATTTGGACATTGATATGGGATCCATGATTGCAAAATTTGCTGATGACACAAAAACTATACAGTAGTGTCTCATCTAAAGTGGAAGTGGATATATTGAGGTCGGATTTAGATAAAATTCGAGAATGGTCTGTAAGCTGGCAAATGTAGTTTAATGTAGATAAATGGACAGTCATCCATATGGGTAGATCCAATATGGAACATAATTACAGAATGGGAGAGAAAAACATTAGAAAGATAGATAAGGAAAGGGACCTAGGGGTTATAATAGATCATACAGGAAAGGTGAGGGAACAAGTTAAGGTAGCAGTGAAAAAGGCAAACGCAATGTTAGGTATGATAAAAAGAAATAATAAACATAGGAGCAAGGAAGTGATAGTCAAACTGTATAAAGCTTTAGTTAGACCTAGATTGGAATACTGTGTACAGGTGTGGAGTCCTTATCATAGAGGGGATATAAACATGCTGGAAAGAATACAAAAAAGAGCGACGAAGATGATAGTGGGATTCCAGAATTACAATTATGAGGAAAGACTCAGAAAAACCGGCCTACAGTGTCTAGACGAGAGAAGAGTTCGTGGAAACTTAATACAGTTTTATAAGATGATCAGGGGAATGGATAAATTAGACTATAACAAGTTTTTTTAAAATACAGCCACCCACAAGAACAAGAGGGCATAGCTACAAGTTGACTAAAGAGAGGTCCAGATTAGATATTAGTAAATATTTTTTTTAGTCAGAGAGCGGTGTCTGCTTGGAATGCATTGCCAGGGGAGGTATCTACTTGCTTCTTTTCACTACATATAAAGTATATGTCAGCTCTTTATATGATGCTTACATCAGAGTACTTCTTGTTGTTCTTGTATTGCTGTGGTGGTTTCTGTTGTCAATATTTTTATTTGTGTTTATTCCGTTTTTTTGTTCTGGAGTATTGTATTTTTATGATGTTTTTGTTGTGCTAGATTTGTAATTGTTTTGCTCAATTAAAACGTGTTTATGAAGTCTTCTTCTACATTCGTTCTCAATCTCCCACTACCAATCTCTGAACAGGGCTTTGCAAGTAGCAGGATGCAGTCCGGAGAACGAAATGTGTTGTGTTGCTAGTTTAAATCTTGACTATGATATTTGCACCTTTCGGTCTGACACATCCGTCTTCGGCAGAGTTTATGAAGTATATTTGATTCAAATATAACTCTTGTCGGGTATCTTTCTTTTCAAACATTTACAAACAATAAAAGTTCAAAATCGGTGACAGGAACAGTAATGTCAATATAAATTGTGGTGACTTTTGCTACATATAAAGAACTTTATTGAGGACTGGACTAACGTAAACAACACCAGACGCCTCTCACCGTAAAACTGTCCAGTTATGCAAGCATTTCTCGATATATTCCCATTCATTCAGCTGACAATTTGTATCTGGCTTCTATTATGGAAGACACGATTATGAAGGAGAAACCTGTCAACTCATTTGACAAAAGACTAGACATTGATACTTGGAAGTCTCAAACACTTCATACCTCATGGCAATTGATGCTAAATGCCTACCTTTTCTTTGGATTATTGAAGGTGGCTGCGTGCTTTTTTTTTGCATTTCATTCAAACCACAATTCAGGAGAAATTGTATTACCTTTAGAATTTTTGCACATATAGTGGCTCACAACCTAGTCTTTTTGATATTCAATAGTCACAGGTTCTTTTATGATGTACATGGGACCTCAGAGCTTATTATCTGTCTCCAATACGACCAAGCATCAATCTCATCTCCCTAAAGACAAAGAGACACTTGAAATTTGTGGATTCGAATACCCACCATTTCACACTTTCATTCGTTTGTTTCTTTGGAGGTGAGGGCCTTTACATGTCAACTATAGTGGGCACCATAAATTATTTGTTACCTTTTCTAAATACTGTATCTTGTTTACAAAATGGTTTGGTTATATTAGATCTTCTTTATTTTGTGCTCCATATAAATGTGTTTAATTAAAGCGTTTTTTAATACAGCTCTGATTTGGTTCTTTGTTTAAACATGAACATGCAATGAGAATCCAGATTACAGTTTCAGAAATATTTCTATTGATTGGTGACACTGTATCAGCTGAGTTATTTCTCCTAGTTTTACTAACTTGGTTATTATTGTCACCTACAGTAAACTTAAAGGATCTTGCCGACATTGCTTGTTTAAGAATAAGAGCAGTGTGCGATTAATCCTTACAATCTTTTATGAATATCTAAAATTTGTAGTTCCAATAAATCTGCCTAACACTTCAACTGTGATCAATTGCTAATTGTTAAGTTTCCCTATTCTATTATCTAAACTGGAGTATTTAGCAAATATAACTTACCATCTTTATACTGGTTTAGAAGACTCTGCAGAGTCTGTATACAACCAGTATCATGTATATTACCTTGCTCTAAAAGCTATGTGCATCCAATCTATTCTTAAATGCATTAACTGTCCCTGCCTCCACTACTTCCTGTGGAAATGCTTTCCCAGCATTCACTATTCTCTAACTAACAAAATATTTTAAAATATTTATTCTGGACTTTTATTTAGTTAATTTGTAGCTATGCCGTCATGTCTTTGTATGTAGGTGGTTGAATTTTTGAAAAAACTTGCTATAGTCTAATTTATCCTTTGTTTTGATTATCGTATAAACCTGTATTAAGTCACCTTGAATATGATATATGAGGATAACTATTAATAACACAATGACTATCAACACCAAAGACAGTTATACATTAGATTTGTCAATGGGATCAAGATGCTGAGCAGCGCATGAGCTGCAGTGGTCAGCGACCCATAGCTGACTGCCAGCGTCAGGGCCAGCGAACCATAGCTGCCATGACCCTTCTACACCTCCATGCGGTGATCCTGGATAACAGGCTGCAGCAGGCAGACTGGCTAAGGAGAAGGGATCGAAGAGGGAATGCTAACCCAGTACTCAAAAAATGCTTGCTGAAGTCAGATATGTTGGACCGAAAGGTGCAAATATCGCAGCCAAGCTGTAAACTACGACACAACGCATTCCCAATCTCCCGCTACCAAGCCCTGAAAGGGCTTAAGTAGCAGAATGTAGTCCAGAGAACGGAATGCGTTGTGATGTAGTTTACCGCTTGACTGCGATATTTAACCTTTCGGTCCAACACATCTGATTTCAGCAAGCATTTTTTGAGTACCAGGCTAGCATTCTCTCTTTGATCCCTTCTCCTTAGCCAGTCTGCCCCGCTGCAGCCTGTTATCCAGGATCACCACGTGGAGGTGTAGAAGGGTCTTGGCAGCTCTGGTTCTCTGGCCTTGACGCTAGCAGTCAGATATGGGTCGCTGACCACTGCAGCTCATGCGCTGCTCCGCATCTTGATCCCTCATTGGATCTAATTTTTTTCCTACATTTACAAACAATAGAAGTCCAAATGTTGTAGTTATATACAGGAACAGCAATATCAATATTTATTGTAGTGACTTTTTCTACATAAAAATAACTGAGGACTGGACTAATATAAACAACACAAAATACCTTTCACTGTAAAACTGTCCAGTTATACAATCCTGTCTCGATACTTTCCCCGTCTACCCAGCTGTCAATTTGAATCTGACTATTAGAGAGGGCAAGGCTATGAGAAAAGGAACCTCTTAACTTATCTGACAAAAAGCTCAGACCTGGTGCAGGGAAGTCTAAACACTTCATCCCTGACAATCAATGCTATAAAACTACCTTTCCTTTTTCCTTCATTCGTGGGAAACACGGATTTTGTATTATTTATTCTTGGACATTTGGAATCCTGGTATTCAGGCAGATGTATGCCTGCTGCCAGGTAGCCGAAGCTATGTGTAGTAGTAGGTTTTTTTTTTGACTGTTGCCTCTTCTAAATACCATATCTTGTTTGCAAAATGGTTTGGTTATTAGATCTTGTTTATTTTGTGCTTCAAATAAATGTGTTTAATCAAAGTGTTCTTTAGTACAGCTTTGATTTGGTTCTTTGTTTAAATATGAACATACAGGGAGAATCCAGATTACAGTTTCAGAAATATTTCTATTGATTGGTGACACTGTATCAGCTGAGTTATTTCTCCTAGTTTTACTAACTTGGTTATTATTGTCACCTACAGTAAACTTAAAGGATCTTGCCGACATTGCTTGTTTAAGAATAAGAGCAGTGTGCGATTAATCCTTACAGTCTTTTATTTCCCATGTTTTTTGAAAATCTGATATTTATAGTTCCATTAAAACTGCCTATCACTTCAACTGTGATCAATTGCTAATTGTAGAGTTTTCCCGTTCTATTATCTAAACAGCAGTATTTAGTAAATATATGATATGAAAACAATCAACAACACAATGATTATCAGCAACACCAGTGCCAGCTAAGCATTAGATTTATCAATAAAGAAATAAGATACGTTACTATACTACATTCCTATATATTCTTGTGGATGTTTTCACTACATCTAAAGTATATGTCAGTTATGTAGCCTACGTCAGAGCACTTCTGGTTGCTCATGTAGTAGTTGTAGTTTCTGTAACCAATTTTTGTGATTTGTTCACCATTCTCTGGCAACACTAGATTTGAAATTTTAACTGCTTGTTACAATTTTTAAAGACAGTATAATTTTTTGATAATGCTTTTGTTGTACTCAATGTTATATTGTTCATCTTCATTCTGTTCACACAATCACTTCACCACACTCCAGGTATACCCATAGGTGCTCACTCTTTCTTAGCGAATGGCAAAGGGTATGGATACTGATGGTTCCTGTAGCTCGTTGATTGAATACACTCTTGCTCTGTCCTCTCATGCACCCATTCCGCTTGACCCACATTTGTTTTCAAAGCTCCATTAAAACATGTTCATGAAGTATATTTGTTTAAAATACAACTCTTAATGAATCTTTTTTTTGTTCTGTCATTTACAAACAATAAAAGCCCAAATGCAGTTCTATATAAGAACAGTAACGTCAACATAAATTGTGGTGAATGGTTCTACATATAAAGGTCTTTATCAAGGACTGGACAAACGTAAACAACACAAAACACCTTCAAAGTAAAAACTGAAAAACTGTCATGCTAGACAACCTTATCTTGATGCTTCTCCGTTCACTCAGCTGTAAATTTGTATCTGACTTTTATTAGAAAACACAAGGCTATGAGGAAAGGAAGCTGTTATCCATCTGGCATAAACCTCAGACCTGGTACAGGGAAGTCTCAAACACTTCATCTCTGATGACGATCAATGCTATACAACTAAATTTCTTTTTTCTTCATTCGTTGGTAACACTGACTTTGTATTGTCTATTCTTGGACACTTGGAATCCTGGTATTCAAACAGGCAGGTGTATGCCTGCTTCCAGGTAACCCAAGCTATCTACTCCTTCATTCTCAAACTCTCACTACCAAACCTTGAAAAGAGTTTTCAAGCGGCAGGATGTTGTCCGGAGAACGGAATGCGTTGTGTTGTAGTTTACAGCTTGACTGCGATATTTGCACCTTTCGGTCCAACACATCTGACTTCAGCAAGCATCTTTTGAGTACTGGGTTAGCATTCCCTCTTCGATCCCTTCTCCTTAGCCAGTCTGCCCTGCTGCAGACTGTTATCCAGGATCACCGCGTGGAGGTGTAGAAGGGTCTTGGCAGCTTTGGTTCGCTGGCCCTGACACTAGCAGTCAGCAATGAGTCGCTGACCACTGCAGCTCATGCACTGCTCAGGATCTCGATCCCTTTTGTGCCTTTTGATCCGACACATCCGATTTCAGCATGGCATTTTTGGGTACCGGGTTAGCCTTCACTTTTTTATCTCTTCTCCATAGCCAATCTGCTCTGTTACAGCGTGTTATTTAGGATCACTATGTGGAGGTGTAGAAGGGTCTTGGCAGCTCTGGGTCGCTGACCCGAAGCTATCTGTAGTAGTAGGTTCTTATTGTGACTGTTGTCTCTTCTAAATACTGTATCTTGTTTGCAAAATGGTTTGGTTATATTAGATCTTGTTTATTTTGTGCTCCAAATAAATGTGTTTAATCAAAGTGTTCTTTAGTACAGCTTTGGTTTGGTTCTTTGTTTAAACATGAAAATAGAATGAGAATCCAAATTACAGTTTCAGAAATATTTCTATTGATTGGTGACACTGTATCAGCTGAGTTATTTCTCCTAGTTTTACTAACTTGGTTATTATTGTCACCTACAGTAAACTTAAAGGATCTTGCCGACATTGCTTGTTTAAGAATAAGAGCAGTGTGCGATTAATCCTTACAATTTTATCTTTATATCTTTTTTTAATATCAGCTAATCACTTCAACTGAAATCAATTGTTCATGTATAGTTTCCCTATTCTATTATCTAAACTGATCCTTACAGTTTTTGTCTTTGATACTAGGAGTCATAAAATAACTTTAATATGCATATTCTGAAAAATAGCAAGGTTCTTGCTGACTCCCCTTTGTACTTTGTTAGTTCCCAGCATATTTGATGTTTGCAGTTTCAATCAAAGTGCCTATAAAGTAACATAAATAACCAAAGCCTGGTCACAGCGATAGATTATCCATTGTGGCATAGAGTCATTCTCTGCATCAAGAATAGTGTAGTGATAAAACATAAAATAAATGAAAAATTTACTTTTTTCTTCTGCGTTCGTTATCAATCTCCCGCTATCAAGTCCTTAACAGGGCTTTGCAAGTGCAGGATGTAGTCATGAGAATGCATTGTGTCGCTAGTTTACAGTTTGACTGTGATATTTGCACCTTTCGGTCCAACACATCCATCTTTACCATAATTCAATCTAAGATTAAATAAGGGTGAATATGTGAACAAAAATGTATTATGCAACATGTGTTCAGCTCTGACAAATTGTTCAAGAATAGTTTCCATAACTACATTTGGGATAAAAGTCGACAATAAAGCAAGAGAAACACGATCTATATGTGAGTACTATTATGTCTTGGCTTGGCTTCGTTCGTTCTCAATCTCCCATTACCAAACCCTAAAAGGGCTTAAGTAGCAAAATGTAGTCCAGAGAATGGAATGCGTTGTGTCGTATTTTACAGCTTGACTGCGATATTTGCACCTTTCAGTCCAACACATCTGACTTCAGCAAGCTTTGAGTACCGGGTTAGCATTCCCTCTTCGATCCCTTCTCCTTAGCCAGTCTGCCCTGCTGCAGCCTGCTATCCAGGATCATCGCGTGGAAATGTAGAAGGGTCTTGGCAGCTTTGGTTCGCTGGCCCTGACGCTAGCAGTCAGCTATGGGTCGCTGACCACTGCAGCTCATGCGCTGCTCAGCATCTTGATCCCGAGTACTAGTATGTAAGGCTACATCCTGTGACAACCTATACAGTTATCCCAAATTGTCACATAATCCTTTCCACTCAAGTCCCTCGATCGCCAAACAGTTGCTCCTGTAGCTTGCAGCGGTATTTTCTGTAAGATTTTCATAAAAATTCTAACATAATTTTTTTTGGGGCGACTGCTTTATTTCTCTTATTCCTCAAGGCGGTGTGCATTGCATTATGTTTTTATTTTGCATCTATTGGCCCAGCGCATCCGACTTCGGCATGCATTTTATGTAAGGGTCTGCTTCCCCGGGGTAATGGCCGATGCTGTGATGGGGAGTGAACCCAGCACCTTCGGCTTGTGAGTCGTGTCATTTACCCACTAGCCTACGTCGTCCCTCTAACATTATTTTTACCCTAAGTTTGAATTGGCAAAACTGCATGTACTAAATTGAATTGACAGCTCAATGTTGACAATTGTGGCTATAGTTTGTACACAACCAAAGTCGTCATGCTAGTCACTCCAATAATAACCAAAATGATTTGAACACATACATACAAGATCAGCTTTCTATCTTAATTTAATCAGTATATCTATCATCGGGACATGAATGTTCTAATGTCTTGTATTTGTGTACGTTATACATTTGTTTAAGTTTAAATACTTGTCCGTAGATGGAATGATACAAATGCTATACGTTGGTAGGTAGCTCGCTAAAAAATGTCTAATTTAAAAGTATCTCTCATACTTATTGGGTTTGGTGACCACTGGTCTAGGCAGATTCATTGTTAAGTAAAAGTTTTAGATACCGGGTACTAAAAAATAGTTAACAGCATTCAATGTTATCGTGCAGGCTACTAATAGTAATTTTTAAACAATTGGTCGCTTGTAGCTGTATTTCTACAGGTTTTCCAAGACAGACTTTTCTAATGTTTTATAATATCAGTTTGTTGTTTAAGAAATAAAAACGAGCTTGCTGTTTTCCAGTCTCCTCTCGTACAGAAATTGAAGATTAGACATAGAAATGGAGACATAAGTAAACTATCACATTTGTTTCCAATGCTGATATGCATTGAGAGGATTAATAGGTCGGAGAAATGGTCATAATTTGTCCCTGCAGTTACTATGAACTGTACAGACTTAAGTTTCTATATTACCTTCGATTAAAATAAATATATATTTACCGTACTCAGGATTTGAGCACATGTCCTCATGGTCAAATACCAGCATCAAAACCACTTGACAGTCACTCCTCTGAGAAACATAACTATTTGCACACCTGATGGGCAAAAACCATGATACAGAACCTTGACTGCAATCCCAGAACAGCAGGAAATTATTATCCATGGCAACTGTGTCATCTCCAGTGATGACTTTATTTACCTGGGCAGTAAACACAACTCAGATGCATGAATCCCCCCATCATTCAAAGAGTCGGTCGTGCTACAGTGCAACAGGTCACCGAAAACCAAGCTACAAGATAACATGTGTCATCCCCATACTGCTGTACTGTTTCCGAAACCTGGGCTATTCTGCACAGTGATCAGAAGCACATTGAAGCCTTTCACATGTGCAGCCAGAGGTGAATTCTTAGGATCCACTGGTATGGCTTGGCTTCGTTTGTTCTCAACCTCCCGCTACCAAACCCTGAAAAGGGCCTAAGTAGCAGAATGTAGTCTAGAAAATGGAATACGTTGTGTCATAGTTTACAGCTTGACTGCGATATTTGCTCCTTTTGGTCCAACACATCCAACTTCAGCAAGCATTTTTTGAGTACCGGGTTAGCATTCCCTCTTCGATCCCTTCTCCTTAGCCAGTCTGCCCTGCTGCAGCCTATTATCCAGGATCACCGCGTGGAGGTGTAGAAAGGTCTTTGCAGCTCTGGTTTGCTGGCCTTGTCGCTAGCAGTCAGCTATGTGTCGCCGCTGCTCAGCATCTTGATCCCGAAAAAATGATCAGACAAGGTGAAAACAATGCCACGTACAGCATGTATTGACAGACTAAAGAATTATTGGTTTGGGCATGAGGATCCATAAAATGCTTGGATTTCTGGTAAATCTTTCAGCTTGATGAGGAATTTTTAAATGAGCCATACCAACATTGGTGATAATAAAGTGCTATGTCATTGTCAAGCATTTTTGTATATATATATATTTTTTGTCTTTTCAACTGTGCAGCTGAAAATAATGATGTTCTCTTTGGTTTTCAGAGGGTGATGCCCAGTAGCTTTTTCGTGCTCATGAGGTTTTTTGTACGGGTAGATCAAGTTCTGATACGAATAAATGAAACAAGATTATATCATGAGGTGAGATTGTGTGAACGTAGTTATTGCTCTGAGTGCTATTCTGGAAACGGCAGAGCATAAGAATTATATATAATATCTTGTTGTGTTGGAAAGAAATGTATGGGTCAATTGGCAGGTAGCGACCACAGGCCAATTAGGCTAGATATTGATATGGAAGTAGGCCCCCAGGAACTAAAACCGCTGCCACATTGGAACTACAGACGAGCCGACTGGGACAGATTTGCAATGCTGACAGATGGACTGTGTGAAACTATCAACACATGGAATAACAATATGAAACCTATGGTGGAAAGCCTAAGCAAAGTAATAATCCAAGCAGCCACCGAGACCATCCCAAGAGGGGCAAGGAAAAACTACAAGCCATATTGGAATCGTTAACTGCAGAAAGCTGAGGATGAAGTCTCAAATGCTAGGAACATCGCAGACAAAGAGAGCAATCTATGGAAGCAAATATCGCCCTCAAGGCCATCACTGCGAAATACAAAAGAACACTGAACCAAATAACAAGAGACAGTTGGAAAAAAAAAAACCAAAAAAACAGAAAGCCTCAATCTCAATAAAGAAGGGAACTAACTATGGAATTTAGTCAGAGCCATGAATGACGAAACACCATAAAATAAACAAATTACCATCAAGCAGGGTGACAACATGCTTACCGGAAAAAAAGCAGTAAACGCCTTTATAGAGCATTATGCCAGTGCAAACCACATTGATGTTCTACGGACATGCATACAGACATTAGTGAAGAACAAAAGAGCCACGGCAACATCAAGATTGCACCAGAGGAACACATGATGGCAAAACTAACGATGAATGAAATGAATGAGGCCATGTGAACTTTAAAGAAAAAGAAATCGCCCGGAAAAGATGGGGTAACAAATGAAATGCTGATGGGGTTGGGCCAAACAGCAAAGAGGAAGTTACTGTCAGTCCTGAATGAAAGCTGGAAAAGGGCAATTGTACCGCAGGCATGGAAAGATGCTGTACTTATATCCGTATCATAGAAAGAAAAAGATAGAACAGATCCAAATGGATACAGGCCTATCAGTCTACTGAGCTGTGTAGGTAAACTGATGGAGCGTATGATAAACACCAGACTGATGTGGCACCTGGAAGAAAAACACATTAGTTCCACAGCAAGCAGGATTTAGACAACACAGATCACTCTCATAGCACCAGAAATATAGGATGCTTACCAAGAGAAAAAGCATACAGTAGTGGTTTGGGTGGATCTAGAGAAGGCATTTGACAAGGTGTGGAAAGAGGGACTTAAAGTCAAGCTACGAAGAAGTGAAGTATCTGGAAAAATGTACAGATGGTTCAGCCACTATCTCGAAAACGGAACAACCAGAGTTCAAGTACAAGGGCAGATGAGCAAGGAGTACCCCAAGAGGGAGTACTGTCACCCACACTTTTTCTGGTGTATATAAACAACATCATAGAGAACATACCAAGAAGAGTGCACAGCTCCATGTTTGCATACGATCTGGCTCACCGTAGCAAACAATCGGATGCAGCAGACCCTAACATTGTTGGTGGAGTGGGCGAAATCATGGCTGGTCAAAATAAATGAAGAAAAAACAACATGTACGATATTCTCGCTTACAAATAAACCACAGAACACCAAAATAAGTCTTAACGGCAAATATCTGCGGCCAAATGACAACCGAAACTACTTGAGCGTCACATTTGATCGGCGCATGACATGGAAAAGTCAGATCGAGAGAAACCGAATGAGAGCCAGACAAAGAATGGCAATCATGAGGAAACTTGCTGGCACAAGCTGGGGAGCAGACGAAAGAATACTTAAGAAACTGTACACTGGAAGTGTGAGACCAGTTCTCGAGTTTGGCATTGTGGCATGGGCAACAGCAGCAAAGGCGAACTTTGATAAAATTAGCAAACTTCAAAACCAAGCCATCAGAGTTATAACAGGAGGCATGAAGTCAACACCAATTGTAGAACTTGAAAAGATTACAAATCTGCAATCCATGACCGACAGAAGAGACTGCAGAGCCAAGCAGCAAGCAGAGAAACTCAGAAGACTGACAGACCATCCAATGCATCAGAGACTAAATAGATTTGGAAAAGGGAAACTAAAGCGGAGAAACTTTGCAGAAATAGCCAAAGCAAAGATGAGCGAAGACTCTATGAACACCATAACAACACCAAAGCCCATCCCTACTGTACACAAACCCACATGGAAGCAGCATATCATTCCGGAGATGGTAGAAAATATACCAGGTATTGGAAACAAGAACAGCCAGACGGAAAAAGAAAGAAGAGACATAACCCTGAGGTACATAGCGAAAAACTACCCGTGCATACACCGACGGTTCTGTAACAAACACAACACAGAATGGAGGGGGAGGGGTATTCCTGAGCCTAACAAATGGTAGAAAAATAACACTGTCAGTGGCAACTGGAAAATTTTAGAGCGGAGGCAGAGGCACTGAAGGCTGCAGTAAAAGCAATGCTGACAGGCGAAAGCAATGAAAGCCAGATAGTCATGTTTACAGATGCCCTGGCCGTGGTTACAGCACTAAAAAGCCAGAAAAATACTGAACTTAATGATTTAAGAGCAGTACTCTGTCAACTATGCCAGCAGTCCGCACCAAAAAGAGTAGTGGTACAGTGGGTTCCATCCCACTGTAACATCCAAGGCAACGAGGAAGCAGACAGACTGGCAAAAGAAGGTGCAAGACTACCACAACCAGATTCTAGTGTGACCTACGAAGAGTCCAAAAGGTTTATTAGGGCGAGATACATGGCTAAATGGGAAACAGAACATACTGGCTACACAAAAAATGATGTCTATTACCAGTTGAACAGAAGAGAGCAGGTCGTGGTCTTCGGACTCCGCACAGGCCACAACAGACTGAGGAACCATCTATTCAATAAACTGAAGATAGGTGGCACTGACGAATGCACTTGTGGTACAGGGAAAATGACCGCTGAACATCTGCTGCAAAATTGCCCGACATACGAGGACCAGAGAAAGCACATGTAGCCATCACCAATGCCAACACTAGAAAAGCTCTACGGCAGTGTCGGCAGCCTCAGGATGACAGCTGCCTTCTTCGAACAAATTCAAGTTGACGTCTGACAGCGTACGAAGAAGTATGGGTCAAATTTGAAGAAAAAAATTTTTTTTTGCGTTTGCCTTATTTCTCTAATCCCCAAAGTTTTGTGCATTGTACTGTGGTTTTTATTTTGCGCCTGTCGGCCCAGTGCATCCGACTTCAGCATGGATTTTATGTAAGGGTCTGCTTCCTCCTACATTTTCTAAGGCTTGCTTCCCCTGGGTAACAGCCGGTGCTGTGATGGAGATCGAAACCAGCACCTCAACTACTAGGCCACCCCATCCCATTTATGGGTCAAATAAGCAAATAAATATTCTTAACTTTCCAGTAATCCCCAGATCAAGAGCTGTCAATCATAACAAAATGTTCCTAAAGTATAGGCAAGCATATAGTTTCTAACAGGACAACTCAGCTCCTGGTCTTCCTGTTAGCAAGAAAAGGTGCCAGCCTCTGTTGTGGCTCATTAACACTATAATGCTCTGGACAGATGAAGCCCATAAGCTGTAGGTGATGATACATTTAGGAGAAGGAACAACTTTGCTCCGTCTTTGGCAGGAATGAATATGTCATAAAGCGATGAAGGAATATTGTCTCTTCTTTCTGTCATCTATAGTAAAATTATAACATTGAATAATATATTGGCTTCACATTCTGACTGAGATTACTGTGGTTGATCAATTGCTGTTAGGATAATCTGAGCTGGTTGAGATGTCAGATTTCATGGCTTCTGTGGACATTACATCTCATCTATAGCTTTCCCATTTTTTAGTAGTTAGTACTTGCATGACCTCTTGTTTTGTTGATGGATTGAAACTTACCATTAAGGGTTCCTTTGTTGGTTCTATGTCAGTCTGGGATATTGGTGGATGTCTGCTTAGTGTTACTTTGAAGTATTCCACGCCTTAGTCTCTGTGTTTCTCTATGCTGTAGATGTTCTGTCCTTGTCTGTCTTTCACTGGTGTGTTGTAGCCCTGTTTTTTTTCTTTGATTGTAGTAGCCCCATTTCAGTCATATCTGACTACAGGTTGATGCGACCTTGAAGTAGCAACTCTCTTCTGAGTTTTTGGTTTTTCCTTTTTTTTTTTTTTTTTTTTTTTTGTGTGTGTTGTCTCTTCACTTCCCTGTGTTGCATGAGCTTCTTTTCGCCCAGTCTGAGGTGGATCTTCAGGTTACATCTCCATTTGGATCTGTCTGCAGCTATGTCCTCCCATGATGTCAGATCCGTATCCACAGCCTTCATGTCGTGCTTACCATGCGTATTTCAAATGCATTTTTTGGTCGGACAGCTGTTCTTTTGATGAGGTACCTAAGAAAGGTTTTTCAGGTGACGAAAAGGGACAAGATCCGTTACCAGACAATACGTAGCAGTCTTGAAGTTCAAACCCTGCAAACACGAGTGGAGCAGTCCCAACTACAGTGGTTTGGCCATGTCTGTAGAATGGAAGAAGATTGGATACCAAAGCGGTCATGAGAGATCAAAAGTCAAGGACGCAGACCCCGAGGACGTCCCAAAGTACGTTGGGAAGACAACATACGACAGTCCCTAAGTGATAGAGGTATGGATTGGAAAGAGACCAGGAAAAAGACGGCGGATAGAGCAGTGTGGCGTTCTCTTTGGCAAACCTCTACACCTCAAGGTAGAAGAGGAGCGACTAAGTAAGTAACAGCTGTTCTTTTACTACACGCCAGCTACCCACAGAATATCTTTGGGGATGCGGCCGTCAGCCATGCGATGAACATGACCAAGCCATGGCAGTCTTCGTTGCTGAAAGAGGGTGTTCATACTTTGATACCTGGTGCGAGCATGTACCTCCACATTTGTCACCCTGTCTCTCCATGAAATGCCAAGGATGGATCTAATGC
This sequence comes from Ariolimax columbianus, assembly GCA_036924085.1. Lineage (NCBI taxonomy): Eukaryota > Metazoa > Mollusca > Gastropoda > Stylommatophora > Arionidae > Ariolimax > Ariolimax columbianus. The sequence continues at coordinate 61,973,766 of JAVGWX010000011.1, forward strand.
GCGTAGGTGATATTTGTTGAGCCTATGCTCCTCAGAGCATTGCCCAAAGTTTTCTGAATAATGTCAAAGAATTCTTGTTTGGTATTTTCATTTCTCTGAAGAATGTCAAAGAATTCTTGTTTGATATTCATTTCTCTGAAGAAAGTCAAAGAATTCTTGTTTGATATTTTCATCAGCTGTGTCTGTTGGCATGTAACACTGTATGATTGTTGTTTTTCTCCACTTTCAGTGAAATCTTGCTGTTATTATCCTTGGTGAGATTGGTTCCCATTCTGTAAGTGCTGCCTTTCTTGCTTCCATTGACAACATGAAAATTATTTATTTTTTTTGTTCGCCTTATTTCTATATTCTCCAAGGCAGTGTGCGTTGCACTGTGGTTTTTATTTTGCGCCTGTCGGCCCAGTGCATCCGACTTCAGCATGTATTTTATGTTAGGGTTTGCTTCCCCGGGGTAACGGCCGGTGCTGTGATGGGGATCGAACCCAGCACCTTCTGGTTGTGAGCTGTGTTACTTAACCACTAGCCCACGCCGTCCCCAACATGAACATGATTTCTTCTGTGTAAAATGGTCTTTGTGCCTTGAATATATGATTTTTCTCTTGTACTTAGTGTGGTGGATCCTGCACCATTCCATCTTACCGCTGCAAGACCCAGGACACTCAATTTGTATCGTTGAATTTCCATGGCAACTTGGGCCACCTTTCCCATTTTGTACAGGTCTCTGATGCACAAGTACCATATCCCAGCTTTTGTCTTCAAAGTCAGCAGCATGACTTCCATTGGCTGGTTTTCATCAGGTAGTTCGTTTGTGCGGAATCTTAAAAAATCTGGTAAGTAGTACTTGTATTTTGATTGTCTGTTGCGGTTTCTGTAACAAATTGTTAGCCCTAACCCAACCCCCAAAATATGGAGGAAGGTAGTGCACTTTTAGTCTGGCCTGTTCTTTTGTGATCTGTTCTGCTTGGTTGAAACCTACCAGGAACCAACGACTCCTGCTGATATAACTCCTAGGATCATCCACGCACATGAGTTGTCCCTCCACTTCCACAGAACAGGAAAAATATTGGAGATTCAAGAACTCAAAGCATGAAAAATCAGGAATGTCTGATGCTGAAGTGCTTTCAGGACAGATAGTTCTAGAAGGAATTGATCACCAATACCATGAGACGTGACGGATAATAAGCCATTACTCCCATTTTACATTCATATGTTTGTTTGGTTTTCAGGCTGGTACTGACTTCATATTGAGGGAATATTCTAGCAAGGAGGAAAGTACAAGCAATATCCCTGTAAGTAGATACTATTCATCATCTTTGTTTTCCGTCAACATGTTTGCTAAGGATCACAGAAGAAATATAAGTGAATGGTTTGTCTGTATAAGATCACTTTGAATCTTGTACATACTTATGTACTATTCTCTTAAAATGTTTTTCAAATATGTGTAGGGGACGGCGTGGCCTAGTGGTTAAGTGGCACAGCTCACAATCCGAAGGTGCTGGTTTCGATCCTCATCACAGCACAGGCCGTTATCCCGGGGAAGCAAACCCTTAGAAAATGCAGGAGGAAGCAGACCCTTACATAAAATGCATGCTGAAGTTGATGCACTGGGCCGACAGGCGCAAAAATAAAAACCACAGTGCAATGCACACCCACCTTGGTGAATAGAGAAATAAGGCGAACGCAAGAACAACAAAAAATATGTGTAATAAATGCTCAGAACCAGCATACACTGATCAGGGAACAGAAGAACCACTACGGAGACTCCTTGAAAATGTTCTCCATGACAACAGATTGACCACAGAGATTCTTCCCCTCAAGTCAAGGCTTACTTAGCAACATTTGCGACTCTAGAGCAGTAAATTTGTTCACAAGGACCAAATATAGTAGACTCGCACACTCTCTAATGCAGATGATATCAGTGGACTAACAGTCCAGCAGATAGTGCATGTGTTTATGAAACAAAAAGATATTGAAGAAACACGGAATTACATCATCTGCGACAAAACTGGCACACAACTGAAAGCTACATTCCCACGACATCTAACGACACAAGTGAATAGAGGATGATGATGATAAATGATTTAGCTGTCCATTTTGTCTGTTTCATCTCGAGATGTGACCATACTGACTGTCAAATATTTTCTCATTCCAGTCTGCGGTACACACAGATCCAAATGAAGTGTCAAAGTTCTTAAAAGTGACATCAGAATTATTTGATAAACTCCAGTTTACAGATGGAAGTCTCAAGACATGATTGTACGTCTGCTATTTGTGTTTGGTTTTATTTTGGTTTGCAGGAGACAGGACTGTTGTGCTGCTTATTGTAAATAATGGTTGTAATACAAAGATGAACCATTTATTCCTGGCATCTGCGTCACTTGTCTATGTCATTCCTTCAACACCACGGAGGACAGCCACAAAACCACACAAATGATTGAATTGTGTCAGGATTTAAGATTGATATTATAAATGCATGAAAGGTGCATATTTGTAAATGTTAGATGTATATGTAATGACCATAGCAATTGTTTTGAGAGGAGATGACTGGGCAATGTGAAAAGAATAGTTGACGGACGGATGCTGGGCTAAGGTTTTGACCAAGATAAGAAAATAATCACGGAGAAACCAAGAAGATATTATACTCATATGTCAAAGATCACATTCTACACTAAGAATAATAATTGAACAGTGTGGAAGTGGAACTCATAACTTTTTATAGGATTTGTGGACTATGTAAAAGCCCCCCTGTAGCTTGGACAGGGTATCACTATGGAAGTTGCTCAGTCACTGTGGAGTGCCCTAGAACTTCTCAAACATAATCCAGAAAAAATACAAGCCTAAGAGATGTCAAGTGATGCATGAAGGTTAGCTTTCTGAACCCTTTGACATAAGAACTGGGGGTCAGACAGAGTTGTTACTTTCACCATTACTCTTTCTGCTGGTCATTGACTGGATAATGAAGGCAACAACATTGTCCAGCTACAATGGCATTAAATGGACATTGACAATCTTGACTTTGTCAATAATTTGGCTCTTCTGTTCCATACCCACAGCCAGATACAAAGTAAGATACGTATGCTTGAGGAGAGGTCAGTGCAATTGGGTCTGAAAATACACAGAGAAAAAAACTCAGGTTTTGAAAATAAGTACAACAGTGATATGTTGAGACGGAAATGGTTTTTCAGACCGCAGTGGTTTCCAGGTTGACCCAGCCTTAAATGGGTACTGGTTCAGTCCGGTAGCTAATGGCGGCTGGCGTGATGCTGACCACATCGCCCACTAAGTGCCGTAGGTTACAAATTATAATATGGGCCTAACACATTTCCTATGCACCGCACAGGATGACTTGATCTTTTTTTTAAAATTTTTATTTAAACAACAGCGGTAGAATTATGTTTGGAGACATCCTCCTTCAGAATGTAGAATCTTACATACATCTTGGTAGCAAAGTAGATACATTAGGAGGTTCAGAAAATGATGTTTAGTTAAGTTATTCAGTAGGTTTTTTTTTTGCTTTTTGAAACCATAACTTTGTTGATATATGATATCAAATATATAATTGATTCACTCCAATCGAAGCATAGGGCTACCACTACAACTGGCCACTTTACATATAATCTGTATACAATCTGTGGTCATTTCTTCAATGTAAATGCCATCTCTACATCAAAGATCAGTTGCAGTAGATCTTTTCTGTCTCTCACCGTGATGGTGCAATCTGCCTAGCATTTGTTGTTATCCTCCCCCACGTATAGTTTTTGTTTTGCCAACGGCACATTTGTCCTCAACCCTTCCGTGGAGTATTTAGACAAGATGTCTCAACTGCCTGAATTCCATCAATTCTCGTTACACCTCTAATTTCATAGACATAATTTAACATGAGGTTGCTAGTTCCATGCACAAACTTCTTTAGTCACTTTTCCTTTTTGTAATGCTTGGATTACAGTGGACCAAATTTGTCAACCCTGTTGCCACTCAAGTGTATAATGCAGTCCAAAGTTTCCTTGAACGCTCCAAGAAATTGTATCACCAATCCACACTCCAAAATCAAGTTCACTGAGGTGGATCAACTAATCTCACCAATATTCCTGAGATGTGACATCTGGTCCACCACAGAACTTCAGCTACTGACCACTTCTGGTCCACCACAAAACTTCAGCTACTGATCACTTCTAGTCCACCACAAAACTTCAGAGACTGACCACTTCTAGCCCACCATAAAAACTTCAGCTACTGACCACTTCTGGCCCACCACAAAACTTCAGCTACTGACCACTTCTAGCCCACCACAAAACTTCAGCTACTGACCACTTCTAGCCCACCACAAAACTTCAGCTACTGATCACTTCTAGTCCACCACAAAACTTCAGAGACTGATCACTTCTAGCCCACCATAAAAACTTCAGCTACTGACCACTTCTAGCCCACCACAAAACTTCAGCTACTGACCACTTCTAGCCCACCACAAAACTTCAGCTACTGACCACTTCTAGCCCACCACAAAACTTCAGCTACTGACCACTGAAGTATTTTTTTAGTATTTGTATTGATGATCAGTCATTCTGTTGTGTTGTGACATACATTTTGTAATCCTGTCATATAATGCAATGCCAACTGGTGTAGGAAGTCCTACTTCTCCACATTTTCTGTTCCTCTGTATTTTATTGTAATTTCTATAAATGCTTTCCCAAAACATGTTTCTAGACTCCCTAGTAATATACAAGGGCTGATCAAGAATTATCTGATCCTGACCTTAAGCTGGAAAAAAAATGATTTAGTTCTTAGTTTGACCCGTTCTTTGTCAAGAGGTGGTCACCCTTGAGCGGGTCCCTACTCAGGATCCAGTAGTTTATGTTGCGGGTGCGGTTCGTCCAGTGTGATCTGTCTGTTGTGGGGTCGTGAATGTTGCATTTTTCTAGTGAATCTCGCCGGTGACACAGGGGCCGTCACCGAGGTCTCTTTTTGCCACGCAGGTACCACATGGTGGTTAGGGCACTCCATCTTTCATCTTGTCCTCTGGATATATGACCAGCCCAGCAGTGTTTCGAATGGTTGACATACTGTAGGACATCCTTGATGTGTCACATTCTCCGGATGTCGCTATTGTATAGTTCGCTCTGCCGCTGTTGTCTGAGAGTTATGCCCACGAGGCGTCTTTCAAGAGATCCGTGTGCTGTTCTCAGTTGGTTCTCTCTGCTTTAGTTAGAGACCAGGTTTCGCTACCATAGCAGAGCGCTGGCAGGACTGCCGAGTCAAAGATGTCTGCACGTAGTCTGGTGTCCGTTGTGGTATCTGTTGCTGTCATGATGGAGTTGAAGGCTGCCCAGCACGCCTGTTACCGTCTGACGATCTCAGGTTTTATGTACTCCATGATGAGGAGCCTTCCCAGATAGGCATATTCGTCAGTGTCCTCTATGGGCATTCCACTCAAGAGTATGGGGTTGGGCTCTGCGAAGCAGTTGTGCATAGCTCTGGTTTTCCCTAGGTTCATAGCTAGACCTGCTTTCCTGCCTTCTGTGTCTAGTGACTGCAGCATCTCTGTTGCTTACGGGGGTGTCTCTGTGATGAGGATGATGTCCGCGAATCTGAGGTGGTTAAAAGATGACTTACCTACTTAATTCAAAACCGAATCCCCTCTTGAGTTGATACACTTCTCCTTGCTGGAAGTGATTTTGGAGGATCTTCATCAGGTGCTTTGTTGCATTTGTCTGGATTTCTCATATGTACTTAGATCTCGTCACTTTGAGTGGGGGTTTGATTCTTGGAATGAGCCAAAGTCACAGGTGCCATGTCTGAGAAGTAGAGGGAGGCATTGTCGAACCTGTCCAATGCCAAGTTTCAACAAAAAGTCCTGGACAAAGTGTGATGTGTGGCAACTGGCAGATGCATCACAACAGGGATCCGCTGGGAGTGTCTCAACCCAAGCGACCTATTTCAAAGGGAATTAGGTTTTGAACTAAATAGGGAAAGTTAGTTTAAAAAAAATTTTTTTTAAATGGTTGGATACTTTTTGATGTCTTCTAATCTCTCTATCTCCACTACCTTCACTTTTTGGAACAGACTAAATAGTCTTATGAAAGACAAGACAGCTATGACAATAAAATTGCCACCTTGCAGTGGACAGACAAGCTAGGGAAGCGGCGCCAGGTTAAAGCATGTTGAAGATGAATTCACTGGACTCCATTCCCGGGCACATAACACTGCAACGGAACCAGTCTCATAAAGACAGTGAGGGCGATGAGACGACAGCAGTCAGCGACTCATAGCTTGCATCAGGGTCAGCGAACCAGAGCTGACCAAGACCCCATTTCTCAAAGTTACGGCCCAGGAAACAGGCTGCACAAGTGTAGTCTGGAAAAGAGAATAGGGATCAGGATGGGAAGGCAAGCCAGGTACCCAAACAAAGCCAGCTGAAACATGATGCATTAGGTCGAAAGGTACAGATATTACTGTTTCATTATAAACTATGCACAACATCCTTTTCAGGATGGGCACCAAAGAAGAAGATAAAGACAACCGCAGACATGACTTTGTTTGAGCCATTGATGTGGATGATAAATGAGGATTAAGAACTTTGAACGTGACATTTTTTCAGGACATATTACACATCAGACTTTTCAGTTGTCTGTCATATTCTTATTATTCTGTCAAATCTTTCATCTGTGGCCTTCAGTCATTATGTTTGTTCTTCATTATAATTTCACCTCATAATTCAGATTTATGTAACATTGAAGAATATCATATCATTTCACATGATTGGTAATGATTTGTTGCTATATATTGTTTATCACTTTGTCTAATACCGTTTTTGTGTGTATTTATTTATTGCATTTCTCTCCCTCTCGTATTCTTGTCTATTTTTAGCAATAATTTGCTTTCGTAATTTGTATTTTAGGTCATAGAACAACATAGGCTGTTAGAACAACATACGGTTGCGGACTTATTTCCGCACCTTAAAAAAAAAAATCCTTATCATACCTCTTTTTCTTAACCATTGTTCTCTCCTATTTAACATAATAGTGTTACAAAGTATTTTTTTGGTCTTTCTGAGCAATTAAATATTTGTTGTTACCCTAGATATTGAATTGTTTTTAAACAAGTGTGTTGGTCCATTCAATACTAGTATGCTTTTACTGTGTTCAAATAATTCTTGTTTTACATTTCTGATGACAAAATTGTTTTGGACTTCAAGCATATTGCAAAACTTTGTCAAAGCATGTTGCAAAATTCAAGTCTCCTTTGTATCCTGATCCCTAAAAATGAACTTTAAAAAAATTCCTGTGTGATTAATGAAGTATTATTCTTAGCACTTTCATTCCTACCCAGGAGGGGACGGCGTGGCCTAGTGGTTATGTGACACGGCTCACAACCATAAGGTGCTGGGTTCGATCCCCATCTCAGCACCGGCCGTTACCCCGGGGAAGCAAACCCTTAGAAAATGCAGGAGGAAGCAGACCCTTACATAAAATGCATGCTGAAGTCAGATGCACTGGGCCGACAGGCGCAAAATAAAAACGCAGTGCAATGCACACCGCCTTGGGGATTAGAGAAATAAGGCGAACGCAAAAAAAAAAAAAAAAAAAAATTCCTACCCAGAAAGCTGCACTAACATCAGTAGGCTCTTGACCTGAGTGAATAGTTGTGGTCTGGGTTGTGCCAACTAATGAGAAGGAAAGACTCCTATTCTAGAGAGGTTCAATTGCATTGTTAGTTGCCTCTTACGACATACCCTGGGGAACTGACATGATGGTCCAGTTAGGCACAACATACTGACCAGGACGTCACATCAGGGTCAATATACTGACAAAACCACAATCTCTTTTGTATGTAGTGTTCCCTGGAAACAGGCTGTTTTCAAGAGCCTGGTCGACGAGATGTAGATCAATATGATCCCTGTAGTAGTGAGCGCCACACAGATGAAGTCAAGCATAGCACTACCTCCTGGAGAACCGCAGTCCACCTTCATCGGGATGTGAGGAAAGCTACTACAACCCGGCACTTAATGTCCTTGTCAGGTTGCACACTCCCTCAGTGTGGGCATTAAATAACAACATACAACACATCTCAAGTTTGCATATACAATACATGCGAACCACAAGTGTTTTAGACACAATCACAGTACAAAAGTCAATAATGGTAAAACCACTACTTTAATATCGTACTTCACATGAATTTTTCAAAGTGAACTGGAATGTGTATTTTTTAACTTTTTGTTTACTAGTATAAGCAACCACAAAAAAAAGTGGGTGGGGGGTGGGTCTTTTCTTCCTCAAACTAAATGTTCTGGACTCTGTAAGTGCGTAAAAAATTGTGCATGAAAGGAACAGAATGTTATGTATCTTTCCAGTTTGTGACCATTATATTGTAAATGAAAAGAATCAATGCTATTTGCCCTGTCAAAGGTAGAAACAAATAGAAGCTTCAGAGGTACTGACGATCAAAGGTTAATAACATGACAAGTGGTGCTCAGAAACAAAATGGAGCCTGTTACAACAAAATGGCCTTCATCAAGGTCAAAACACAAATGAAAACACCCAACAAATAATAATGAAGAAAAATATAAATTCGAGAGGTGATGTCATGTCCAATCTGGATTTTTGGGTTTATCCGAGAGGAAGTGGAAGTTGCCAGGAATGCCTTCCTCTCGGATATTGAAAATCCAGATTGGGCATGGTGGTCAGCTCTTTCCCCATCTCTTATTCATAGTTGTTATTATTAGACATTTTCATTTGTGTTGTCTTTTGGTCATGACAGGTTTCATTTTGTTTCTGTCCCAACAGTGTCTAAGCTGCACTTGTACATGTTTTTAACATTTATCCAATAGCACCATTTAATCAAACTACTTCACAAAATAATCAGCTGTTTCCCCCTGACACTTTCTTGAGACTCTACTATATACATCATAAAAATGGCTGGAATGTAAGCAAAGTTAACGTACACTTTTACATGAAAGTACTTATAACAGATCTTCATTCGCTCCTAATCTCCCGTTACCAAGCCCGGATAAGGGCTTTGCGAGTAGCACAATGTAGTCTGGAGAACGGAATGCGTTGCGTTGTAGTTTGACTGCGATATTTGCACCTTTCAGTCCGACACCAGCAGTAATTTCTGAGTACCGGCAGCCAGCCATGCGTTGCTGACTGCTGCAGCTCATGTGCTTCTCAGCATATTGATCCCCTTCTAACAGATGGGAACCAAAGTTAAATCTAAATATATCTTTATCAAGGACTAGACAAATGAAAACAAAGACAGTATTAAAGATCTGTTCTCATGTAAAACTGTATTTAAACCTTGCTTGTTTTTCAGTCATCATTAATATTTGGTTTGACTACAGTCCCTCATGTCATACAAATCATGTTGTTGTAGAAGTGGCAGTTCCAGTGGACATAAAGTAGATGCAAACACAAACTACTATCATCAGTTCCACTTTTAAAAAAATCTCTTCCCCCACCATAGAACTCTACTTCTGTCCTAGCCTCACAGACCTTCAACACCAAATTATGAATAAAAATATTACACAAGAAAAAAAAATTATGTAAACCATGAGCATTACATTCACAAAACAAGTAACTGGACAGAAACAAAGTACGCTATGTTCTTCAGCTTAAGCCAAAGTTACATGATAAATAGGGAAATAATAATTGCAGCAATATTACTAAGCAAATAATTGAATGAAGTAACAACAAAACAGCACTAGGTGGTGTTATCTGGGATAGGACATGAAGACCTCCCAAAGTAAAGTGTGCAACACCTCAGCACAAAATATCAGACACCAATATGTACTAGTTACAGAAACTGCTATAATAATCAATGCTTATGTGTTCACAACATCAAGATACTACAACTAGATACAAATGAATGCTGTGTAAGAAGGTTACATTACGGAAAACACAAATAGAACAATTACATAAGTCTTATTTGGTGTAATGGGGAGGAATACTAACATCTAGTCAGTCAAAATATACTGATAACACATGTTATTCAGGGTCAGCACAACGTATAAGACCCTCACCTCAACTTCCTAGTAGCCCTCCCTGGAAATGTCTGTTTTCATGACAGTTTGACTAACAAGGTGAGTTATCGGTGATCCCAGTAGTAGTGACCAACACGCAGATGAAGCCAAGCATAGCACAACCGCCTGGAAACCTCCGGTTGACCTTCATCAGCACGCTCGGGAGGAAAGCTGCTGCAACCCGCCACTTATCCTTGTCCGGGCGCACAAAACAGTCACCTACTCATTGTGGGCATTCACAAACAACATTTGATGTAATAAGCAACTGGTTTGTGTAGTTGGACACCATTTGTGTAGTTGTGCCCACACCAGTTATCCTGGCTTTAAACAGGATATCTTTTGCTCTTGGGAACTTGCCAAGAAAGAAACTGCATACAAATAGATGGCAATAATTAAAGCGGCATTAAACACACACAGAAAAATGTCCAACATATTATCAATTCCAAATATGATTTCTGTGGACAAAGTTATCTCAAATTAGTGTAAGTATAAATGTGGAGATTTTAGACACAAAAAAAGCACAAAGTCTAAGAGCGGCAGAGATACAGATGGATGGACAGAACATCAGGATGTGGTCAGGACATAGTTTGACTGCGTGTACCAGCCTGGCACAAGGATCCATTACCGTCAACTTCTGTTGCAAAGATGGCACTTGATGATGGTCATTCCCAATGAAGATGTCAACCATTTTATCAGAAGTAGACAAGTTGAAGTAAGCCTCGCTGCATGTGAATTACTTAACATATGATGTTCACTACTCAGCCGATGCACAAGAAAAGATTCAGCCTGGAAGATCAAATATGATCATGGGGACATTCATGTGAGTGCAGTCATTAAAAGTAGGTCATAACAATCTAACAGAACATCCATTTCCATGACAATAGATTGACCACAGAGATTCTTCCCCTCAAGGCTTGCTTTTCTTCTTCATTCATTCTCAAACTCCTGCTACCAAGCCCTGAAACGGGCTCTGGATGTAGTCCAGAGAACGGAATGTGTTGAGGCTTGCTTATCAAAATGACTTTAAAGCAGTAAATTTATTCACAAGTGGCCAAATATGGTAGACTCGTACACTCTCTAATGCTGATGACATCAGTGGACTAGTCTAACTAAACAACAGACGGTGCATATGTTGACTATTCACACATGACAAGTATAAATGAAATGCATGTCTTTGAAGATCGAAATGAAATAAAAATGCAAATGTCATGATTCTGTGTAGGCCGTGTTACTAGTTTGTGCATAGGTCTGTCTGATGGTTTAGTCATGTTATTAAAACAGCTGTATTACCATGAATCAATACCAAAATATTCTACATATTCAAGAGTAAAAGTAGTTCTAGATCAGATACATTCATGTGGGACGGCGTGGTTAAGTGGCACAGCTCACGATCCGAAGGTGCTGGGTTCGATCCCCATCACAGCACCGGCCGTTACCCCTTAGGAAATGCAGGAGGAGGCAGACCCTTACATAAAATGACTGCTGAAGTCGGATGTACTGAGCCGACAGGCGCAAAATAAAAACCACAGTGCAACGCACACCGCCATGGGGATTAGAGAAATAAGGCGAACGCAAAAGAAAAAAGATACTGCAGTCATGGATGAAGTGTTAGAGACTACATTGTACTAGTGCTCACCTTTTTATGAGGTGCTGGGGGCCAGTTCTCTTCTTTTCTGCATTTCCTTCCCTAACAGTAAGCCAGAAACCCTTTTACACCTGGGTAAACTTGAGCATGCTGATGAGGGTGGAACCCTATAACTCTGCCACAAGAAGCGAGCACTCTGCTACTCAACACTGCTATTCAAGAATACACTACATGTATGGGAAGTAATGGCAACCTGCCATAAAACATATAACAGCCACATAGGTCGGCAGTATGAAGCGACGTTCTGCAGAGGAATGCTACTTACATTAAATGACATATATGTTTTCAACTAGCCAATGACATGATGTAACTTGATATGCAGATAAAATAATGTTAATGCAGGTGCTTCAGAAGACCTAGTAATTATTCCCAGAGTTCATTTATGATAGCAACAACAAAAAAAGACTGAAAGATGTCTATGCTAGGGCGGGGAACAGACATTAGTCTGGTCAGGCACAATGCATGATTAGGTCGCATCAGGGTCAGATGTAATATACTGACCAAAACCACACCTCTCAGGTCGTTTTCATGGCAGTCCGCTAAAGAGATGTGGATCGACGTGATCCCCATAGTAGTGAGTGTCATGCTGATGAAGCCAAGCATACCAGAACAGCCTGGAGTACCTTGGTCCACCTTCATGTGAGGAAAGCTACTGCAACCCGCCACTCAACGACCTTTTCAGGATGCACAAAAGAGTAAACTTACTTATCATTGGCATTCAACATCTATGATTGGACATGCTAGAGCAAGGTTTTCCAACTGAGGTTCCGAGACATAATCATTGAATAAAATGTCTATTAAAAAAAATTAGCTTAACTGGCAGCTGTGGTCAGAGACAGAGTTGCCTTGTTTGTCAGTGCAATTAACAGGCTATATTTTCTGTTTATGATGATTTCAAATTATTTCTTTTTAGTTAAAGGTAAAGGTAGTTCCATAGCAGACACTGGTGTCGTGCATGACCTCATTGTTCTAGGTCTCAGCTTTTATGAAGTGGGATGATCTGTTTCTTTCATTGCTACCGGTATCTCTTTGTCCCCAAGCAATTCATAAACCCATTTACCTTAATGTCTTTATACTGGTTTAGAAAACTCTACAGAGTCTGTATACAACCAGTTTCTTTTACAATCACTTGATCTAAAAATGTCTGCACATCCAATCTATTGTTGAATGCATTAATTGACCCTGCCTCCACTATTTCCTGTGGCAATGCATTCCAAGCATTCACCACTCTCTGAGTAAAAAAATATTTACTGGTATCTAATCTGGACATTTCTTTAATTAATTTGTGGCTGTGCCCTCGTGTTCTTATAGGCGGCTGTATTTTGAAAAATGTGTTATAGTCTAATTTATTATTTTAGTTAATTATCTTATCAACCAGTATTAAATCACCTCAAATTCTTCTTTTCTAGACACTGTAGGCCGATATTTCTGAGTCTTTTCCTCAAAACTGTAATTCCATAAACTCATTATCAGTGTTGTAGCTCTTCTTTGTATCCTTTCTAGCATATTTATATCTCCTCTACAATAATGACTCTACACCTGTACACAGTACTCCAATCTAGTTCTAACAAATGCTTTATACAGTTTGACTACCACTTCCTTGCTCCTATGTTTAATATTTCTCTCTATCATACATAACATTGCATTTGCCTTTTTCACTGCTACCTGGACTTGCTCACTCACTTTACCTGTATGCTCTATTATAACCCATAGGTCCCTTTCCTTATCTAGCATTTTAATATTGTTCTCGCCCATTCTGTAATTATGTTCCATATGGGATCTACCCAAGTACATTTATCTATATTAAACTCCATTTGCCATCTCACAGAACATTTTTATCAAAATCCACCCTCAATATATTCACTTCTGTTTTAGATGAGACACTTCTGCATAGTTTTGTGTCATCCACAAATTTTGCAATTCATGGATCCGATATTACAATTGGGCAGACTGAAGTGTAACAAGACCAGCATATTTGCTGTGAGAAGCTAGCATTTTAACCACTCTTTTACATCAATCTTACATGTTCTAAAGAGAAAACAGCTGGTGTTTCCGCACAACCAGTTTCATCAAAATAAATAGTTGGAAAAATTGTGACCTTTGGGCAGATAGCAGTAGTTTATCTTCCCCCAAAATTTAGTCATTGTGACCTCTGGGCAAATAGCAGTAGTTTATCTCCCCCAAAATAGTTATTGTGACCTTTGGGCAGATAGCAGTAGTTTATCTCCCCCAAAATAGTTATTGTGACCTCTGGGCAGATAGCAGTAGTTTATCTCCCCCAAAATAGTTATTGTGACCTCTGGGCAGATAGCAGTAGTTTATCTCCCCCAAAATAGTTATTGTGACCTCTGGGCAGATAGCAGTAGTTTATCTCCCCCAAAATAGTTATTGTGACCTCTGGGCAGATAGCAGTAGTTTATCTCCCCCAAAATAGTTATTGTGACCTCTGGGCAGATAGCAGTAGTTTATCTCCTCCAAAATATAGTTATTGTGATCTTTGGGCAGATAGTAGTTTATCTCCCCCCCCCCCCCCCCCAATATAGTTATTGTGACCTCTGGGCAGATAGCAGTAGTTTATCTCCCCCAAAATATAGTTATTGTGACCTTTGGGCAGATAGTAGTTTATCTCCCCCCAAAACATAGTTATTGTGACCTCTGGGCAAATAGTAGTAGTTTATCTCCTCCCAAAATATAGTTATTATGACCTCTGGGCAGATAGCAGTAGTTTATCTCCCCCCAACATATAGTTATTGTGACCTCTGGGCAGATAGCAGTAGTTTATATCCCCCCCCCCCCCCAAAAAAAAAAATATAGTTATTGTGACCTCTGGGCAGATAGCAGTAGTTTATCTCATTGAATAAAATTGAACAGGTTAAACAGATATGATGATATGCACATAAAATAATGACATGTTCTTGGCTTGAACAATGTTAGAAAGATGTGAACAAATTGTAGACAATAATCCGAAGTCTGTGACTGCTAAATCTTGTGAGCACTGGCATGGAATATGAAAAATGTTGAAATTGTATGGAGGTTTATACCCTCAAGCAACTTGAGCTTAGCACAAACCTGCAACATTCTCTCAACTGTTTTTAGGGGAAGAACGTCTGGTCAGGCAAAACATACTGGCCAAGACCATGATCTCGGCTTCCTAGAAGCCCTCCCTGGAAATGCGTTGTTTTCATGATTGCCTGGCTAACAAGGTGAGGGATCGACGTGATACCTGTACTGTAGTAGTGAGCGACACGCCGATGAAGCCAAGTATAGCACAACAGCCTGGAGGACCCCGGTCCACCTTCATCAGGATGTAAGGAAAGCTACTGCAACCCGCCACTTAACGTCCTTTTCAGGGTGCACAAAAGAGTAAACATAATCATTGTGGGCATTAGAAACAAAAACAACACAACTGTTTTTACAAACGAGAATTGGAAGTCGTTGATAATGTTTATGGCCTTTTGTGTTTTTTTCTACATTCTTTTACAAAAAAAAACAACACAACTGTTTTTACAAAACGAGAATTGGAAGTCATTGATAATGTTTATGGCCTTTTGTGTTTTTTTCTACATTCTTTTACAAAAAAAACAACACAACTGTTTTTACAAAACGAGAATTGGAAGTCATTGATAATGTTTATGGCCTTTTGTGTTTTTTTCTACATTCTTCTCATGAAAGCAATAAAACAGAAGATAAGGTGGATGGCTAAATGATACAGTAAACATCTGGAAAAACCAGAGAATCTGGACTATTTAGATTGAGGGGCAATTAGATAATTGCAGCGATGTTACAACAAAAGTACAACAAGGCTGTTTTTTTTAAAAATGTTATAGTACATGAAGGAGGAGCAGTTTTCTTACAGGCTTCTGACCAAGGTGAAGGGCATTCAACATTTATTTAAGGCACAGTATTATTTTTTTTATTGCTGGTAAAATAAAAACCTATTCTGTACATTGTGTGGTAACTGCAGAAGCAAGTGGCCTGCATTCTTCAATCCCATAAATTCTTTGGGGGTATTTACTGTAATTTTTTTTTTGTGGGTGTTCGCCTTATTTGTCTATTTCTCAAGGCAGGTGTGGGTTGCACTGCGGTTTTTATTTTGCGCCTATTGGCCCAGTGCATCAAACTTTGGCATGCATTTTATGTAAGGGTTTGCTTCCCCGGGGTAATGGCCGGTGCTTTGATGGGGATCGAACCCAGGACCTTCGAGTTGTGAGCCATGTCACTAAACCAATAGCCCACGCATTCCCCCTATCTGCTGTAATGATAACCAAATTGAGGGGGGGGGGGGGGGGGGAGAGGGGGGCATTATTTCTCATTTTTCATCTTAGAAATTAACTGGAACCCCCCACAATAACTGAAATTATTGTTGATGGTGACCATGCCAATTCTGCTGAAGATTTCATTGAGCTGTGAAGCAAACAAAACTACAATGCACAAAACCACCCTGTCATCATTCGAAGACTTGGCCTGGCTGCCAGCTCTATGAATGCCCTGCATTGAGTCTGAATGCAGCAGAGACTTTCACTGAAAATCAATCTATGAATTTACATAACTTGTGACATCCCTATACTGCTGTAAAGTAAAGTAAAAGTAAAGTAACCCATAGCATTACTGCCGTAGGGGTGTGAGGTGTTAGCGATCTCACATTTCAAAGGTTCGGCTATATGAGGGCGGTAGCCATCTCTTCTTCCTCGCTGCTTTTACTTCCCGGACTGAACCGGTACCCATTTAAGGCTGGGTCGACCCGGGAGCCATTGCAGTCTGAAAAAAACACTACTGCCTCAACTGGGGAATGAACCCAGGACCACTCAGATGCGAAGCCAGCGTGCTAACCACTGCGCTACGCGGCTCCCTCTCTGAAATTTAGACTATTCTGCAGGGTGACCAGAAGTGCATTGAAGCCTTCCACATGTGCTGTCAGAAGTGCATTGAAGCCTTCCACATGTGCTGTCAGAAGTGCATTGAAGCCTTCCACATGTGCTGTCAGAAGTGCATTGAAGCCTTCCACATGTGCTGTCAGAAGTGCATTGAAGCCTTCCACATGTGCTGTCAGAAGTGCATTGAAGCCTTCCACATGTGCTGTCAGAAGTGCATTGAAGCCTTCCACATGTGCTGTCAGAAGTGCATTGAAGCCTTCCACATGTGCTGTCAGAAGTGCATTGAAGCCTTCCACATGTGCTGTCAGAAGTGCATTGAAGCCTTCCACATGTGCTGTCAGAAGTGCATTGAAGCCTTCCACATGTGCTGTCAGAAGTGCATTGAAGCCTTCCACATGTGCTGTCAGAAGTGCATTGAAGCCTTCCACATGTGCTGTCAGAAGTGCATTGAAGCCTTCCACATGTGCTGTCAGAAGTGCATTGAAGCCTTCCACATGTGCTGTCAGAAGTGCATTGAAGCCTTCCACATGTGCTGTCAGAAGTGCATTGAAGCCTTCCACATGTGCTGTCAGAAGTGCATTGAAGCCTTCCACATGTGCTGTCAGAAGTGCATTGAAGCCTTCCACATGTGCTGTCAGAAGTGCATTGAAGCCTTCCACATGTGCTGTCAGAAGTGCATTCTTGCAATCTACTGGTATGACCGGGTCTCAAATGATGAAGTCACCCGACGGAGAGACCCAAAGAGCACATTCACTGTGCTGAACTGTTGCTGTTAGGCCCTATTTGGACAAGTGGTCTGTCTTGCTGAGAACATCCCCGCTCACCAGCTCCTTAAGCAGGTCATGGACATCAAGGATGAGAAATGGCCCTCTCCATCATGATCCCGCCCCTGCACCCACCCAAGCACTACCTGGTTAGGTCAAATCAGAAAAACATAATCATGAATGCATGCAGCCTGGGACTCATCGTGCTCAAGAACAGTTGACTTGATGACCCTTGTCACCTAAGCAAACTATCTACCCTACCTTAGAACTAAGTAAATCTGGACCAGAGAAGTAAGAGGACTTTTGTTTACTGTATAATAGACATGTGGACTTACAACAGCAAATGCAACATATGTTTCTGGCCTACGAGAAGTAACTTCAGTTCATTTCATAACAGAAGTGGACAAAGAGGTTACTAGTAAGCAAGAAATGAAGTTGATGCTGTATGTGATCAAATACATAAAGGTGTACAAGACCAGCAAGCTTACACCATTTAGTGAACAAATGAATACAACAGAATGGTATTCGGGGCACATGAAAATGATTGAAATGTGATGATGGTAGTCAGTGGCTGAAAGGGTTTAACGGTCAGTGGGTGAATTGGTGAAATGGTCAGTGGGTGAATTAGTGAATTTGTCAGTTGCTGAATGGGTCAAACGGTCAGTGGGTGAATTAGTGAAATGAGTCAGTTGGTGAAATGGTCAGTGGGTGAATGGGTGAAACAATGTGTTATGGCAGTGTAGATAATATAAGTTAGGAATCTCAAAAATGTGGCCTGCAAGGCTGTTTTCTGCAGTGTTTAAGAGTGTGAAACATTATAATAAAGATTAGACAAAAATATAGGACATTACATTTCTGAAAATAGGTCATCATCTATATTTTCCAAAACATAAAACATGGCCAAACTAAAGAATAATGTGAGTTGTTTTATGCAAAATAGATATTACAATAAATGAAAACCACTGATAACAGAAGGCATGAATGTCCTACAGGACTGTGCAAGCCAAAGAGAACTTCCACATTTTTTTTAAACCTCAGCAACAATACTGCACCATGGATGTGAAACCTGGGCATTGCACAAACACAATGAAAAGGTGGAATGCAAATTTAAGTCATCCTGTCCAACTATTAATCACAGTTTTTGTCAAATTGTCGGCAGAACTTTAATCTTCTGCAGATCCACACCATGCACTTTTTTCAAAAAGGGATCGAAGTGTTGAAGTTTACCCAAAAGAGCAGAAGGTACGATGACTCCTCAGATGAGTGTCCTGGGTACAGCAAAGTATATATTGCCAGAATTGTTCTCTATAGCCATTTGAGAACACATCTTGCAGCACAAGTCTGATGCTGTTGCCATCTTCACTTGCGATTGGCAACTATTAGTCCATTTTTTATTTGGTGACAAATTCTCAAACTAATGAGTGTTCCTTTCTTTCAGGGATCAGAACACTTTATGTTTATTTGTTCCAATGATATGTGTCATTCTTACACTATTATTTTAGTTGTTACTTACTGACTGATGAGAAATCACACGTAATAAATGAAACAATTTTTAGTTGCTGGTTCATCCAGCTGACAGAGCTTTTAGACCTATATTTAGTTTGAACATGTATTGACCAGCATTTAAACATTCTTGTTTCCCAATACCTAGAAGGTTATTGGGACACCGCATCTTAATATGAAGACACGTCAGTAAAAAGGTCACAAATGGTTATTTAAGAAAATCTAAACGAGAAACGAACTTGAAAACCATTTATTATTGCACTGACATTGTCCCTTACTTCTCAACATGATTTCCACCAACATTGATACACTCATTTAATTCACTTTAACAGTGCAAGGATAGTCCCACTTAGTTCATTTTGTGTTCGTCAGTTGTCTGGTGCATATCCACTGAATGCATTTTCTGGAAATTCAATAGGCCATGCATTATGATGTAAGCTAAACTATACAAAAACCCTATTGCAGCTGCTATGCCCTGTCAACTAGAACCATTTTCGCCACCCACCGTACAGATCTTTCCGTTGCAATCTGAACAGGGCGACCAGGTCGGGCTTCATCAGCAACGCTTTAACGCCCTTGAAAAAATTGATCGACCCAGTTATGCAAAGCTTTACGCAACAAACACTTCTCACTGCAAGCATGTCCTTATGACACACACACACACCCCCCCCCCCCCAAATACCAAAGCAGCGTGTCGTGATCACAGACGACATTATATACGAGCTGTGCACGTGACACCTTGCGCCTGCTACCTACAGTACCCTAATCATAAAGCTCGATGTTGCTGGCGCCTTTATAAACCACCAATCACAATTCAGTAAATCTTTGAATGATCTAACAATATGTTTCATACTTTAATATTTATGATTGGATCCTTGTATGTTATTTCAAACTCCCTGCTGAAAGTTATATTGGAAAGAAGAGTGGAGGGCAAGAGAGCAGCAGAGGTATAGGTGGACATACAACATCGAGAAGTGGTTGAAACATAATTTCTTCTTCTTACGCTGTCAGATGTTGACCTTTATTTTTTCGAAAAAAGCAGCGGTCATCCTGAGGCTGTCGACACTGCCATAGAGCTTGTCTAGTGTTGCCACTGGTGATGGCCACATCTGCTCTCTCTGATCCTCGTATGTCGGGCAGTTTTTGCAGCAAATGTTCAGCGGTCATTTTCCTGGTACAACACGTGCATTTGTCAGTGTCACCTATCTTCAATTTGTTGAATAGGTGGTACCTCAGTCTATTGTGGGCAGTGCGAAGTCTGAAGACCACAACCTGCTCTCTTCTGTTCAACTGGTAATAGGCATTGTTTTTTGTGTAGCCAGTATGTTCTGTTTCCCATTTGGTCATGTATCTAGCTCTAATAAGCCGTTTTGACTCTTCGTATGTCACGCTAGTATCTGGTTGTGGTAGTCTTGCACCTTCTTTTGCCAGTCTGTCTGCCTCCTCGATGCCTTGGGATGGAACCCACTGTACCACTACTCTTTTTGGTGCGGACTGCTGGCATAGTTGACAGAGTACTGCTCTTAAATCATTAAGTTCAGTATTTTTCTGGCTTTTTAGTGCTGTGACTACGGCCAGGGCATCTGTAAGCAGGACTATATGGCTTTCATTCCTTTTACCTGTCACCATCAGTGCCTCTGCTCTGAAATTGCTTGTGTATTTTCCAGTTGCCAACGACAGTGTTATTTTTCTGCCATTTGGTAGGCTCAGGAATGCCCCTGCCCCTCCGTTCTGTGTTGTGCTTGTTACAGAACCGTCAGTGTATGCATGGGTCCAGTCCATGCTTGGGTAGCTTTTCGTTATGAAGCTTAAGGTAGTGTCTCTCCTTTCTTTTTCGGTCTGGCAGTTTTTGTTTGCAATACCTGGTATATTTTCTACCACCTCTGGAAATATATCCTGCCTCCAAGTAGGTTTTCGTACAGTAGTGATGGGTTTTGGTGTTGTTAGTGCGTTTATGGGATCTTCGTGCATCTTTGCTTTGGCTATTTCTGCAAAGTTTCTCCGCTTTAGTTTCCCTTTTCCAAAATTGTTTAGTCTCTGGTGTATTGGATGGTCAGTCAGTCTTCTGAGTTTCTCTGCTTACTGCTGGGCTCTGCAGTCTCTTTTGTCGGTCATGGATTGCAGTTTTGTAATCTTTTCGAGTTCTACAATTGGCGTTGACCTCATGCCTCCTGTTATAACTCTCATGGCTTGGTTTTGGAGTTTGCGAATTTTATCGAAGTTTGCCTTTGCTGCAGTTGTCCATGCCGCAATGCCATACTCGAGGACTGGTCTCACTCTTCCAGTGTAGTTTCTTTAGTATACTTTCGTCTGCTCCCCAGCTTGTGCCAGCAAGTTTCTTCATGATTGCCATTCTTTCTCTGGCTCTCATTCGGTTTCTCTCGATCTTCTTCTTCTTCTTCTGCGTACACAGTCAGACAGTAACCATTATTTTCTCGAAAAAAGCGGCGGTCATCCTGAGACTCTCGCCACTACCATAGAGCTTGTCTTGCAGTTCCACTGGCAATGGCCACATCTGCTCTCTCTGATCCTCGTATGTCGGGCAGTTCTGCAGCAGATGTTCAGTGGTCATTTTACCAGTACCGCACGGGCATTCGTCGGTACACCCTATCTTCAATTTGTTGAAGAGGTGGTACCTCAGTCTGTTGTGGCCAGTGCGAAGTCTGAAGACAACGACCTGCTCTCTTCGGTTCAACTGGTAATAGGCATCGTTTTTGGTGTAACCAGTATGTTCGGTTTCCCATTTGGACATGTACCTGGCTTTGATAAGCCGTTTTGACTCTTCGTACGTCATACTGGTATCTATTTGTGGTAGCCTTGCACCTTCTTTTGCCAGTCTGTCTGCCTCCTCGTTGCCTTGGATGTTGCAGTGTGACGGAACCCACTGTACCACTACCCTTTTTGGTGCGGACTGTTGGCACAGTTTGCAGAGTGCTGCTCTTAAGTCATTAAGCTCAGTGTTTTTCTGGCTTTTTAGCGCTGTGACTACATCGAGAGCATCTGTCAGCAGGACTATATGGCTCTCATTTTCACTGTGTGTTACCATTTCTTCCACTGCCGCCCTCAGTGCCTCTGCCTCTGCTCTGAAATTGCTTGTGTACTTACCAGTAGCGAATGACAGTGTTATTTTTCTGCCATTTGGTAGGTTCAGGAATGCTCCTGCCCCTCCGTTCTGTGTAGTGTTTGTTACAGAACCGTCGGTGTATGCATGGGTCCAGTCCATGCTTGGGTAGCTTTTCGTTATGAAGCTTAAGGTAGTGTCTCTCCTTTCTTTTTCGGTCTGGCAGTTTTTGTTTGCAATACCTGGTATATTTTCTACCACCTCTGGAAATATATCCTGCCTCCAAGTAGGTTTTCGTACAGTAGTGATGGGTTTTGGTGTTGTTAGTGCGTTTATGGGATCTTCGTGCATCTTTGCTTTGGCTATTTCTGCAAAGTTTCTCCGCTTTAGTTTCCCTTTTCCAAAATTGTTTAGTCTCTGGTGTATTGGATGGTCAGTCAGTCTTCTGAGTTTCTCTGCTTACTGCTGGGCTCTGCAGTCTCTTTTGTCGGTCATGGATTGCAGTTTTGTAATCTTTTCGAGTTCTACAATTGGCGTTGACCTCATGCCTCCTGTTATAACTCTCATGGCTTGGTTTTGGAGTTTGCGAATTTTATCGAAGTTTGCCTTTGCTGCAGTTGTCCATGCCGCAATGCCATACTCGAGGACTGGTCTCACTCTTCCAGTGTAGTTTCTTTAGTATACTTTCGTCTGCTCCCCAGCTTGTGCCAGCAAGTTTCTTCATGATTGCCATTCTTTCTCTGGCTCTCATTCGGTTTCTCTCGATCTGACTTTTCCATGTCATGCGCCGATCAAATGTGACTCCCGGGTAGTTTGGGTTGTCATTTGGCTGTAGGTATTTGCCGTTAAAACTTATTTTGGTGTTTTGGGGTTTGTTTGAAAGCGAGAATATCATACATGTTGTTTTTTCCTCGTTTATTTTGACCAGCCAAGAGTTATTAATTTTTATTAATAAAAATGGCAGAGGTTGAATCAAATGAGAAACTTATGGCAGAGGTTGAATCAAATGAGAAACTTATGGCAGAACACTAATAAAATTATGGAAATAAAAATCCTGTGAACTTGTATCTTCCCAGTGAAATGTGGACCACACAAACACTGAAGAAAAAGATCTTTTGAACTAAAATGCTACAGGAGAGTGCTAAAAATAGGATGGACAGCAACAACAACAAAAATGCAGATATCCTAAAAGAGCTGGATATCGAGGAAAATTAGATATCTTGTCTAGAAAACTAAAACATCTTGTCCACATCAAACTTGGCTTGGAGAGAATGCTACTGGAGGGTATAGTGCCTAGAAAGTAGGGCAGAGGCAGACCAATGAGAAGATGGACACAAAACATCATGGAGATTCTGAAGATGACAGAAGTGGGAGATCTTACAAATCAGCTGTTGTGAGAGTGATGTTCTGCAAAGGACATGCTACATGATGATGATGATCAAGGCAGATAAACCAAAAATGTGATGACGGTGACGACTTTAATTTTTTTAAATTGAGCCTCAATAAGACATGCAACTTTAGTGGACAGTGTGATCACTGATAGAGCAGATTCCTTTCAGGCTTGGTTATACTTGTCATCATGAATCCTCACAGTGGTTTGAGACCTGGTATAGATGGTTCACATGTATAACAGAAATCATGAAGATAGAGCTAGTCAGTGAGTAAGATATATCAGTGTCTATATTAGTATTCTAGACTGGACCCTTGTGTCCGTTACTGGGGAGAAAGGAATTTAACAGATGCACCTCCATGCAATTGTAAAATGCAACTAAAGAGAGCTGTCTATAAGGTTAGCAATCTCATTGTGTAAAACAAATAAATATAGAAACTACCACTGCAAAGTGCCTTGGAAAAGACTTCTTAGAGGAAGTAAATTGTAGTGCTGAGGGCCTAATACTAGGGTTGGAGTGAAAATATGGCAAGAAGAAATAATAGTATATGTTGTACATGAAAATGACAAAAAAGCATGAAAGTAGCCAATGAGTGATGGCTATGTACATGAAAATGATAAAATGTATGAGGGTAGCCAGTGAAACAATAAATGATACTTTTGCCTCATTTACTTCTGTACCTTTTAAATGGGATCTCTAAGAAAAATGCTGTGGTTGAGGTTTAGAAACACTGAGCTACAGGAATGGTTATCAAAATGAAATGACAAGGGTAGTTATCAGTTTTCTATTCTGCCATTAGCGGTCCCTGGGAGTGACTAGAATTGATGAACTGCAAATGAAATGACAAGAGTAGTTATCAGTTTGCTATTCTGCCATTAGCGGTCCCTGGGAGTGACGAGATGATAAACGCACGTAACCAAGAGCAAGCATGGCAACCTGCCCAGTATTGGGATAACAGGCAAACATCCAGCTTAAAGACAAGCATTCTTTTTTCTTCGCCTTATTTTTCTATTGCTCAAGGCGGTGTGCCAGTGCATCCGACTTCAGCATGCATTTAATGTAAGGGTCTGCTTCCTCCTGCATTTTCTAAGGGTTTGCTTCACCGGGGTAACGGCCGGTGCGGTGATGGGGAGCGAACCCAGCACCTTTGGGTTGTGAGACGTGTCACTTAACCACTAGCCCACATCATCCCCAAAGACAAGAATGATTCTCCTTCATAACGCTTTCAGATGTAACTTGAATGTATCTAAAGAAAGCAGTGGCTAGTCTCAGGCTATTGGTTATCTCTATAGAGCTTGTCTAGGAATGGTATTGGCCATATATGTATTTTCTATGTTCCTTGTATGCTGGACACCTTTGCAGCAGATCAGATGCTTAGCAGTCATTTTGTTAGTGCTGCAGACACATTAATCAGTATTTCCAATCCTTAGTTTGTTGAACAGATGGTATCTCTGTCTGTTGTGGTCTGTGCAGAATCTAAAAGATTGCTATGTGTTTCCCTCTGTTGAGCTGGTAATATGCATCATTTGGTTAATGACCTGTGTGCTCGGCTTCTCGCCAACAGTGTGTCAGCCTCCTCATAGCCAAGAATGTTGCAATGAAATGGAATTTGCTGAATTACAACTCTCTTGAACTAGTGACATAGATTATGGAGTATTACTCTCAGCTCCATTAAGTCTTTTTGGCTTCCTAATGCCACAACTGCTGACAGAATGTCTGTGAAAAGCATCATTTGGCACTCTGTGTTTTCATCTGTCATTAGAACTTATGCTGCAGTTTTTAAGTCCTTTGCCTCAGGTTACTTTCCATTTTGCCACTGATAGATCTCTTTGTGTACTGTTCTTTAAGGCAAAAAAAAAAATCCCTTCACTTCCATTCTGTTGCATTTGTTGTTGATCCATCTATATATACAATGGTCCAGATGCTTCTATGGCTCTATTTTCTTCTTCCAAAACACCAGGAATATTTTCTATCAGCTCTACAAACAGCTGTTCTCTCCAGGTGGGAAGCATGTGTGAAACACGCATAGGTTTTATTTGTGATGTGCCATTTGTAGGATCCATCAGCCACTTTGCTTTTAATGATGCCACAAAGTTGCTTTGCTTAAGTCTTCCTCAACCAAGCCCATTCATTTATGATTGGGTGGTCTATCAGTCTTCTGAATTTCTCATCTAGTTGTTGGGTCCCTTCAGAAAGACATGATTCATACAGCACAACTAAATATGACATTCCTTTAAAACAATTATTATTTACTTTTCCATAGAAATTTCATAGAAGCAAGAGGACATGAAGGGGGCTGTGTTAGTGCAGTGGTTAGTGCACTGGCCTCACAGTCAGGCTATGATGGTTCAATCCCCAGATGGTGCGGGATTTTTTTCTGATCGCAAACCAGCCCCTGTGGTTGACCCAGCCACAGAAATTTGATACCAGAAAAATCTGGGAAGTAAAGGCGGTCGGCGTGATACTGACCACATCATCCACTAAGTGCCGTTGATTACAAAATAATATGGGCCTAACACTATATTTCCTATGCACCGCACAGCATAACGGAATCTTCTTTTTCTTTAAGAGGACATGAGACCCCAGTCCTTTTGGTTTTAATTATTCTTCATTAGGTCCTCTTTGGCAAGCCTGTGTTTATTATTACATCTGATACAGCGAATGTGACGAGACATCTATTGGTGAAGATCTGCATCTTGATATGACACCTTCAATAGTAAGCTATATTTCCAAGCGAGAGGTTCATTGTCAAGACCAAGTTAAGTATTTTCCAGATCTAAGCAGCAGCCACAGCTTGCTTGTCTCGGCTCTAAACCGTTTGGCCAGGTCAAGCATTGTAGTACATCACACATTCATATTACAGATATATATTAAATTAACATGAATATAGACAATAGTAATATATACAGTTAAAGGCTCGGTGACTACACCAGGACAAAAACAAATTGACATCTATTCTACACCAACAAGGCCTTCATCAGGGACAAAGAACTAGTGTAAATAACTAACAAATTGGGGAGGAAGACTCATGTCTGGTCAGGCAAAATATACTGATCGGACATACTGGCAAAAACCCTCAATTTGACTTCCTAGTAGCCCTCCCTGGATACAGACTGTTTTCATAGCAGCCTGGCTAACGAGGTGAGGGATCGACGTGATCCCCATAGTAGTGAGTGACACGCAGATGAAGCCAAGCATAGCACAACCGCCTGGAGGAAACTGGTCCCCCTTCACCAGCGTGCTCGGGATGTGAAGAAAGCTACTGCAACACACCACTTAACGTCCTTTTCAGGGCACACAAAAGAGTAACCTACTCATTGTGGGCATTCGCAAACAACAACAAACAAATCACAACAAAAAAAGAGTGGTTAAAGTTAGAAACAATGTGCTATAGCACATTAATGTAAACCACACAACTGAATTTTTTGTGTGATTTGTTAATAGTTTTAATTCATTCTTTGGGGGACGGCGTGGCCTAGTGGTTAAGGTGCTGGGTTCGATCCCCATCACAGCACCGGCCGTTACCCCGGGGAAGCAAACCCTTAGAAAATGCAGAAGGAAGCAGACCCTTACATAAAATGCATGCTGAAGTCGGATGCACTGGGCCGACAGGCGCAAAATAAAAACCACAGTGTAACGCACACACGCCTTGGGGAATAGATAAATAAGGCGAATGCAAAAAAAAAAAAAAAAATTCATTCTTTGTCCTTGATGAACGCTTTGTGGTCGTAACATAGGTGTCGTTTTCTTTTTGTCTTGGTGTAGTCACCACGTCCTTACCTATATATGTTTTTACCGACTTTTGACCTTCAACTCTGTTGCAGCTTCAATTTACTGATTTCTTCACTTAACATGAATAAAGCAACTGGCACAAGCAACAGTTCCTTTTTTTTTTTTTTTACACGAACCCATAAACAATGACTAATTACATGACAATATTGTTCGACAAATGTACATATTGATATACTGTGTATATTCTAAAATTTATGCATGACAATATCTTCCAGTTTACAATACCAAGATAAAACATTTAAATGAAGTGACAGCATGGATTAGCTTGACAATAAAACACAAAAATATTTACATTTTTATCTGGTGGAGAGAAAAAACAAAACATAAATATGATTGCTATGCCAAGAGACTCAATTTGAGTACACATATTGTGGTCATTATTAACAACAACAAAATTACATTTAAAAACAAAAATGACAAGTTGAACTAGAGAATAAGAAATAGATGGCATTTTATAAGACAACCAGCACATATTAATCAATACTTTTGAGATTTAGAAACAATCTCACATAAAATTATGAAAGACATTACTTGAAATATGTGATAACTTATCATTATCAAAATCTGTGTATATCATATTGTCTTTAGGTCATGTTATTCACAACACTTATCAAATCTGCTCTACCCATTTATAATGCTTGAATTTCTATGATAAATGCACAAGAGACACCATGATACCTGACACACTTAATAACATGAAACTACAAAAGACACCACCACAGCACTTACCACACATTGTAACATGATACAACAAAGGACACTACCACACATTGTAACATGAAACTACAAAAGACACCACAACACTTACCACACATTGTAACATGAAACACACAAAAGACACCACTACACTTACCACATATTGTAACATGATACCACACATTGTAACATGATACCACAAAAGATACCACCACATTTGACACACATCGTAACAAGATACCACAACACTTAACACACATCGTAACATGATACAACAAAAGACACCACCCCCACACTTGACACAAAAGACACCAACACAACACTTGACACAGATTGTAATACGATACCACAAAAAACACCACCACAACCCTTGACACAAAAGACATCCCCATAACACTTGACACAAAAGACACCACCACAACACTTGACACATACCACAAAAGACACCACCACAACTCTTGACACATACCACAAAAGACACCACCTGTATTATTGTTGAGGTTTCTAATGATTGTATCACATATAAGATCATACTGTAACAACTATGGGTTGATAAACAGATCAAATGTCATTGAAAAGTAACACATGATTGAAACTGTGTGGGCCCTGGTCCTCTACTGGAGAGAAAGGACTAAGGCCTTACTATTGTATGTCATTTAAGGTCATCAAGTACATGGGGGGGGGGGGGGGGGGGGACGCGGGTGTGTGTGTGTGTGTGGTTAACATCCTTAGCATGTAAAACAGTGGCAGAGAAACTACCTCATACAAGCACAGAAATTCTGACGTAAAGACAAGATTTCCTACCAGGAGACCAATTGTTTTTGTGACATCATATTCGTATTGTAGTGAAATAGGACACATAATATGAAGCTGATATGTCTGCAATTTCAGGGTTTCATTTAGAAACAACACTGTAAGGGAAACTATATGGACCTATGTGTGAACTGTAGAAGACAGGTTCATTCAAGAGACAAGCAAACCCTTAGAAAATGCAGGAGGAAGCAGATCCTTACATAAAATGCATGCTGAAGTCGGATGCACTGGGCCGACATGCGCAAAATAAAAACCACAGTCAAACGCACTTTGCCTTGGGGATTACAGATATAAGGCGTACACCAAAATAAAAAAAGGAAAACAAAATACAAGAGACAACTTTGCAGATGTAAACATACTCCAAGTGAACGAAAGAAGAAGAAGGGTTTCATTACTTTTTATAAACACAAAAGTGTTTGATAACTGTACTTTATTTTGTAATAATATGTGTATGCAGCTTTAGTTTCAGTGTATTTCTAAGAAAGCCAGAACTTGTGTAAACCGTATCAGTCTAATAAAAAGATATGTTATTTAGAATATAATGAACCCTTTACAGTTCAAAGGCGTCGTCATCAGCAGCCAAAAATTGTGACCCGTTACGACAAACAGAAACTTTTGAAACATATGTTTACATTCTGTGATTTAGTTTGTGGAATTTCATATTTTTTTTAACAGAACTACAATTTGTTGACCTCCACGCATACGCATTTGACCTTTAACTGTAGAGTTACTATCGGTAGTTACGCATTTGAGGAAAGTGCAAGAAAAGTTGGGCTTCAATACCTCAGGAACAATTTATTATTTGACAAAATCAATGATCACGTATCTGGACTACTCATGGATATTCAACACACACCCAATTCAGAGTTTGACACAAAATAAGAAAGGCATGTGTAATGGAATTGATGGATATTTCGGTGAAACAAACAACGCGGTCAACAACTAAATGTTTCCTCTTCAGTTTCCACCTCAGCATTAATGCCATCTAATGCTTCATTCTAATCTATCTATTTATCTATCTATCTATCTATCTATCTATCTATCTATCTATCTATCTATCTATCTATCTTCTCAGTCCACTTATGTCGTTAGAGGTCGTAGGGAGGTGTGACCTCCTTTGTTTCATATTTTTTGAAAATCCACTGGTGACTTGCCAGGTCAATCCCAGCATCTGTTAGCCCCTGGAATATACGATCACCCATTTTTGAGACTGGTGAAGGTGGAAGCGTAAATTAGAGCAAGGTAGACCCGCAGCCTGTCAGGTGCCATCTAAGCCGCTCCGCTAACCACATAACCAAGACCCGTTGTTATGGCCACACAGTCCCCCTTTTTTTTGCGACATATTCTCTGTGAGGCGAGAATCCCTTTAATAATTTGAGTAGATTTTTAACTTGAATTTTGCCCGAGCAGCGGCCGTTAGGCCAGTGTCTCCACTGGGATTTGAACTCGCAACCTCCAGCACCCGAGGCGAACACCTTACCTTGAGACCACTGGGTCTAATATATAATCTTTATTATTATGAATACTTCATGTCAAAGGTAGTTAGTTCTATTATGTGTCTTACAATGTTTAGATTGTCATGTTAGCCATTTGTTCAATATTAATTTATTTTATTTTGAACATAAATTTGATGCACTGAATCCTGTTACTTGGCTCGAACTGAAAGACAAATCAGCAAAATTATTCAGGACCGGCAAGGATTAAGTGCACTCTGGCAGACTTGTAGGTGCTCAGTTTCTCTAAGAAAATTATGAAGGGTATGTGTTTCTCTAGGTTTTACATACAGCTACGTTGTCTTATCAGAAGCCCCTCCCTGCTTGACCCACATTAGATTTCAAACATCTGCAATTTGTTGATTGAAGTGTCATCACTAAACAGGTGGCCATTGATTATATTATGTATATCCTCCCTAACTATATGTTTCCTTTAAAACAATCTCCCCTAATTATATGTTTCCTCTAAAGATACTTTGGGAAGATAAAACAATCTCCCCTAACTATATTGAATGTTTCCTCTAAAGATACTTTGTGAAGATAAAACAATCTCCCCTAACTATATTGAATGTTTCCTCTAAAAATGCTTTGTGAAGATAAAACAATCTCCCCTAACTATGTTTCCTCTAAAGATGCTTTGTGAAGATAAAACAATCTCCCCCTACCTATGTTTCCTCTAAAGGTGCTTTGTGAAGATAAAACAATCTCCCCCTACCTAACTATGTTTCCTCTAAAGGTGCTTTGTGAAGATAAAACAATCTCCCCTAACTATGTTTCCTCTAAAGGTGCTTTGTGAAGATAAAACAATCTCCCCCTAACTATATTTCCTCTAAAGGTGCTTTGTGAAGATAAAACAATCTCCCCTAACTATATTTCCTCTAAAGGTGCTTTGTGAAGATAAAACAATCTCCCCCTAACTATATTGAATGTTTCCTCTAAAGATGCTTTGTGAAGATAAAACAATCTCCCCCTAACTATATTGAATATTTCCTCTAAAGATGCTTTGTGAAGATAAAACAATCTCCCCCTACCTAACTATGTTTCCTCTAAAGGTGCTTTGTGAAGATAAAACAATCTCCCCCTACCTAACTATGTTTCCTCTAAAGGTGTTTTGTGAAGATAAAACAATCTCCCCTAACTATGTTTCCTCTAAAGGTGCTTTGTGAAGATAAAACAATCTCCCCCTAACTATATTTCCTCTAAAGGTGCTTTGTGAAGATAAAACAATCTCCCCTAACTATATTTCCTCTAAAGGTGCTTTGTGAAGATAAAACAATCTCCCCCTAACTATATTGAATGTTTCCTCTAAAGATGCTTTGTGAAGATAAAACAATCTCCCCCTAACTATATTGAATGTTTCCTCTAAAGATGCTTTGTGAAGATAAAACAATCTCCCCCTAACTATATTGAATATTTCCTCTAAAGATGCTTTGTGAAGATAAAACAATCTCCCCTAACTATGTTTCCTCTAAAGGTGCTTTGTGAAGATAAAACAATCTCCCCTAACTATATTTCCTCTAAAGGTGCTTTGTGAAGATAAAACAATCTCCCCCTAACTATATTTCCTCTAAAGGTGCTTTGTGAAGATAAAACAATCTCCCCTAACTATATTTCCTCTAAAGGTGCTTTGTGAAGATAAAACAATCTCCCCCTACCTAACTATGTTTCCTCTAAAGGTGCTTTGTGAAGATAAAACAATCTCCCCCTACCTAACTATGTTTCCTCTAAAGGTGCTTTGTGAAGATAAAACAATCTCCCCCTAACTATATTGAATGTTTCCTCTAAAGATGCTTTGTGAAGATAAAACAATCTCCCCTAACTATGTTTCCTCTAAAGGTGCTTTGTGAAGATAAAACAATCTCCCCTAACTATATTTCCTCTAAAGGTGCTTTGTGAAGATTAAACAATCTCCTGAAGATTTATGTGCAAGCCATAACCGTGTCAATTTTATCCGTTTAATGGAAATTAAAAATAAAGATATACAAAAGAAAATGTGATAATTTCTGAGCAAGCCATATTCATGTCAATCATCAGTTTAATGTGGAAAGCAAAGAAATCTGAACATTTCTGAGCAAGTCATAAATCTGTCACCCTTACAATTGTAATGGGAAGAAAATAATATATGAATACTTCTGAGCAAGACATAACCTTTTAAAAATTATCAGTTTCAAGTTTTAAAAAAAGATACCAAAACAAATGAATCCCCTGAACATTATTTATGAACACATGAAACATTTCACTGAGTTCACATAATAGTAAACCTAACAATTCATTTTTTGGCTCACAAGATGTCATAACCAAGGCAACACATCTCAAATAAGAGGGGAAAAGAAACACTCTTTGAGTAGAGGGCCCTCATAGAACTGCACAATTTGCCATTCACGCAGGTAAAAAGTCTGCAGTGTGGAGCAGCCAACGGCATATGAAAACGAGGCCTAGAAACAATATCCTAAATATAGCACAGAGAATAACATATAGAGAATGAATGAGTGAATGTCTCTTTTTACCTAAGGTTTAGAAAAAGAAGATAACAAGTGGAACTGCATCTAAGGGTCATGATGCAGCAGTGCATGAGCTGACAGCAGCCAGCGAATCATAGCTGGCTGCTTGTTACAGGGTCAGCGAATCATAGCTGACCTAGTCCCTATTCTGCCTCCACATGGCGGCCCTGTAAACAGACTGCACTAGTCACTAATGTAGCCTGGCCAATAAGGGATAGGGATTGCAGAGGGGAGGCAAACCCAATGCTAAAAAAGCCAGTTGAAATCAGATGTTGGGCTGAAAGGTGCAGATATAGCAGCCTATGACACTTAACTTAATGTCTTCATACTGGTTTAGAAGACTCATCAGAGTTTGTATACAACCAGTTACATTTGCATTACCCTGCTCTAAAAGCTATGCGCATCCAATCTATTCTTAAATGCATTAACTGTCCCTGCCTCCCCTTCCTCCTGTGGCAATGAGTTCCAAGCATTCACCACTTTCTGACTAACAAAATATTTCCTAATATCCAATCTGGACCTTTCTTTAGTTAATTTGTAGCTATGCCCTCTTGTTCTTGTTGGTGGTTGTATTTTGAAAAAAACTTGTTATAGTCTAATTTATCCGTTCCTCTGATCATCGTATAAACCTGTATTTTGTCACTCCGATTTCTTCTCTTTTCTAGACACTGTAGGCCGGTTTTTCTGAGCCTTTCCTCATAACTGTAATTCTGATATCCCACTATTAGTTTGTCGCTCTTCTTTGTATCCTTTCCAGCAACTATAAGGACTCCACACCTGTACACACTACTCCAATCTAGGTTTAACCAATGCTTTATATAGTTTAACAATCCCTTCCTTACTCCTATGTTTAATATTTCTTTTTATCATACCTACATTGCATTTGCCTTTTTCACTGCTACCTGGACTTGCTCACTCACTTTACCTGTATGCTCTATTATAACCCCTAGGTCCCTTTCCTTATCTAGCATTCTAATATTGTTCTCGGCCATTCTGTAATTATGTTCCATATTGGATCTACCCATGTGGATGACTACATTTATTTATATTAAACTTCATTTGCCATCTCACAGACCAGTCTCAAATTTTATCTAAATCTAACCTCAATATATCCACTTTTGCTATAAATGAGACATTCCTATATAGTTTTGTTTCATCCGCCGCAAATTTTGCAATCATGGATCGTTTATATATATCAAGAACAAAATTGGTCCCAAAGCCGAGCCCTGTGGCACCCCACTTTTTACTTCACACCACTCAGAGTACTCCTTATTTATGCCCACTCTCCGCATTCTTTTTGTTAACCAACTTTCAATCCATTAGGCATTTCAACCCACCTATTCCATGTGAACTTTCTACTAAATAATCTCCAATGAGGTACTCTATCAAAAACCTTTGCAAAATCTAGATCACGATCGTCTTTTAAGAAACACCGAAGAGAAGCACTGCAGCTTCTACTAGCGCCTGATGATCAACAAATATCTTAGGCAAAATAAACTAACAAAAGTTTCTTAAATTTGTGTGCGTGTGTACAGAGACCGCTTATTCGATAAGAAAATATTCAGTCACTGCATTTCCACATGTCGTGAAGGATTAATAAATTGGATTGTCCATGGGGCTAGCAACATCATAATTCAAATTTTTACAGATACCACAACTTCAAGAGTGCACAAAGCGCTCTCATACAGGTTATTTTTTACTCTTTACAGGCTTCTTTAACTTTATATATCCTCAAATGGACTTTTTTAACTCTTTACAGCCTCTCACATTGGCCTTTTAAAACTCTTTACAGCCAGATTCACAACACTAGAGCAAAGTAGAGACGCAGCACCTGTTATTAGGCACCACCTATGCTACTCTTAACAAACCACCTAACTATGGACGGTTTGACACAGTTGCCTCTTACAACATGCTCTCTGTGGGACAGTGGTGCTATTCTTATCTTTGTCATACACCAAGACCCAGAGGGACCACTTGGAACTGATGTCAGAATATCTGCCATATGCGCAGCTTTCATTTATCGTACGTCTGTCAGGCCAGTATTAACAAGTATGGCAAATTTGTTAAAAATGTGCTTTTCTTCCAATGAAATTTCCACTTTGTTATTCTGTGAGCTTAAATATACATCACCGGCTAGCTAGGCCCGTCGCAGCAGTTTCATTGCCCCTGTAATGGCAGGGAAGTGTCCTATACAATCACATTCTGAATAGGAAAACATTTAATCCATCACTTTATGTCTGTAACTAAGTCTGGTGATGGCCGGCGGAAAAAAAACGTCCTAGTGCCGTGCCATTTGACAGCAGTGCCAGAGATAGAGGCCGACCCCGCAAAAGATAGATTGACAGAATATCTGAGGCAGCCAGTTCCACCTTAAACAAAACGAGCTGAGTGGGGCGCATGAGAGGACGGCGCAGGAGCATGTACAACCAGCGAGCTACAGGGACCATCAGCATCCATACCGTACGCCATTTGATGAGAGAGACTGAGCACCTATGGGTATGCCCGGAGTGCAGTGACGTCAATTCTTAGAAACAGAAACAAAACGCACACCAAGGCGCTGTCCAGATGTCACTTATACACCTGACGCCGAAAGGCAAACCAGGATCAGACAATAGATAGATAGCAATTTGAACTACAAGAACCAAGAAATGATTTATTATTTGATCATGTATTAGGATTGCACATGGACATTCTTCTTCTTCTTCTTCTTCTGCGTACGCAGTCAGACAGTAACCATTATTTTTTCGAAAAAAGCGGCGGTCATACTGAGGCTGTCGCCACTGCCATAGAGCTTGTCTTGCAGTTCCACTGGTAGTGGCCACATCTGCTCTCTCTGATCCTCGTATGTCGGGCAGTTCTGCAGCAGATGTTCAGCGGTCATTTTACCAGTACCGCACGGGCATTCGTCGGTACACCCTATCTTCAATTTGTTGAATAGGTGGTACCTCAGTCTATTGTGGCCAGTGCGAAGTCTGAAGACAACGACCTGCTCTCTTCGGTTTAACGGTAATAGGCATCGTTTTTGGTGTAACCAGTATGTTCGGTTTCCCATTTGGTCAGCACCTGGACATTCAATATGTGCCCAATTCAGACTCTGAAACAGATGACTGCGAAAGTGCTAATACTTCAGAACATATGTGATATGTAATATGTCAACATATGTTGTGAGAAAAAATAATAAATTATGTGGCATTTCTCCCTCCCCATTAACCCTACAACTGTCAAGTGTCTTTGTTCTGTCGCGCTAAGGCCTTTTTGAATATTTTGACATGTTCCAATAAAAGACCAGAATCACTTAGAAAATGAAATCAGAGGTCCATATAAGTATACATTTTGTGAAAGTATATTTGACAAGGAATATTATGGTATGAAATTAGTATGTTTGTGCATTACGTACGTTGACCTTGACCCGTACGCAGTGACACTTAATGCTTTATATCAATATTTATTTTTTGTATTATGAATACTTCATGTCATAGATAATCCAATTATGCGTCTTTAGATCTATTAGCCTTTACCAAGGGGAGGAAGACTAACCTCTGGTCAGGCAAAATATACTGATCAGACATATTAGTCAGGGCCAGGCAAAACATACTGGCCAAGACCCTCACCTCGGCTTCCTAGTTAGCCCTCCCTAGAAACGGGCTATTTTCATGGCAGCCTAGCTAACGAGGTGAGGGGGTCGACGTGATCCCCATAGTAGTGAGTGACACACAGATGAAGCCAAGCAAGGCACAACCGCCTGGAGGTACACCTTCATCAGCATGCTTAACGTCCTTTTCAGGGCGGACAACAGAGTAACCTACTAATTGCGGGCATTCGCAAACAATAACCGTTACCAAACCTTCGCTGCTTCAAAGTGATGGACAAAGATGATAATTTTTACGGACGAAGTCACTTCAAAGTGGCAGCCGTTCTAGTCATAGATAGCCAATACCAGCTACCATAAAAATTGTCTGAACATGTGTCTCATTTGATTGCAGAGAGTTTGACTTCAGTCTTGTTCGGTTTAAAACCAATGGCGATTTTGAAATTTATTTAGACTTGATTTCTTGTTTTTCTCTTGGATTTGTCGATTCACTCATTATTGAGAATGGAAAAGTTAAGTTTTTGCAAAGGATTTTTCTTAGGTAGATCAGTTTAGTTTGTTTATGTAGATATACTAATTACGTTTATTGTAGAAACTGATAGATATGGCCATCTTGTAAACATTGATAATCCGTTTTTGGTCAATGAACATTTTTTTTTCTCAAGCAATGGATTCCGAAAGCGGGTGAATTTATATGTTTGTGCTGTTTTTCAACACTATCACTTTTATCTTCTTGTATCTCAGAAACTAAGACACACACAACAAAAACAATAACACCAACAAGTTCTTTATTAATGTATGTCTATACACACAACAAAATCATATCTATAGACCAACAAATAAAAAAGTTACAGGCTCTCAAAGTCAACAACCACAGCAAAACATGACGAACTGAAAAATGTTGCTGCATATGGAAATTATTTAAATTTTGTATGTGGTTTGGTAAAGGTTAATTGTAATATTTAGCTCAATTTGTTTAATATTAATTGATTTTATTTTGGAAAAAAATATTGACATATGGAGTTACGGCACTTGCCTCAGACTCAAAGACCAGGGGATCATGCTACGGCTACGCACAGAACACAACAGACTGAGATGTCATCTATATAATAAGTTCAAGATTGACACTATGGACTTTTGTACCTGCGGCCCAGCCCCCATGACAACAAAACACATTTTGCAGTCCCGCCCATCATATACCTAGAAAAGATGTAGCACTTGGCAACAACCAGTGTCCTTCCACGAGAAGCTGTACGGAACTGCACAGAGCCTCAAGTCAGCTGCAGCCTGCGTTAGAGTCATGGAAGTCAAGGTATGAAGACAACGAGGAAGAAGAAGACGTTAAGACACAAATCTACAAAATAAGGATCCATCATTAATGTTGACCATGTGCTTCAGGGGAAGCAAAATGGAGAAAAAGTACACGGAAAATTTCTCAAAAGTAGAACAGAATTTATGATGAACACATTATGACAATGCTCTGGGCATATCAACATCAACAGCTGAGCTGCTGTGCTCAGCTAACAGCAAACTTGGCCTCACAATTTTAACAGGAATATCACTACCCATTGAAATGCATTTTGCATGAAAGCAGTTTAAGATCTGTGATGTATCCAGGGAAGTGTATGTGATCTTTGGTTATCAATCTACTAACATCATAAAAATTGGAGGACATTATCATATATAAAATGTCAGAACAGTTTGTCTGTACAGAAAATCAATTGACCAACAGCTTTTTTACTTGTGTGATGGCCAATCATTAAGTAGATATAAGTAGTTTGCATGACATCATTGAATCTGCGTAGAAGGGTCTCATAGCTATTATTAGAGTATCCAATGCATATAAGTCAAGTAAATCCAATGATCCACCTAGGCAACCAGGGCCAGTTGCACTGACTGTCCATGACCACGGTTGATGGTAGAGTCCCAGAATGCATGCAGGGCAAATAAATGGAGTGGAGACATTGTGTCTCAGCCAGGTGTTGTGTGGGTGGCCCCGGATGGGGATGACTGGATGTGGTCTTTTCCCATTGCTGGTTTTGCATGGACAGATGTAGAAGATGATAGGCTGGGATGTCTTAGGGAGGTGTATCACATGTAATTCCTACAAATGAATTTGTCAAGATTGTTGTATAGATATGATTGTGTGACTGTTTGGAAATACTGAGGGCATGTCAAGATTGTTGTATAGATATAATTGTG
Source organism: Ariolimax columbianus (assembly GCA_036924085.1). Classification (NCBI taxonomy): domain Eukaryota; kingdom Metazoa; phylum Mollusca; class Gastropoda; order Stylommatophora; family Arionidae; genus Ariolimax; species Ariolimax columbianus. The sequence goes on from JAVGWX010000011.1 coordinate 62,012,102, forward strand.
TGACTATTTAGAACTACTGAGGGTATGTCAAGATTGTTGTATAGATATGATTGTGTGACTATTTGGAACTACTGAGGGTATGTCAAGATTGTTGTATAGATATGATTGTGTGACTATTTGGAACTACTGAGGGCATGTCAAGATTGTATGGATATGATTGTGTGACTATTTGGAACTACTGAGGGCATGTCAAGATTGTTGTATAGATATGATTGTGTGACTGTTTGGAACTACTGAGGGCATGTCAAGATTGTTGTATAGATATGATTGTGTGACTGTTTGGAACTACTGAGGGCATGTCAAGATTGTTGTATAGATATGATTGTGTGACTGTTTGTAACTACTGAGGGCATGTCAAGATTGTTGTATAGATATGATTGTGTGACTGGAACTACTGAGGGCATATCAAGATCAGGCTACTTGCACATCTTGTCCCTTGTTTGCTCCTTATGAAGCATAAGGCCATCACTTCATGCTGTCAGGATGCCCTGATCAAACCACATGATGTACTCTTGCAGTGGTGTTTCCTACATCAATTTATTTGAAATGATGGAAGTTGTTAACAACCCTATTTAGTCACATTTTACTACATGTTTGGAAGGCTAAAATGATCATATTCTTGCTTCTTATGGAGTGGTTAGTCAGGATGGCACAGGCTTAAATCTTTGCAAGGACCTAGATTTTCTTTAAAGTAATGGTGGAATAGAAACCAAGCTTGCATACTGCATAGTAATTGCCAAGACAATCACCCGTTATTCCTCAACCTTTAATATATCCCCTAAAATATCCTAGCAATAGGAATTTTTAAAAACCAAATGACAGTTTTTGTTATGTAGTGTATGCAGTAACAACATCATACACTTCAGCATACCGAAGAGTTAAGATCAGTTTCTGGTACTGCACACGTGACATAAATTTAATATGCATATTCCGCTGCCCATGGCTCTTTGCTGGTAAGTGGCCCTTGCGGTATTTCTAAACATTGGAGGTTAATTTGGACATGGCTCGAATCAATGCCTTGTTTTCTTCTTGTAACTTGATGTTGTCTTCATCCAGGCCATCACACTCCTTTGAAAGAAATGAAGAATTTTAAAAAACTGACATTAGAATGAATACATATTGTGAATATGTTAGATCAGTAATAACAATTACAATTTGTTAGCGATCGTGTGTTATTTTCTCAGATTCCAGGAAAACAAGTAACTTATAACAATAGTTGCCTTGAAATTAACAACAGCATCAGACTTGTGCTGCGATATTTTTTTTCCGGTTTGTCTGATGATGTAACTTGAACTTAGCATGGGAAAGATTTGCACTGCATGAGCCCATGCTGCCTAATCCCCAGCCGCCTTAATCTAGTGGCAAAACGCAGTCAAGATGACTGGAGGTAGCATGGGATGCAGATATTTCCCCAGGATTTACTCCAGTAACCTTTCCTATAAACAGGTGACCCACAAGACAGTAGGGAATTCAATCATAATGGGTGTCTAAGTAACAGAATGGTACAATGCTCATTTCTTATTGCAAATGTAACAGGCTTGATCCATGTTATCAGCACACTCTTGGCTTACTGTTAGAGAAGGACAGACAGCAAGAAAGCTGTTGTGTAGTACAATGAAGTTGCTAACACTTTATCTCTGACACCAGCATCTACCACGGGACTATCATCACCTTATTTTTATTCTTGTAACATATTTGGGGTATAGGTTTTAGAGCTTTCTTTCAAGTCAAGGAGGCGACTCCAAACGCAGCAGGTTTTTGGCATATATATATATTTATATGAATGACTATGTTAAGTATGCAAATCTATGAGTTGGACGGGTTTCTACAATAGATATTTGATATATATAGATATTTTTCAAAGAGACATGGATACAACGGGATTAAGATCAATCTGTATTACAGAGGAAATGGTTTTTAAAAAATTGGAGGGGTTGAAAGTGAATAAATGTCCAGGTCAAGATGCTATTCACCCAAAATTGCTGTATGAAATTAGAGACCAACTAGCAAAACCATTGGCTATATTATGTTCTCAATCACTTACAAAAGGGATTGTTCCACAGGATTGGAAAGATGCAGGAGTGATCCCCTTATTCAAAAAAGGCAAAAAATCAGATCTGGCAAATTATAGACCGGTGAGTTTAACGAGCATAGTCTGTAAATTGTTAGAGTCAATAATCAAAGAAAACATTGTAATGCATTTAGACAAATTTAATCTAATTAGAAATAGTCAGCATGGGTTTACTAGAGGGAGATCATGCTTAACAAATCTATTAGAATTCATGGAGGAGGTTACTAAAATCATTGATAAAGGGAAGCCAGTGGATGTTATTTATCTAGACTTTGCAAAGGCCTTTGATAGAGTACCTCATCAAAGATTATTTCGAAAGGTAAAATCACGTGGAAAGGGTGGGGAAGTTACCAAATGCATTGAAAATTGGTTAATGGGAAGAAGGCAGAGAGTGGGCATAAATAAGGAGTACTTTGAGTAGTGTGAAGTAAAAAGTGGAGTGCCACAGGGCTCGGTTTTGGAACCAATTTTGTTCTTGATATATATAAACGATTTGGACATTGATATGGGATCCATGATTGCAAAATTTGCTGATGACACAAAAATATACAGTAGTGTCTCAACTAAAGCAGAAGTGGATGTATTGAGGTCAGATTTAGATAAAATTCGAGAATGGTCTGTAAGCTGGCAAATGGAGTTTAATGTAGATAATTTAATGTATATATTGGTATAGAATCCACATGGGTAGATCCAATATGAAACATAATTACAGAATGGGCGAGAACAATATTAGAAAGATAAAAAAGGAAAGGGACCTAGGGGTTATAATAGATCATACAGGTAAGGTGAGTGAGCAAGTCCATGTAGCAGTGAAAAAGACAAATGCAATATTAGGAGTGATAAAAAGAAATATTAAATATAGGAGCAAGGAAATGATAGTCAAACTGTATAAACATTACTTAGACCTAGATTGAAGTACTGTGTACAGGTGGGGAGTCCTTATCACAGAGGAGATATAAACATACTGGAAAGTGAATGTGAGGAAAGCTACGACAACCCGCCACTTAACGTCCTTTTTAGGGTGCACAAAAGAGTAAACCTACTCATTGTGGAGATTCAACAACAACAACCAAAGTTGAGACTGCTCCACTCAAGTCTGCAAGGGCTGAGCTTTGTGATCTTGTCTGATATTCTTCTTCTTCTTTGTACGCTGTCAGAGACATCAACTTGAATTTATTCTAAGAAAGCAGCTGTCATCCTGAGGCTGTCGACACTGCCGTAGAGCTTGTCTAGTGTTGGCACTGGTGATGGCCACATGTGCTTTCTCTGGTCCTCGTATATCGGGCAATTTTGCAGCAGATGTTCAGCGGTCATTTTCCCTGTACAACAGGTGCATTCGTCAGTGCCATCTTCAGTTTATTGAATAGATGGTACCTCAGTCTGTTGTGGCCTGTGCGGAGTCTGAAGACCACGACCTGCTCTCTTCTGTTCACCTGGTAATAGGCATAATTTTTTATGTAGCCAGTATGCTCTGTTTCCCATTTGGCCATGTATCTGGCCCTAATAAATCTTTTAGACTCTTCGTAGGTCATACTAGAATTTGGTTGTGGTAATCTTGCACCTTCTTTTGCCAGTCTGTCTGCCTCCTCGTTGCCTTGAATGTTACAGTGGGATGGAACCCACTGTACCACTACTCTTTTTGGTGCGGACTGCTGGCATAGTTGACAGAGTACTGCTCTTAAATCATTAAGTTCTGTATTTTTCCGGTTTTTTAGTGCTGTAACTACGGCCAGGGCATCTGTAAACAGGACTATCTGGCTTTCGTTGCTTTCGCCTGTCAGCATTGCTTCTACTGCAGCCTTCAATGCCTGTGCCTTCGCTCTGAAATTGCTTTGTCTGATTATGGATCTTGTTTGTTCTTGTTACTTGGACAACCTTCCTTAGAGATCTTATTTCTAAGGTTTGGCCATGTCTTTTCAGAGCTCTAATGATTGCCCATGACTAACATACATAAGCAAAAACTGGTACATTTGTGGATCGGTATATGGCCATCTTAGTTTTCTTTATCCAGTCATCTTTATTTCTTTCTGATTAATCCTTCATTTATGGCATGAAAAAGGTTGTCATTTGCTGCTCTTCGAGTAGTCAACTATTCTTTAATACCTTCCATCTGGTTTATTACAGCTACAATGTATTTGATCTACTTGACCTGTTTCAGAGACAACATAATGTCTGTCTCTTCTCTCAAAACCATCATGACTTTTCTTTATCTTTTGTTATCTTACATGAACAGATTTGTTCTATTATTTCAATGTATTCTAATTCTTCTATAAATGACTTGAGCAAAGATGAAGAAGAATAATCAACCAAAAATATGGAAGGTTTCATAAGCTTATGTGCCAGAAGTAAAAGGATTTTCTTGCTACTCTTAAAGACGTTTTCAGGCGTGATATTCATTCATCACTTTGCCAATAACTGCCCAAGTGTATAAGAAGTTCTTTCTTACCATTCTTTTGTAAATATTCTATCTAGCCCCTTCAATTCTGTCTACAAACTTGAATTGCTTGAGTTGTTATGCAATCCATACCTGCTGACTTATTATTAGCACTGTTCTTTATAGCTCTTTCTATTTATTGAATCAATTTGTCAGATTCCAGTGAGGGTGTAATCATTCATATATTGTGATTACCCTACTAGGTAGGGTTTTAATGTCTTTAACCCCATTATAGTGCTATTTTCTCACGAAATTGTTTGTAAATAATTTTTTTTGTAAATGTCCGTATAGCACATAATAATGACATATTTCAAACAAATATATGGGGACGGCGTGGCCTAGTGGTTAAGTGGCACGGCTCACAAACCGAAGGTGCTGGGTTCGATCTCCATCACAGCACCGGCCGTTACCCCGGGGAAGCAAACCCTTAGAAAATGCAGGAGGAAGCAAACCCTTACATAATATGCATGCTGAAGTCGGATGCACTGGGCCAACAGGCGCAAAATAAAAACCACAGTGCAGCGCACACCCGCCTTGGGGAAAAGAGAAATAAGGCGAACGCAAAAAAACAAACAAACAAAAAATATATTTGTGAAGTGAGGTGAAATTTTCCCATGAGATATGAGATGGTTGGCTTTACAACAGATGAGGTAAGCTGGGATATAAATTTATGCTCTTTTAATTTAAAAGGACTGTGGATATTTCTAAATTATACTGATTTAGCTAAACAAATTTCTCATACTTTTAAGTATTTCATTTGCTGAAGACGGATGTGTGGAACCGAAAGGTGTGAATTGCACTCAAGCTGTAAACTAGAAACACAGCGCATTTCGTTTTCCAGACTACATCCTGCTACTTGCAAAGCCCTGTTCAGGGCTTGGTAGGGGGAGATTAAGAACGAAAGCAGATGAAGAATAAAAAATGAAGTATTTTATATTTGACACTTAATCAGTTTAAAAAATTTTTAAATTGTATATTTAATTATTGGTGCAAATTTAATTACACTGTGACATTTTTACCATAAGTACAGATATATCTCCATTTGGGTTCTGCCCTCTTTTTATCATTTTCACTGACTATCTACTGTTGATAGAGGACTAAGTAGGGCTGTGCATGGGGCAGACAAAATCATCATGTCAAACAAAGAGCTACAGAAACTACCACTGTATAAGCAAATCTTCGCTTTGGTGCTTGTCTCTGGTATAGAGACCAACTGCCGCCGAAGACAGATGTGTAAACAGCCAATCTGTAAACTAGCGACACAATGCATTTTGTTATTCGGACTACTTCCTGCTACTTGCGAAGTCTGTTATGGGCTTGGTAGTGGGAAATTGAGAACGAACACAGCAGAAAAAGAAGAAGAGACCAACTACATGGTTACCCCCTGCTCCCCATTGGAGGTGAAACAAAAACACAAATGTGCAACATGCAAACAGTACAAGATGAAATCATCCAAATACAACAGTCACGAATTCAAACTTAAAAACTGCAGGTATCACTAAGCAATAAATGAACAGGTACACTGAAAGCACACCAACTATCCAGTGATACAACTGCTTTTATCTAGTTGTCACGAACAGAACGGAGGTCAGATGTTTGGGGTTTTGGACCCAGTTTTTTAGTTAAGAGAAAAACAATTTGTTAATGGGTGATAGTACTGCTGCCTATAAATCCAACCTGAAGACTAATAGGAATAAGTGCTGCGTTAATTATCATTTTAAAAAAACAAAACAATTATCAAGGTTCATAAAGTTAATGGCAGACAGAATATGAAGGTGGAAAAAACAATTCTTTAATGTTGTGTATCTTTGACAGTTCTACATATATTTCTCTGACAGGATGTAGAAGACAATAATACATTTTCCTCTCCTTGGTGTGTGTAAGAAAATAAATATTAATGAAACTACATCCATTTGGTGAGACTTCACTGTGTAAGGATGAATTAAAATTTAGATCAGATCACAGCCTAGCTCAACAGAAATAGTTCTCCAATAGGTTAAATATAAATGAGACTACATCCAACGGTGAGGCTTCACTGTGTGATCATGAGAATTAATGTCAGATTGGATCACAGCCTGGCTCAACGGTGATGGTCCTCCAATGCGTTTAAGAGGTCTGGTCCTCTAATGCGTTTAAGGGTTCAATATAAATGAAGCTACATCCATTGCTGAGACTTCACTGTGTAAACATTAGAGTTGAAAGCCAGATGTGGCTCAAAGACAATGACATGCACCACTACAACATACTTGCATGTTACTGAGAACTTTCATTAACTCTTAATTTTCCCATGCTAAAACAAATAAACAAATATATATAAATGTTTAAAGGAAACAATTAAAGTGCATACTCATATTACGTACAACACAAAATATGCATATCTTACTATCTCCGCTGTGTAAAGTGGGCATGAAAAAATGGCAAATCAATGGTCAAACAACTACAGCAAAAGGAAGTGATGAATCATTGAAAGAGCAGAGGCAATACCCAGAAAAACATGTAGTTTTTTTCATCTATTTTCTAGGCTCCCTCTCTCTTTCACAAATTCATACACACACACACTCTGCTCATGTACATACATCGTATCTCGTTGTCATGGTAAACACTATTACTTCGCATTGCTTGATAAATACAGTGCAGCAAAGGAAGTCAACATTGATCAAGGATACAATTATGTAATCTTATTTTTACATTAAAGTGTGTAACCGATTACTGAACCTCAGTTCAACAATGCCCAGTTCGGTTTCCACAAAAGCAAGGGGTACACAGATGCTTTATTTACCTTAAGGCAGATGTGCGAGAAAACGATTGAACACAGCGATATCTCAACTGAGTTGACAGAAATATATTATGGACAGTGATGGAAGAGTTTGGATATGAGGCCAGTTGCTTGACAATGTGGGAGCACTGTACAGAGAGAACGGTGGGTGTGGTACATACAGAGGACGGAGTCACAGAGGCTTTTCCAATCACCAAAGGTGTCCGTCAAGGACATGTGCTGTCCCCGCTGGTTTTCAACATTTATATGGACAAAATTGTGTCAGAAGCCTATCAGGCTTCAGATTATAATTACATTGATGAACTTTTATTCAACATGCAACATTATGATATGTGAGAGACATGCATCATTGCTGTATCATGAACCCTTCGCTAGGAGAGAGATACGTCATTACATATCATGAATCCTCTGCTGTGAAAGGCAATCATTTCAATCACTACACAAAACATAAACCCAAAATACAAAGGCATACAGATTCTGCAGTGTAAAATGTTGCATACTGACTGACAAAAATAAATGTCCAAATTGCCATCTTTCTATACAACCTGTGTAGAAGAAAAAAAAATTGAATTTACACGCCAAATACCATCACCAATTTTGTACAGCATGCCCAGAGCAACAAAAAGGATATGGACACCATTATTACAAATCAACTCTGCAGCAACTGGATTGATCATGTACTCAGAAGATACTCTTATACTAGAGCCTGCATGCTATGGACTCATGAAGGAAGGTGAAATTCAGGCTGATTTAAGACAAACTGGCAAAGAATCATAGAAACCAAAATCACGAACAAGATCTGGGGCAACATTCAGATGATGACTGCCAGTCATTGGACAAGGATCCAAGAAGACAAAAACATAAAACTTCTGTTGCTCATTACATGTGTTCTATGTGCCAAGTATTTTAAAAGTTGCAAACATCAAAATCATTCTAAACACACTCACTGTGTTAAGTAGCTCTACTTCCTTTTGTAGTTCAGCAATTCTCTTATCTTTTTCCTCCACCAGCTGTTGCAGCTTGCTGTTTTCCTGCTTCTCTTTCTCCAGTTGCTGCAAACAAAGAAGACTTCCAATGAAAATCAGTTTTATTGCGAGGGAAAAATTAAGAAAATATTGCAACATAATTCCGAAGTAAAGGAGTTGTCATGTGAGATCTAAAAAGGGAGCAAAGAATAGTTGCACTATAACCTGCCAGGAACATCGTAAGAGGCGACTAATGAAGACTGGGCATGAGGCCAGCTACCCCATCCTGTAAAATCTATAAGCTCGAAGAAAAGCAAAACAAGACTTGCATACCTCATGGTAAAAGAGGAGTGAATGAGCAAATAAGACATCCAACGGAGTCAATGGGTTCAGTCAACGAAACAGAAATAAATGTGGTTACTGTATAAATAGCAACATGGTTTGGCCTAGTTTACTAACATCCATTATTTTCTTTTGTCTCCTCACTCTCTTCCTGTGTCGGCTAAAGTCAAGATTATGTAACTTCCATAAACAACATTGGGTACATTTTCTATTAAAGAATGTACGGTTACACATTACTAATACACTTTAAATCAAACGATATCATCATCTTTTTCTTCTAAACAACATGGGTTTACAATCGTCAATTCCACAGAAAACAAACTTTTTGGGCTGACCAAAAGAATAAATGATGGCCTCCAGAATAATAAGCATACAGTGACCATTTTGTTTGACCTACAACAGACTTATCTTCACATCTGGAGAAAAGATCTTATGATGAAGATGATTAGCATTGGAATTCGCGTCAGCTTTACAACTGGATAAAGAACTTCCTAACTGATCAAACAATTCAGACAAAAATGAAGGATGTGATCTTTTTAAAAGAAACTATGCTTATTCGTGGTTTGCTATTTACAGAAACCACAGAAGGTAGACAAATTAAAACACTTGTAGTTAGTAACAACAAAAAATAAACAAAAACTGGCAAGCAAATTTACAATCACACAAACACTATCCTGTAAGCTTGGTTGGCTCTTTTTGACAGGTTCTCATGATAATAACATGAATTGGAAATGTCGACCCTGGTCTCGTTTATTGCTCTTTTGTAAAACTGCATTTTAACTTTTACGAGTTTTTCAATCCTGAACAATCTCCAATCAAACTCAAGTAGTGTATCTATGACATGCTTCTTATAAATTGAATGCGCGTAGCTTTTAGAGCAAGGTAATGTAAATGAAACTGGTTGTATGTAGACTGCAGAGGCTTCTAAACCAGTATAAAGACGTTATAAATAAATTAAGTTAAGTTACCTTGTATTTTCATTTGTGATTATTGTTGAGCGAATGACAAACCAAATTTGGGGTAAACATTCTGTAACTTGTCCTTTGCAGAATGTCACTCTCATCACAGCCACCTTGTAAGACTCTCACTCTTTGACTAGTTCATCCGCGTCCGTCACTGTCAGAATATCTTTGATGCCTGATGTCCATCTCCTCTTTGGTTTGCCTCTGCCCTGTTTCCCAGGCACCATATTCTCCAGTATCAATTTATTTCAAACCCGTTGTGACTTTTGATGGGACTAAAGTATTTAGTTTCCAAGACGTAATACTGTTTGCGAACCAATTTTGTTCTATATCCAGCTCCATTGCAACATTTATATTTTAATAATTAGAATACAAGTGCATAAACGAGGAGGGTGTCTTTCTGGTGACCAGACAACAGCTGCCAACGAGATCGTAAGATGATTAGCACCATGCCCTTGTACCATCATGGTCCTCCAGGGTGAAGGACAGACATAGATTTAAGCAGCTTTTTGTTACCTGGCACCAGACAACCTTGCGTGATTGAATACCAGGATTCAAGTAAATAAGTATTCAAGAATGCATGCAATATTTTAAAATATATAACAGTTTACCTTTTCCAGCAGTGCAATGGTTTCATTTTGTTGCAGAGTAGGTGCAGCAGGCAAAGATGCTGATGATGTAAACGGCCGTGGAGTCTGGTAACTGGCAAGTCTGGAGTGAATGGAGCTACTGCCACCCCCTGTGTCTCTGTCCCTGAACCTGGATGTGCTAGATACATAGCTAGAGTATGAAGGCTTCTCACACCGTGAGCCCAGCACACTGCTATTATTGAACACAGAAAACCCCACAGGTCTAGGATGCACTTGTTGTGGGACTTGGTTAGATTCTGTAGTTGCAGTTGTAGAATTTGTAGTGTTAAATTTCCTTGCTGAGTCTGGTTCTTGAACAGCACTGGCGTTTGTAATGCTAGTTGTAGATCGAGGTGACTCTACCTCACGGTAGCGAGACAGCAGAGAGGATGACGATGAAGTGGAAGGGGTGTTGGTTCTAGAAGAGTCAGCATCACTGGAGATGCTACCAACATTGAACTTCAGAGCTCGGCTGGATTCTGGAGAGTACTTGGAACTGAAAACTCCACTGCTAACCCTGCCACTGACCCCAACATTGCTACTAGGTGGCTGCCTGCCTGGCAGAATGTGGGCAATTTCTGAGGACTCGGAACGCCCAATCAGAGTGAGGTTAGTTTCTGAATGACTGACAGTGCTATCATAGTCTTGGTTGTCCTCTAGATCAGCTTCAAGATCAGATGGGCTGAAGAAGATATGGCCAGAGATGGAAAATAACAGTAGTTAATATTCAAGCACTTGTAATATTGTATCCAAATATAGTAGCCTTATACATAATACAGCTCTAAAGTTTTGAAGGTGCTCTACATAAGGATGGTCTAGGATGTACTGAGGTGAAAACTAAAGAAATATGAACGTTTTTTTTAATGTAAAAGTTGAGTAATAAATTACCAGAATCATTATTTACCTATACCTCCTAGTCATCGCCCTCGTGTTTTTTTTCTCCCCAGTTCATTTTCAGTGATGGTACTGGAATCAGAATTGGAGTCTTCCAATAGAATGCCATTCTTACTTCCATCATTGTTTTAAAAACACAGTATTTTAAAAATGCTCTTACAAAGGATTAAATGAACTCAAAAATAGGAAAAGAAAAATACAAGAATATAATTTGGCAATTTGGATTGGAGAATTATTATGACAGGGAAGATAAGCTGATACATTATTGTGAAGTAAATCAATTAGTTATGTAAGTAACATATTTTTTCCAACAAGCTTAAAAAAGATGATACACATAAAAAAGTCGAGGAGACATAGTTATAAATTATGTTTAACTCTTTATGATATCAAGTCAGATCATTCCGTAACCAGTGAGGTGGTTGGGCAATGAAGACATCCTCACAACCACACACCATCCTTCTCTGTCAGCGGCCGCTGCCTGCGCATCTTCTGGTTGGAGATTGGTCCATTCTTTTATGTTGTGACCCCCACCTCTTTTTGGGACAGCCTCTTTGTCGTCTGCCAAGCACCTTTCCGTGCAAAACCATTTGATCTCGATATGTGACCATACCAAGCGAGTTTCCTTCTTTTGACAGTTGCCGAGAGGTCTTCAAAAGGCCCTTAACGCTGTTGTAATTCTTTCTCGTATTTCCTCATTTGTAACTCGATCTTTGAACGTGATGTTTAGAAACCTTCGGAAACATCTCATCTCCAAGACCTGTATCCTCTGCTGCAGGTCAGCTGTAATTGTCCATGTCTCACATATTATAGGACTTTATAAAAAACTGTATTTCGCAGTGCAGAGCTGCAGTGATCAATGACCCGTAGCTGACTGCTAGTGCCAGAGCCAGTGAACCATGCGGCGATCCTGGATAACAGGCTGCAACAGAGCAGACTGGCTAAGGAGAAGGGATCTAAGAGGGAAGGCTAACCCGGTACGCAAAAATACCTGCTTAAGTCGGATGTGTCGGACCAAAAGGTGCAAATATCGCAGTCAAGCTGTAAACTACAATACAACGCATTCCGTTCTCCAGACAACATCCTGCTACTTGCAAAGCCCTTTTCAGGACTTGGTAGAGGGAGACTGAGAACAAATGAAGAAAAGGAAGATATCTCAATGGCAAAAAAGATTCCATGCGCAGACATAAATTCCGACCAAGACCTGTTGCGATTAAAATATTCATCCAATTGAGAAATATATAAGGAAGACATAAAAAATATCCCCAAATAGGTGTATCAGTGTTAAAGCTGCCAGAAATTAAACAGAGACATCCTGAAGTCAAAAACAAATGTTATAGCCTTGTCAGAAAACATGGATCAGTACAAAATAAAACGCTCAGAAGATGCAGTAAACACTAAGGGGTCTTCCACAAAATGAAGGTGAACCAGGGTTCTCCCTGCGGTTGTGCTATGCTTGGCTTCATCTGTGTATCACTCACTACTACGGGGATCACATCAATCCCTCACAGGATGCACATCCTGTTTGAAGGGAGACCTGCATGGAAGTGAGGTGGGGGCACGGCTTGGCTAGTATGTTCTACCCGACTAACATATCCACCAGTTTGTTTTGCCTAACCAGGCGTTAGTCTCCTCTCCTCTTACAGTAAAATATAATGCATATATAAATAAAGCATTGAACAAAGCTCACTAGCATAACAATAGAATACTTAATACAACACAACATAACTTAAGCCATAAAGGGTCTGTGTGGATCTATTGTGCTGGTTATGCTATGGTTCATATCAATATCAAGCTGATATTCTGGCTTTGGTAGCATCAATATTGGTGACATCAGATATGGCTAGAGGGACATAAATCAATCTACCCGAGAGATGACGCTGCAGCCATTGAACAATTAATTCACAGGATTCTGGAGGTTGAAAGTAAATGTAGGTCAAACAGGGAGAGGCATCCGAGAAGACAGATCAGAAGTGTGTTCAGTAAGCAAGCTACAGGAACCATTAGTAGCAAAACTCATTGCCATTTGCTGAAAGAGGCTGATCAGTTATGGTCTGTCCAGAGTTCGGTGAAGTTGAATCTGTAAAATACAACACTGATATAGCTGAAAGCAATTATCTAAGTATGCGTTTAATTTTTGCCACAAAAAAATGCTGTAAAATACCAACATAGACAAGATGACTAACCTCTTGTTTCGTCTCTGGTGAGAGTAGACAGGGTTTGAAGAATGTCTTCCCTGAAAAAAACAAAATTGTGACTATAAATTAAGTCATCAAGAACAGAGATCCCAGAGTTACTTGATTTTCATTTTAGTAATTTAAGTAACTGATGCAGTTCTATGTTACCACAAAATTTAAAGGCAAAAAGTGAAATGAAAATGGAACTCGCATAAGAATATATTAATAATGCATTTAAAAAAAGACATTCCAGCATTCTTAGAAAAAAAACACAAAAAATTAATCCCCCAAAAAACAAGAAGACCAACAATACACCATAAGCAGAAAGAAAAAAAAATTCAAAGACTGGCAATGACCAAATCTTGTTTATCCAAGTCAGGCTTAAATAAGACAAATGTTCAAATAATCTACCTAAAGCTAAAACAGGCAAAGGCCGTCGTCCATCGTAGATGATGATGGCATAATTTATTTTGCTAGCGCTATTTTTAGTAAGGATTAACTGCGCTACTTTTTATCCTCACTCTCTCGTCTCGACCGAGACCCAGTGGCAAGTCAAGGACAAGACGACTAGGGGGCGACTACAAGATCCGCATCAAGCACCCGCGAAAAAGACGGTGGAGTCCGGAGTCAAACCCACACCACCTGATCATGAGGCTGACGGCTTAACCACTTTGCCACGGAATCCCCAAAAGATAGTGTTTAGGAATAAGCTATAAAGAAGAAAATATGATATTCAAGACTAAATTTGTATTTATTAATAATAATAATGTTCGCTTAGACGTCTGAAACCGGTGCGTCGGTTGGCAACATCTATGTCCCACTGCTGTGGCGTGGTTCCAGGCCTCGACCAGAGTGGAGGTTGCTATTTGCTGGAGCCATACTGTGCAGAGATGGTCTTTTCTGCACCAACTGGTTGGGGGAAGACTTTTGGCTCTGAGGAACGACTTGTGTAGTATCTTGTGGGCCTGGGTTTCCTAGCCCAGCTGTACAACATGACCAAACAAAGAAACTTGATGGTGGTCAAGTGTTTCTGAAATTAGGAAGTTTTAGCAGAGACCTTCACTTTGCTAATGTAGTTATACCATCGGATGCCCAGTATACGCCACTGGCTGCGCACGTGGAAGGCCTCCAGTCTGGGCATGTCATGTTTGAGTAATGTTCAAGTTTCGGGAACCGTAAAGCTGGACTGGTAGATGCAGGTTTTTTTGGTCTACTAAAATTTATTAGAAGTGTGTAATTCTCAAAAACAACTCAGACTCAGTAATGTAGTGCCCCTATAGAAATTAAACCCATCTTAAAAAAGTGCGCTCAAGTCGGATGAACTGGGCCATAAGACGCCACAGTACAATGTACTTCCACCTTAAGAAACAAAGCAAACAAAGGATATAAAATATTGTAAACTACATTTTAGCCTTGCTTGTATTTCAGCCACTATTGCTATTGAGCTTGACTGCAGTCTACTTATATATTCCTTGCACAAAACCCTCAAGTTATAAAGACATAAACTGTGATATACTATATAGTTATTACACACACCTTCCATATTTCAAGGGGGAGATAAGAGTTATCAACAGCATGACACTTCATCTAAGGAAGGTTACACTGACCAAAGTGTAAGTCAATAAACAGTTTACGTGTCATGCTTAGCCCTGGGTAAAATCCCCATAAACCAAGCAGGATGAATCTGTTATGCATTCTTATCAAACAAAATCGTTTACACAAACACTTACTTTTATCAGGGCATTGGGCTAATGATAATGCTGACACATGGAATATGACAGTTCCATATATTTAGTAATTTGTAATGAAACAGTGAAGCATAGCATGTAAATGCAGCTGGTTACTTTACATAAAGTATCCAAGCTTTTGCAGTGGTTCATTATTAAGGTAGTTGTTTTTTTTCTAACATGATGAGGTTGCTAGCTCCAAGCGTAACACTCTTCTTCTTCTGTCCTTAATAGGACGTTGAGACGTGTCGTAGTTCACAGCGAGGCTGCGCCTTTTGGCTGACTTTTTTAGTACAGGGGTTGTCTTCCCTCTGCAATCCCTATTCCTTGATAAGACTACACTAGTGAAGACTGATTCTTCGGAATAGGGTCTTTAGTCAGTTATGGTTCGCTGACCCTGATGCAAGCAGCCAGCTATGAGTCGCTAACCTGCTGTCATCTCATGCACTGCTGCATCTTGACCCTAAAAGTGACAGTAATCATCATCATCTGGTTGATCAGTAATAAAACTGGTTGTAAGGTTGTCTGAGCATGTCTCTCAATTGGCCCTATCGTTCACAGCTCTCTCCATTTCAGCACAGGCTTGAACTTTAATGTCTCTGCATGCCTGAGATGTAAAGGTGAGTCTTAGTCACCCCTTTCCTCTTTGCCCTCTAGCACCTTCTGTAGAAGACCCTCATGCTGCATAATTGTGCACCAGCCAGCAATAGTGTTGATCTTATATACCATTGCTAAATAAATCAATCAATAAATCGAAGCTGCAGTTGTACTGTTTTTGTCCTGAGCCATTACCTGTTTATGTTTTTATCAACTATATAACAATTGATGAACCATGTTTTAATTTGTTTGTATGTTAATATTTCTTCTTACTTCTGCATTTATCCTAAAAAAGGACGTAACATAGTAGTTTACAGCGATGATGCAATAGCTTTCAGGTTATGAAGAAATCTTTAGAACAGTCAGACTGTATGCTGTATCGTTTTCGTGATCAGTCTTTGGCCTTGAATCCATTGTATCTAAATAGCATTGCTGTTGGAGGGTGCTGTGCGGTGGTAGTCTTGTTACATGGTCAAACCATTTTAGTTGATGTATTTTGATTTAGTCTCTTCTCTTCTCCTTCTTCTGCGTTCATTCTCAATCTCACGCTACCAAGCCCTGAACAAGGCTTTGCAAGTAGCAGGATGTAGTCAGGAGACTGGATTTGCGTTGTGTCGCTAGTTTACAGTTTGACTGCGATATTTGCACCTTTCGGTCCAACACATCCGTTTTCGGCACAATTGATTTAGTCTAATACTGGTGATTTCACCAGGGATTTCATTTCTGCTGTTACGATGTGTCATTTTCCATTTGATTTTAGTGTCCAGCTTTGACACTGGTAGCATAGTGATGAGACGAAAATTGTGTTATATAAAACTTTTTTGGTAGTTATTGTCCAATGATACAAGATAAATTCCTGTTAGTTTACCAAATTTACATATTATATGGGCAACATTTAGTTTTTCATGACTGGGTAAAAAGATTTCACACAATTTAACACATATACTGTAAAAGCTTGCGTATAAAATGCACAATTTAAACTATAAAAAATCTATTTTTGCTAAAAACAATACCAATCAAAGAATAATTGTCCCACGGTGGATCCCTCCTGAGACCCCATTACTAGAGAGAAAATAATAAAACAATTGCACCTCCATGCATATCATAAAATTCAACTAAAGAGAATTGTGCACGGAACTACAAACCTCACTATGCAAAAACAATTGTAATGGAAACAACCACTGCAGGAACACACAAAGAGTTTTGACACATTCTTCCTGTAAGGAGCCAACTGTAGTGGTGGCCTTATATTAAGTAGGGGACAAAATGGAGAAGTACTTAATTCAATATAATGTTATTAAAACCCCCCCAAAAAACTAATATACAGTATCCAAGTATAAATACAATAGCCCATCTATATCCATCGTTAATTGGATGCTGAAAAAAGCCTTCGTTAATTGTCAGGTACCAATTTAAAGCTGGGTAGCATGGAGAATGATGAGACCAGTGAATTAATCTGACACCATAGCAATGAGAGGCAAGCAAGCACTCTAACTACTCAGAAGTTAGTCCAATGTTTTCCAAAGTGGTGGTACGTAGACAGCACAAGTTAGTGGTCCACAAAGGGTATCAACTATTAATATTTTTTTAGGGCACAATAAAAAACTTCATAACTGCAATCATTAAATTGTAATAGTCATTGAATTGGCTAAGAACACATTTTCACAAATTTTAAATACAAATTTAAGATGATTGAAGAAGAACAATCAATAATCAATAAATTTTTAAGCATCAGTTCATGCTAAAATTGACAAATCCATGCTGGTCTATTACACTGACAAGTTTGGGAAGCGCTGCTGTAGTGTCCTGGTACAGAAACACCAGTTAACGTGGTATTTCCAAATTAAGCAGTGATATTAGAACATAGGAGAAGCAGGAGAACAGTTCAGTTCAAGTGCCATCTCTGCATCAAAGGTTGGCTGCAATGCATCTCCAGCATACTCACATCTCTTGCTGTAATAGTGTAATCTGACAGACTTTTCCCAGTCCATCTCCTGATGTTATCCAACCACTTATAACATCTGCCTTCCCCCCCCCCCCCCTCCTACCCTTTAGCAAGGTCTTCAACAAGGAGGTATGTCTTGTTATAAATAACAAAATAATAACTTAGCTGTCTAACCCCGATTTTGTTCTTTAATTCTCTTCTCACCCCCAACTTTTAAAATATCTCCACATTTGTTTTCTTCTCTTTCCAAGAGATGCCAGTGGCCTAGCAGTTGAAAAACAGGTTAAAAAAATATCTATACCCTGGCTAGGTCATCAACAAAGTTTTAAAGTCATTAAAGTGTTCCATTTCTCTTGTGAGTTACAGTACTAGCGGTCATTGTTATGGCCCTAATGTAGTTTATGGTCAAGGAGATCAAACTGAGACAAGAGGTATCCCTTGTGTACTAATTCTTATCTCATGGGGCTTTGTATGCTGTCCACAGTCCACGGTCAAGTACTTTGCATTTAATGTCTTCTTATCTTTGATCCTTGATCAATGCAGTCAACTTGATGTTGCCATTCAGGGCAGCAACAAATACCCTTAGCTTTGCTGGATCTTGGACCATCCTTTGTAAATGCCCAAGCCCTGGTTTAATTTTATCTTTATGTCATGCTTTTGAAGCTAACTTATGTGTGAATTCCACTAATTTCCATAGTCATTCACTTTATAAATAGTTCAGGATCCTTTCATCAGGGCTGAACTTAACATTCACTAGATTTTTTTAAATCGTTGTTGTTTCGAATGCCCACAATGAGTAGGTTTGCTCTTTTGTGCACTCTGATAAAGATATCTGGTTGCAGTAGCTTTCCTCACATCCCAAGTGTGCTGATGAAGGTTCTCAAAGGAGTTGTGCTATACTTGGCTTCATCTGTGTGTCGTTCACTACTATGGGGATCACGTCAATTCCCCCACCTTGTTAGCCAGGCTGCCTTGAAAACAGCCCATTTCCAGGAAAGGCTATGAGGAAGCCACGATGAGGGTCTTATCCAGTATGTTTTGCCTGAACCTGACTAACATGTCTGATCAGTTTGTTTTGCCTGAACCTGACTAACATGTCTGATCAGTTTGTTTTGCCTGACGTTAGTTTTTCTGCCCAGATTTTGCTAAACAATTAAAGATATCAAAATTAGACTATAAACATTGTTGACAATAAAAAAAAGACAAAATTTTGATAACTGAAAGACAAACTCGATGCAAAAATGAATAGTATGGAATAAGTCAAAAACCATATGCAACTGTTCCTAGCATAAAACCAAATGAGAATGATCTACAAAAGTGTGATCCCCATTACAAAATTCAATTAAAAACAAAAATATATAGCTGAATTCAAAAAGGACACAAGCCTTGGAATTCATTATCAATTCCAAACTGAATAGAACTTGAAATCACATTGAAACTCAAAACATACAAAGTAGATCAATACAGCACAGCATATACTTTGAGCTGAAGGGAATGTCCAATAAGCCCCAACACAACCATTGTTCCTAATCTATACAGCTAGCTAAAGCTGAACAGACAGCTCAAATCAAATCAATACATAATATGTATGTGTGTGTGAGTTTGTGTGCATGGCCAGATAGATAGAAAGATAGATAAATAAATAGATAGATAGATAGATAGATAGATAGATAGATAGATAGATAGATGGTTAGATGGTTAGGTGGATGGACGGACGGACGGATAATCCCCAATAAATTAGAAGTTAAACTGACAAATGAATTGCTGTTTTTTTTTTAGCACCACTTTAAAGCAAAAGGCGAAGGCCGCCGTCCATCGTAGATGATGATGGCATAATTAATTTTGCTAGCGCTATTTTTAGTAAGGATTAACTGCGCTACTTTTTATCCTCACTCTCTCGTCTCGTGCCGCCCGTCCCCAGTGGCAAGTCAAGGACAAGACGACTAGGGGGTGACTACGAGATGCAGGAGACTCCGCATCAGGCACCCGTCAAAAAGACGACGGAGTCCGGAGTCAAACCCACACTACCTGATCACGAGGCCGACGGTTCAACCACTTCACCACGGAATCCCCTAGCACCACTTAAAACCCTTAAAATATACTTTTTATAATGTGATGTTAAAGATTTGGTTTCTCTCAATTTCTTTCTTTTTAACCAATTCCCCATAATTAATATTTTGTCCTCACTTTGCTCCTAACAAAGCATAGGAGCACCATTGTAATGTTTTTTTTTACATAAGCTTGTGACAAAGAACAATGTGGGCTATTGTAGTGCTGGTTTCTGTTGCAATTCGTTAGTTGCCTTAACAGCATGCCTGAAAGACTGCAATGGTTCTATAGTTTCCCTGGATCCAAGCAGGTGTTACTATTCAATAGTAAATATATTAAAACCTTTCTACAGGTAAAGAAAGATCCAGCAAAGCAGAAGGATGTTAACATTACCTGGACAATGGATTTGTTCCCTGCGACATGATATATCAAGTAACAGGAACGTCACGTTGCTATTTTTAAATATTCTACATGTGCACCAGTCATTACCTTTGATGTGCATCAATTCCTACTTTCAAAAATATAATAAAACTTACTGTCTTGCAATTGCTTGGACTGAATGAGAAGGTAATGAATAGGCTTTAGGTTTCAAGAATGGAAAGGCAATCTTAAAGGATTAAGAGTTGTGCAGCAGCTTTCAACATATGAATAGACAGAAGAAGAATGGTTTTAAAGCTCACAACAAACAAGTGAAAAATATATATTACAACTGATACTCATGGATGTACTTGAGGACATTTTCAAATTCAGGTTATATAAAGTCATTACAGTATACATGTTAGCATTGCACAATCTAAACAAGCATAAATCATTAGAATTAAACTGTGATATGTAACAGCAAGAGAGTATTGAGGTCTTTGAATTGTAGATATGTCGAAGGATAGGGTGTACCTTGCAAAATGAAAAGTAATCAAATAAACAGGTTGAAAGGGAATGAATGAAAACAGATAAAGACAATTAAAATATGCCAGTCATATAAAAAGATGTTAACTTTGTTTAAAGCCATACTGGAAAGAGAATAAGAGTGTAAATGTGCAAATGGAAGGATAATGATAAGATTGACAGAATAAAGTCTGTGAGAGAGGTTTTCAGATCCACTGTAGCCAACATTCCATGTGGAAATGGCGACTGATCTATTCTGATGAACAGACATGCAATGAATTGGAGTATACAGTGAAAAGTTAGGTAGTGGATACAAAATACTTGACAAAAAAATGCAGAAAAGATCTAAGCAGCTCGAGTCTCGGAAAATGCAGGAGGAAGCAGACCCTTGCATAAAATGGATGCTGAAGTCGGATGCACTGGGCTGACAGACGCAAAATAAAAACCACAGTGCAACGCACACCACCTTGGGGATTACAGAAATAAGGCGAACACAAAAAAAACATAGTAGATCTAAGCAGCTGGAGTCTCATGGGTGAAGCTAAAGATAGCTAACAGAGGAATCAGTGGGAAGTATCTGTTGTGGTTCTATGTTACAAGAGAAACCAGAAGGATTAAGGCAAGTCTGGTCATATCAGTAACAAATATATTTATTGTAAACATGTTGTAAGAAAGGGATTAGAGCACACAGTGACAACATATCAAATTTCTCAGAAGACAGGTGATACAAATAGAAATAATGTACATAATTCCTGTGTTAAATGTACAACTGGAGACAGGGTTATGTGGTGAGTGCCTTTATTGAGAAATAAGAAAGCATATTACATTGAACAGCAGTTTGAATCATCCAATATTTGCAGAATTAAACACAAATTTTTATATAAAATGAAAATGCATTTTAAAATCACATTGTTGTTTGGTTTTTTTGCATTCACCTTATTTCTCTTTTCCTCAAGGCAGTGTGTGTTGCACTATGTTTTTATTTTGCGCCTATAGGTCCAGTGCATCCGACTTCGTCATGCATTTTATGCAAGGGTCTGCTTACTCCTGCATTTTCTAAGGGTTTGCTTCCCAGAGTAACGGTCGGTGCTGTGACTTGGGAACAAACCCAGTACCCTTGTGAGCCGTATCACTTAACCACTAGCCCACGTCATCCCACCTAAAATCACATAATCCCAGCATAAATTTTAAAATAATATGTGAATCATTTTAATCCTTACCAAACACACACAAAGTTTTCTATTGAAATTGCAAAGCAAGCAGGCTAACATATGTTGGTGAGGTGCACAGATGGCAACAGTATTTTAAAAAAAGATCCTGTCAAGCCATGCGGTGCATAGGAAATATAGTATTAGGCCAATTTTATTTTGTAACACACGGTACATAATGAATGATGTGGTCAGCATCACGCTGGCCGCCTTTACTTCCCAGATTTTTATGGTACCCACTTTCTGTGGCTGAGTCAATTACAGGAGCCGGTTTGCGATCAGAAAAAAAATCCTGCACCACCTGGGGATTGAACCCTGATCAACTGACTGGGAAACCAGTGCACTAACTACTGTGCTACCACAGCCCCTGGCAACAGTATTGCTGGACTATTTTCTAGAGATTGTAAATGGCTAGAGTAGACATCTTTAGCCTTAATATAAACTGGGCAGTTTAAAACTTATTGCAGTGTTGCTAATGAAACAAAGGTATCACTGGTAGCTTCAAAATACTTAGGGTCGCCATTCTTTACTCATTTTTAAACCGATCTTTCAGTTTTACTATAGTAATTAGTTGAATGCTGTGACACCCTCATATAACCTTGAGCTCAAAGAGGAAACACAATGTATATGGAGAAGAATTATAGAGATACAAACAAATGAGGGTGGAAAAGATCTGAATCAAGGAATTGTTTGTGTGTTTTCTTTTGAGGAGAATGCTCTGTCGTGAAAACACATGAAAGATACTTGAGAATGGACACTGCAGAGAGGAATAGGAAAATGGTAGAATATTGGCACAAAAACCATAGAATAAAAAAAGATGACTTTCCTAAAAAATGCACAAGACACTGTCATTATTATGTCACCAGAGGGTAGAAGACTTATGGTAGCCATCAACGATAAACTGTCTTGCTGGCAGGCGAGCACTCCCCATAATAAGGAACTGTACTTTCCGACCCCCCTGACAGGATCACCCTACCATCTTTGCTGAATACTATTGCTGTGGAAACTATAGACATATCCACAAAACACCCAAGTATACACAGATGGACTGCTACTGTGAATGCCACAAACACTGGAAATAATACAGTAATTACATACCATAATCTGCACCAAGAAGACAATCCATGAGAGACCTGTTATAACTACAAAGCGGAAATAATAGCAATAGAAAAAGCTCTATGCCAAATAATCTCAAATTTTGAAAGCTGCACGATACATTCTGAGGAAACCGTTATATTCTCAGACTCAAAATCTGTTTCAATTTTTGGGAAACAGAATGTCTCCTAATATTGGCATCTACAAATTAATTATCAAATGTCCCCCTCTTGTGGACTGAAAGTGGTGCTCCAGTGGATACCTGGTCGTGTCGGAGTCCCAGAAAATGAGAAGGCTGATAAGTGGCCATAAGTAGACAACGTTACCAGCCACTACCTAGTATCACACTACAAACCTGCAGACAGATCCTGAAAAACAACTATGTGAACCAAATTGCAGATTCTGCCATCATAAACAAGAAATTAGTTGAGCTCCTTCAGACTCTATGTCCAGGGTTAGCCGATCTGTGAAACCTGATGATCTCACCACCCCACCCCACCCCACCATACACAACACACTCTGCTCATCATTTCAACAACTGAGGAAGGCATGTTTTTGTTCAGGAGGCATTGGGCATCAAGAGCTAACAGCTAAAGGGATTATGCATTGGGCATCAAGAGCTAACAGCTAAAGGGATTATGCATTGGGCATCAAGAGCTAACAGCTAAAGGGATTATGCATTGGGCATCAAGAGCTAACAGCTAAAGGGATTATGCATTGGGCATCAAGAGCTAACAGCTAAAGGGATTATGCATTGGGCATCAAGAGCTAACAGCTAAAGGGATTATGCATTGGGCATCAAGAGCTAACAGCTAAAGGGATTATGCATTGGGCATCAAGAGCTAACAGCTAAAGGGATTATGCATTGGGCATCAAGAGCTAACAGCTAAAGGGATTATGCATTGGGCATCAAGAGCTAACAGCTAAAGGGATTATGCATTGGGCATCAAGAGCTAACAGCTAAAGGGATTATGCATTGGGCATCAAGAGCTAACAGCTAAAGGGATTATGCATTGGGCATCAAGAGCTAACAGCTAAAGGGATTATGCATTGGGCATCAAGAGCTAACAGCTAAAGGGATTATGCATTGGGCATCAAGAGCTAACAGCTAAAGGGATTATGCATTGGGCATCAAGAGCTAACAGCTAAAGGGATTATGCATTGGGCATCAAGAGCTAACAGCTAAAGGGATTATGCATTGGGCATCAAGAGCTAACAGCTAAAGGGATTATATCATCATCATATGGCGAAGTTGAGAAATTTATGACCTTTATAAACTTTTTTCAGCTCAGCTGGAAATGACTCGATTATTATTACATTTTGTGACAATGGTGTGATCAAATGTTTACCTACATTCTGCAAATTTCAAAATGTCCGTCACAAAGGTGTTCAAAATGTCCATTGCAAGAAGTAACACATACGTGAAGCTTAGTATGTCACCTTCTCACTGATGCATCAATTATGCATTTCTAGCTCATGTCTGCTTTATTCAATCTGTTAGCTTATCCATGTTGCCAATTTTCTTTTGGTAGACATTCTCTTGCAAAACACCCCAAATCCCATAGTCCAAGAGGTTCAGATCTGGACTATTTTGTGGCCACAAAATGGAATACCAGAGGTGCCATCAGTACAGATGAGCTGGCAAGTCTGACTGAGGAATGATGATATGACCAACTCAGATTTGTGTGCTATGCCCCTGGCAGGACGTGAGGTGACATCAATGAGAAACTGTTCAGAAATACTTTCAGGGTCTTTGTATAATTTTTTCTGTCCCGCCTGACAAGTACCTGCATGTCCTGAGCCCAGCACAGAAGATGCATAGATAGGCCCTCGTCGGGCCAGTCCATCTTCTTCGTCTTATTCTGTGTTCATTCTCAACTCCCGCTACCAAGTCCTGAACAGGGCTTTGCAAGAAGCAGGATGTAGACTGGAGAATGGAATGCGTTGTGACACTAGTTTACAGCTTGACGACATTTGCACCTTTCGATCCAACACATCCATCTTTGACAGGAGCCAGTCAATCTGATCTACGCTCTCTGCAGCAGCGTACGGATGTCTGATGGCCTCACCCTACTGAGGACTCCAGAATTGGACAGTCTATACTGCCAGCCGATCCTGAGAGGAAATGGTTGAGTTTCCTGACATGTCTGCTATAGACTATCCATGTATAGCAGGGCGGTTAGCACAACAGCACAAAAGACCTTGGTGACAACACTGATTCCAATCTGGTACCAAACATTCACTCAGTCTTCCAAAAGCAGCACTTGCCTTAACAATGCAATAATTTACAATTAACTCTATAGCTGAGGTTTCAGCACTTAAACAAGCTGTGAATATGATTGATAACAATATTATGATTGCCACCAAGTAGTCATCTTCATAGATACACTATAAATACAGCAAGCTCTCAAGGGGCAAACACTTGCACCTGAGGAATGGCTTGGCTTCGTTCGTTCTCAATCTCCTGCTACCAAACCCTGATAGGGCTTAAGTAGCCAAATCTAGTTCAGAGAACGGAATGCGTTGTGTCGTAGTTCACAGCTTGACTGCGATATTTGCACCTTTCGGTTCAACACATATGACTTCAGTAAGCATTTTTTTAGTACCAGGTTAGCATTCCCTCTTCGATACCTTCTCCTTAGCCAGTCTGCCCTGCTGCAGCTTGTTGTCCAGGATCACCATGTGGAGGTGTAGAAGGGTGTTGGCAGCTCTGGCCCTGATGCTAGCAGTCAGCTATGGGTTGCTAACCACTGCAGCTCATGCGCTGCTCAGCATCTTGATCCCTCACTTGAGGAATGAACTAAGTAATATGGCTGACTCAATACGAACCATACTTTAGTGGCTTTCATCTTACTGTGGTGTGCATGAGAATAAGAATGCAGACAATATTACAAAAGGGGACAAGACTGTAAACAAGAAGACATTGAAATCCCATACTCAGAGATAAAGTGAGCTATCCATGATATCAGAAGAGAACAGAAGCAACCAAATGACAACTATCACACCTTTGACCTGTGGGGACAGATCATAATTCCTCAGGACGGGCACAACAGACACATGTACAATCTTTGACTGTCTGATTCACCACTGTGCACTAAACAAAGAAAATGCTGAGCATGTATTACAGGACTGTTCCCTGTATGATCAGCTAAGGATGATGCACTGGCCCAATGATTCAAAACTAAAGTGAAAATTGTATCAACCTAAAGAGTAGCTAAGACCACTGTCAAGTTCATCACAACAACTCACAAATATCAAAGATGCAATCACAAGAAGTAGTAGTTATATTTATTTTCCATAAGCATGGCCTTCATTAGATAATAACCTTAATACATGCAACCTTTCAATTGCTTACCTCATAAGAAGTTTGGTGATGGTGGCCAGTTGCTGGGATCTCATTATACGCTGTATTCTTCTTTGTGTCATGGCCAGCATCTTCATCGTCATCATCATCATCTAAAGAATCACCAGTGCTCTGAAAATAAAGTAAAAAGTAGCAGTAGCAAGTTTGAATGTGCCATCACTAAGGCATAGCACTTTAATGAAAGCCCATACTGGAAGGAAAAATAAGGACAAACTTGCCATAGGAAGACAAATAAATCAAAGCTGCTTTGGTACTGAAAGTCAATAGGTGATAAAAACATATTTCAATAATGTCTCAATGACTACATCAGGACCTGGTAATGACTGCCAACCCAAACCGTATTTTTTAGCATATGAGCTGCAGCAGTCAGCAACCCATAGCTTACTGCTAGCATCAGGGCCAGGGAACCAGAGCAACCAAGACCTTTCTATACCTCCACACGGTGATCTTGGATAACATACTGCAACAGAGCAGACTAGATAAGGAGAAGGGATCGAAGAAGAAATGCTAACCTGGTACTCAAAAAATGCTTGCTGAAGTCGGATGTGTTGGACAGAAAGGTGCAAATATCGCAGTCAAGCTGTAAACTATGACACAACGCATTCCGTTCTCTGGACTACATTCTGCTACTTAGGCCCGTGTTAGGGTTTGGTAGCGGGAGACTGAGAATGAACGAAGCCAAGCCAAACTGTATTTTATAAGAGCTAGAAAGGATAGAGCATGTCAGATTGCACCATCAAAGTGAAGGATTTTAAAATATTAGCTGATCTGATACTTGGTGCAAATATTGGAGGCAAATGAAGGTTATAAGTGCAGATTTTAGAGTAAATAAAGTAAAGTAAAGAACAGACCACTGCATTCTAACAAGTGTGCCATTAACTGTGATAGTGTTGTGAATTATACTAGCAGTTGCTTCATGCAAATAAAAATTGCTGATGAAATCATGACTGCAAGTGCAGATTAAATGCTTTGATACAGACATCCTGCTACAAGAGGTAACACACAAGAAGAACAAATTAAGAAACATCATATATTGAGAAAGCCATTTGCAGCATAGAATTCTGAAATAATAAGAAAACTGGACAAGAGCTAAAACTTTGAGTATAACAAAGAATAACAGACATGGGCAGACAAAATCTCATTTGCAATTTTGAAGAGCAAGAGCGTACTGAGAAAACTTAACAGAATGTGAAAATCCAGGCAGGAAAGCAATGGTCACTGGGTGCCTTGAATTAGTCTACCCCTGGCAATAAGAAACACCTGGATGACATAATGATGAATATTAAAAGTGATAATGGAGTGAAAGGATAGTGCTGATGTCAAAACAGTAGTTAATGTCCAAATCAGATAACAACAATTCATTAAAGGCATTGACAGTGGCTCACTAAGAGGATGATTGAGTTCGTAGGGAGAAATAGGGTGTATGAGGTCGTTTTAGCAATCCCTGGTACCAGACAGGAGATGGTGTCATGGAGAGCAGATGTGCGATGTATTTTGTCCTATCACCTTCAACATTTATATAAGGTCAAATCAGTCTCAAGTCCCATCGGTGGGTAAAGATAATTCAACATGATCTGAAAAAAATCCTTTTTTTAAAATAAAACTATAAATTAATTTTTCTATTCTTGGGTCTGACAGGAGAATTTATAGGACTGATAAATAAAGGCCTCTTTCCCTGGCAGATATATAGGTTTTATTTCATCCATGTTAGAAAAAATGTAGATCTAATCAAAGCTTGAACATGTTTTTCCAACCAAGAAACATGTATCTTAAATGCTCAACCACCAAGAAGCTGGAAATGAGCATTCAATGAATTTGATACATTGGATGAAAATAATCTAACAATTAACTATTTAATTTCCTATTAAACTTTTAAAAGTAATCGGTCCATAAAAAAACACTATCAATACTGCATTTATTCTCATTGTTGGGATTCACCTGGAGGATTTATAGGGCTGAGGTATAAAGGATGATTGCTCCTGCAGTTACCACACATTGCACATGCCAATATTTTATTTATCCAAGGTATAAAAAACCTATGCTGCTGTACCAAGATTATGAATCTGTGTCCTCTTGACCATGAGACCAGTTTCTAAAAAACTTTCTGAATCTTAAAGTTAAAACATATGATCCCATTACGCTAACATAAATGAAACAGTTTTTTTTTCATGAAAGAAAGAAACAAACAAAAGTGCGAAAAAGCTGGGTTTTGAATTCCGCAAGTTTCAAATACGCCTTTCTCTTGAGGGAGGGGGAGTTTTGCGCCTAGTCCTATTGAATATTGAAGATATACTCAGAGGTCCTGTGACACATAAAAGAACCCTTGCAATTGAAAATACCAGAATGTTAGCCGCTCTCTGGGCTAAGATTCTAAAGGTAAAGAAATTACTATCATATAGCCCCCCCCCCCCAAAAAAAAAGACATAAAGCCAATCACCTGTTTTCTTCACACTCTATTGCAAGTGTGTACCAAAGAAAAAGACCTCTACACTCCCCAAGGGTAGAAGAGGAGCGACTACGTTTTTTAATGACCTGTACTCAATAAATTAAACAAAAATAAAACAATTTAACAAAACAAAATCATCAACAGAAAACAAGTCACACCCCCCCCTCCCCATATTGGGGAGTAAATAATATAACCATTATGCATCATTACATGCCTTAACAGACAACTGAGCAAGGTTGTGCATTAAGCTGGCAACCTCGTCCCTCAAACAAAGATTTTCTACAGAATTCCCCACTACAAGAACACAATAGTTTAGGTACAGGCCTCCTTCAAGGAGGCAAACTGCAAGGGTAGTGCCACTCAATTGTTAGAGGAAATAAAGAATCATGATGGAAACTAGACAAAATGACTTGGTTTCATGACTTACCTCTGTTGATGGTATACAGTGAACAACCCCTGTGCTCCTACGTTTCTCTCTCAATTTCCTCTTGTCTTTTGGCAATTTTCCCTTCATGTGATTTGGTCTGCTTCGTTTGTCCTTAAGTCTAGCAGCTGCTCCTCTAGTTGGAGATTCGTGATCAGCAGGAAGGTGACTCCCCAATCCAGTACTCACTCCTCCATCACCAACCACATCTCCATTGTGGTCTCCTCTGTCCTGTTCACCGAAATCTCCACGGTCAGGGAGACCGCGATGAGGCATCGACCCTCGTCCACTATGGCCTCGATGAACTCGAATCCTGTTTCGTCGAGCTGTGGTATCCATGTCATCCATGTCTAAGCTTTCCTGACTTACAGAGCTGGATGCCATGATAGGTTTTTTTTGCAATAATTGTTTTTATATCGGATATTGTAAACTAACCTATTCTCATAATAGTTTTCACGATGACGATCTTTGGTAAACAGTCCTCTACCTATTATTAAAATTATTAGTTAGTATTATTTAGTAGTATTTAGCTACTTTACGTAAACAACAAAATAACTATTCAGGACCATTGTATCCAGTATTGTGTTTAGGTATGACATGTATCTTATTGATTCTCATGTTTTATCTCATTTATTTAAATATATCTTTTGATGTAGTGTAAACATGACTATCTGCCGCGAATCAAAATGTATAATCGATAACGGTAATTTATCCAACAGCAGTGGGGGAAAGGTGAACAATAAAACGCCCACACTAACATTCGTCGGATCAATCACAATGTGTTCCTCCTGGATCAACGAATGTCCCTCACCCTATGACTAACGCGACATTCTTAAGTGACAATGAACAACTGTCCCTAGCACGATAACACGCACACACACCTGCCTAATCCACTGGACTGGCTGAGTGTAACACAGTGGTTGAGTGGTGACAGTGGCTACTGGAGGTAGACAACCCAGGCCGCTTAACTTTGAACCGCACTGATACGTAGCGCCCTATTCCAAATACAAACCACTTAGCGTCAGTAAGCTCTAGCACTTGTAACAATAATAAACGCTTCTATTTAAAAGCTTCATAAACAGCCCAGTTAAGCATCCTTTCGCGTTCTCTCAGCCCAGTCCTTGTCGCATAAATGGCATCTTCGAATCTCAAACATGCCAAAAGGCGCTCAGACTGTGTCGCCTCGTTTTCAGTTCCGCTTTTCATTCATGACATCATGCATTACGTCATGGCATTTCTTTGCTTTCTTGTCTGGTCTGGAAGAAAGGATGCGCCTCTGTAGTGTTGTCCCTTGTCTTAACTCCAGTAGATTATCACGTTGACGTTACGTTATGTTATCAAAAGATGGTAACTTTGTATTATTGTGGTATTAATATATGACAAATGGTATTTTAAAATCGATGTCATTGTACTCCAGGCAGACCCATAGGTGCTCTATTTTGTCTAGAAGAAAGGGTGTGATTATGCCTCTGGTGTTGTCCCTTGTCTAGATTATCTCTTCTACGTTTCGTTATGTTATCAATAGGTGGTAACTGTATTATCTTTGGTATCAACAGATGCCAATTCGCATGTCATTGTACTCCAGCCAGACCCATGTGTGTTATATCTGTCTGGAAGAAAGGATGTGGTCCATTGTCTTAACTTCAATAGATAATCCGCTTTACGGTTATGTTATCAATAGAAGGTAATTTTTTTTTAAATTATATGTTTTCAAAAGATGACAAACAGTTCGACCCATTCTTCGTCAATGGGTGGTCACCCTTGAGTGGGTCCCAACTCAGGATCCAGTCGTTTCTGTCGCGGGCGCATGTTGTCCAGAGTGATAGTAGTCTGTCTGTTGTGGGGTCGTGAATGTTGTATTTTTCTAATGAATCTCGTCAGCGAGTGGGAGCCGTCCCCGAGGTCTCTTTTTGTCACGCGGGTACCACATGGTGGTTATGGTACTTTATCTTTCATCTTGTTATCTTGATATAGGACAAACAGTAGGTTGAGCTTAAGCTTATTCTTGGGCGTTCGTCCTGAAAAGGATGTTGTGTTGTAGTTTGTAGCGAGGCTGCGATATATGCGCCTTTCCGCCAGACATATTCTATGTCAGCTGGGTTTTTATTTGGGTACCGGGTTTGCCTTCCCTCTGGGATTCCTATCACTTAGTAAGACTACACTATTGCATGGAGTTTCCAAGGCTGCCACTTGGAGTCGATATAGCGTCTTGGTCAGCTGTGATTCGCTGACCCTGATGCAAACAGCCAGCTATAAGTCGTTGATGGTGTCAGTTCATTCCCTGCTGCATCTTCGACCCCTTACTGGCAAAATATATGTTAAGCAGATTCGATAGCATTTCTTCTCTTTCGTTTGTTCGCAATCTCCAGCTACCAAGCCCTGAACGTTCTCAATCTCCCGCTACCAAGCCCTGAAAAGGGCTTTGCAAGTAGCAGGATGTTGTCCAGAGAACGGAATGCGTTGTGTCGTAGTTTACAGCTTGACCGCCAAATTATCGATAGAAATGCATTCTGGACAGATTCATATGTTATGTTGTCATATATCTCGCAAAATGGGGACTTCTAACTTAACTTCTGTGGCTATAACATCATGTCTTGGTTATATGGTTAGCGGAGCGGCATAGACGGCTCCTGACAGGCTGCGGGTCTACCTTGTTCCAATTTACGCTTCCACCACCACCAGTCCCAAAAATAAGCGATCGTTTTTTTCCAAGGGCTCACCTAACGGTTGGTAACAGATTGTGTGATTGATCTGGCAAGTCACCAGCGGATTTTCGACTGTCGAAAAATATGAAACAAAGGTCACCTATCCACGACATCTAACGACATAAGTGAAGATGGATAAATAGGTCAGTAGATGGCAAACGGTATATTATGGTGAACACAATCGACATCACAGCAATCCAGGCACACCCATAATGGTTTAGCTTCTTTTTTGTCTGAAAAGCATGATGTGTCTCTTGGCTCGTATCCCTTACTTTAATTCCAAAATATAACGTTTATGTTATGTTAAGCAGAATATACTCAGTCTCTTTCATGAACGAAAGATTCGGTGTCTCCGCGGTGGTGTCACTTGTGTTAACTCCAAAGGATTATATCTGCTAAAGATAACATAAACGTTATCTTTTGGAATTAAGGGATACGATCAAAGAAACACATCATGTCTTCCAGACAAAAAAGAAGCTGTACAACTATGGGTGCACCTGGATTGCTGTGATGTCGATTGTGTTCACCATAATATACCGTTTGCCTTCTACTGATCTATTTATCCATCTTCAGTTCACTTATGTCGTTAGACGTCGTGGAGAGGTCATTCCTGTGAATATCTAGATTGTGGAACACCTTATCTTGGAAAATCGACGCATAACCTGTCGCGAAAGGGCACAAGCGGCAAGCCTTTCTCTGGGTACAGTGAACACTATTATTCGTGAACATTTGCATTTTTTGAAGGTTAGTCTACGTTGAGTCAGCATTTCAGCACTGATGACGAAGCGAAACACCTTGTCCTGGATTGGTTCAGGCATACTGTAAAATCTTTCTGCGCTGCAGCTTTTCAAGCATTATTTAAACGCTCGGATAAGTGCATAAACGTTGCAGTAGAATATATAGAAAATAAATGGCATTTAAACTAATTTTTTTTTAATTTTCCTTACAAAAAAGTCCAGGTTTGACTTGAACGCCACTCATTCATATATATATATATTACTCTTTTCGTCTTTACATACTGGTTTAAGCGGGTAAAAGTCTCATTTGGCAGCTCTTTTCATGGCTGACCTTGCCGATTTCAAACAGGCAGAGGTAACCATAGTAAGTGCAGGTCTTAGATATGTGGTTTGCAATCCTACAAAGTTGTCGCTTGCATTGCATTCTAATGTTTATTTTATTGTTTCCTCGAAAGTATCTACACCTTAATATAATGTTGCTTATAATCCAACTTTATCCTCTGCCATCGCCTACCACTTTTGAACGTCTATGGGAAAATATTTAATTGAGGTCTTGCATATAGTTATGTATCTCAACATTGGTCTATCTATATGTCTTTCCACCCCCACCCCCCCCCCCGAAATGTTCACAGAAGAGCACCTGTTTGGGCATGCGGTTGTTTTCCCTTCTTCTCACATGTTCCAGGCACATCATGATGGTTTGCAGCTTGGCTGTGTGCAGTACCTCCGTGCTGGTAATTTTGTCCTGCCATTTGATTTTCATTATTTTGCGTCGACAACATAGATGAAAGATGTCGAGTCCCCTCTCGTATCTCGAGTAAGTGGTCCATGCTTCGAAGCCATGCAGTAATGTGCCAAAGACACATGCCCGATACATCTGAGTTTTCGTTTGCATCGATAATTTATTATTTTGCCACACTCTTTTGGATAATCTGCCAAATGTAGTAGCTGCATTTCCTATCCGTGTATTGATTTCTTCGTCACGCGAGAGTGTGGCTATGTCATTTGACTCCAGATAGCAGAATTGTTGTGTTTGCGCAATTCTGCTGTTGTTTAAAGTGGTACTTGTTGGGGTGGTAGTTGATTTATAACTACAACATTCGTAACCCTTAGTCAGAGAGAACAGATCACAAGCCCAGGCCATATTGTTAATTAGGGATTGCAGGTTAAAAGGGCAGCGTCGTTGACGAATGAAAGATCTCGGAGAAGAGGTTCTGTTGTTTTTGTTTTGGCACTCAAGCGAGCTGCGTAGAAAAGGAAACCAGCAAATCTAGTGCGAACGAAAACATCACCAAGAGCACAGCAGAGAGGACTACAAAAAACATACCAAAGATGGTGGAAGCAAGAACACAGCCTTGATTGACTAAAACGATGATACAAAAGACGATTTTAAAAGGTGATAACTTCTCTGTTACGTTCGGTAAGCAGAATCGAGCTCACAGCATGGTGATAATTGTTATGTTATGTTAGGATAGTATAGATAACCTCATAGCATGGATACTGATAACCCCTATAGGGCAGACAACTCTCTAGGGCATGGTATTTCTTTGTTTTCTCCTTTCTGGGTGGGTTGCTCGTTGCCGTAACTAATAACTTTTATGTTATGTTAGGATAGTATAAAGAACCTCACAGCATGAATACTGATAACCCCTATAAGGTAGAAAATTCTTCAGCTTTTTGTTTTTCTTTGCTTCACGTCTGAAAGAAAAGATACACTTGTCGGTTGTCATCCACTACCGTTAACTTCAACAGCTGATAACTTTTTATGTTATCAACAAATAATTACTTAATTTTCTATGTTATCAATTGCTGAGAAATTGAATGTTATGCTATAGCCACTCAGCAGTAGAGTGGGTAAAGCAATTACTTCCTACGACAAGCGTACCAGGTTTATCCCCAATTGCAATCATCTCGATAAGATCCAGCTAACCGAGCTGTAAATTGGTGCATTTTCCCCAAAATAAAACAGAAACTCAATCAAATAAAGTCTCAAAACATTGAATCCCCAACGACTGTATATGCTGGGGGACCACTTTTTTTTATGTTAAGAAGAATTGTAATCACGTGACCCAATGCAAGTTTCTATTAGGTCAATGTCTTTCAGTACACGGTGAACCATTTGAATGTTGATAACATCCACCCTTACAACTCGGCTAGAGGTTTCTACAATTTTAGAGAAGACCGAATCCGGTTATTTGCAGTGTGGTTTCAATAACAATGGTTTTTACATTGCCAAGTTGCCAATCTCACGCACAACCATCCTATGTTGTCTCTTACGATATCCTGGAAAGGAAACAGTGCTGCTATTCTGTTTGCCCCGGAAACAAATCGGGGGGAGGGGGGGGGAGGAATGCAGATTTTAGAGGCAACGATTTAAATGATAAAGAGAATATTATCTTCTTCTCTAATTTTAGCCCTTTACAGTTCGGCCTTATTATTTGCTTCATGTCTTATGTCAAATCATATATTCTAGTTATGCCAGATTGTAAAGGGTTAAGACAAATTCTAATCAACTGGGCCGGACTGTAAAGGGTTAAGACAAATCTAATCAATTAGGCAGGACTAAAAGGTTAAGAGAAATCTAATCAATTAGACCAGACTGTAAGGGGTTAAGACAAATCTAATCAATTGGGCCGGACTGTAAAGGGTTAAGACCAATCTAATCAATTAGGCCGGACTGTAAAGGGTTAGATTCTTGATCAGTGATTGTAAAAGTGTCCAGTGTTCACCCCGACTGATAATGTCATTAAGGGCTGCAACACACTTCTCCAACTTCACCCGGTCTGCTGTCATTGTTCGTATGGTATCCCAGCTTTGATTCATGATGTCCATCTCAGCTTCTACGGTTTTTCGCCAAATTGTCGTAGGCCGGGCCTTTTTCGTCTTCCCTTTGGAGTTCATACCAAGCGGTTCTGGTGTCAGGTTCCCATCTTAGGACGAACATGGCCGATACAATTCCACCGTAAACCGGCTATTAAAGTGTGCGTGTCATCTTGATTGCTCTGGGCAAACAGTTCTAGGTTGATGGTGAGGGAGGGGGGGGGGGTATTTGGGCAGAAAATTATATGAATCTGATTTAGACAGGTTGTGTGTAAAAGTGATACGATTGGCATGCCTTTCACTGTTACCCTTCGACACCCAAGACCAAAACAGAAGCACATAAACTACGCAAATAACTTAATTAACCCGTCGCTCCATTTGTTAAAGCATAGATCTAATATTA
This sequence comes from Ariolimax columbianus, assembly GCA_036924085.1. Lineage (NCBI taxonomy): Eukaryota > Metazoa > Mollusca > Gastropoda > Stylommatophora > Arionidae > Ariolimax > Ariolimax columbianus. The sequence goes on from JAVGWX010000011.1 coordinate 62,047,751, forward strand.
CATTTGGCTTCCCTAGCCAGCGTTTAGGATAGCCTGATTCCAGTCATTTGTAGTGCTGTTCTATAGCAATAGTTACTGCTTGCTGAAGGTGACATCTTACTTAGTCACCTCTTACAGCACCCAGGACATGAGACAGTGACCGTGTTCTAATTACTCCCGAAACCACTCAGCTGAGAAAGACAGTTGTTAATGGAGATGTTAATAGGACAAATGTTTGCAAAGAAACGACACTTAGCTTTTTTTTGCGGAGCCCCTCCTTTGAAGCCGCCCGCCCCCCCCCCCCCCCCCCCCCCCACCATCGCTTTACCAGTGAATCTTGGATGACATGACAAGTTGAATAGGAAAGCCCCAGGATGAATACAGTTTGAAATGGTCAAATGAGAGCTGCTTGTGGAAGAAATTTTTAAAAATGTATTATTGAAATAAACTTCAAATTTGTATTTCGTAACTTCATTCTATTTGACCTTGTGTGCCGAATATTTTGTAATGGATAAATTGTTATAATACAGAAGCGAATATCGTGAGCAATGGTTTAACGGACACATGTCTTGTCACAAACGTGATTACAATGTAACATAATTTCGGTTTGTAGCACCCATACATAAACACATGAATCATATTCTGACCTATTCAATTGTGTACCAGCCTGTTCGAGATAGCTAACCACGTGACAGAAACCAATGACAATTTTCTGCGATCCCCATTTGGGTCGTTCACGTTTGACGTCACGCAATATTTACAATTCCCGATCCCCCTTTCTTTCTCCCCTTGTTATGGCGTCACAAATACAGAATCCATCCTCTTCTGGTGTGTGTGTGTGTGTGTGTGTGTGTGTGTGTGTGCGCGCACAGCCTACTGGAGATATAGGTGTGTGTGTGTGTGTACGCACTGAAAGAAGAAAGTAATATCAGGTTTTGCTCTGTCGGCGGCATTGTAATGCAGGCAATACCATAGGCCAGGTCCGTGCAACCATGATAGGCCTTCGGACGTACGTGAATATCCCATTGAAAGACCGAAGACTAAATTACGAAACTTTCATGTGTCAACTATTGTCCGTTTCACAATGCTTAACGTCAATTGTCGCCTAATATATGAATAACACTGACACCGATATGCGTAATTTTGTGCACGTGAACTTATCTTTTTCAATGTTCCAATGACTTAATTAATAATTTACATTGTGTCAGGTAATGCCACTTTCTGAAAGTGGCTAATTCTTTTGATATTTGTTAGCAAAGGAATTATTTTGTCCCTTGAGAAAATAATTTACTGTCATTTTTTTTTCAAATGTCTTTCTTTAGACATAGGCGTGTCTCCAATTCAAATGGGATTTTCTACATTAGGTTCTACATAATTCCCTTTTGTAATGTAGTTCATATGTTTTAGGAGCTATAAGAAGTAACTGGGCTTTCATATAAAAAAATGTGTGAAAATGTAGAAACACACGATATATAGGACATATAAAGTACATACTTCAGATGGATTGATTCAGTTTTATAAAGAGATGCTGGAGCAAACAATAAATTGTTATAATTTAGTTCTGAGATCCATTTTCTAGCTGATTGGGGTGTCCAGTTCTGAGATCCGTCTTCTAGCTGATTGGGGTGTCCAGTTCTGAGATCCATTTTCTAGCTGATTGGGGTGTCCAGTTCTGAGATCCATTTTCTAGCTGATTGGGTTGTCCAGTTCTGCGATCCATTTTCTAGCTGATTGGGGTGTCCAGTTCTGAGATCCATTTTCTAGCTGATTGGGGTGTCCAGTTCTGAGATCCATTTTCTAGCTGATTGGGGTGTCCAGTTCTGAGATCCATTTTCTAGCTGATTGGGGTGTCCAGTTCTGAGATCCATTTTCTAGCTGATTGGGGTGTCCAGTTCTGAGATCCATTTTCTAGCTGATTGGGGTGTCCAGTTCTGAGATCCATTTTCTAGCTAATTGGGGTGTCCAGTTCTGAGATCCATTTTCTAGCACTTGGGGTGTCCAGTTCTGAGATCCATTTTCTAGCTGATTGGGGTGTCCAGTTCTGAGATCCATTTTCTAGCTGATTGGGGTGTCCAGTTCTGAGATCCATTTTCTAGCTGATTGGGGTGTCCAGTTCTGAGATCCATTTTCTAGCTGATTGGGGTGTCCAGTTCTGAGATCCATTTTCTAGCTGATTGGGGTGTCCAGTTCTGAGATCCATTTTCTAGCTGATTGGGGTGTCCAGTTCTGAGATCCATTTTCTAGCTGATTGGGTTGGCCGTGAATAGGACCGTTTTGCAAAGGTGATGGAAACGTTTATTTATCGGAAACAAACATGTAGGTTAATTTTTCACTTAATCATAGTCCGATGATTCCAACACATTGATGACTGCTCTCGGAAGAAAGAACTACAGTCCACCTTTTTTTCAATAGTCATCTTCCTCTTTCGAGGCATGGTCCTCATATTTAGCCCAATAATATTTTTCAATATTTGAAAAAAACTGCATACTTTAGTTCTTTCATAATCGCATAGTTTGAAAGTTTTTATTTCAGCTGCTACTTGCCTTTTAAGGAGTTACATTTAGCGAGGGGAATTATTTTTATAATTGTTGTAACTTTATTAAAAATTGATTTATCCATATAAAAGTTGGGCAAGTGCTAAAAAGATGATGCCCACACATCATGATATGATTTAATGTAGTGTAGCATTACAAATGTTAATTGAAACTTAACTAAACACAAAATACTGAAAATGTATATTTGAAAAAATGGCAAAACTCTGCATTTATTTTCTCCTGTATCTTTGATCATACACACTTCATTTTTTCTGATAATGCTGTTCAAGATTATCTCTTCATTATAGACTACACCCAAAGCTACATATTTTACGATTGTGTTTTTATGAAAATTCAAATATTTACTCAATTTTGTTAACGAATTTGATTCTACAAATTATGATAACTCTTACACATTGTAAGATAGCTTGATTTCCTTAGATCTCAACTAATCCATGGTTTTCTAGAATACATGTGCAAAGTTACAGGATATTTTTTTTGAAACAAAAAAGTTATCACACATACCATCTGTACATTGCAGTTTTCGGCGAAAAGTTTAAAACACCATTTTTCACTATTTTCTGATGATTAAATACTTTGATTCTTGTCAGTGACCTTCAACCTGATATATAAACTCTTCAGTAACTGCCTGTCAATCATCCAATAAAAATGTTTTTCTCATGTTTGCTCTCCTGTCATCATATGATGCCTCAATAGCTTTTCTCTGAGTTCCTTTTTCGAGATAAAATGTTCTGGTGTTCACAGGACTCTCCCAGATACCTGCAAGTATGTAATTCCATTTCCTCCTTTACCAACAGAGATTTTGTCCCATTATTATAAACAGAAACTTTAATAGCAACAACAGCTTTAACAATAGTTGGACCATGATTTCTATTCTTGGTACATAATTTCAAGATAGCACTGTTCAGTCAATCATTGACATTTTGTGTATTTCTTGCAAGGCACTTTTTTAGTAGTTCCTTCCTGTCGCGATCCTAAAATACTGGTTTTATATTAGTCATAACAACAGCAGGTAGGTTGCTGGTGTGTTTGTATGAACAGTTTCATCTGCTACAGCTTTCTTATATAGACACCATTTGTTGCAGCTATTTTTTGAATTTGGTAGTGACACCTTCATAACATCACAGAACATCTGCAGATCAGCAAGCCCTTTTCCAATACACTTCAGTGCTAAGACAGCTTACCTGTTTATTGAATTCACACACAAATTACCCAAATATATTTGATTACATGAAGAAAATGATGTATATTATAATTGTTTCTGCTACAATGAAACTCAAACTCACTGCCTAGGCCCTTCCTGTTTGTCTCTAGCAATTGTGCTTTGGAATAACAAAAGTGACAAACAAGTTCTGTAACTATTTTAAAAAATGTTATATTCAAATGCCAATTATTCTACGTCTTCCATCCTGCTCTTCATGAACATTGTCATCTTCATTTAAAAATTATCTCATTATATTAATTTTCTTCAAGGAAGCTTGAAAACCCCTCATTGTTGTGGTAACTAAATTCTAGGGGAGTAATAATTTAAAACTAGTAGCTGGCAGCCATTTTGAATTTTTTTCTTTCTTTTTTTTGGGACTGACTCCAGGTTTGTTTAACAGTCTATTATCTTAAAAACTACTGGTTCTAGACAATAAATTCAAGTTGTATTTGAAAGAAGATTGATTATACTTTTCCAACAGCTCAACAGAATTCAATTTTCGAAAAAAAAACGCATTTTTTACCAAATTCTATGTGGCACTTCCTTCTTAACTTTGGCCCAAACGAGTTTAATTGGGTTAAGTGTGAATGGTAAGGCCTCAAACACATGACCGTGCTCTTGGATCAACTTGTCTATATGAAATACTTTTCCTTTCATGTTTATGTATATATATATATTTATATATATATACATATATATATATATATATATATTTATATATATATATATATATATATAAATATATATATATATATATATATATATATATATATATATATATATATATATATATATATATATATATATATATATATAAGGAAGCGTAAGATCATGGCCAACAACCCAGAGGGTATTTAAAATCATATTATGGTGAAAGGTAAACCTATGGAAAGTGTTGCGTGGTTTAAATATCTGGGACCAGATATGAATGCAGAGAAGTCTCGAGCAGAGATTCAGTCAAGAACAGCGATGAACATGGTCGCCCTTACAAGACTGCTAATAATCTGGAAAGACAAGAACATTAACCTTAAATCAAAGCTGACTTTAATGTATAAATAGTCAACTCGGTATACCTCTACGCGTGTGAGACTTGAACTCTTGACGGCTGCCCTAAAACGTAAATTGTCTGTAATGGCAATGAGATGCTTGCGAAGAATTCTTGGTATTTCATATTTGGATCGCGTTACAAACGAGTGTTCTTGAAATTGTTATTAAGGAGTTAGGTCAATATAAAAACATATTGACTTTAGTAATTACACGAACATTGACATGGTATTGACATATGTCACGATCGGTGGGGCTGACCAAGACCATCCTGCAAGGCACTGTGCATGAGAATCGTGGGAGAGGGAGACCAAAAAATAAATGGGAGGACAATATAAAAGAGTTGACGGGAAGATCTATAGCTAAAACTAATTCCCTGGCGAAAAATCGAGACGTATGGCGGGTTCAACAAACTGCAATAACCATGCCCAAACGATCTTCTAGATTACGGAACTGATGATGATGATAATATATATATATATATATATATATATATATATATATATATATATATATATATATATATATATATATATGCATCTGACGATGGCTTTGTATTGATCCCAGCTTTATCCACCATCGCCAATACCTCCCCAAAACGTTTTTGGTCCCAGAGAATAGGTCCCCGGCCATAATCTCTTATGCTTGATCTGATACACATATGTACTTGTTAACACAATTTTTAACTACATAGGGAACTCACCGATGGCTGACATAACTGTTCAAAACGTGTGTGCTTTTGGTTGAAGCTGAACAGATTTCGTAAAACACGGGGAACATTATTTCCAAAAATACTCACTGTCATAAAAGGAGTAATCATTTCAAAAGACGGATTTTATTAGGAGCGCTGGATGTTGTATACCGTAAATAAATCAAATAAGATGGGTATTCAGTTTATTTCAGACAGGATTCTGTGAAAGGATCACTCTCAATAGTGATTTGTTGTGTTTTATACCGTTATTTGTTTTATTTCTCTGTGTAGATGAAATAGAAATTGATTATAAGCATCGTTTTTTGTGTAGTCAGTATGTTCTGTTTCCCATTTGGTCATGTATCTAGCTCTAATAAGCTTTTTTAACTCTTCGTATATCACACTAGTATCTGGTTGTGGTAGTCTTGCACCTTCTTTTGCCAGTCTGTCTGCCTCCTCGTTGCCTTGGATGTTACAGTGGGATGGAACCCATTGTACCACTACCCTTTTTGGTACAGACTGCTGGCATAGTTGACAGAGTACTGCTCTTAAACCATTAAGTTCAGTATTTTTCTGGCTTTTAAGTGCTGTGACTTACGGCCAGGGCATCTGTAAACAGGACTATATGGCTTTCATTTGTTTTGCATGTCACTATTTCTTCTACTGCAGCCCTCAGTGCCTCTGCCTCCGTTCTGGAATTGCTTGACACAATATGGGAACTGATGAGTTCTGTAATTTAGTTGTCCTATACATGTTACGTTTCATGGGTATTATATGCAACTTATGCCCTGCTGGTGAAAAACTGCCCACCTCCCGTTTTTAACTCGCTGGCAGGGACCAAATTTGATTGAATCTGGGCCACCAGTCAAGTATGGATGGTTAGGCATTTCTATAATCAAAGAGAAGAATAAAACTACAAAAGCCTACTTATACAATTCAGGATTGAAATGTATAACACTTAGAAAATCTAGATGCCATTTGGATTGTCTCGTGTCACTCATGTGTGCTCGATGTTGACTTCACTTACAGAAAGCAAACATTCAATAGGGTTAAAGGTAAAGGTCAAGGTGGGTCTCGTGGCAACAATTGCTACCGGGGATGAAGGTAATTCTTCATGGACTAAGCCGCAGCTTATATGAGGTCGGGTGACCAGTTCCCTTCCTTGCTGTTTATGCCTTCTCTAACTTAAATGGCAGGTACACATTTACAGCTGGGAGGAGCAGTCGTACCAGGAACAAACCATGCCCTGATTTGTTTTTGTCCGTCCATGATTTCGAACCCTGGCACGGTGTAATCCCAGTCTTAACAAGCCAAATCAATGTCGACTTGGCTACACGCTACGCTAAACATAGTTAATTGAAATATATTGATCATGGCCCGACGTCACGTCCTGGTTCCTTCCTTTTAAACAGACTGTGTTATAGTAATGTGATCAACGAGGTGAGGATCGACACTGTAATCCAAATAGTGCTATCTTACTGTAGAGCCTTGCATTACACTACAGCCAGGAGGAGAAACGTGAGCTACCTTTTCAAGTACGTCTTAAGATATAAGAAGAATAAGTTGCTACCAAAGAAAGGTCGTTAAAACCCAAATTAACTAAATGCGAGTAACTTCGAACAACAAAAACTGTGGAGTAAGCTTGTAAACTTGCCAAGATTAAGCAAGTTAAGGTTGGTTTAATTCAACCTGACGTAGCAAAAAAAAATGGCCAAACAAAACTCATAAATTATATATGTCACTGCACGCAAGCAGGAACATCGCCCACAACAGTCAGTATTGAATTGAGCGTCCTATAAAGTTGTACTAAGCAATTTGGTTATATTTAACTATATTGATATCTTGTGCCACATTGCGATTTGTAATATTCGATTTATTTTGTTATAGCTCTGTCAATCATCTAAATGATTAAGATGGCATCAATAAATAAGAGGAAAGTAGACAGTGAGTTTTATATATTTCAAGAGAAGTAAACTGATGATTACTTTTTTGTCATGTAGAGGAAAAACTTTATTTGTCAATTTTTTAAAAAACTTGCTTCTCTGTAAAAGATTACAACATACATATTTATTATAAAACCAAGAAAGCCAGTTAAAGCAATTTTGAAGGTCAACTGAGAAGAGATAAGAGAAACTATTTGAAAACAATCTGCCCAACAGATGTTTTTTTTTCCACAAACAGAATAATGAAGCTGACAAAAGTTCCAGGAGTTGGTTGCTATATTGCCGCTGAAAAAATTGCAAAGCTATGGAAGCAATATTCCGGAGGAAACTTTATCAAACGATGTTTCGATGATGTTATTGAAGTATTGTGTTCGTATAGTAGCAAGAACATTCAATAAATACGTCTTTCTCATTGGACTGTAGCGAGAGGTGTCAACGAAACTTCCGATGACATCAAATGAAGCCTTAAAGAACTCGTGCCACAATTTAAAGCGTTTAAAATAGCTCTAGACTAGACGAGAGTACAGACACCCCCGATATTGCTCAGTTGGCTAGATTGTCCGCAGAGTCGATGCTAAATTCAAGTGTGCAAAAGAATTGCTTTGCTCTTCAACCAAAAGAAAGTTTCAACAAGAAGAGAAACTTTTTTTCAGTAAGCAAAAAATTATATTGCTAAAATCAGATGAGAGTTATCTGATATGAACCTTAATACGGAAGATGTGTATGTGCTTCGTTGGATTTTACACCACCAAAACGTTTACATGGCTCCTACAGACAGCAGTCTCTCCTTCGTTGTGAACGCGGTTTGGTTACAAGCCTCAGCAGTTGAACATAGTAGTGGTCGATCAACGCATGGGCCTTAGATGCCTATTCGAACATTATTATTATTACTATTAGAACGTATGTGTAAATTAAATCAATTTAGACCAAGTCATGTCTTCGGTAGGCTTTTGTACACATTTCCTTAAGTCGAGAGCACTAAATTACTGCTAGTTTCAAGAAATTCAAGAAGATATTTAATTCGAGTATGAAGACCTCATATTTCACCCTAAAGGGCCTCAGCTAAAAAAAAAACGGGAAATGCAGAAGCGCTTTATGATATGAAATTAATGTAAAACTTCTGCGACAGTTAGAAAACAATAGCTGGCATTTCCTGCAGACGTTACAACTTAATGAACGAGACGCTAAGTTAAAAATTCAAGAACAGTTGGCTCATGAGCTGTCAGAAAAAATATTTCGACTTTGGGAAAGTCTATAAGGCGATACTTTACATTTCCCCCACACTTGTGACTTAAAGAAATGATTTTTTGTTTTTTGCGATTAATTTGCAGATGAGCTAAAGTCTCTGAAAGAAGAATTCAACACCAGGTTCTGTTATTTTCTAGCACTATAAACAATTTTAACAAATAAACTTCTTTTCTCCATTTGATGATACGGAAAATGGAGAAAATGATATGGCACTAACTGATTTTTATAGCAAATATTTCTTAGAGGACAAGTGTCCAAAACACAGCTTTAACTATCAAGATAATAACCTTATTTAGAAATATTTAGAACTGAGAGTACGTTTTTTCTAGAAAGAAGTTCGCTAATTCTAGTTTGTAAATAAAGGACTCGTATCTAGAAAACATTTTGTGTGTTGCAACTTCAGTTGTTTCTCCAAACATTGAACATTTCAAACGTCCGATTGAATAGATTGTATCGGTCTTAACCTTACTTTTAAACGTTAAGCAAACTTTAAACAATATCATTATTATAATAAACATTACAGAAGAAATAGCCAAATAAATCTCTCATGAAATGTATGTTTTACTGTTACTCTATTTAAGTATTATTAACGCAATACCAGCAAAGGCATAAACAGCAGGGAAAACATGCCTCGCCCGGAGGCTCGCTCAACTCTTCAGGTTCATGTCAACTGATGTAGTAGTCCCGCAACTACTGAAGAATGCGTCGATAATACAGATCTACAAGAGAAAAGGTAATCTTCAGGAGTGTGACAATCACCGATAAATTTCACTGCTGTACTGCTGGCAAGATCTTCGTGCGCGTACTTCTCAATCGCCTGAACAAACATTTTTAGCTAGATCATTACCTCCCTGAAAGTTAGTGTGGATTCAGAGCAGGTCGATAAATTGTAGACATGATAAATGCAGCGCGTCTGCTACAAGAGACATGTCGAGAACAAAACCGTGATCTGTATACTACGTTCATTGACCTCACAAAAGCATTTGATACTGTCAGCAGAGATGAGCAATGGCAGATCGTGTCTAAATTCTGCTGCCCAAACAAGTGTGTCCCTATAGTGAAACTGTTCCACGCGGGCAAGTGTGCATATACACTTGACAACGGTGAGACCTCTACATCATTCGAGGTCAAGAACTGCGTAAAACAGGGATGTGAACTTGCTCGGACCGTATTCAGCATGCTGTTTTCTATGCTGACGCACCGAGCAGGGCATACAGATAAAGTTCCGCATGCGTGGTGGTCTACACAATCTCCGCAGGCTGAATGCAGAGACCAAGGTGGTACGTGATACGATATGCGAACTCTTGTTTACAGATGACTGCTGGGAAGGAAGACTAACGTCTGGTCGGGCAAAACATACTGGCCAAGACCCTCACTTCTGCTTCATAGTAGCCGTCCCTGGAAACGGGCTGTTTTCATTGCAGCCTGGCTAACGGGGTGATGGATCTACGTGATCCCAGTAGCAGCGAGTGACACGCAGATGAAGTCAAGCATAGCACAGCCGCCTGGAGGATCCCGGTTCCCTTTCATCAGAACATTCGGGATGTGAGGAAACCAAAACTACTGCAATACGCCACTTAACGCCCTTTTAGGGCACACCAAAGAGTAAACTAACTACTCGTTGTGGGCATTCACAAACAACATCTACCAAGGTGAATACGCTCTGAACAGTAGCTCAGAACGGAATATGCAGTAGAGCATGAACCTGTTCTTTGCTGCTTGTGACAACTTTGGTTTGATCATTAGCAAAAAAAAAAAGAAGAAAACTGAGGGAATCTACTAACCAGCACCAAGCACAGTGTATAAACAGCCAGGGATTGAAAAATATGTCTACCTCGGAAGCAATCTGTTGTGATCAGCGACTATAGCTGATGAGCTGGCTAATAGAATAGCAAAGGTCAGCACAGCTTTTGGCCGAATGCGCTAAACAGTAGGGGAACGTACGGGAATCAGCATAACGACTAAGCTGAAGGTCTACCGATCTGTCATTGTCCCCACCCTGCTGTATGCGCCTGAGAGCTGCACTGTCTACGATGGTTACACCAGAAGGCTGAATAATTTTCCACATCAACTGTCTGAGACACATACTGCAGTACCATATCACAGATAATACAATGCTCTTCAAAGTCAACATCATAGGTATTCATTTGCTCAAATGTCAAGCGAAATGCTACGAAAAAAGCTCCCGTATAGCCAACTGAGTGAAGGAGAGCTATCACAGGGACGTCCAAAGAAACGTTTCAAGGTTGATCTGAAGGAATCCCTTAAGTGTTGTCAAATAGACAATAACACATGGGAAAACATGGCTCAAAATCGTTCAAGACGAAAGAGTGCGGTCAGAAACAGCGTTGAAATCATCGAGGACCTCCTTGTTCAGGCAGCCCATGATAGATGCGCAATCAGGAAGTCTTTTAAGCAGAGAGAATATCAGAAACAACTGCGGACTATGTTTGCCAGTTGTGTCATAGAACTTTCTGCGCACGCATTGGCTTGATAAGTCTCGAGCGCACTCGCATATTCAAGGATGCAGTTTGACACAGGATGATGTTGGCTGTCCTCATCAACGACAATCAATGAATTATTATTATTATTTAAGATATAAATAACATAACTTGAAACAAATTTAAAATAAACAAAAACCTACACATATCTGTAAATGTTAAATAACATCACGTGGTATGGCCCTCTGATATATTTGGCATTCAGTATATGGCTCGCGTTCTTGATGAGATTGCTCATGCCTGCCATATATATTCAGTCTTCCTCAGCAAATATAGAAGAGGGAACACATTGATGTTTTCATTACCTGCTCGTAAAAAATGTCGGACTAAGCTGAGGAGGGTCCCTGATTGGTTAATCTCACCCCTTCTCCTCTAACAATATTTTTTTCTCGAACTTCTTACAATGGCAGTGGGCAGATGGTAAACTTCTTTAATAGACATGCATGTAATTTTGTAAACAAGGTGTATCTGTTTTACTAGAATTTATTACTTTCAGTAATGTTTTTAGTATTAACAATATTGTAAACACATTAAAACACATTTGAAACACATTTTGTTTTGTGGTCAATAATCTGTTCAACAATTGTCAACAAATATGTTTTTCTTACGACTAGTAGATGAATGTGCAGCAGTGGCAAATTGTTCAGTTTATTATTCTTTATGATGAATAGTTTTAGAGATTCCCCAATAAATTCTATAAAGCTGTCATCAAGATTATTGTTGTAAATAGGTACCAGTCACTCAGCGCATTCGTAATCTCATTCGCTTCCGCTTGTTCTTTTGTTCTACTGCCCTTGCATTGAGGCGTCGCAGAGAGACGATGTGTGTAGATATCTTGTTATCGCCAGGTGGGAGGCTTGTTTTGTCGTTAGATGTAACTTCCTGAATGTATCAGAGACACCCTCGATCCACCGACAACGAGGTCTTCCTCTTGCACGTCTGCCTGCATATTATTTTCTCTCGCTGCAGGCTGGTCGTAATGCATTTGGACTAAATTACCAAACCACTCTATTTTTTTTAGCACCATTGCAGGGGCTAACTGAGTCGTCCCCCCTGTCTGCCTCAATGTGGTGCTGCCGATTCGGTCTCGGATTGTCTTTCCGGTTACAATTCTCATACAGCTTTGAATCTTACTCTTATGTGTTTCTAGCAAGGACTAAGATTGAACCGGTAACACAATGTAGGAATGAACAGTGCCTTTATCACCGTAATCTTATTTGAAAGAAGCACTCTGTTTCAAAATCGGCTCATTTTGATAGTGGACACTGTTGGACTTCTGAATTCTTTGTGCGATCTCCCTGCCAACTCGTGTCGTCATCAGGTAATTGCATTCCTTTAGTTGCTTGATACTGCTGTGAAAACTTCTTCACACGTGATCACGCTATATTCCCATAGTCTCTGTCTTCTTTGTGACCATCAAAATATAGCAAGGGAATCCAAACTTTGTGGGACATTAAACTATACACAGCAATCCTCATGTTTTTTTTTGTTTTTTTTTGCGTACGCCTCATTTCTCTAATTCCCAAAGCGGTGTGCGTTGCTCTGTGGTTTTTATTTTGTCTGTCGGCCCAGTGCATCCGACTTCAGCATGAATTTTATGTAAGTGTCTGCTCCCGCCTACATTTTCTAAGGGTCTGCTTCCCCGGGTAACGGCCGGTGCTGTGATGGGGATCGAACCCACCCCCTTTAGCTTGTGAGCCGTACCACTTAACCACTAGCCCACGCCGTCCCCTGAAGCAGATGGGAACATCATGGAAAGCAGATGAACGTGTATTAAAAAAGCTGTACACTAAATGTGTGAGATCAGCCCTAGAATCTTTTACAGAAGAACAAGCAACAACGCCGGATCACACGTTGACAAAATAAACAAGTTCAAAACCGCGTCATAAAAACATATCAGGGGCACGAAGCCTGCGTCTCTCGGAGAACTAGAAACAGTTACCAATCTGCAAACAACAGAGGACAGACGGATCAGCAAGGCTAAAAAAACAAGGTGAACAATTATAGAGCACTGACTACCAGAGCACGAATGGGCTTGGAAGGGGAGGGCTCAAGCGGAGCAATTTTGCAGTATCGGTATAACAATAAAGTGGAAAACAGATCCTATAAATGACGGATTAAAAAAATAAAAGCAAACAAACAAAAACCATTCACACTGCACGAAAAAAAAAATTCAAGGCATTGTAAAAAAACAAACCATTCAGACAGAAACAGAAAGAACACCCGTAAATATAACATGCTAATAGAAACACTTTCAAAGCAACAACTTCATCCATTTATAAGCAGGTGGATCGGCAATAAATGCAGAAAATGGGTAAGCTATTTTTCTCACGAATTCTGGCTTTTAAATGTATATATTTTCCGCTCATATTGTCGCGTTATTATAATAATAATAATATTAATAATAATAACACATCACATACACACGCACTCACTCATACACTCACTCACACACACTCACTCACACACTCACTGACACACACACACATACTCACACACACTCACACACACACATTCACTAGCTCACTCACACATACACTCACACAATTACACACACACACTCACACGCACACTCACTCACGCACACGCACACACTCACACATTATGTAGCATGTCTTTTAAAAAACGTCGCTCCCATCACAGTCTCTGAAAGAAACTCTTTCCTTTGCCACAGTCATATCCAGGCATTCCTGGATATCTTGGTGTCATCGTCTTCTCTGTCTATCCCTGCCTCTTTTGCCTGACACTATATCTTCCATCACTGTTCTCTGGAGACCGTTGTGTCTCTTGATGTGACCAAAGTTTTCAATTTTCTGACCAAAAGGGAATTGATAAACCAGTTCTCCTGTACGTTCAACTCTTGCTGAATGTCTATATTTGTCTCTTTCTCCGTCCAAGATATTGTGAGGATCTTTCTGTAACATTTTGACTCGAAGGACTCTATTCTTTTTCTAGAAGTTTTGGTAATCGTTCATGATTCGCAGCCATATGCTGCCACAGGAAAAACACAGGCTCTCAGAACTTTCACTTTTGTCGTTTTATTGGTTCTCTGTTATAATTTCTTCAGGATATTCAGCCTCTGGATTGCCATAGCTAGTCTTCTTCTCATTTCTTTGAAGCAGTTGCCATTTTTGTCAATTATGTAGCCCAGATATTCTTCTTCTTCTTCTTCTTCTTCTTCTTCTTCTTCGTACGCAGTCAGACAGTAACCATTATTTTTTCGAAAAAAGCGGCGGTCATCCTGAGGCTGTCGCCACTGCCATAGAGCTTGTCTTGCAGTTCCACTGGTGATGGCCACATCTGCTCTCTCTGATCCTCGTATGTCGGGCAGTTCTGCAGCAGATGTTCCGCGGTCATTTTACCAGTACCGCACGGGCATTCGTCGGTACCACCTATCTTCAATTTGTTGAATAGGTGGTACCTCAGTCTATTGTGGCCAGTGCGAAGTCTGAAGACAACGACCTGCTCTCTTCGGTTCAGCTGGTAATAGGCATCGTTTTTGGTGTAACCAGTATGTTCGGTTTCCCATTTGGTCATGTATCTGGCTTTGATAAGCCGTTTTGACTCTTCGTACGTCATACTAGTATCTGTTTGTGGTAGTCTTGCACCTTCTTTTGCCAGTCTGTCTGCCTCCTCGTTGCCTTGGATGTTGCAGTGTGATGGGACCCACTGTACCACTACCCTTTTTGGTGCGGACTGCTGGCACAGTTTGCAGAGTGCTGCTCTTAAGTCATTAAGCTCAGTGTTTTTCTGGCGCTGTGATACAGCGAGAGCATCCGTAAGCAGGACTATATGGCTTTCATTTTCATTGTGTGTCACCATTTCTTCCCTTGCCGCCCTCAGTGCCTCTGCCTCTGCCTCTGCTCTGAAATTGCTTGTGTACTTACCAGTAGCGAATGACAGTGTTATTTTTCTGCCATTTGGTAGGTTCAGGAATGCTCCTGCCCCTCCGTTATGTGTGGTGTTTGTTACAGAACCGTCGGTGTATGCATGGGTCCAGTCCATGCTTGGGTAGCTTTTAGATATGACGCTTAGGGTAGTATCTCTCCTTTTTTTTTCTGTCTGGCAGTTTTTGTTTCCAATACCTGGTATATTTTCTACCACCTCTGGAAATATATCCTGCCTCCAGGTAGGTTTTCGTACAGTAGTGATGGGTTTTGGTGTTGTTAGTGCGTTTATGGGATCTTCGTGCATCTTTGCTTTGGCTATTTCTGCAAAGTTTCTCCGCTTTAGTTTCCCATTTCCCAAATTGTTTAGTCTCTGGTGCATTGGATGGTCGGTCAGTCTTCGGAGTTTCTCTGACTGCAGCTGGGCTCTGCAGTCTCTTCTATCGGTCATGGATTGCAGTTTTGTAATCTTTTCAAGTTCTACAATTGGCGTTGACTTCATGCCACCTGTTATAATTCTCATGGCTTGGTTTTGAAGTTTGTTAACTTTATCGAAGTTCGCCTTCGCTGCTGTTGTCTATGCCGCAATGCCATACTCGAGAACTGATCTCACTCTTCCAGTGTACAGTTTCTTTAGTATGCCTTCGTCTGCTCCCCAGCTTGTGCCAGCAAGTTTCCTCATGATTGCCATTCTTTCTCTGGCTTTCATTCGGTTTCTCTCAATCTGACTTTTCCATGTCATGCGCCGATCAAATGTGACTCCCAGATAGGTTGGGTTGTCGTTTGGCTGCAGGAATTTGCCATTTAGACTTAATTTTGTATTTTGGGGTTTTAATGAAAGCGAGAATATTGTGCATGTGGTTTTCTCCTCGTTTATTTTGACCAGCCATGAGTTCGCCCACTCTTCCAGCGATGTTAGGGCCGTCTGCATCCGATTTCTGGCTATGGTGAGATTCTTTTCAGAGGTCCACATAGCCAGATCGTCTGCAAACATTGAGCTATGGACTCTTCTTGGTATATTCTCTGTAATATCGTTTATATATACCAGGAAGAGTGTCGGTGACAGTACTCCCCCTTGGGGTACTCCCTGCTCGAGTGTCACCTTTTTGCTCATCTGCCCTTGTACTTGGACTCTGGCCGTTCTTTGTTTGAGGTAGTGGTTGATCCACTTGTACATTTTCCCACAAACATCACTTCTTCTTAGCTTGACTCTAAGTCCATCTTTCCAGACTTTGTCAAATGCCTTTTCCAGATCCACCCAAACAGCTACTGTGTGTTTCTGTGCCTGGTAGGCATCTTCTATCTCCTGGGCTATGAGGATGACCTGGTCCTCAGTGGATATGTGCTGTCTAAAGCCGGCTTGCTGTGGAATTAGTATTCGTTTTTCTTCCAGATGCCACATCAGTCTGGTGTTTATCATCCGTTCCATCAGCTTGCCGACACAGCTCAGTAGGCTGATGGGCCTGTATCCATTTGGATCTGTTTTGTCCTTTCCTGTTTTTGGTACTGGTACCAGTATTGCGTCTTTCCATGCCTGGGGTACAATTCCCCTTTTCCAGCTTTGGTTCAGGACCGATAGCAGTTTCCTCTTCGCTGTTTGACCCAGCCCCATCAGCATTTCGTTTGTTATCCCGTCTTTTCCGGGAGATTTCCTTTTCTTTAATGTTCTCAAAGCCTCTTCCATTTCGCGCATTGTTAATTTGCCCAGATATTCAAAATGCTTGACCTGACCTAATTTCTCACCACCAACTGTAAATGTATGCTGGCATTGTGTTTTGTCGCCGGTCATTATCTTTGTTTTGTTCAATAATAATAATAATGTTCACTTAGGCATGGGTGACTCGTTGCGTCGATCTATCACGTGTTGCAGCAAAAAAGGACACATCCAACCTACAATTCTCATTGAACTTACAAAATCCTGAGATGATGCCCTGGCGCCTTCTGGTTTCGTGGTAAGTGTGTCAACCGAGGTCCGTGCGGACTCCTTGAGAGGAGACGAGCTCTCCGCTGCCTTGGGAGGGAGCCGCGAGAATTAAATGAATGGCCTGGCTTGGGTTCGTTCGTTCTCAATCTCCCACTACCAAACTCTGAAAGTGCTTAAGTAGCAGAATGTAGTCCAGAGAACGGAATGCGTTGTGTCGTGGTTTACAGCTTGACTGCTATATTTGCACCTTTCGATCCAACACATCCGACTTCAGCAAGCATTTTTTGAGTACCGGGTTAGCATTCCCCCTTCGATCCCTTCTCAGTTAGTCTGCCCTGCTGCAGCCTGTTATCCAGGATCACCGCGTGGATGTGTAGAAGGGTCTTGGCAGCTTTGGTTCGCTGGCCCTGACGCTAGCAGTCAGCTATGGGTCGCTGACCACTGCAACTCATGCGCTGCTCAACATCTTGATCGAATTAAATGAATCACTCAGAGTGTGAGCGATGTGCCTTGGACATGTTGCTAACCGGGCATGGCACACTATCTCCCCGACAACGTGTTAGTCAGTTAGTCCATTATTGGTCCATTTGTAATTTCCTAGCCACACCAAACCGGCACTGTCAGGAAACAGGGTGAAGGGCGCCAATCTCGTGAAGTTTAGCCGTGTGCATCGGACCGTGGGAATATGACACATAATAGCCGAAATATCAAATAGTATATGACGGTCTCCTATAATTGGCTTTAACTAAGCGGTTTATTTCCAAATGGGTAAGAATACTTTGTGCAAGCGCTGCAGTTATGTGACTCTTTTAATCTTGATGAACTGTAAAATTTGGATCGCCCATCTGCAAGAGAGCATGACGCACTTTGCTGTCAGTGTGAATACGTTGTTGCCTTTTAAATACGTTTTTTAACTTATATTTGCGCCTGTAGATAATTATATTTTCTATCTATTTGTACACACTATGCAAGTCGTAGACCGTGCTGATTAAAAACCGCGATCAAAACGAAATATCTGCAGAGCAAAGTAAATTTATGGAAAATAACATGACTATTTTTATTTGGCTTTTAAGCATTATTATTTATTTAAAACCATTCTTTTAAAACGTTTTTTTATCCTTTTCCTTTCGTTCTCCAGAAAATATAATGTATATATCTGCAATGTTTTCTTGTATAAACTTCACTGTCATTTGTAGTTCACATAAACGTCCATAAAGTTTCTCTTCCAGTATTGTTTCTCTGGACCATTGGGTTTTCTCAGTACATCATATTCGGGGCAGTTCTGTATTATGTGCTCTGCAGTCTGGAGTGCCTGTCGACATGTACACATGTCGGAGATGTCAATCTTCAATTTTGTGTACATGTGGCTGAGGAGAATGTTGTGTCCTGTTCTGAGACGCAACACACCGATTTGCTCTTGCCTGTTTGTCTTTTGGTAATTGTCTTGTGTTATAGGTGGCTCTCTGTTTCTGTTTCTAAGAATCGACGTCACTGCACTCCGAGCATACCCATAGGTACGCAGTCTCTCTCAGCAAATGGCGAAAGGTATGGATGCCGATGGTCCCTGTAGCTCGCTGGCTGTACACTCTCCTGCTCCGTCCTCTCATGCGCCATACTCCGCTCGAACCTCGTTTAATGTTGAAACTTTCCAGCCTGTGGATTGCTGATTCATCTATTGCGGTGTCCTCATCTAGCAGGCCTTTATTGACTGATTTTAAAATGTCACTTCTATCCATCACCAATGTGCCCATGATGGGAGCTTGTGAAGTCATGATGTCAGCTCTTTCATTGCCCTGAACCCCAGCATGAGCAGAACAGTAGATCTATGTCACCCCCTTGAGGTTTGAGGCCTCAACTGCAGCTATCCACTCGTACCTAAGCCATCGCTTCTGTACCTTAGGAAGTACGGCTTGTGCGTCTGTCATGATGACTGTCCTTGTTATAGAGGTCTCAGATATCCATCTCAGTGCTGATGTCACTGCTTCCGACGCCTTCTTCTTCATCGATGAGAAATCCCAGTAGATGTCCGACTGCGCACGACTGATTCGTCGGTGTATATGACACCGTCAATCTCCTGGATGTTCTCATCAGCTGATTTACATCGTGCTCTGCTCTCTCGTTGCTCCGTTCTCTGCATTCCTTTCCTAAGGATATGATGACTCTCTGGAACTCTATCATTCTATCACCAGTGTGGACCCAATCTTCCCATTTGGCTATCGTCTGAGCTGGAGCGACGTGTCCGATTGTTGTCTCAGTCTGTGCCATCCATGACGACCCTCTCTTGATTCTTGATACCTTGTTGCCTGAGATACTACTGTGCAAAGGGTGCCGCGTGTCTGTGATGACACTCATATAGGCTTTGACTTGTGCCAGTTTATGTCTGAATGTCACCGATAACAATCCGAACATGTACCGCATCATCACAATCGGGGTATCTAGTGCAGCCCAGAACCAGTCGCATGCCTTCATTCTGGATGTGTTCCAACATTTCACACAGTGTTCTTGATAGTGTGAGGATGCCTAGTCCGTAATCGATGACAGACAACACGACCTGACGAAATAAGATGAACAGGGGGCGTTGTTCCAAGTCGGCAGCAGCCATGGTCTTGAGTACTCCTAACCCTCTCTTGCATCTTTGTACGTATGTAACACATGTAAAATTGAGGATGTCGAGCTGCAAGGGATTGTAGTGACAATCAACCACCAAGAATGGAGAATCTACAACGTATACGCTCAGGTAGATCACCTCTTCGAGGACGCAAAGTTGGGGTTTCTGTTGGACTTGTCAGAGTCACAGAGAAAAAAGTGCTTCATTGCAGGTGACTTTAATGCAAAGTCAAAGGAGTGGGGAAAGGCCACTGAAAATAGTCAAGGGGTCGCCTTGAGCTTGGCATTAGTCCTTAAAAACCTCACTGTCGTGAATAACGGACGTCCAACTAGACTAGCATCAATCTGTTATCAATCTGGCACTTATATCCAGTGATGTTGCTCCATTCACACGCTTGGGACGTATTAGGGGCATACGAGAGCGACCGTCTGCCATATGTCGTACTTAAACCCAGAGGAAAACAAACCAGACACCGGAAAGCCAAACAGGTGATCAGATACACGTACGAACAGGATAATGTAGTGAACAAGCTGTACCAGACGATCAGTCGCAGGACCACTAGATCCCCTTTTGTCCAACCTTATGGAATCAAGCTGTTAATACGCACAGGAGAGAAATGGAGGCGGCAACAAAGGATTGGCATAAAGCCAGAAATAGATCTGGTAATAATGTCGACCCTCTGAGTGAGAAGAAGAAGGTCAAACGCAAAGCTGCCAATTCCTTTACAGCGTTAGCTAGGAAATCCAAAAGCGAGGAATAGAAGTAGTTCATTACAGGTGTGGGTAATGATAATACCCTCTAGAAGTTCTGGTACATGCATCGAACAATGAATGGAAAGACTACAGGCCAGCTTATTTCCAACATTCAAGACACTACAGGAAGGTTTTTCAGTCGATATGTTGCCCAGACTGACAAAGTTGACAGAGATGCCCGTCAGGAAACTCGGAAAGGCATTTTAGACGCAGCCATCAGAGAAGAAGCTTGTGTAGACCTTATCACAGAGGCGGAGGTCGTAAATAGCCTACGTACCAGCAAAAACACTGCCACGGGTCCTGATAGAGTACAGTATTATCACATCAAGCAGTTGGATGAGACAGAGATAAGAAATATGGTGAAGGATTTCAACCACACTATAGAGAAGTCATCTGTGTCTGAGGACTGGCTTCATAGCTATATCTACCCACTGCTTAAACCTGGTAAGCAGCTATCGAATAATCACCATATAGAATGTATATGGTAAACTGCTCGAGAAAATAGTGGCCAGGAAAATAATGGCCTACCTTGAACGGGAGTAGATTCTACCCGATACGCTGGGCAGCTGTTGAACAGCGAAGGAGACCTAGGGTAGCGCTGAAACTTTCGTGTATGATGTATATGCGGGTTTTCAGTCAAAACAAGAAACAGTCGCAGTGGCACTCGACCTGGAAGACGCATACAACCATGTCGATTTTTGGACTTTAATTACATGTCTGAAGCAGTGTGGTTTAAACCCGCGGCTGGTTAGTTGGATATCAGCTGCCCTGATGGAAAGAACAGTTGCGCTACACGTGGGATCATGGACACCACAACCGCGGCGAATATGTCCAGGACTGCCTCAAGAGTCTCCGCTCTCACCAGTGCTGTTCAACATCTACACAGTCAAAGTGGCCAATATTCAACCCACAGGGACAGGGTGAATGTTGACATTAGCCGATGACATCATAACGTACAGGACTGGCTCAGACAGGCAAGCGTTGGTCAAAGACATCTAGGAAACCTTGCAAGCAATCTCACAGTAGTGCGGCGACTCAAACTCGAAGATCAATCCAAACAAGCCCTGCATGATGTGGTGCTCTTTGAACAATTCCATAGTAAAGGCTGAACAACCAGGCATCACATTTAATGATTGCATCAATGACAGGTGTGACAGGTTGAAATAGCTCGGAGTGACATTTGATCGCAGTCTCTCCTATAATTGCCATGTTGACCACATCGTACAAAAATGTACGTCAAAGCCAATATACGTGTCACCACAGACACGCGGCACTATCTGTACAGTAGTATCTCAGACATCAAGATATCAAGAATCAAGAGAGGGTCGTCATGGATGGCACAGGTAGAAATAACAATCAGACACGTCACTCCAGCTGAGACGATAGCCAAAGGGGAAAAATGGGTCCACACTGGTGATAGAATGATAGAGTACCAGAGAGTAATCATGACCTTAAACAAGGAATGCAGAGAACGGAGCAACGGGAGAGCAGAGCACGAGGTGAATCAGCTGATAACTGAGAAAACGCAGGAGAGTGATGCCGTCATTTACACAGACGCACGAGTGCTGCGCAGTGGGACATCTACTGGGTTTTCTCGGCTAGAGTGAGAGGACAGGTGGCTCTCTGTTGGTTTGTAACTGGTAATCCGGTTGCCCGTCTACAGCATCCTCCTTTGCCAGTCGATCACCTCTCTCGTTTCCCGGTATTCTACGATTTGAAGGTATCAACCACATAACAATCCTGCTCTGGTTATTTAGTTCAGACAGTAGAGTTCGTAGACCTTGGAGTTACCTTCGTGTCAGCGGTCCTTGTTTCTTGTATTCTCCCCGTCGCTAGATTTACTGAGGCCAAAACTCCTGGAAATGGTAATTTTTATGTTGGTGACATCCTCTTCCAATATTATGGTGGTCCGTCATGACACAATGCTGTGGCTCTCGTTCTCCTACCTCCTTTCACGGACATCTTCGCCATTTGGCCTCTGAAATGTTACTTTATACCAGGCTGCGACACAGGCACCGAGGACTCCCAGCCACCGAGGACTCCCAAGCAGATGGCTTCTACTCCAAGCTTGATGTCCCTTCCAAGGCTATCTCCCTTCACGTCAATAATGTAATCTATTGGAACTTCAATGCCGCACTGGACATCAGCTGGAGTTGTTTCGAAACTTTCCTAGGTCCTTTTGGAAACGGAAGTTGAAACCGTGGAATCGTTTGGTCTAAGGTTTGTGATCTTTGATTGCAATCTCAAACGTACCAAGATAAAATTAAATCGTGCTCAGACTGCATGTCATGGATTGTCTCCTGGTGTGATCGCTTCTCCCAGTTGACCCAACTGTAAATGGTAACTTACGAAGTCATTAGAAAATGTCCGTACCGCTGCAGGAGTTAAGTCCGTGTTCTGTAGTCGGCGCTTTCAGCGATGAAATGGGCTGAGCATATACGGGGGAACTCAGGTGCAATGAAGTTGTTTCTATGAGTCATTTCCCTTCACGACGAATATATAATCTTAGAGAAGTGGTCTCGAGGTAAGACGTCGGCCTCGGGTGCTGGAGGTCGCGGGTTCAAATCACGATGGAGACCGGGATCTTTTCACGTGAACTTTCCGGTATGTCCCGAGATTTCTGGATAGAAGAGATCGGACGCCCGTTGCAGTATCGCGCACATTAAAAATCCCCCGGCAATTAGGAATCGAGGGTGTGTCGTGGTGAGGAGGCCCCACCGAACACTGATCACCAACTGCTTGTATCCAGCGTTGCTATTTCGTCAAGATATCTCATCAAGCCAAGCCAACAATTGGCTACATCACTGAATTACTACGTGTTGTTCGTGTCCTTGGCCGCACAATACTCCACTGCAGTTTAAAATTGGCTAGCAGCCCTGGGTTCCCTATTTGAGCAAGTAGAACTAGTCTGGAGCTAGATGGCCTCAGTCATACATGAAGTTGCCAAGGAGGATTTTAAACCTCAGAAAACCAATGCGACAACCTTGGTTCACTCCGTCAACATTTTCTAATATGATCGACCTTGACTAGGCAGACCTCGCCGCCATACCAGACTCCCACTCTCAGTGGAGCACCTAGAAGATGTTGTATTTCAATTATACCTCCACATCTAAATGGAAAATATAACCCCAAGATGGATCAATCATCTCACTTACAATACCACACCGTCATGAATTATTGTTGATAGCAACTGAAATCGACCAGAGATTTAATTTACCCGGGGCATCACACATAATTCAGAGGCACATAGAGACCTGGACATCATTCGAAGAGTCGGCTCAGCTCCAACCTCTATGGACAGTCAGCATCGAGTCTAGATCCAACGAAGGATTGCACGTGAAACCAGATTAACAACATGTGTGTAGTCGATATTCTGCTGCACGACTCCCAATCCTGGACTATTCTGCAGAGTGATCAGAGGCGCATTGAAGCTATCCACGTGTGCATTCTTCGCATTCTTGTAATCGTATGGTATGACCGAGCCACAAACAATGAAGTCACCCGAAGTACATGCCTCAGAAACATCGTCTCTATGCTACACCGTCGCCGTTTGTCTCTATTTGGACATATGATTCATCTTGATGAGCATGTCTCCTTCCACCAGCTCTTGAAGCAGTGCATTGACATCTGGAATGGAAAAACGACCTCCAGTATAGTCCCGCACCCGGTCGTCCTCACAATACCCATCTGGATCAAATCGGAATGACATTATCATTTAGCACAACTTGGAACTCGGCCATTCTTTGCTGTCATCGACAGTTAGTACTACGAGCCCTTGTCACCTAAGCGGTCTACCTACCAACTTACAAGTAAAGTAAACTAAGTATCATGTCCTTTGTTCAAACTGACATCAGCTTGATCTGATTCTTGTGAGAAGGTCTCTTCTGAAATCTGTTCTCTTCACGCGCGCCTACAACATCGCAGACTGTGACACGAACCATGCACTGGTTCGATATAAAATCAAATTGCAACCAAGAAATTTGTATCACACCAGACACGAAGGTATACAAACATAAAGGTGATAGAAGTGACTGTAATAATTACAGAGGCATCTCACTGCTCAGTGTTGTTGGCAAAGTCTAAGCGAGAGTGATCTTACTGCGGCTATACAAACTGGCTGAGCGTCTGTACCCAGAGTCCCAATGTCGATTCCAATCTGGAAGATCAACGATCGACACGATATTTTCTTTATGAGAGCTACAATAAAAATCAAGCGAGCAGAATAAGTCTTTTTATATCGCTTTCATCGACCTGACAAAAGCATTCGATTTCGTTAAGAGGGCTGGACTCTTCAGCATCCTTTCAAAAATAGGGTGTCCTAACAAACTGCTGCAGCTTATAGTGTCATTTCACGAGGATATCAGGTGAGGGTCTTGGCCAGTATATTTCTCCTGACCCTGGCTCTGGTTAACATTGTCTGATCAGTGTGTTTTAGCCTCATCGCCCCAATGTGGTGTTAAGGCTGTGTCCTGGCCCCAACACGAGTTGGAATCTTCTTTGCGCTGCTACTGAAGCACGCATTTGGTAATGCGACAGAAGGTATTTACCTTCACACTAGATCAGATGGTCGACTGTTTAATCTTGCGAAACTCAAAGCTAAAATCAAGATCAGGGGAAGTTACTGTCAGGGACTTGTTATTTGCTGATGACACTGAAATTGTCACTCCCAGTGTGCATGCACTCCAGAGATTGATAGATCGCTTCTCCCAGGCGTGCAAAGATTTCCGCCCCAACCATCACTGTCGACAACTATGAACTGACAACTGTGGACCAGTTCACTTACCTGGGGTCTCTAATTAATGATACGCTCTCCCTAGACTCCGAATTGGGTAATCGCATTGGCAGTGCTGCTACCATATTTTCTCCTCTTACAACACGTGTCTGGGAAAACACCAAACTTACAGCCAAGACCAAGGCCTTGGTTGCATGTATATTCAGCACGCTTCTATATGGCAGTGAAACGTGGACAACATATATCAAGCAAGAGCATAGGCTCAACACCTTTCACCAACGGCGCATGAGAGACAAGGTGACAAATGCGAAAGTGCATTCATGCACCGGTCTTCCGAGTATGTACACCCTCCATCGCCATCGAAGACTGGTGGATTGGTCATGTTCGTCGCATGGAAGACGGTCACATCCCCAAAGATATTCTCTATGGACAGCTGGCTTGTGGTAAAAGAACAGCTGGCTGACCACAGCTGTGGTTCAAAGACGCATTTAAGTGGGGCATGAAAGCTCTGGGCATGGATATGGCATCTTGGGAAGACATAGCTACAGACCTATACAAATGGAGATGTAACCTGAAGAGCCACATTAGGCTTGGCGAAAGTAAGCTCATGCAACAAAGGGAAGTAAAGAGACAACGCTGAAAGGAAAAGGAAAACAAAAACTCAGTAAAGAGTTCCTGCTCCAAGGTTGCATCAACCTATAGTCAGGTATGACTGAAATGCGGCTACTACTATCTTTGCAGAATGTCGCTTCTTACAACCAACAACCTATTTGGCTACATTTCTTGGCAGGTGTGCAATACGGTTGGTGGAGCGAAAAAAACCATGTCTGCCAAACTGCACACGAGCGTGATCCGTAACGGGTGCGTTAAGATTGGGAAACGGATGTGTCCCCCCTAGATCATCCATCCTCCCAAATTACAAGTACATATATATATATATATATATATATATATATATACATATATATATATGTATATATATATATATATATATATGTATATACACTACACACACACACACGCATAAATTAACTGTTTTAATTAACAACGTTTGAACGGTTGAACGTTACTTCATTTCATCAAAAACAGATACAACTTTATACCCAAATGGTTTGAGTTGAGTGTAAATAAATAAAGAAATTGGATCTAACGGCAGTGTTATTTAAAAACATGTAAAGTTAGGTAGGCATATGTTCCCCATTTCAACCTTCTTGCTTGGAGTTGTCCTTTTGTTATTTATGTCTTTTCACGGGAGTTACCTCTCTTGTCTTCTGCTTGTATCCCACCCATCTCAATTGTGTGAATAATGCTCAGAGCATTTGATCATTTTTGTTTTCTAAGTGCTTCTATTGGATTTCTCTGTTATTATCTGGACCAGGAAAAGGAAAACTGAAATTTAATGTTATCTGAAGTATGGGTCATTGTTCATCCTTTCTTTCAAGTACGACTTAGCTGGAATTTATTTATTAAATTATTTAGTAACTTTAATTTAATTATTAGTGTTCAGAACACTCAGTTCTGTTGTTTGTTATAAAAAAAGTATCAAGTGAGAATCAACTTTAGTGTGGATAAGTCTCTATACCAACTTGTGAATAATCTACGTTACGTAGTACGTATTAGTAAGAATCGTCAGAAATAGCACATTATTTAATAAATTGTTTTTAAAACATGAGGAATACTCGTCGGTTTGCGAAGTATTGAAGTTGACAGTTGTTGTTAATGTTAGCCACTACTAGTGACTACTGGCACTGGTAACAATTAATATTAATTATTATACATAACATTTTTTAACAATCAATAATGCGATAAGCCTTATGTTCGAACTTCGGAACTCAGAACTGTTCCGTTTTCAGAACTAAGGTTACTGGAATAGGCGCTTACTCAGTTATAGGTAACACCCTAATAAAAATTGATGTAACCTTTTTTTTTAAATTGGGGTTTCTGTGTCTATTTCAAAACGGGACTAAAGTGTTGCTAGAACCAGTACAGCGAAAACACTGAAGCATTCACTATAATATATTGTTATCGTACGTTTCTTACAAAAATTGCATAGATATAATAATCTGTACTTTGGATTAACTATTTAAGTATATGATATGACTTGTTGTATATAAATAGTTACTAATACACATTGCTGTTAGTTGAGTGTTAGTTACTAAGTTAGCACAGTATAATATATAATTATTCACATCGGATTATTGCAACACATACGAGTAAACATTAAGTATGATAGTATAAATAAATATGACAATGTCAAGAAAGTATCAGTGAAAGTGGATTTAAAGAGCAAAGTGAATGTATTGCCAGAAAGAGACTCTATTAATACTTTATAGGTTACTACTGTGACTACATTAATACTTTATAGGCTACATTACTGTGACTACATAATATGCAACACATTGTTAATTTTATAAAATAGAATCTTAAGAGTTGTGTGTCACATTTAGTATTTTATTTTCGAGTTATCTAGTTTTTATTTAAGTAGCGAGATAATGAAAATAGTTATGTGCAATACAAACATAGTCCATGGAACATTTATTGTTCATTTGTTTTCAATACATCAATGTACAGATGGAATCTAATTAAGTAGATTTAATTATATATGCATTTTACATGTGCTGTGTTCAAGGATGTGTGTATGTATGTAATTTTCAGATAACTGATGTTGACAATTTTTTCTTAACCTAACTTCTTTATACTCAGTATAATACTGGTTTAGAAGACTACAGAGTTGTATACAACCAGTTTCTTCTACTTAACGATCTAAACATAATCATGCACATCCAATCTATTCTTGAATGCCCTCTTCCACTATTTCCTGTGGCAAAGCATTCCAAGCATTCACCACACTCTGACTACAAAAAATGTTTCCAAGTATCTAGTCTGGACCTTTCTTTTATTAATTTGTAGCTGTGCCATCTTGTTCTTGTAAGCGACTGTACTTTGAAAAACTTGTTATAGTCTAATTTATCCTTTCCCCTTGAAGAAATAGAAATGCTTATCAACTATGAATAGCCAAGCTGCAAAATAAACATCGCAACAAGTACAGAGATCCCAGAAATAAAAATAAAAGACCAACACAGTGCCCACAAAATAAAAACATTGGCATAAGCGATGATTGAGGAGAAATATAATTAAAGGAATGAACACAAGTGTACACAGATGGTTTAGCATAGGGGTAGACTGGAGCAGGGGAGGAGGCATATTCATAAGACATAAATGTAGAAAGAAAACAAAGGTGGTTTTCCCAACCGAACAATGTCTACAAACTTCAGAGCAGAATCTATGACCCACCTGCGAGCACTGAGAACACTTGAGACAGAAAAGCAGCCACTAACAAAAATAGTTATCTTCACAGATAACTAACAATGAACCGCTACTCTCATAAATTTGAGCAGAACTAGGAAAACTCCAGAGATCCTCAACAATATCCCTCCAATGGCTGCCCTCTGTGGAATCACAGGAAACGAGAGAGCTAGCGCTCTATCAAAATATGTCAGTACAAAGGCACAATTTCATTGAGTACTATATAGAGAGATCAAGAACATCATCAGAAATCAGTATATATACCAATAGAGAGAAGACCCAATTGACCAACTCAAAAGAAGCCAACAAACTACCTTATTTCGCCTGAGAACTAATCACTGCAGACTACTAGAACATCTATACCAACTAAAGATCTCACACACTGATGAGTACCCATATGGAACAGGGGGCCAGAATCCTGAACACATTCTACAAGAATGCCCACTTTATAGTGGAATGAGATGCCAGAACTGGCCAGAGGGTGCATAGCTGAGACAAAAGCTGTAGGGCAGATGCTCTGACCTAGTGTAGACTGCGGACTTCACATCATGGCGACTGGCCTGCAGATATAGCGTGACCAAAGGATCCTGAAAGCAAAGAACATGTTGTAGCATTTAATTTATGTTCATATTTTTCATGCTGGGGTAAGTGTACTAATAAATCTGTGATAAATTAAAATTCTCCGATAATTAGAACATTTTTTGGGTGACTTAAAAATGTATTTATCACTGTACTAGTTTTGGTGTCGGAAGGGGTATTGAGCAACAGTGGATAAACTTCTCTGACGCTGTAAGTGGCTCATTGTAGCTAATGTATTATGTCTCTCTGGGGCCTAAGATGCTACAGTTGATAAACTTCTCTGACACTGCAAGTGGCTCATTGTAGTTAATGTGTTAAATGTCTCTCTGGGGTTAAAGATGCAACAGTGAATGAACTGACAGCAACTAGTTACTCATAGCTGGCTGCTTGTATTATGGTGAGCAACCCACAGTTAACCAGGACGCTATTTCACCTCCAAGTGACAGTCCTTGAAACAGACTGCAACAATGCTGCCTGACTATGAGAATAGGGATCAAAGAGGGAAGGCATGCTGAAACCATATGTGTTGGGCCAAAAGGCACAGATATCACAGCCTCACTGTAAACTACAACACCACAACGCCCTTTTCATGACGAATGTAGAAGGAGGTCTTTGTGAGTATACCCACACCAATAAATCTCTACCAATGGTGAAGAAGGAAAAAAAGGAATTAATAATATCTTATTGTTGCTTGATATCCTGAGCACCAACTGGGCCAGAAAGGGGAGCAAAGAAATAGTAGCAATGTAACCTGTCAGGCAGGTCATAAGAGGTCACTAAAAAGAGTTGTGAATGGGTCAGCCTACCGCATCCTGTAGAAACTTCAAACCACACAAATTTCCTTAGGTAAAGACAGACCAACATTTGCTGGTCTGGCATGTATCTATTGAAGACCTATGTTCCACAGGGAGTTGAAGAGATATTCTTTGATTGGTTGATATTGTAATGTTAATACTTGGCTTTTTAATAGTAGTAAGTCATCACATTTACTTCATGAGTAATAAATCATATTTATTTGATTCTTTCAGGTTTGAAGTAAATATGGCAGAGCAAACTGGCAACCAGAACTTTACCGCATCAGGTAAACCAAAATAACTAGCTGGCTAAGTTGACTGTCATTGCATGACTAATTGTTTATTTCATTTGTACTTTAGCATCCTGATGGTATAGCATTCTTTGAAATTACATTTTATGATCTATTCTTACAAATCGACTTTACTTTAATTTGAGCTCGCTCAGCAATTGGCAAAAATGTAGATACTGATGGTTCCTGCAGCTCACTGGTTATACACTCTCCTGTATTGTCCTCTCATGCACCCCATTCGGCTTGGACAGTTATACACCCTCTCGCTCCCTCCCACATCACACATATGGTCCTAAGTAGGCCGCCAGGGTCTTTGTGTACGACAAAGACAAGAATAACACCACTGCCCCACAGAGAGTATGTCATAAGAGGCAACTAACTGTTTGACATGGCATAACACCAGCCATCGTTAGGTGGTTTATTAGGAGCAGCATAATCGCACCTAGCAGGCTGTGGGTCTACTTTGCTCTAGTGTTTGAGTCTTTTTTTTTTCTTTTTCGTTTGCCTTTTCTCTAATCCTCAAGGCGGTGTACTTTGCACTGTGGTTTTTATTTTGCGCCTGCCAGCCCAGTGCATCCGACTTCAGCGTGCATTTTATGTAATGGTCTGCTTCCTCCTGCATTTTCTAAGAGTTTGATTCCCCGGGCTAACGGCTGGTGCTGTGATGGGGATCGAACCCAGCACCTTCAGATTGTGAGTCAAATCACTAAACCACTAGCCCACGCCGTCCCCTTTTGAGTCTATTAAGATGAACTACCACATCGGTCAATGACTCTCCGCTACACTTGTCCCAATGCAGCAGAATAATAAGCTGCTCAAGCCTACACCACTAAGCAGGAAATCCTTCTCCTGACTACCTCCAGCTCTTGCGTGAGCTGGAACCCACACAGAGGCATCCGCCCCTGTAGAAGTACAGGTTGGCTAAGACTAACTAACCTGTTTCATCTGCATTCAATGTATCCATATCTGTATAATTTGTTGTATGGTCTTCAGAACGATAATGCATGTTGTCTTTCTATTTATAATCTTTGTTGCTAGCTGGTTACTTAACTCATGTCATCATAAGTATATAACTTCTATTGGGAAAAGCTACACAACTATGCAGGGGTGAATTGACATTGGTCAAAGGTGATGTATCAGAACCTGAATTTTATTTAATGCGTGGATAGGGGTAACATTTTTGGATGATGACACCACAATAGATGGATCAGCAATTCATAGACTGAAGTATTTTGAAATCAAATGGAGGTCAAGAAGAATGGGGAGCATGTAGGGAGGGAACAGGAGTGTGTTCAACCAGTGAGCTATAAGAACAATCACCATTTACGTCCTTCACTACCTGCGGAGAAGACTGAGCATATATGTGTATCCCCACAGTGCAGATGTTTAGTTTTAGAACAGAACAGAAAAATAATTAGGCCAGCTAAAGGCACTAATATTGGTGAATAAAGAATGAGTGAAAAGAAAGATGATTTAAAAAAAAAATTTTCTAATCCCCAAGGCAGTGTGCTTTTTATTTTGCGCCTGTCGGCCAGGTGCATCCGACTTCAGCACGCATTTTATGTAAGTGTCTGTTTCCTCCTGCATTTTCTAAGGGTTTGCTTCCCTGGGGTAATGGCCGTGCTGTGATGGGGATCGAACCCAGCACCTTCAGATTGTAATCCGTGTCACTTAACCACTAGCCCTAGCCGTCCCCAGAAAGAAGATAAGTTTGCCAACTAAATCAAATATTGTCCATATACCAGATCATATATTTGTTGTTTCGAATGCCCACAATGAGTAGGTTTACTCTTTTATGCGCCTGAAAAGGATGTTAAGTGGCAGGTTGCAGTAGCTTTCCTCACATCCCAAGCATGCGGATGAAGATGGACTGGAGTTCTCCATGTGGTTGTACTATCCTTTGCTTCATCTGTGTGTCGCTCATTACTATGGGGATCATGTCACTCCCTCACCTTGTTAGCCAGGATGCCATGAAAACAGCCCGTTTCCAGGATGGACTATGAGGAAGTCAAAGTGAGGGTCTTGGCCAGTATGTTTTGGCTGAACCTGACTAACATGTTTGATCAGTATATTTTGCGTGATCAAACGTTAGTCTTCCTTCCCACCAAATTATATAATAAAACATGATAAATCTACTAGGAAATATTGAACTAAAAATAGATAAGTTTGTCAACTTTGCCAGTTTTTTTCAATGAGAGAAATCTACAAACATATGGCCATCCCAAATACAAAATCAATCTCCTGAAAAGGAGAGGTCAAAGCACCATTATACAACTTTGCACTCAACACATGCAACTTAACAGTCACTTGAACAGAATCCAACCAGAACATACTCCAGTGTGCCCACTGTGCACACATTTATATGAAATTGTTGAGCACCATCTTTTTTAATGTCTGGCATTTGCCAGTGTTAGGAAAGAGCTTCTTCTTTCAGAGCCAGAAAAATGCAACACTTTGTTTTGAACTAAATAACCCTACGAAGAGTCAAAAAGGTTTATTAGGGCCAGATACATGGCCAAATGGGAAACAGAACATACTGGCTACACAAAAAATGATGCCTATTACCAATTGAACAGAAGAGAGCAGATTGTGGTCTTCAGACTCCGCACAGGCCACAACAGACTGAGGTACCATCTATTCAATAAACTGAAGATAGGTGGCACTGACGAATGCAGTTGTGGTACCAGAAAAATTACCCCTGAACATCTGCTGCAAAACTGCCCGAAATACGAGGACCAGAGAAAGCACATGTGGCCATCACCAGTGGCAACACTAGACAAGCTCTATGGCAGTGTTGACAGCCTCAGGATGACCGCGGCTTTTTTAGAAAAAATGCAGGTTGACGTCTGACAGCGTACGAAGAAGAAGAACTAATCAACAGTTTAAAAACACTTGCAGATACCACTATATGACATTGGGCTAAAGGGCAGAAGCCCACAGGCAGCTGCATCAATAACCAACCAACCAACTAGGAAATATTGAACTGTTGCCATTTATATTTTTGCCTTCCCAGTCTTT
Organism: Ariolimax columbianus; assembly: GCA_036924085.1. Classification (NCBI taxonomy): domain Eukaryota; kingdom Metazoa; phylum Mollusca; class Gastropoda; order Stylommatophora; family Arionidae; genus Ariolimax; species Ariolimax columbianus. The sequence goes on from JAVGWX010000011.1 coordinate 62,080,806, forward strand.
TCATTCCATGTGAATTTCAGTTTAGCTCATATCTGGTTATATTTTTGGATTTATTATCTAAATTATATCTTGAGAATATTAAAAATCCAGTATATACTGAAGACTTTTTGTCCACAAAGAGAACTGCGGCTAGAAACTATTATTCCGTTAAAAATGTGAATTCATACATTCACATGGACCAAGAAATTATGAATTCGCCCATAATCAATCATGAGATTTCACAAGGATAGCAGTATGATGGCTCAGCTTTAATTGTAAATAACCTATACTTCAGCAGATTAAGAACAGAAATGCAAAAGCTCACACCTCAACAGCATGGTTATTTCAGATATGTAATCTATGCATAGAGAAGCTTCCAGTTGGCCAAAGGGCAATAGAGCAAAGAGCATTGGCAGTCTCTCTGCATTGAATTCACTGGACAGAATTCACAGCACCGAAATCATGTATCAAAACTCCTTCAGTGACCTCAAAAATACTGCGTTGTTAAGAAAATACAGATGGGCCAGACATGTGGTGCTCGTGCATGCCTGACAAAAGATAGACACTAAAAGTGATGTCCAGGCACTAAAAATGATGTCCAGACACTAAAAGTGATGTCCTGATTGTCCTACAACATTAAGCATCCTCTCAGACTTCTACCATTGAGATGGAGAGAAAGTTTGAGTAAAGCTCTTGGTTCGTCGTGGTTCAGTTCAGTTCATCCCGTAACCCATCAGGTCGTTGGGGCACACATGAAGACATGAAAATCCCACGCCAACCCTCTCTGTCTGTCGCCGCCTGACGTATCTCACCAGGACAAAGGCCTGACCACTCAGTGATGTTGTCCACCCATCTCTTCCTTGGACGTCCTCGCCCTCTCTGTCCCTGTACGGACCCAAAGAGTATCGAGTTGGTAATTCCGTTGGACCTCACGACGTGCCCGCACCAGGCCATCTTTCGTCTTTTGATAGCTGTGAACAGATCTTCAAATGGACCAATAGCGTCTTCAACTCTCTGACGGATTTCTACATTCATGACACGATCTTTATATGTAACATTTAGGAGTTTTCTATAGCACCTCATTTCCATTGCATGTATCCTGCCCTGGATATCTGCTGTAATGGTCCAGGTCTCGCAGGCATACAGAAATATTGATAGCACCAAAGAGCGCATTAGTCTGACTTTTATAACGAGGGCGAGGCGCTTGTCTTGCCATATAGGTTTCAGCCGAGTCACCGTGGTACTCCAAGGCAAAAGACCAAAATTAGTTTAAACATCATTTGGCTACTTGGCATCAGACACTTATTATGACTGATTAAATACCAGGATTACAGAAAAGGAGGAATGGATATCCTAAGCAGCATCACCTATATATCATTCTGGCCTCACCAATTGATATTTACTGAAGGTCTCCAAACATCCATAACCATTTTTCAGCCAGTTGCACTGATCTCTTCAGCATTCTTCTCATTTTGCTGAAAAAGGAACATGGGAGTCATACCTATAGCTGGTCTTCTTGTAAGAAGCATATGCCAAAGTATTTATGTGCTTCTACATTGGTGGTTTCTATACCATTTTGTTTCTAGGAGATGTATAGTACAATGCAGTAGTGGCCCTTTTCTTTCAATCCCAATATAGGTCCTTGGATCCACAGGATGAGGATATATTACAATGCGACATTTCTCGGTAGGTTTATCATAAAAGAGATGAATGTGTCAGCACTCACTTCATTGGCCAGACCGATGTAGCACAGCCTGTTTCCTGGAGAATGATGAGGACATGAGGTGAGGTCTTGATTAGTATGTTTCAACACAGAATGGAAGGGGAGGGGTATTCCTGAGCCAACCAAATGGTAGAAAAATAACACTGTCAGTGGCAACTGGAAAATTCTCAAGCAATTTCAGAGCAGAGGCACTGAAGGCTGTAGTAGAAGCAATGCTCACAGGCGAAAGCAATGAAAGCCAGATAGTCCTGTTTACAGATGCCCTGGCCATGGTTACAGCACTAAAAAGCTTGAAAAATACTGAACTTAATGATTTAAGAGCAGTACTCTGTCAACTATGCCAGCAATCCGCACCAAAAAGAGTAGTAGTACAGTGGGTTCCATCCCACTGTAACATCCAAGGCAACAAGAAGGCAGACATACTGGCAAAAGAAGGTGCAAGACTACCACAACCAGATTCTAGTGTGACCTACGAAGAGTCCAAAAGGTTTATTAGGGCCAGATACATGGCCAAATGGGAAACAGAACATACTGGCTACACACAAAATTATGCCTACTACCAGCTGAACAGAAGAGAGCAGGTCGTGTTCTTCAGACTCCGCACAGGCCACAACAGACTGAGGTACCATCTATTCAATAAATTGAAGATAGGTGGCACTGACGAATGCACCTGTGGCACAGGGAAAATGACCGCTGAACATCTGCTGCAAAATTACCCGACATACGAGGACCAGAGAAAGCACATGTGGCCATCACCAGTGGCAACACTAGACAAGCTCTATGGCAGTGTCGACAGCCTCAGGATGACAGCTGCTTTCTTCGAACAAATTCAAGTTGATGTCTGACAGCGTACGAAGAAGAAGAAGAAGATTAGTATGTTTCACCTGACCCCGATGTTGATCTTCTCTCCTCTGCGATTCGCTAGAAGCAACTAAATAGTCTTTTCTTACATTTCAGGAGACTCTAGGCCAAGACATCTGCAAGATGTAAAAAAAGAATATCTTACTAGCACTGATGAGCCAGAGTTTGAGTTTGATGATGATGGCACAGAACTATCAGTCACAAAAGAAGGTAAGACTGCATCTATCTGAGCAAGTTAATCATCTGTGTCATCTGCATGAAATAATTTGTGTTTATAAGTTTCTCTCGATGTCCATGTGTTGCAGCGGCCCAAAAAAGGCGGCAAAGAATAGTAACAATGTTATCTGCCAGGCTTATTGTAAGAGGTGACAACGGAGGGTTGAACATAGGACTCGCTAGCCAACCCTGTAGAAAACTAAAAGCCACAAGACGAAAAGACTTCTAATGTACTCTATGGTAGAAGAGGAGCAACTATGTTGTTTTCATATTTAAATATAATAAGCTTGGGGAATGAATAAGTTTCATATTTTGTAAAAATGTGTATGTCACTGGAAACTTTTGCTGCATTTCAACCTGTTGTGTTCAGTTCATTCCAGATATTTCTCACCACTTCCTCTTCATCATTGTTCATCCTGAAAGGGACATTGTGTTGTAGCTCACAGCAAGGCTGTGATATCTGCACCTTTCAGATTTGGCTTCAGTTCAACATTTTTGGAACTAGATGTGTGTTCCCTCTGCAATTCCTATTTTCTTAGCCAGACTACACAAATGAAGCCTGTTTGCAGGGCTGCCACTTAGTGATGGAATAGTGTCTTGGTCAACTGTGGTTCGCTGACCCTGATGTAAGCAGCCAGCTATGAGCCGCTAGCTTCTGTCAGCTCATTCACTGTGCTGCATCTTCAGCCCTACAACTTTACTTTCTATGTTTGGTTATCCTTATTTTTATCGGACTTTAATTCCTTTTTTCTTTCTTTTTAAAGTTCCATTTCAGTCATGTAGAACCCTATGTTCCTATTTCATAAATGGCACGTCATGTCTCACACTTTCCTGGCAAATCTGGTTATTAGCGGCTAACAGGTATCGTTTTGTTTTTTGTCCTGCTGCGGTCACTGAGCCATAACCCATGTGTTTTTATAGACTTAACCTTCAATACCACTGCAGCTTTGATCTATTTGTTATTACGTAACTATGTATTATTATTGTTAGCATCAACCATTTGTCATGCATAAATATTAAATAGTGGTCTGTTTTCTTAAAGCAACAGTTGGACTGGCACATAGAGGAAACAAAGATATACACTGCCCTTTAAATTCTGAAGTATTTTTTTAAGGCTAATTCAGTAATTTTTGTTTAACAAGAAAAGTGCTGGGCTGGAGCCCACAGAAGAAGAGAAGGTGTGGGAAAGGGAAAAAAACTGCTAGCTAAGAATGGTGGAATAAAAGACCAAGGACATGAGTCTCATGGGAAGAATTTGCCCAAAATAGAAATTGTTGGAGAGCATGGTTTTTATGTTCTAGAAAAGTAACCTTTCCTCTTAGTAGTAATTTTAAATTTGCACAATTAAGCTACTATAATTTAAATTAAAGCATTCATGAGATCACTTTAAAGCTGTTTCTGTAACTTATTAGAGTGTCTAATATCCTGGGAATGTAAATTGTCTTGTTTTTTCATTTCAATCTAACATTTTCAATTTCAGAGGTTATCTATCCTAGTTTGGAATTATTTGTTCAAATATGTTTACATGTAAATCATATTGTTTGTTTTTTTAAAGAACCCCTGCTTTTCAGTTGTATTTGTATGATTAAAGAAAAATATTTCTGCCTGTCATAATTAAAAGGTGTTTATTGCTAAATATACTTTTAAATGCATGTGCTGTTCAAATATCAATCAAATGATTCTCAAAAGTTTATTTCTTACGATTTTAGATGCTTGATAATCATGTTTATAAGTGACTTGATCATGTGAATTTTATGCTTCAATATTGGTGATAAAATAATAAGAATGTATCACTTTACTAAGCACATACAGAATGATACATTAGAAGGGTTCTGCATTGGGCTAACAACCCCAACATGTAAAATAAATTGCTACAGAAATATCATTGGAAGAACTCAAAATTCTGTGGTGGAGGTGTCTTCAAGGAGATTGACTGCAGTAGTGATCCTATGCTCTTTAAGGGGTGGTAAAAGGGACAATAAGAAAGTTTGTGGCAGTATATAGGGCTCTTAATATTATGTAGTTTTTATTACTCTGCTCACAGTAATAGAAGACATATATGGTATGTTATATTTCTCTTGTTTAACTGTTGCTTTCATTGTTAGACTATCAAACATTGTGTTGGTGTATTATTAAAGTTTGGGTATGATTATTATCAATCAATAATCAATCAACCAAAACCTTTCAGCTACCTGCAGAGCATAGATCTTCAACAAATACTTGCCAAGTCTTTCTGTCCTGCACCATCCTTTCCAGCTCTGCTCACATCGTCCTTGTTGCCTTTATGTTTGTTGCACGCTCTCTTCTTCATGAGTTTTTACATCTGCCTCTACTACTTAAATAATTCTGTCAACTGTTTTCTGTAATGTGTGTCTTATCCAATACCAGCGACTCCTTCTTATGTCAAGTCCCACTGACATCTGCTTGGTTCTTTCCTACAGTTCGATATTAGTGACTTTATCATTGTTGTACTTTTTGTTGTTCTCAACATTACAGTGCCATACGGTAGGACATAATTTACATTGGAGTTGAGGATTTGTGTTTTTTGGAGTGGACTTAACTTCTGTTGATTTCTATAAATTTTTGAAAGCAGTGAAAGTCTCTTTCACCTTTTCAATTCTTAATTTGATATCTTTATATATATCTCCTCATATAGCTTGTCCTTTAAAGAACCCCACTATCATTACAGCTGCACTGTACAGCTCTTGACCTTTAGCCAGTTCTCCTGCCTCCATCACAGTCGTTTTTATAGCATCTTTGAAGTCATATGTCCATCTTCTCCTTAATCTGTCTCTGCTTTGTTTTTTAAGTACCATACCTTCCAGTATAATTTTTTTTCCAGACTATTGTGGCATTTGATGTGATCAAAGTATTTTCGTTGCCTAATAATAATAGCTGTCCAACGCAAGCAATGATGACAACAGCAGTCAGACATGTTGTGTTGCACCTCGCTGGTGAGTTCACAGTTGGCTGTATAGTCCAATTCTGGCACAGAAACCTTTTCCACATATGCAGCATTTAAGGTCTGAGTTGGACATGCGAGTGCCAGTTGTTTTGTCTTTTCACATGGTACATTTTCTCCACACCTCGGAGGCCTGGTATTCCTCAGCAATAGAGGTGTCTCTGATTGTGGTTCTATGTCATAGCATTCCAATGAGTTTACATCGATGTTGAAGCATGTCAGAGATATTTTAAGGGAGTCTTTGAAGCAATTATGTATTATTATTATGTACTATTGTTTTAGTTGCCTAGCTGATAACCAGCCAATTTTGATCTCTACTCAGCTCTTTTAGGACGTCTGTGTTTTTTTTTTTCTGTAGAACGTTTAGAAGAACTTTTCCGTAGCATTTTAGCCCCCCAAAAAAATTCTTCACCTTCTAACTTCATCTAGATTGTTGCCAAGATAATGATTGATTCCACCTCTAGTAGTATTGTTTTAGATAATGTTATTATCATCGGTATTATATCACTGTTCTAATATTAGAAATTTCCATATTTGCCTGTCTCTTCATTCACGAGGCATGTTAGTAAAAATCAAACCAGACGCGTTTTTGTTAATATTGTGAATGATTCTGTTTTACTAATAAATTTAGCTATTGTGAGAAAACCAACATCACTTTCATGTACAGAAATGTACTATGCATTTTTGACTGTTGTTGTTGTTTGCGAATGAGTAGGTTACTCTTTTGTGCGCCCTGAAAAGGACGATAAGTGGCGAGTTGTGATAGCTTTCCTTACATTCCGAGCAAGCTGATGAAGGTGGATCAGGGTCCTCCAGGCGGTTGTGCTATGAATGGCTTCATCTGCGTGCCACTCACTATTATGGGGATCACGTCGATCCCTCACCTCGTAAGCCACACTGTCATGAAAACAGCCCATTTCCAGGGAGTGCTACTAGGAAGCCGAGGTGAGGGTCTTGGCCAGTATGTTTTGCCTCATCCTGACTAACATGTCTGAACAGTATATTTTACCTGACCAGACGTTAGCCTGTCTCCCCATTTTTGACTGTAGTTGTCTAAATAATAACTTAGTTATTTAATACACTTCAATCAATCATTGAAAACCTTTTCAGCTCCCTTTGGAGCACAGCTCTTCAACAAATATGTGCCAATTCATCAAATGTTAATCTGTTTATATCTGTTGAAGTATTTGGGACTTGAAGTTTCTTTCAAGATAAAATAGCCCCATGTTCAACCCTAATTAGTTGTCTCTTATAACTTGCTTGGCAAGTTACAGTGTTACTATTCTTTACTCCCTAATTGGGCCCAGTTGACACTTATTTTCCTTGATTTAAAGGCCAGATATCAAACATTTTCATTCCTCACTTCTACTATTTCATCAAGTATACTTTGTCTTCCATTTCTCTCATTGTGCCTATTCCCAATGGTTCATTAATACTTCATTCCTTATTTATCTTTACCTTTCTTCTGTCAGTGTTTGTTTTAGTTGAAAAGTAAAAACTGCGTCTACATAAATTGAGACTTGAGATGAGTTTTGGATTCTATTATTTTTCACAGTAGACATTTTATGACCTCTTTTAATCATGATAATGAGAAAGTGGCAACAAAAAACAAAATACCCATTTATGCACTGCTTTGTGTGACATGCACTTCTCATCATAAATAGGAACAATTTCCTTATGAATATTCTTTTCATAAAGTCCTTTTGTAAAACAAGAACAACAACAGCACGCTGTTATTTGATTGCACATCCTGTGAGTACGGACATCATTTTCTATCTGAGCTGTGCTTGTGCATGTGACACCTAGCATCCTTTACCTAAAGTAATCACAAAACTGGATGTTGCTGCCACCTAATGACGCCTTTAGAAACTACCAATTACATTTTTCAGATATCCTATGTCAGTTTGTGACCTACTTACACTTGTTACACTTGTATTAATCAATATTTATATTTTTATGTCAACATTAAATTTACTCAACAGTTCATAATAATGTTCACATAGGCATCTAAGGCCCGTTGCGTTGAACGACCACTACCATATCCAACTGCTGAAGCTTGTTTATGTGTAGTGTGTCGACTGAAATCCCTACAGACTCCCCAGGTGGAGCCGACTTCTCCGCTGTCTAGGGATGAGGGCAACGAGGAGTGGGTGTTGGCTCAATGTTTGTGTCAGGTTTTCCTTGTCCATGTTTGACTCCATTTTTTCACGTTCTGCCCCTGAAGCCTCTGGATTGTGTCCACCTTTGTCGCAGCATGACTCTTGCTGTGCTGAGAATACGAGGTTGGGAGAGGTATCGTATAATCTCCGGTGGAGGGGGGGGGCATGAGGAAAGTGGCTTCAGTCCAAGTAGAAATGTCCTTGAGTATTGGTAACCGTGGCTGAATTCTGGGGTGCAGTCAAGCGGAACATTGAACACCATCATGGACTGGTTTCCCACAGTTTAAGCCAGGCACAATCGCAGTAAGATGCAGCATAACAAAACTATATTGAATGACAAAAATTGGAAAAACCGTACAAATAATCACTTTCCCTAATAAGTTTACAAGTATGCTACTTTATACATGTGCTGTCAGTGTTGAGAGGGCAGTGACATACACAATGTTGAGAACTTCTATATTATCATTTATTTATGCAAATTAAGAATATCTTTATATGTCGTGCATGTTCATTGTATTGCCAGGTCATCCTGCCAAAAAAATAGATTTACATTGTATGCACAGGTGTGAAATAGGATTTAACATATTTGTCCTAGTGTTATCATGTACTATATCAGCACATTTTATTCACTAAATGCTTAAATTGTTCACTTGTTCAATAATCTAAGGACCCGTATGACTGAGCACTCTATGTGAATGCACATCCGTGTATTGAAAGGAAAGCAATAAATAGTTACGTTGTCACCTGACTGCCATGTTGAAAGAGACAACTAAAGAAGGTTGGGCTACTACATTCCATAGAAAATATAAACCACAAGATAAGATAAAGAAGATTTCTACACCTCTTGTTAGAAGAAAAGCTACTACGTCAATAAGTTCTGAGTGTAACTAAGACCCTTGACATACATGCTATATTTTTTGTAACTCATCACATTTTGGTGGCTTATTATAACAAATTGATTAAATATGTCCCATTTTTCCTCATGTGTCATCACCTTGTCATGGTAGAAGAGCTTGTATGCCACCATGACTCTAAAAGATATGATGGTGGTAGTCTAGCTACCATCATGGGCACCTAAACTTGTCAGTTCAAAGGGTAGGAAGCCAAGCAAAGTACAGACACAATAAACCTGTTGCCCTGACAATCAAGGGTGAAGGAAGGCAAACATGACAGAAACCATATTTTTAATAGGATGCAATGGACCACAGGTCTAAAGAAACAATGCAACATACTTTTTAACTTTACAATATTTTTTTATTTTATGTGTTTACCTCACTAGTTTCTACTGGCGGAGGTGCACCTATTCCACCCCAGACCATAGTCGATTGGGCGATATTAAGACGCACAAACCAGTGCTTGAATGTATGTGTGTGTCTGTATGTACCTATGCTAGGTTTGTGCGCTCTCAGAAGCCAGCCCATCCAAAGTGCAATGGAAGGGCCTCACCCTGAAGGCGCATGTGAAAGTTGTGCAAGAGTGTGATTGTTGGGCAGAGTCAAATGAAACAAAGAGTGTGATTGTTGGACAGAGTCAATTGAAACACGAGTGTGATTGTTGGACAGAGTCAAATGAAACAAAGAGTGTGATTGTTGGACAGAGTCAAATGAAACAAAGAGTGTGATTGTTGGACAGAGTCAATTGAAACAAGAGTGTGATTGTTGGACAGAGTCAAATGAAACAAAGAGTGTGATTGTTGGACAGAGTCAATTGAAACAAGAGTGTGATTGTTGGACAGAGTCAATTGAAACAAGAGTGTGATTGTTGGACAGAGTCAAATGAAACAAAGAGTGTGATTGTTGGACAGAGTCAATTGAAACAAGAGTGTGATTGTTGGACAGAGTCAATTGAAACAAGAGTGTGATTGTTGGACAGAGTCAATTGAAACAAGAGTGTGATTGTTGGACAGAGTCAATTGAAACAAGAGTGTGATTGTTGGACAGAGTCAATTGAAACAAGAGTGTGATTGTTGGACAGAGTCAATTGAAACAAGAGTGTGATTGTTGGACAGAGTCAATTGAAACAAGAGTGTGATTGTTGGACAGAGTCAAATGAAACAAAGAGTGTGATTGTTGGACAGAGTCAATTGAAACAAGAGTGTGATTGTTGGACAGAGTCAAATGAAACAAGAGTGTGATTGTTGGACAGAGTCAAATGAAACAAAGAGTGTATGGTAAGAAGAGTTAACTTTACAAGAAAATGAATGTGCCATTTTTTTAGCACTGAGTAAAGCAAACCAAATATGTTTATGTGAATGTATCACAATTTGTGTTTTATATTTATTGTATTTAATTAACAAATGTGTTTTATGTACATCACTGAAATGGGATGAGGCAGAAAAACCTATTTAATGCACATTCTAAGGTCTTTTTCGTTCATCATCAGATCAAGGTCTCACTTCCTCTTACAACAGACACCATTGTTTATAATGCTGTTTTATCTCCCTTCAACATTTGCCTCATTTCTGTCTATCGAGGCCAGTACTGTTCTCTGTCTTCTTGCATAAGCATGCAGCTTTGTAGGATGTGTTCCATCGTCATGGACTCCTGTCACTTTTCCAATTTCTACTTTGTTGTAAAGATGACCCTTGAGAGCATTATGTCCAGTTCTCAATCTCAAGATGATGACTTGCTCTTCTCTAGCTAAATCATAGTAGTTGTCTTATTTTCAGAATCGGGCGTGTTGATCTGCTCATTTTCCTCTGAATTTGGCTTTAACTATGGTCTTGGCCTCATTATACATGATGCTCTAGTCTGTTTGTGAAGAAGCTCCTCCACACTTTGCTAGTTTTCAGCTTCATTGCATTCAATATTGTAGTGGGAAGGGATCCGCTGAATAACCAACCTTGGGTATTCTGCTGAAAGCTGTGTCAGTGAGTACGTACATTGCCTGAAATCTTCATCTTTATGCTGTTTTAACACTGCTAATGCTGACAAGGCATCAGTCAGGAATACTATGTTTACTTGGTGAATATCTGCATCTTGGATTTCAAGCTCTGTAGCGGTATTCAATGCCTCTGATTCTATACGGACGTTATTGAAGTATGTTCCCGTTGTTAGTACTAGAGTTTTTTGGTCTCCACTCCAGTCTGTAATAGACCCCTACACCTTCATTGGCTGTAGCTTTGTTAGCTGAGCCATTTGTATATATATGTACATGTATCCATGTTTCTAGCAGGTATACTGACCTAAGATATTCTTCCCTGATAAGTTATCTCAGAGGATTTTGCTTTATTCCATGGTGGGATTTGGGATGTTTGTTTTAGATCTCTAGCCACTGCCTGACTTATGATTGGGTCTGCTCTTGCAAGATCTTTTGCTTTTTATATGAAGTTGTATCTCTTTAATCTCGATCTTCCCTTCCCATTTAATTTATCTTGTCATATATTGGGTGATTTGGCATTTGTTTGAACTTCTTCCCCTGCTGAAGTGTTTTTTGGTCTCTGAGTGTCTCCATATTTTTAATTCTTGTGATGTTCTCCATTGCATTTATTGGGGCTGTTCTCATAACAATCCTACATAAGCTGAACTTTATTTTATTATGAATTACAGTTGTGTATTTAATTTGTTTTTTTAGTTAACAAATGTATTTACTTACAATTAGATGTTAATTTGTAGATTAGTCCTATCAAAAGGTGGTTGCTTTTGTACTTGTGTTTAAGAAGAATGGATCTTTGCATATTTTAAATGTTACGTTTTGTAATTTTTCTTCTTAGAGCCTTGACCAGTTACTGACAAAGGGATCAGTGACTGACAAAACCTGGTAATGTCTCTAAGGACAGCAACAAATTTTGTTCACCCTTTTCCCAGTTTGCAGACACCTTTCATATGGTGCATAGGCTTTGATTCATGTTTACACGCCAGTTTTCTTCGACACTCAGATCTTGCAGGATGGCTCTATTTGTTATTTTCTTTACCCAAGGTATTTTTAGGATTCTCCTGTAGCATTTCGTTTCAATCGAACGCCCCGATCCTCTTCCTTAATATTTGGGTGATGGTCCATGTCTAGACATCCATACACAGCCACAGGTACACATGTTCTTAGGATCTTTGGAACTTATTGTGTCCTGCAAGACACTCAGTATGTAAGAAAAAACTGAAGTTGAAACACCCAAAGTATTTTCTATACGTGAATAAATTATTCTTGTCTTCAATTTAAATTTAGTGAGCCTCATTTCAGCGCATTTTGTAATACTTTACTTAAATTAGTTTATTGTAAAAACCAGAGCTGTAGCTAGGAAGGAAATAATAGAATCACTACAATCTTCCAAGCATGTAATAGAAGTTTACTAAAGAGGATTTTGTATCAGGCTAGCAACCTCAGCATGCAAGATGAATTGCTACTGAAACCACCTCTACTGAAGTGCGCTGAATTGATTTGATACATGATGTCTGTTATGGGGCCAGATGCAATGGTAGCCATATGTTTCTTCTTCTTCTTCGTACGCTGTCAGACGTCAACTTGAATTTGTTTGAAGAAAGCAGCTGTCATCCTGAGGCTGTCGACACTGCCATAGAGCTTGTCTAGTTGTTGCCACTGGTGATGTAGCCATATGTTTCAGATGGAAAGAAAAAAAGATGAAAGTTTGTTCTCAAGAATTCAAAATTATGACACGGACAAGGCTGTCTTATCAGAACTGTAAGCCCTGGGCGAAGCAATGTAATGGGGTTCCAAGCCATTATTAAAACTGGTTATCAACATTAATGAGTTGGTGATAAATTCACCATAAAACTGGTTATCAACATTAATGAGCTGGTGATAAATTCACCATAGGATCTCAAGAATCATGTGGCCCCAGAGACCCATGCATTAAGAGGGCACAGGGCACAGTCAGCAACCAATTTTAATTCTATTTTTTCTTTTCTCTTAGAAGTAGCAAAGGTCTCAGAGGGTGGTTCTTTTAGAGGTGGAACAATGACTCCTGATGGACTTTTTGATGATGACTTTGAAAGGGAGCTGGGATCTCCAGAGGTATGTAGTAGTTTCACTGCACCTCAATGTATGTCAGAAAAGTTGACTGAAGAGAGTTGTGCACATACCTAGCAACCTGATAGTGTAAAACATATTTCTACAGGAACCACCTCTGCAAAAGCATAAAAAGTGGTTTGACGGTGACTTTGTTAAGGAGGTCAACTATAGTGATGGCCCTCTGCTCCAACTGGAGTGAAAAAAGAGGAGAGGAAAATAAATGCAAAATGTCTAAAATGCATTGAAAGCATCTCTTAAGGTCTTTGTAATTTGCTAAGTGACTTTGTCTTTTCAAACACGGTCATTTCTTACCTCTCTGAATGAGAGCAAAGTTTAATCAGGTTCAGGTGAAACATACCTGATCAAGGCACATCATGCCCTCGTTTGTCCTCCTGAAAACCGGTTGTTACATACAAGTCTGGCCAACAAAATAAGGAGTGGCACTAATCCCCAGAGTGGTGAGATTGCTGAGAAGTCTTTTATTGCACTACAGTCAGGAAGACTCTTAGCCCACTTTCTCAAGTACACCTCAGGATGTAAGAAGAGCCACTGTAAGCTGGCAAATGGAGTTTAATGTAGATAAATGTACAGTCATCCACATGGGTAGATCAAATATGGAACATAATTACAGTATGAGTGAGAACAATATTAGAAAGATAGATAAGGAAAGGGACCTAGGGGTTATAATAGATCATACAAGTAAGGTGAGTGAGCAAGGCAAATGAAATGTTCGGTATAAAAGAAAGCAATAAACATAGGAGCAAAGAAGTTATAGTAAAACTGTATAAAGCAAAGAAGAACGACAAAACTGATAGTGGGATTCCAGAATTATAGCTATGAGGAATGACTCAGAAAAACTGGCCTACAGTGTCTAGAAAAGAAAAGAACTCGAGGTGACTTACTACAAGTTTATAAGAAAATCAACAGAAAGGATAAATTAGACTATAACAAGTTTTTCAAAATACATCCGTCTACAAGAACAAGAGAGCACAGCCACAAACTAATTTAAAGAAAGGTCCAGATTAGATACCAGGAAATATTTTTTTAGTCAGAGAGTAGTGAATGCTTGGAATGCATTGACAAAGGAAATAATTTAGGCAGGGTCAATTAATGCATTAAAGAATAGATTGGATGTGCATAGGTATTTTTAGATCAAGTAAATGTAAATGAAACTGGTTGTATATAGACTAAACAGAGTCTTCTAAACCAGTATAGATTTAAAGTATATTGGCCTGTCAGGGAATTTATTTTGTCTCTCACTTAGTCATTTGTTTTATGTTTTTTATAAGAGATGATCAAAATTATCCTGTATCATTTTGTAGCCTTAGACCTTCATAAATGACCCCAAAAAAATTGTTAGACTTATTTAGCAAATTAACTGTAGAATGTCTATGAGGATGATAAGCAGAGTGCCAGGTTCACTAAATATACGTGTAAATGATGTTGAACTTCAGTGGGCCGGAAAGTTATAATATTTGGGGAGTATTTTCTAAAAAGATGGCAGGCTTGATAAAGATGGACTTAGTGGCTTCACCCATGCACTCGCTTCACAGAGTCTGGTATCAGCGAAGGCTCTTCCTGGAGACCAGGCTTTGTATTTACTTCTCCAGCATTGTCCCCATTCTCCTGAACGGCTTCGAGTCCTGGACACTACTACATCGGGACAGGCAACGTCGTAGGGCCTTCCACCTGCGTAATCAGAGGCGCATCCTTAGGATCGTCTGACGTGATATGATTTCCAACAGTGAAGTAGTTCTTCTTCTTCTTCTTCGTACGCAGTCAGACAGTAACCATTATTTTTTCGAAAAAAGCGGCGGTCATCCTGAGGCTGTCGCCACTGCCATAGAGCTTCTCTTGTGGTTCCACTGGTGATGGCCACATCTGCTCTCTCTGGTCCTCGTATGTCGGGCAGTTCTGCAGCAGATGCTCAGCGGTCATTTTCTCGGTACCACATGGGCATTCGTCGGTACCACCTATATTCAATTTGTTGAATAGGTGGTACCTCAGTCTATTGTGGCCAGTGCGAAGTCTGAAGACAACGACCTGCTCTCTTCTGTTCAACTGGTAATAGGCATCGTTTTTGGTAAAGCCGGTATGTTCAGTTTCCCATTTGGTCATGTATCTGGCTTTAATAAGCCGTTTTGACTCTTCGTACGTCATACTAGTATCTGTTTGTGGTAGTCTTGCACCTTCTTTTGCCAGTCTGTCTGCCTCCTCGTTGCCTTGGATGTTGCAGTGTGATGGGACCCACTGTACCACTACCCGTTTTGGTGCGGACTGCTGGCACAGTTGACAGAGTGCTGCTCTTAAGTCATTAAGCTCAGTGTTTTTCTGGCTTTTTAGTGCTGTGACTACGGCCAGAGCATCTGTAAGCAGGACCATATGGCTTTCATTTTCTTGTGAAGCAGTTCGATAAACTCAACTTGTAGGCATTGTCCCAATGATCGATTGCCGTCATCTCTCCCTTTTCGGTCACGTTGTTCACCTATTCTGGGAAGTCCCAGCCCACGAGATGCTCCAGCAGACTGTGGTAGGCGAGTTATGGGAAGAAACTGCACGATGAGCGCGCTGAGTGCGTGCGTGCGCACGCACACAACTGCCTGAAGGATCCTGGTCACCTTCATAAGGATGTGAAGAAAGCTACTGCAACCCACTACTTAACGCCCTTTTCAGGTTGCACAAATGAGAAATATTACTCTTTGTGGGCATTCAACAAAAACAATAACAGCAAGCTACTGGATGAACTTTACTGATGCTGTGAGTGACTAATGATGGCTCATGTGTTAATGTATAATAAATCTTGCACAATGGAACATAAAAAGTTTGTGTTTTATCTCTTTTTGTTTCACCCTTTCCTGCAGGAAGAACAACCACATGATTTCAGTGATGCCGATCAACTTGGTTTTGTTGAAGTGGTTGGTAAGTTGTTTTAGCTGATTGTCTAATAAGTATTATATCTTTAATAATGAACTCCGGGTGGCAGAGTGTTTAAAACATTTCTACAAGGACAAGGGGTCAGGGTTCAATCCTTGGTCTCATCATGGGTGAATTTGATTATCAGAAAGCATATTTTAAAAATGTATTTGGTTGTTCCTTTAGGAGACTATAATGCTTGAATTCTTGATCATTTAAATGACAGGAGCAGCGCATGAGCTGCAGTGGTCAGCGACCCATAGCTGACTGCTAGCGTCAGGGCCAGCGAACCAGAGCTGCCAAGACCCTTCTACACCTCCAAGCGGTGATCCTGAATAACAGGCTGCAGCAGGGCAGACTGGCTAAGGAAAAGGGATCAAATGCTTGCTGAAGTCGGATGTGTTGGACCAAAAGGTGCAAATATCGCAGTCAAGCTGTAAACTATGACACAACGCATTCTGTTCTCTGGACTACATTCTGCTACTTAAGCCCTTATAGGGTTTGGTAGCGTGAGATTGAGAACGAACGAACGAAGCCAAGCCAAGCCATTTAAATGACAGATAGACTTGGGACATGAACAAAAGTTATATCTTCTTGTTTAGTCACTCCTCTTCAAACCCTCAGGGTGTAAATGTCCTTTTATTTTGTATATACTTGCAATCTTCTTCCTCTTCAGCTTTCATCCTGATAAGAACATTGTGATGTTGTGTCATAGTTTACAGTGAGGCTGTGATATCTGTGCTTTTTGGCTCGGCACATCCGTTTCAGCTGGCTTTTTTAGGTACTGGTTTTTAGGTTTGTCTTCCAACCGCAATCCCGATTCTTTTAGCCAGACTACACTAGTGCAACCTTTTTCCAGGGCTGCCATTGGAGGTGCAATAGGGTCTTAGTCAGCAATGGTTCACTGAACCTGATGAAAACAGCCAGCTTTGGCTTGCTGGCTGCGGTCAGCTCATTCACTGTGCTGCACCTTCTGGCCCTAATGTAGCTGGCTCCTGTCAGCTCATTCACTGTGCTGCACCTTCTGGCCCTGATGTAGCTGGCTGCTGTCAGCTCATTCACTGTGCTGCACCTTCTGGCCCTGATGTAGCTGGCTGCTGTCAGCTCATTCACAGTGCTGCACCTTCTGGCCCTGATGTAGCTGGCTCCTGTCAGCTCATTCACTGTGCTGCACCTTCTGGCCCTGATGTAGCTGGCTCCTGTCAGCTCATTCACAGTGCTGCACCTTCTGGCCCTGATGTAGCTGGCTGCTGTCAGCTCATTCACTGTGCTGCACCTTCTGGCCCTGATGTAGCTGGCTCCTGTCAGCTCATTCACTGTGCTGCACCTTCTGGCCCTGATGTAGCTGGCGCCTGTCAGCTCATTCACAGTGCTGCACCTTCTGGCCCTGATGTAGCTGGCTGCTGTCAGCTCATTTACAGTGCTGCACCTTCTGGCCCTGATGTAGCTGGCTGCTGTCAACTCATTCACAGTGCTGCACCTTCTGGCCCTGATGTAGCTGGCTGCTGTCAGCTCATTCACTGTGCTGCACCTTCTGGCCCTGATGTAGCTGGCTGCTGTCAGCTCATTCACAGTGCTGCACCTTCTGGCCCTGATGTAGCTGGCTGCTGTCAGCTCATTCACAGTGCTGCACCTTCTGGCCCTGATGTAGCTGGCTCCTGTCAGCTCATTCACTGTGCTGCACCTTCTGGCCCTGATGTAGCTGGCTCCTGTCAGCTCATTCACAGTGCTGCACCTTCTGGCCCTGATGTAGCTGGCTCCTGTCAGCTCATTCACTGTGCTGCACCTTCTGGCCCTGATGTAGCTGGCTCCTGTCAGCTCATTCACTGTGCTGCACCTTCTGGCCCTGATGTAGCTGGCTGCTGTCAGCTCATTCACTGTGCTGCACCTTCTGGCCCTGATGTAGCTGGCTCCTGTCAGCTCATTCACTGTGCTGCACCTTCTGGCCCTGATGTAGCTGGCTCCTGTCAGCTCATTCACAGTGCTGCACCTTCTGGCCCTGATGTAGCTGGCTGCTGTCAGCTCATTTACAGTGCTGCACCTTCTGGCCCTGATGTAGCTGGCTGCTGTCAACTCATTCACAGTGCTGCACCTTCTGGCCCTGATGTAGCTGGCTGCTGTCAGCTCATTCACTGTGCTGCACCTTCTGGCCCTAATGTAGCTGGCTCCTGTCAGCTCATTCACTGTGCTGCACCTTCTGGCCCTGATGTAGCTGGCTGCTGTCAGCTCATTCACTGTGCTGCACCTTCTGGCCCTGATGTAGCTGGCTGCTGTCAGCTCATTCACAGTGCTGCACCTTCTGGCCCTGATGTAGCTGGCTCCTGTCAGCTCATTCACTGTGCTGCACCTTCTGGCCCTGATGTAGCTGGCTCCTGTCAGCTCATTCACAGTGCTGCACCTTCTGGCCCTGATGTAGCTGGCTGCTGTCAGCTCATTCACTGTGCTGCACCTTCTGGCCCTGATGTAGCTGGCTCCTGTCAGCTCATTCACTGTGCTGCACCTTCTGGCCCTGATGTAGCTGGCTCCTGTCAGCTCATTCACAGTGCTGCACCTTCTGGCCCTGATGTAGCTGGCTGCTGTCAGCTCATTTACAGTGCTGCACCTTCTGGCCCTGATGTAGCTGGCTGCTGTCAACTCATTCACAGTGCTGCACCTTCTGGCCCTGATGTAGCTGGCTGCTGTCAGCTCATTCACTGTGCTGCACCTTCTGGCCCTGATGTAGCTGGCTGCTGTCAGCTCATTCACAGTGCTGCACCTTCTGGCCCTGATGTAGCTGGCTGCTGTCAGCTCATTCACAGTGCTGCACCTTCTGGCCCTGATGTAGCTGGCTCCTGTCAGCTCATTCACTGTGCTGCACCTTCTGGCCCTGATGTAGCTGGCTCCTGTCAGCTCATTCACAGTGCTGCACCTTCTGGCCCTGATGTAGCTGGCTCCTGTCAGCTCATTCACTGTGCTGCACCTTCTGGCCCTGATGTAGCTGGCTCCTGTCAGCTCATTCACTGTGCTGCACCTTCTGGCCCTGATGTAGCTGGCTGCTGTCAGCTCATTCACTGTGCTGCACCTTCTGGCCCTGATGTAGCTGGCTCCTGTCAGCTCATTCACTGTGCTGCACCTTCTGGCCCTGATGTAGCTGGCTCCTGTCAGCTCATTCACAGTGCTGCACCTTCTGGCCCTGATGTAGCTGGCTGCTGTCAGCTCATTTACAGTGCTGCACCTTCTGGCCCTGATGTAGCTGGCTGCTGTCAACTCATTCACAGTGCTGCACCTTCTGGCCCTGATGTAGCTGGCTGCTGTCAGCTCATTCACTGTGCTGCACCTTCTGGCCCTGATGTAGCTGGCTGCTGTCAGCTCATTCACTGTGCTGCACCTTCTGGCCCTGATGTAGCTGGCTGCTGTCAGCTCATTCACAGTGCTGCACCTTCTGGCCCTGATGTAGCTGGCTGCTGTCAGCTCATTCACTGTGCTGCACCTTCTGGCCCTGATGTAGCTGGCTCCTGTCAGCTCATTCACAGTGCTGCACCTTCTGGCCCTGATGTAGCTGGCTGCTGTCAGCTCATTCACTGTGCTGCACCTTCTGGCCCTGATGTAGCTGGCTGCTGTCAGCTCATTCACTGTGCTGCACCTTCTGGCCCTGATGTAGCTGGCTCCTGTCAGCTCATTCACAGTGCTGCACCTTCTGGCCCTGATGTAGCTGGCTGCTGTCAGCTCATTCACTGTGCTGCACCTTCTGGCCCTGATGTAGCTGGCTGCTGTCAGCTCATTCACTGTTCTGCACCTTCTGGCCCTGATGTAGCTGGCTGCTGTCAGCTCATTCACTGTGCTGCACCTTCTGGCCCTGATGTAGCTGGCTGCTGTCAGCTCATTCACAGTGCTGCACCTTCTGGCCCTGATGTAGCTGGCTGCTGTCAACTCATTCACAGTGCTGCACCTTCTGGCCCTGATGTAGCTGGCTGCTGTCAGCTCATTCACTGTGCTGCACCTTCTGGCCCTGATGTAGCTGGCTGCTGTCAGCTCATTCACTGTGCTGCACCTTCTGGCCCTGATGTAGCTGGCTGCTGTCAGCTCATTCACAGTGCTGCACCTTCTGGCCCTGATGTAGCTGGCTGCTGTCAGCTCATTCACTGTGCTGCATTTTTTGGCCCTGATGAAGTTGGCTGCGGTCAGTTTATTCATTGTGCTGCATCTTGTGGCTCTGATGTAGCTGGCTGCTGTCATCTTATTCACTGTGCTGCATCTGCTGGCCTTGATGTAGCTGGCTGCGGTCAACTCATTCACTGTGCTGCATCTTTGGCTCGAAAGGGAAGACAAATTTGGTATAAACAAAAATGGCGTTTTGAAATCACGTGTATCGAGTCGAAAAGGCGCAGATATCGCAGCCTTGCTGTAAGCTATGACACATTGTTCTTTTCAGGGAAAACATCGAAGAAGAAGAAGAAGAAACTTTCTTTGTTACCACTTGTAGCATACCCAACAGGTTAAAATGTTATGTTCTTTGTGCCTTATTCAGGCCCTGGTAATACATGTGGGCATCACGATTTTGCTTCTATTTATTACCTGGTGTTCATACCTTCAGGTGATGACTCGTACGGACATAAGGTGATTGTTGTCACAGCTTGCAAGCTCCCCTCCAACAAGTCATTTGATCAACAGAGATTGCTTCAGTAAGTCATAATTTTCAATGATAAAAAATGGTGAAACTTAGTCTTAGTCTACCCGTACTTCTACTGGAGCAGATGCCCATGTGCAGATCCTAGCTCTTGCATGAGCTGGATGTAGCTGGGAGGAGTATTTCCTGCTTATCGGGCTAGGCTCGAGCAACTTATTACTCAGTGCCAAGGAGGGTGATTAACTGATGTGCGAGTCCTAGTAGACTCAAACACTAGAGCAAAGTAGACTCGCAGCCTGTTAGGCATCATCTATGCTGCTCTTAACAACCCCACCTAACAATGGCTGGTGTTATGCCATGTCACACAGTCGCCTCTTATGACATGCTCTCTGTGGGGCAGTGGTGCTATTCTTGTCTTTGTCATACACAGAGATCACTTAGACCACTCGGGTGTGAAACTTAGAAGGATAAATCAGTGAATTGTTAATCAGTCTACAATTTTCACATTACTAAGAGTATAGGGTCGCTATAGCAGAGAGATAAAACGATCATCTCTTGAGAATCGGATGTGTCGGAGCTTAAAGGTGCAAATATCGCAGTAAACTATGACACATCGCATTCCATTCTCCAGCTACTCACAAAGCCCTTTTCAGGGCTTGGTAGTGAGAGATTGAGAAGAAACGACAAAGAAGAATACCAGAATTCCAAGCAAGAATGCACGGCCATCACTGCAGTTGGTCCCCCAAGTGGCACTGGTTGAAAAGAATAGGTAGCCTTTCAGGCATGTTGTAAAAGACAGCTAGAGAGTGTTGTGCATGGGACTAGCAACCTCCTCATGTAAAACTATCGCTACTGAAACTTCAACTGTAAATTTTTTAATGCAGGTCAGCTGTAGTGGGGGTTCTGTGCTTCGCTTGAACTGAGAAGGTGAATAAATCACTTCAGTTGTCCTCCTTGGGCCAAGTTCTTTGTTTTCTTTGTTTTTGACATGATGAGATTGGTAGCTCCATGCATACACCTTCCTCTTCTTCTTCTTCGATCAAATGATGCTATGCTTTTATTCTGGTGAGATTCACGAAGGAGACTATGTATTTCAGGTCTTTGCTGGTCCCTCACAGCGTGTCGAGCATGGTCGCTCCCCCTGGGCCAGACTGCTTCTCTTTGGTCTGTATAAGCAGGGCAGTCCTACGGGATATGTTCTGGTGTTTGCTTTGGTGATCCTCAATTGCATGTGGTGGTGTCTCTGAGACCCATTCTGCGGAGGTGGGCTTTGAATCTGCAATGTCCCGTTCTGAGTCTGAAGATCTTTGTCTGCCCATCTCTGCCAAGTTTGTCTATGCTGTCATTTTCTGGCTTGTATTATCTGTCCTGGTCTCTCAATTCCATCCTACTTGATCATTTGATGAGTGTCTTTGCTTCTTTAGAGCTCTGTGGATGGCGAGTTTGTGTACTGCTACTTCTGGCTTTTGCGAGCTCCTGTTCTTTCTCGTTTCCAACCCACTTCTTATCTGTATTTTACAGGATGTGTAGTAGGGTTCAGTGGCTCTACTACTTACTCCTCGGGGGTGGGGGGGGGGGGGGGGGGGGGGGTTGGTCATTGATCCACACAGTTAGTTAGTCATTAATAGTTGTGTAAAAAAAACGTTCATAGGTTAGGTAAAGATAACAGATTTTGAAATGAGGACTTACAGAAGGATATTGAAAATATCATGGACAGAAAAAATAGAGAATTTTTGCAATCACTGCAAGTTACAGAAAATTGGGTCCTTAAAGAACACGGCAAGAAAAAAACTTTGATACTTCGGTCATGTGAAGGCACAAAATGATTTTAAAGAGTAATAATGGAGGGCATGGTTTCTGGAAGTAGGAAAAGATGTTGACCTTCACAATGATAGCATCAGGGCATTACTTATAGTCTGAGGATGTCTTTGTATGACGCGGGTCGACTTGCCCTAAACCGAGATGCGTACAGAGCGCTACGAGAGATACATACAGAGACAATGTTCTGGAAAGGATATGTCACATGATGAGGAGGTTGCCGTTGTTGTTGTTTAATGCCAACAATGAGTAGGATTACTCTTTTGTGCGCCCTGAAAAGGACGTTAAGTGGTGAGTTGTCGTAGCTTTCATCACATCCCGAGCATGCTGATGAAGGTAGACCAGGGTCCTCCATGCAGTTGTGCTATGCTTAGCTTCATCTGCATGTCTCTCACTATTAAGGGATCACGTCGATCGCTCACCTTGTTAGCCAGGCTGTCATGAAAAAAGCCCGTTTCCAGGAAGGGCTATGGGGGAAGTCGAGGTGAGGGTCTTGGTCAGTATAATATGGCTGACCCTGACTATCATGCTTGATCAGTATGTTTTGCTTGACCAGACATTGGTCTTCCTTCCCATGATGAGGAGGTAGGGTTCAGATACTGTGCTGAGATGAAAACAACGAAACCTACATAACAACTAAAAGGCCTTTTTCAGGGACTATGAACACTGGACAAAATGGCTAATGCATTATGGGATAAGAGATGAATGTATCAAAAGGAGATGGGAAAACTAAAAAAAATTGATAAAATTATACTTATCAAATGCTGCATGTGATTGCAGCTGTGATCATAGAGTACCATATACCGCCGAAACCTTGCCTACTTTTTTATCATTAAAAGCACCAACAATCTTGCAAACAGCTAAAGGTTTTTACACATAATGAAAAGTGAAAATGGATAGTACTCAGTCTCATGAACAAAGCTAGCACACTATTGAATGAAGCTAACACTCATGAATGAAGCTAACACACTCTTGAATGAAGCTAACACACTCATGAATGAAGCTAACACACTCTTGAATGAAGCTAATACACTCTTGAATGAAGCTAACACACTCTTGAATGAAGTTAACACACTCATGAATGAAGTTAACACACTCTTGAATGAAGCTAACACACTCTTGAATGAAGCTAACACACTTATGAATGAAGCTAACACACTTATGAATAAAGCTAACACACTCTTGAATGAAGCTAACACACTCTTGAATGAAGCTAACACACTCATGAATGAAGCTAACACACTCATGAATGAAGCTAACATGCTCATGAATGACACTAACAAAAAAAATGTCAAACAACTTTGGCAAACCATGAACAAGTGACCGGGTCGTTAACTTGTGGAAGTGCAGCCTGATATTTGAAACATCCCTTAGCATTCATCCAAATGAAGTATTGACTGTAGTTTGACAAAATGCAATGTTAGGTATGATAAAAAGAAATATTAAACATAGGAGCAAGGAAGTGATAGTCAAACTGTATAAAACATTAGTTAGACGTAGATTGGAGTACTGTGTACAGGAGTGGAGTCTTTAATTGTAGAGGGAATATAAACATTCTGGAAAGGATACAGAAAAGAGGGACAAAGCTGATAGTGGAATTCCAGAATTACAGTTATGAGGAAAGACTCGGAAAAAGAGAATTCAAGGTCACTTAATACATGTTTATAAGATAATCAAAGGAACGGATAAATTAGACTATAACAAGTTTTTCAAAATACAACCACCTACAAGAACAAGAGAGCATAGCTACAAATTAACTAAAGAAAGGCCCAGATTAGATATTATGCAATTTTTTTTAGTCAGAGAGTGGTGAATGCTTGGAATGCATTGCCACCGGAAGTGTAGGGGAGAGGCAGGGACAATTAATGCATTTAAGAATAGATTGGATGCACATTGCTTTTAGAGAAAGGAAATGTAAAAGAAACTGGTTGTTTTGAATTGAAGATAGGTGGCACTGACGAATGCATGTGCGGTACTGGGAAAATGACCGCCGAACATTTGCTGTAAAACTGCCTGACATACGAGGATCAGAGAAAGCAGATGTGGCCATCACCAGTGGCAACACTAGACAAGCTCTATGGCAGTGTCGACAGCCTCAGGTCGACCGTTGCTTTTTTTGAATAAAATTAAGGTTGACGTCTGACAGCGTACGACGAAGAAGAAGAAGAAGAAGAAGTTTACAGACTGCAGTCTTCTAAACCAGTATAAAAATGTTAAGTTAAAAGAACAGCCATCTTAAGTCTTGCATGTTTTGAAAATATATCAAATTTCAATCTGATTAATAATTTAACATTTTTCATACTTCAGTACTGCCTGTTTTAAAAAATGTTTTGTCTTCAATTCTGCAATTTAAAAATATTTTTTGCTCCCAGGTACATAAAGCATACATTGGATAAATATGTGGAACAGGACTATGTAATAGTATATTTTCATCATGGCCTCACTAGTGGAAACAAACCCAAACTCTCCTGGTTAGTGCAGGCATACAAAGAATTTGACAGAAAGTGAGTACACGTTTGAGGAAATTTTGTCATCTTCATGATGTGTTATGCTGTTTAGCAGAAAAAAATCATGGCTCTTCACAGTTTCTTGTATTGAGTGCAGTTTATCAATTCTGCTTTTTCCTTACTATCATGTTAGGGCAGTCATCGTGACAGAAGTGCAAGCCGTACTTCAGAAGGTACAGAAGGGATGGCTTAGGTAGGAGTGGGTAGCAGCTGTTAAGGTCTTAAACGTCCAGGGGTTGACACGGATCTACTGTCCTGCTCATGCTGGGGTTCAGGACAATAAAAGAGCTGACATCTTGGCTTCACAAGCTCCCGTCACGGGCAGATTAGTGATGGATAGGAGGGACATTTTGGAATCAATTAACGACCGTCTGTTAGATGAGGACACCGCAATAGATGAAGCAGCAATCCATAGACTGCAAAGTTTTGACATTAAACGAGGTTCAAGGAGAGTGGGGCGCAGGAGAGAATGGAGCAGGAGAGTGTACAACCAGCAAGCTACAGGGACCATCAGCATCCATACTCTACGCCATTTGCTGAGAGAGACTGAGTACCTATGGGTATGCTCGGAGTGCAGTGACGTTGATTCTTAGAAACAGAAACAGATACTATGATGTTAAACAGTGTAGCATTTTCTCTCCTTGCCGTCATCTGTTCTTTGTGTCTGCAATTACACACGTTGTTACAGTGTGCTCCTCGCTGAATGGTATCCAGGGGAAAAGAATAAGACTGCAAAGTTTTGACATTAAACGAGGTTCAAGGAGAGTGGGGCGCAGGAGAGTGTACAACCAGCAAGCTACAGGGACCATCAGCATCCATACTCTACGCCATTTGCTGAGAGAGACTGAGTACCTATGGGTATGCTCGGAGTGCAGTGACGTTGATTCTTAGAAACAGAAACAGATACTATGATGTTAAACAGTGTAGCATTTTCTCTCCTTGCCGTCATCTGTTCTTTGTGTCTGCAATTTCACACGTTGTTACAGTGTGCTCCTCGCTGAATGGTATCCAGGGGAAAAGAATAAGACTGCAAAGTTTTGACATTAAACGAGGTTCAAGGAGAGTGGGGTGCAGGAGAGTGTACAACCAGCAAGCTACAGGGACCATCAGCATCCATACTCTACGCCATTTGCTGAGAGAGACTGAGTACCTATGGGTATGCTCGGAGTGCAGTGACGTTGATTCTTAGAAACAGAAACAGATACTATGATGTTAAACAGTGTAGCATTTTCTCTCCTTGCCGTCATCTGTTCTTTGTGTCTGCAATTACACACGTTGTTACAGTGTGCTCCTCGCTGAATGGTATCCAGGGGAAAAGAATAAGACTGCAACAACATTCTAACCAAGTCATAAAAGGCATCTTTTGAAAGTTGTCAAAGGAATATAATATATATATATCATCATCATAATGAAACATGTCCTTTGCAGAATGTCGCACTGAATGACTTTTTTTTTTTTTTTGCTTAGATGTTTGCCTCACTAGTTTCTACTGGCGGAGGCGCGCCATTTTCCACCCCAGGCCGTAGTCAATTGGGCGATATCAGGACGCATAAACCAGTGCTTGGATGCATGTGCGCGTCTGTATGTACCTATGCTAGGTTTGTGCACCCTCAGATGCTAGCCCAACCAAAGTGCAATGGAAGGGCTTTACCACGAGGGCGCGTGTGAAAGTTGTGCAAGGGTGTGACTGGGGGATAGAGTCAAATGAAACAGAGTGAGGTGAGAGGGGAGAGAAGGGGAAGAGTGGCCCCCAGGGTGAGCCTCCTTGTTGGGATCAATTGCACTGAATGACTGCCAATCTGTAAGACACTCAATCCCTGTCCAGCTATCCCGCCTCTGTCACTGTCAACCACAAAGTCTCTGTAATGTCCCTTGTCCATCTTCTTCTTTGTCTGTCTCTGATTCTTTTGCCAAGCACCATACCCTTCCGTATCGTTCTGTCTATGCCATTGTGGTGTTTGATGTGGCCGAAGTATGTTTATTTGCTAAACGTAATGTTGTTTTCTAGCCAGTTTTGTTCTTTATCGAGTCTTAGGATTTCCACATTTTTCTTTTTTCGCTATCCATATATATATATATATATATATATATATATATATAAAGGATAAAGGAGCAACTTATCTACTAAAGCCAGACAACAGTCATGGTGAACAACTGAGTGATGAAATGGAACCTGTAGTACACATAAAAATCAACACTGGAGATAAATGAATAAAGACAGTTGGAAGTATTCAGATTTTGAGTAACCATAATAATCAAATCAAATGTTGGAGGCCAAAGATGCAGCAGTGAATGAGCTGACAGCAGTCAACAACGCGTAGCTGACTGCTTGCATCAGAGTCAGCGACCACAGCTGAAGAAGACCCTATTCCACCTCCAAGCAGCCCTGGAAACAGGCTGCACTAGTGTAGTTTGACTAAGAGAATAGGGATCTGTCTTGAGGGGAAGGAGCATTTATAGGGTACAAAGAATAAAGGTCCCCTCCCCTTTTCCCAGTAGCTACCCAGCACTGTGTAGGCTAGATTTCTATTGTACCAAGGCCTTACCGGATTTAACATCCATTATCCATGCATCACCACTTAATATTATGATAACCATCAACAACCAGTCATGATGTTGCGTCTCCTTGCTACTTTCAGGCCCAAAAAGGCCCATTGTCTCAGTAGCTACCCAGCAGTGGGCAGGCTAGATTTCTATTGTACCTAGTCCTTACCGGATTTAACATCCATTATCCATGCATCGCCACCTAATTATTATGATAACCATCAACAACCAATCACGATGTTGCGTCTCCTCACTACTTTCAGGTACAAGAAGACCCCTTGCCTCAGTAGCTACCCAGAAGAGTGCTGGCTAGATTTGTATTGTACCTAGGTCTTAAATGATTTTAAATCCATTATCCACGCATCGCCACTTAATGATAACCATCAACAACCAATAATACTGCTGCGTGTCCTCGCTACTTTCAGGTACAAAAAGAACCTAAAGATGCTCTACCTCGTCCATCCAACCAACTTCATCAAAGTTCTGTGGAAGATATTCAGTCCTATCATTAGGTTGGTATTTTGATATTCTTGGTCTCAACTTTCCCTCCTAATAATATAACAAAGATGCAGCAGGGAATGAGCTGACAGCAGTCAGCAACTCATAACTGGCTGCTTCTATCAGGGTAAGGAACCCGTAACTGAGCAAGTCACTATTCCACCTACAAGTGGTGGCCCCTTGAAACAGACTATCCTCATGTACTCCGAGAATAGGGATCGAAGAGGGAAGGCAAACCTGGTCCCCAAAATGACGTGCCAAAACCGGATGTGTTAGGTCAAAAGACGCAGGTATCACAACCTCAATGTAAACTACAACACAACCTCACTACATCTTATCGGGACGGATTGCAGAAAGAAAGAAAAATAAAATCAAAACACTTATCATTACAGGCTTCTCCTGTTGCTGAGGTCTGGCTGAAGAATAAAGACTGCAGTCCTGACAGTTGCAGTGTAGTGTGTAGGCTAGTTTTAAAAAAATTTTCAACTTTTGAAAGGTAACGTAAAATGTAGTCCCATAGCAGACAGTGTTGTCAGGGATAAAGTGTTAGACTTCATTGTATGAGGCCACAGCATGTTTATGAGGTTGCTGTTATTGAATGCCCACAATGAGGGGATTTACTCTTTTGTGCGCCCTGAAAAGGACATTAAGTGGCGGTTTGTTGTAGCTTTTCTCATATCCTGAGCGTGCTGATGAAGGTGGATCGGGTTCCTCCAGGTGGTTGTGTTATGCTTGACTTCATCTGCGTATCACTCACTACTATGGAGATCACATCTTACTACAACTTGTTAGCCAGGCTGCCGTAAAAACAGTCTGATTCCAGGAAGGGCTATGAAGAAGCCAAGGTGAGGGTCTTGGCTAGTATGTTTTGCCTGACCCTGACTAACATGTCTCCTCCTCTTCCTCTGTGTTCGTTCTGAATCTCCCGCTACCAAGCCTTGAACAGGGCTTTGCAAGTAGCAGGAAGTAGTCTGGAGAACAGAATGCGTTGTGTCGCTAGTTTACAGCTTGACTACGATATTTGCACCTTTCGGTCCGACACATTCGTCTTCGGCAGAGCTAACTTGTCTGATCAGTATGTTTTGCCTGGTCAGACGTTAGTCTTCCTTCCCTGTTTATGAGGTGAAGTGGCCAGTTCCTTTCCTAGCTGCCTATCCTTCGCTAACAGTAGGCTAGGTACCCATCTACAGCTGGGTCAACTGGAGTGTACCGGGAACAGGAGTTGAACTCCTAAATTTACCATTAAAAGCGAGTCTAATTAAACCCATAGGAGTGTTAAAACCTGTGTCTCCAAAGATTAATGACAGATATTCCATCCATTTCTTAATGTCGTTCTTTTTTTATTGCTCCAGTCAGTTATAGGCCATCACGAAATAGAGACAAATGGACAGCTAATGATAAGTACACATTAGGTAGATTGTCTTGGCTCTGCCACAATATAAGGCAATGATACATACTATTGAAAATACTGGAGAGCAAAATTCAGGGGAAAAAAAGAAGAAAATGTTTAAGAAACATGTACGCCACACAGGTGTTCTAGAAGGTCAGACTGCATACTTATGCTGAGCTGAAGAGATCTACAAAGGACAGTGGTGTGACATGATCAGACGACTTAAACACCAGACTCCAGACTGACTAATCTGCTGGTGATGATGATAGTATTTATAAAAATGAATTGTTGTGCTTTGGTTGCCAGTAACATTTCTTCGTCATCATCATTCCCTATCAGACACCCACATCAATTTCTCTAACAATGTCATTTTTGTCTTGTCTATGCAGTGGCTTGCATTGCACTGTGTTCTGTACCCAGGGTTCTTCCATTGCATTTGGCTGTCCTCAGCCCACCTGGAAGGCAGAGCTGTTTTATGTAAGATGTATCTTTCCTTGGAAAGTTGTCTTGCAGGACTATTTAACCTTTCATGCATGACAGCAAGGAGTCTACACATGCTCACTCCAACAACAACAGTAACAACAGCATGGAAGCCTGGAACTGTTAGCTTGGATCCAACAATTAGTATACAATCAAATAATAACATGGGGACGGCGTGGGCTTGTGGGCAAGTGACACGGCTCACATCCCAGCACCTGCCGTTACCCCGGGGAGGCAAACCCTTAGAAAATGCAAGAGGAAGCAGACCCTTACATAAAATGCATGCCGAAGCCAGATGCACTGGCTGACAGGCACAAAATAAAAACATAGTGCAACACACACCACCTTGGGGAATAGAGAAATAAGATGAACGAAAAAAAAAGAGAAAATAATAACACTTAATTTTTCTTGTGTGTTAACAGCACCAAGTTTCGAAAGAAGTTGATGTACGTGAACCGCTTAGAGGATCTGAAGCAGCACCTACATTTTGACCAGCTTCCGATTCCAGCACCTGTATTGGAGTAAGTAGGCTATGACACTGCATGTTATGTTGCTTTGTGGTTATTTCAAAACATTGTTTATTTTAACTTTTATCAACCTGGATAATAAAAGTCGCCCAGCACCTGTATTGGAGTAAGTAGGCAATGACACTGCCTGTTATGTTGCTTTGTCGTTATTTCAAAACATTGTTTATTTTAACTTTTACCAACCTGGATAATAAAAGTCGCCCAGCACCTGAATTATTTTTGAACATGTCACATTTTTCTAGCAGTGGTTAGCGCGCTGGCTTCGCATCTGAGTGGTCCTGGGTTCATTCCCCAGTTGAGGCGGTAATGTTTTTTTCAGACCGCAATGGCTCCCGGGTCGACCCAGCCTTAAATGGGTACCGGTTCAGTCCGGGAAGTAAAAGCGGCGAGGGAGAGGAGATGGCTACCACCCTCATATAGCCGAGCCTTTGAAATGTGAGATCGCTAACACCTCACACCCCTACGGCAGTAATGCTATGGGACTTTACTTACTTTATGGATATGATTTGTTTGTGTGTAGAGACATAAATGAATAAATAACTTGTTGGTGTTGTTGTTGTGTTTGTGTTAGTTTCTGATATACAAGAAGATGGTGAAAATTTTAAAAATGGCAACAACATTTAGATTTACCAATTTTGCTGGCAATTGGGACCTTCGGAATTTGAAAATCGTCACAGAACACCGATAGTGTTTCTTACAAGATCGTTGTAAAATATGTTGCAACAATTTACCTTCATCACTCGCAATAATAATCCTCCAGTCGTCTAGAAAAAGAGAATACATCATTTCAAAATTCTCTTTCAAACTAATATGGCCATCTTTCTTGTTTACATCTACAATGATGGCGTTGCCTAATTTTAGATTCAATTTTCCTGGTGTTTCAATAGATGTATATGCACGACATTGCTCTAGAATAATTTTCTTGTTGCCTGGCATATTCTCCTGCCATTAGAGCTACCATTTTTACCATATATTTTTATAATATATTATAATAAATAAATAATAAATCGTTGCACGTGTGCTAAAGGTTAAAATAAATATACATGTTGTGCTTATCAAATGGCATATATTTATTGTGCATGACAAGTGCCATTCTTGTCATTTATTTATATTTGTTGTGTATGTCAAACACCACATTTTCAATTAATTGATAATGACAAATTACATTTTTGTCAACTGCTGATATTTACTGACTTGTTAAAACTTTTGATATTTACTGACTTGTTAAAACTGTAGACATATACCGACTTGTTAAAACTGTAGACAACAGATACTGACTTGTTAAAATTGTAGACCCCCAGATACTGACTTGTTAAAATTGTAAACCCCAGATACTGACTTGTTAAAATTGTAGACCCCAGATACTAACTTGTTAAAACTGTGGACAACAGATACTGACTTGTTAAAACTGTGGATAACATATACTGACTTGTTAAAACTGTGGACAACAGATACTGACTTGTTAAAACGGTGGATAACAGATACTGACTTTTTAAAACTGTTGATATTTACTGTCCTGTTAAAACTATTGATATTTACTGACTTGTTAAAACTGTAGACAACATATACCGACTTGTTAAAACTGTGGACAATAGATACTGACTTGTTAAAACTGTAGACAACATATATTGACTTGTTAAAACTGTGGACACCAGATACTGACTTGCTAAAACTGTAGACAACAGGTACCAATTTTTCAAACTGTAGACAAGAGTTAAGAGTGGCATCATAAATTAATCCTTTTAATTGATCTGTTCCCAGTTTTGATGCCCAGAAGGCAGACAAACAAAGCAGTGTCTCCCACCCTCATAATGGGACATTTAGAAAGGAGCTGAAGAAGACTCAACAGTTTGGGCTGTCTTTGCATGAGTATGTTTAGTGTTAGTTGTCTTAATGCTGTAATAATTTTCTCTAGAAACTTTGAATCAGCGGCCTAATGTCTGTAATGCATTTGTATATAGAGAGTACTGAGAAAGGCCTCTTATTTCTTGTTGCGTTCGCCTTATTTATCTAATCTCCAAGGCGGTTTGCTTCCCCGGGGAAATGGCTGGTGCTGTGATGAGGATCGAACCGAACACCTTCGGTTGTGAGCCGTGCCACTTAACCACTAGGTCACGCATCCCCAAAGGCCTCTTATAAGGACTGACCAGGATTGTGTATAACCAAAATGTACTGGAATATTCTGGAATAGGTTGCTAGTATAAGGGTCACGTTGACATCTGGGTTGACTGGAGCTGCCGGAAGTGAGAGTTGAATCCTGTACCTTTGCCATTAAAAGCAAGTGTTGTACCACTGCTCTAATCAGCCACTTACAGGTTAACCCAGCTGTAAATGGGTACCTGATTTTGGTTAGGGAAGGAAAAGGCAGCGAGAAAGAGAACTGGCCCCACCCCACCTCACAAGCTGAGACTTAGTATACTGAAGTCTCTAACACTTCATTCCTGACCAGCGGTTAAGTCTGCTGAAGAGAACTGGTCACCCCATCTCACAAGCTGAGACTTAGTATACTGAAGTCTCTAACACTTCATTCCTGACCAGCGGTTAAGTCTGCTGAAGGACTTCTTTTATCAGAGTCAGGTGCAGGCAATATGCTGACAAAGATACCATCTCACATTCAAGCTGTGCACCTGGAAACAAGCTGTGTTACAGCAGCCTGGTCAGTTAGTGAGAATCAACACTATAATCCCTATAGTTGTGTGCCTACTGAGATCTGCATTGCACTACAGTCAGGATGACTTTGGCCCCTCTTCTTTAGTACACCAGTTCAACCCGTTACCAGAGAATAATGATCAATATTGAGGTTAGGGCACCATAAGATAATGTATCATAATTTTCTTATTTTTATTGCGTCTCATGTACAAAATTAAATGGACTACCACTAAGAAACAAATTGGCAACATGAAGAAAAAAAGATAAAAGTATTATGCACTTAAGAAAATGCGGAAAATTAATGCACTTTTAATCGAATTAACTGAGAACACTAAAAACCATGTTTTTACACATCTGTTTTATGGCTATATTTAGAGGGTACCATAACATTTATAATATATTATAATTTTCAAATTCTCTATGGAGCAACACTGTGAGAGATGATTTTTGTTTTAAAATGTTTGTGCGTTTGCCTTATTTCTCAATTCTCCAAGGCAGTATGCATTGCATTATGTTTTTATTTTGCGTCTGTCAGCCCAGTGCATCCGACTTCAGCATGCATTTTATGTAAGGGTCTTCCTCCTGCATTTTCTAAGAGTTTGCTTCCCTGGGGTAACGGCCGGTGCAGTGATGGGGATTGAACCCAACACCTTCCAGTTGTGAGCCGTGCCACTTAACCACTAGGTCACGCCGTCCCCAAGTGAGAGTTGATTTGAGAATACCGATGTATTTTTACTTAAATTTTATGTTGTGATTTAATTTAACGTTAAATATTTTTCATCTATACCAAATGCACGTTTTGTAATATTGACGTACAAATTGTTGATTATATTTCTCTGTCCTCTACTTGTCATTTTGATATATACTATATGCAAATTCAATTAAATAAATAACACAATTTAGAATGACTCATATTCACAACAAAAACAATTCCGGCACAGAGTGCAAAATATTTCCAGGGTGAAAGAGTTTAAACTTTACATTCATTTATCTCGTATACAAATGTTCAGAATTTAATGAGCCATCAAATAGAACCACTTTGTGTCTTTACATAAAGAAGAATAGATAAAAATATATTGTAAATATGGGAAGGAAGACTGTCTAGTCAGGTAAAATATACTAACTTAATGATTTAAGAGCAGTACTCTGTCAACTATGCCAGCAGGCCGCACCAAAAAGGGTAGTGGTGCAGTGGGTTCCATCTCACTGCAACATCCAAGGCAACGAGGAGGCAGACAGACTGGCAAAAGAAGGTGCAAAACTACCACAATCTGATACTAGTATGACATACGAAGAGTCAAAACGGCTCACTAGAGCTAGATACATGACCAAATGGAAAACTGAACATACTGGCTACACCAAAAACGATGCCTATTACCAGTTGAACAGAAGAGAGCAAGTCGTGGTCTTCAGACCGCACTGGCCACAATAGACTCAGGTACCATTTATTCAACAAATTGAAGATAGGTGGCACCGACGAATGCCCGTGTGGTACCGGGAAAATGACCGCTGAGCATTTGCTGCAAAACTGCCCGACATACGAGGATCAGAGAGAGCAGATGTGGCCATCACCAGTGGCAACACTAGACAAGCTCTATGGCAGTGTTGACAGCCTCAGGATGACGGCTGCTTTTTTCGAAAAAATAATGGTTACTGTCTGACTGCGTTCGAAGAAGAGGAAGGTAAAATATACTGATCAGACATGTTAGTCAGGGTCAAGCAAAATATACTGGCCAAGACCCTCATCTCAGCTTCCGCGTAGCCCTGCCTGGAGACAGGCTGTTTTCACGGCAGCCTGGCTAACGTGGTGAGGGATCGATGTGATCCCCGTAGTAGTGAGCAACATGCAGATGAAGCCAAGCATAGCACAACCGACTGGAGAACCCCAGTTCACCTTCATCAAATATAAGATGTAAGAAAAGCTACTGCAACCCACCACTTAACGCCCTTTTCATGGGGCACAAAAGAGTAAACCTACTCATTGTAGGTATTCGAAACAACAACTTATTGTAAATACTTTAAAAAATCATTTTGAATAAATAATTTGAACTTCCCATAATATACCAATCTTTGTACATGTCTAAAGTTCCTAACAGTAATCACTGATAACATTTACATTTAAGCTTTAATTTTTTTGTATTTGTCTTATTTCTCTATTCCCCAAGGCGGTGTGCGTTGCACTATGTTGTGTTTTTATTTTGCGCCTGTCAGTCCACCGCATCTGACTTCGGCCTGCATTTTCTAACGGTTTGCTCCCACTGGGTAACGGCTGGTGCTGTGATTGGATAGCAAACCCAGCACCTTCGAGTTGTGAGCCATGTCACTTAATCACTAGCCCACACCGTCCCCAAGTTTTATTCTTTGTTGTCAGCAAATAAATATTTGGTGCCAATTTTTATTTTTGAAGTGGTGAAAAAACAAGCAAGGAAGACTATTAAGAATGAAGCAGCGGTTCTTGTGCGCTAATTCACCCATTCTGAAATTTTATGCCATTCAATGACCACACGGGTTTCCGTACAAAAAATAGTTATAAGTGTCTAGCTATCAGGGTGCAGTTTTGTTGGGTGCAGTTGTTTTTTTTTTTTTGTGGGCCCTTAAAAAGGACCTTGATGCTGGTTTGTGGGTTTTGTGGGCCCTGAAAAGGGCCGTGAGGGGAACAATTTCATCAATCTCAACCGTCGAATTTGGACCGCCAATTACAGCGGGATTAGCAATGAATGAATTTTCACAAACCTCACGGAGGTTACTGTTCCATTTTATGGCAGCATTATTGGCAATTCCTAGCTCTGATTTTCAGAAAGCAATGCTAGTCATCTCTTTACTCAGTACATGAAGAGAATAATCTCCCTATAGGACAGACGTGTGCCCTCTAACCATGTGCCAGAACGAACAGGAATGTCCTGCTGACATGTGCGACATCTCTAATGATCTTGGCGAACTGTGAGAGACAAAGTCATAACATGATTTTTAGCACACAGTCGGACGGTGTGTATAATTCGTCTTTCCTGCGAAAACTGCACACAATTTATTTTCTTGCGTATCAAGTGTGACAACTGCAAGAAATCCAACTTCCACGTACGGTATTAGATCTAAGAATGACATGGACAAAGGTTTACCGCGCGAATTGAAAAGTATGGTGCTTCATGTGGCTACATTCTACTAAATTGGACCTATTATAATCCGTAGGTGAATTAACGCACAAGTACCAAAGCAGCTTCTACAACAGCAATGACTGGAATAATCAGCATGAATTTTCTTTCACTATCTGCTGCGAGACACTGAATATCACTCTATCTGACCAGAGTGCAGTGAATTCAGTTTTACTGAGCAGTAAACAACAGTAGCACACAAAGATTTTAAGCAAATTTCTTCTTCATAGATCCTTGGACAAAGCTTGACAAAGCAGTCAATGACCATCATTCATGATAGTGTCTTTCAGGACAGCAACAAACTCTCTCCACTGCGTTTGGTCAATCATTAGTTCTGGGCATGATTTTTTTCTCTTCATCTTCTGAGTATATGAAGCCTCCTGACTAAGAAGCATGGGCTCAAAACCCTGGAACGATATTTTGTTTTTCTATTTGGGAGAAATTATAAACCCAGTTAGCACACTAAATGAAAACTGCATGAACCAGTGACGATTATTCCTCAGCCCTATAAATCCGATTGGCAGATTACAGCTATTGTAATAAAGGCCATAATGATAGGCTATAAAATAAAAGTTACATTAAAAAATTTTTTTAATTTAAAGCCTGCTTATTATATAAGGATGTATTTGTTTGTAATGGGTAATTTATGATCTTATTTTATAGTGTGTTGTTAGGTATATAATACAGATACTATCACGGTAAGAACACACAAAGTGCTTTGGTACAGGCTTCCTGTTATGTGTCAGCTGCAGAAGTGGCTCCATTCTATGTAAGGAGCAATAAAGGTACATTAAAAAGATGAATATAGATATATGTATTTATATATAGATATATGTATGTGTGTGTGTGTGCGTGCATGCGCACGCATATAAATGTATATTTATGAGGGTAAGTCAGTAAGTAGGTCACAAACAAATAGCTGAAAATTGTAATTGGGGGTTCCTAAAGGTGTCATTAGGTGGCACAACATCCAGCTTTGTAATTACTGTAGGTAGGTAGCAGATGCTAGGTATCGCATGCACATGCGCAGTTCAGATACAAAATGGTGTCCATGTACAATTTTAAGCGTAGCATGCTATTGTGCGTTGTTTTAGGGCAAAAAGACTTTCTGCAAAGGTTATTCGTAAGAAAATACTTCCTATTTACAGTGAGAAGTGTTTGTCACATAAAGCGTTGCATAACTGGGTTGATAGATTTTCTCAAGGACGCTCACAAATTTCATGATGAAGTCCGATCTGGTCACTGTATTAAATTGCAACAGCAGCATATGTGTGGTAGGTGAGGGACGATGATTCGAGGTTGACAGGCGAGTAATGATAGACAGTGTAACAACTGCAATAGGGTGTTTGTGTTGTTAAGCCAACAACATAATGCATGATCTCATCTTGGTGGGACACATTTCACGAATGGCGAAGAGGTTGAACATGAAGTGCAAATGTGGCAGAGACAGCGGACCAAAGAACTCTGTGCTGCAGGTTTTGGTACACTGGTAAAGGGAGATGGGATAAGTGTATCAATGTTGGTGGAAACTATGGGATAAGTGTGTCAATGTTGGTGGAAACTATGGGATAAGTGTGTCAATGGTGGTGGAAACTATGGGATAAGTGTGTCAATGGTGGTGGAAACTATGGGATAAGTGTGTCAATGGTGGTGGAAACTATGGGATAAGTGTGTCAATGGTGGTGGAAACTATGGGATAAGTGTGTCAATGTTGGTGGAAATTATGTTGAGAAGTAAGGGACCATGTAAGTACAATAATAAATGTTTTTCAAGATTATAACTCATTTACTTCTTTTTTTTTTACAATAACCATTTGTGACCTATTTACTGACTTGCTCTTGTATTTACCTATTTTTATATGCATAATTGTTGTCAGAATTACTTGCCTTCTAGAGTATATACTCTGTTCTCTACTTGCAGTATCAAGCAGAAAACAGGAAAAGTTATTCCGCTGCCTGTAGCTGAAACCATTGAATTTCTCAAAGCTTCTGGAGGTTAGTTGTGTGGAAATTCTTCTTCTTCTTCTGTGCTCATTCTCAATCTCCTACTACGAAGCTCTTAACAGGGCTTTGCAAGTGGCAGGATGTAGTCCGGAGAACGGATTTGCGTTGTGTCGCTAGTTTACAGTTTGACTGCGATATTTGCACCTTTTGGTCCGACACATCCATCTTCAGCAGGGTGTGGAAATTAATATTTCATCATTCAATCATTTCAGGAATTAATACTCATACTCTGTGCTTCAAGTTATAAAATCAATCAATCACAAAAATGAGCTCGGTGGCAGACTCACTCGAAAGCATGTCCCAGTGCTTCATAAAAAGCTTAGTCCAGTGGATACTGGCCCACTGCAACATTCCAGGCAACAAGGATGCGGACAGACTCGTCAGAAAGGGAGAAACACTGCAGCAGAGTGATACAGCAACCACATACGATGAGACAAAAGCAGCTTTCAGGGCTACATACAGAGCAAAATGGAAAAATGACCACCCTGGCCATATAGAACACAATGCCTACCACCAACTCTCCAGGCGAGACCGGGTGATCATTCTCCGGCTATGCACAGGACACAACAGACTGAGATGTCATCTATTAAATAAGTTCAAGATTGGCACTACGGTCCTTTGTGTTTGCGGCACAGCGCTAATAACAGCAGAACATATTTTGCAGTGCTGCCCATCGTATACCAACAAAAGAAGTAGCATTTGGCAACAGCCAGTGCCCTTCCACGAGAAGCTGTACGAAAGTGCACGGAGCTTCAATTCGACTGTTGCCTTCGTTAGAGTCATTGAAGTCATGGCATGAAGACAAACAAGGAAGAAAAATCAATCAATCAACCAAAACCCTTCAACTTCCTGTGGAGTGGAGTCCACAACAAATACTTGTCAAGACTGCCAGTCATGCGCTATTATTTTCAGCTACCCACGAAAAGATAAAAGTTAAAAATAGAAAAGATCAGGCTGTTAGATGTGGCTGCGATGGTCCAGGGATATATTTGAAAAGTAATGAAATTCTGTGTCAATATGCCTTCCACCCAGGTCTAGTAAGCTGAAAGAAGTATATCAAAAAGAACCTACTAAGGATAGCCTTTGGCTACTTGGCAGTAGACATATGCTTTAATACTAGTTTCCTATAAGGGACTAGCTGCAGTAGTCATCCTATGCTTCATGGGGAGCGAAAAGGAGGCAAAACAATTGTAAAATTAACATTTGTGGAGAAATTTAAGAAAAAAATAACATGTCAATTGATAGTTTATTTACTATAAACTACAGAAAGATAGTGAATTCTAGCGTTGATACAGACTGATTTCATATTCCAAATTGGCATGTCATTGCTGAGATAATGGAGCTTTGGCCTCATTTATTTGACACTTCAATTTAAGCTCTTTAACCTTTACCAGGTCTAGGTTTACCAGCATTCAAGATGTTGATTTTATCATCGTAACTTCTCAACGAAAATGGCGAACTTAGTAAATTATCTACACTATTTTTTATTTTATAATGGTTAAATTATTAAATATTTACACTTTTGTCTGTTCTCTTGCTTAGTTATATACAATAAAATAAGCAAATAATAAATTGTTTAGCACGAAGAGCACTACACAACACAGGGCATTTAGTTCTCATGAAGTGATGAAAAGGTGTGCTGCAAGGTTCTAGCACCCCTAGACTGCTTAGCACACCTACTATTTTCTTCATAAACCCTTTCTCCCCCCTACTTCTGGTGTTTTGTGACTACCGGAGACTAGATTTAAAGTGAGTGGAATAGCTTCAGCACCCCCAGCAAACAGCAAAGTGAGGTAAGCAAGGTTTAAATATAATGAATAAAATAATATGAAACTTCGTGTTATCAAAATTTAACTTGTTATTAAAATTTAACTCATTCACTCCCAAATATTTTGAACCTCTGGACACAATTTTTTTCTAATGTAAAACTCAAACACAGCATCACTTAGTTGGAATCTATTTATCTTCAATAAAAGTAAGCCTGAAATAACACATGATATACCAAACTGTTCACAATTACGGTCAGATTACAATGGAATATACATATTTTACAAATGGCATGGAACATTTGTGTATGAGGGATTATAATTGCATAATCGTTGTTATTTTTGAAAATTATGATAAAATTTGTTTCCCTCAACACATTATTCAGCTGTGAACCAATACACAAATAACGTAATTACTTTCTATTGATGGTAATCCACAACGGAAGATTTTTTTAAAGTTACACCTAATTTGCTGCAGTTGTTTTCACTATTAATATTTTACTGAAGGCCCGTGAAGTTGAAAAATAAACACACCAATCAACATCAGCGTGAGTGTTTACAATTTATGCACACCTAGAAAGATTATACCTGCTGTATTCAATATATATGTATACACATTTATATTATACACACTAGTATGGTTGTGCAGGATCTTGAACCTTTACTGAATTTGTGAACTATTACTACCATTACTTGAGACAAAAGAAGGAACAGGCCCCTGCTCTGTAGATTTAGTTTCACTTTAATCGCTCGACTTAGAACTAAGACTAACTAGAGAAATAGAAATATCGCTTTCAGAACGAACGATATCTTCATCATCACTACTGTTAGCAATAATGTAATCTAACCATTACCGAGCTTGTACTGTAAAAATATTACCCAAAAAAGTATGGTTTCCAAGTACGAAAATAAACATTTTTTCAATGAAACACATGTGAATATTCCGGAAATGAAAAGTACAAAATCTGGACTTCCGCCAATAACCACACTAAAACATTTAGGAGAACTACAAATGGGAAAATATGTGATTTTGTGAACAGTCACAAAAAGCCGATATATCAGCTGCTGGGTTTTCTTGAAAAATCCGGAAGCTGATGTATCGGCTCACAGAAGTGAATGAGTTAATTTCATTTTGTTTTTACTCATTTTATCAATATTGATTATATTAAATATGATTTAATTCTACATTTTTGTTACTGTTTATTCGTTTGGCTGTGCGCAGTACACCTAACTAATACCCTTAAAATAAACCAACCCAGATTGAGTTACAGATGTGATGTTAAAGGGATGTACTTTCATTTAATGTAGTTGTCTGTACATGTCTAAACAATTTTCTCTCATCATTGTCCTCAAAGGTGATGAAGTAGAGGGTCTATTCAGAAGGTGTGCCAGGGTGTCCACGATGAAGGAAGTACAAGTAAAATATGATAATGGTTAGTGCTTTCCATAGTTTTTTTTGTATGGTTTTTATTTTTTGTTCTTATATATTTGCATTTTCTCTTCTCAATTCT
This sequence comes from Ariolimax columbianus, assembly GCA_036924085.1. NCBI lineage: Eukaryota > Metazoa > Mollusca > Gastropoda > Stylommatophora > Arionidae > Ariolimax > Ariolimax columbianus. Next base: position 62,122,032 of record JAVGWX010000011.1, read on the forward strand.
ATGTCTCAATATTCATATAAATTATGTAATATCCCAAACTTTTCATATTGTTTTCTACCTGACATGTGTAATACTGTTTTCTTTATCTACATGACACATGTAATATTGTTTTCTACCTGACATGTAATATTGTTTTCTACCTGACATGTGTAATATTGTTTTCTACCTGACACATGAAATATTGTTTTCTACCTGACACATGAAATATTGTTTTCTACCTGACACATGTAATATTGTTTTCTACCTGACATGTGTAATATTGTTTTATACCTGACACATGTAATACTGTTTTCTACCTGTCACATGTAATACTGTTTTCTACCTGATACACGTAATACTGTTTTCTACCTGATACATGTAATATTGGTTTTTACCTGACATGTAATATTGTTTTCTACCTGACACGTGTAATATTGTTTTCTACCCGGCACATGTCATGTTTTCTTTACTTGTCACATGAGCATCTGAGTGGTGGAGCTATTAAAGCACTTGTCTCACTGCAGTGTTTTAGTTTACTCATTTGTGAATATGCACACTATTATAGTTAGGGAAGGCAAGGGTGTGATGAAAGGTACTTAAAATCCAAATACAGCGCAGGTTATATCATCAAGACAAAAATGCCATCTGATGATGTCGCCATCATTGCTTGTGATATGCAACTAGCTTTTTTTTTTCACTTTCTACTTCATCTTACAAAAGGTTGAGACCTCATCCAAAAAAGCATCTAACATTTCATCCCCCAAGGCAGTCATTGACAAGATTATTGTTGCCTTTTTTTTCGTTTTCACTCAAAGATTTGTTTTTATTTTTATTTTGTTCTGCTCAGGAGAGAAAGTTGACTTCAATGAATACAGCGACCCACATCTAGCAGCCGCAGTTCTCAAAAATTTCTTGAGAGAAATAAAAGAGCCTTTGATGACATATGACCTCTTTGAATCGATTGCTCAGTTAAATTGTGAGTTGTTATAATAATTAGATCTTGGTACTTCAGCATATTACAATAATTAGATATTGATGATTTGACATTTTACAATAGTTAGATATTGATGCTTTGACATATTACAATAGTTAGATATTGGTACTTCTGCATATTACGATAATTAGATATTGATGCTTTGGACAGACATTCTTCGTGGTATTTTCTCCATTTCAATCAAGCTTCTTAATTTTTTCTGAAATATGCCTCTAGATCTCTTCTCCGTGCATTTTTTGGCTTTCCATTGTCTCTTTCAATGGAGGCTTCGTGATGGAGATTGCGTGTTTATCCCCATAAGCTTTTAACTGTAATCCTGCAGCCCCAGAATCTTTCTCAGAGATTTGTTAATAAAGATCTATAATCTCTTAATGTTGGGTTTGGTCATTCGCTATGTGTTTGCTCCATGTAGAAGAATCAACTTCATATTGGAGTTGACAGGGGACAGCATGAGCTAGTGGTTAAGTGACATGGCTCACAATCCGAAGGTGCTGGGTTTGCTCCCCATCACAGCATGTCCGTTGCCCCGGGGAAGCAAACCCTTAGAAAATACGGGAGGATGCAGACTCTCATAAAATGCATGCTGAAGTCAGATGCACTGGGTCGACAGGCGCAAAATAAAAACATAGTGCAACGCACACATCGCCTTGGGGAATAGAGAATTAAATATAACGAAAAAAAACAAAAATTGGAGTTGAAGATCCTTAGCTTGGTAATCATTTTGATCACTTTAGAGTTCTATTTGGCCACTTTGGCTGAAATGTATGGATGCTCAACATAATGCGGACAACCGCAATGAATCTGCCTGGACAACCAAACTTCGCAATGATCTGCCAGAGCCCTTCCCTATTGCTGGTGTCAAAGACCTTGGTCATGTTGACAAAAACTGTGCACGGTACTGCTCTTGACAACAATGAACGAATGATAGCAACAATTCCTATAAAACATGTATTTATCTTAAATTGATTTTGCAGCACATGACAGTCTGACCTAAAATAATTTTTTCTTTGCCGTTCGTCCTGAAATGGACGTTGAAACATTGCTTCGTAGTTTACAGCAATTCTGTGATATCTGCGACTTTTGGCCTGATACATCCGATTTCAACAGGTTATTTTAGTACAGGGTCTGCCTTCCCTCTGCAATCCCTATCCTTTGGCCAGAATACACTAGTGACTAGAGCAGTTTGTTTTGAGAGTGGCCACATGGAGGAGAAATAGGGTCTTGGTCAGAAATAGTTCGCTGACCCTGATGCAAGCAGCCAGCTATAAGTCACTGGGGCTGTCAGCTCATGCATTGCTGAATCTTGTTCTCACCTAAAATAATTTGAAAATACATATTAATTGCCGACGATGCACCCTTTTGATCGCAACATAGGTTTTTTTTGTCTATATTTATGTAGCTCGGTTTACTGATTCTTTCTATTTTATATGTTAATGAAAAGACTGCTGGTATATTTTTTAAATATCTGTTCCAGTCCTTGAAGGCAGCAAACAAGTTGCTGAAGTTCAGAAGATTGTGCAGGATGAGTTACCAGAAGACAACTATATCATCCTGAAATATGTTTTCCAGTTCTTACATCAGGTTAGTTAGCCATTTTTGTTGTAAAGCTCCTGTCATATTTTATTTTATTTTTGTTTAAATTTTATTTTTGCGTTTGCTTTATTTTTCAAGTTTCCAAGGCGGTGTGCGTTGCACTATGATTTATTTTTTGCGCCTGTAGGCCCAGTGCATCCTTCTTCAGCATGGCTCCTGTCATATAAAGTTCTTGTATCTTCTCAAGTGTTTTGCCTGTAGTTGTACCTGGTCATTTGATTTCATGTAGTAATATTGGGTTGTTCAATTGATTAGAATATCATTTAAGATAGCCTTCTACTTCTTCGTTTACTCTCAAATAACCACATTCATTTCTCTCATAAACTTGATTGTCTGTCCTAGAACTGTCATGTCACCATACAGTTTGTCCTACATCTGGGTTGGGTCTGTCCTAGACCTGTCATGTCACCATACAGTTTATCCTACATCTGGGTTGGGTCTGTCCTAGAACTGTCATGTCACCATACAGTTTGTCCTACATCTGGGTTGGGTCTGTCCTAGACCTGTCATGTCACCATACAGTTTGTCCTACATCTGGGTTGGGTCTGTCTTAGACCTGTCATGTCACCATACAGTTTGTCCCTCATCTGGGATGGGTCTGTCCTAGACCTGTCATGTCACCATACAGTTTGTCCCTCATCTGGGATGGGTCTGTCCTAGACCTGTCATGTCACCATACAGTTTGTCCTACATCTGGGATGGGTCTGTCCTAGACCGGTCATGTCACCATACAGTTTGTCCCTCATCTGGGTTGGGTCTGTCCTAGACCTGTCATGTCACCATACAGTTGACCCCTCATCTGGGTTGGGTCTGTCTTAGACCTGTCATGTCACCATACAGTTGACCTCTCATCTTGCTTGGGTCTTCTTCTTCTGCGTTCGTTCTCAATCTCCCGCTATCAAATCCTGAACACGGCTTAACAAGCAAGATGTAGTCCTGAGAATGAAATGCGTTGTGTCGCTAATTTACTGTTTGACTGCGATATTTGCACCATAAGGTCTGACACATCCATCTTCGGCACCTGGTTGGGTCTGTTTTAGACCTGTCATCATACAGTTGACCCCTCATCTTAGTTGGGTCTGTTTTAGCCTGTCATGTCACCATACAGTTTGTCCCTCATTTTGGTTAGGTCTGTCTTAGACCTGTCATGTCACCATACAGTTTGTCCCTCATCTGGGTTGGGTCTGTCTTAGACCTGTCATGTCACCATACAATTTGTCCCTCATCTGTGTTGGATCGAAAGGTGCAAATACCGCATTCAAATTGTAAACTACAACACAATGCAATCCGTTCTCTGGACATCATGCTACTTGCAAAGCCCTCTTTTGGCTTGGTAGCTGGAGTTTGAGAACGAACGATGAAGAATGATGTACATTTAATGCTGTCAAATGGCAAACATTTAAGCTCTCAAATGATTGAAGTTTAACCAGTCAGATTTCTGGAATTTAATCTGTCAAATGGGTAACATTTTAACCTGTTAGAAGGATGATATTTTGATATGTTAATACTGAACAATTGAGTGTTTATGTTTATAAAGTTTAATTCCTGACTGTTGCAGGTTGTCAGCAAGAAGGATATCAACCACATGACTGCAGAGAACATAGCCATTGTGTTTGGGCCAAACATTGCATGGTCAAGAGGACAGGCTAACCTGACCATGGTGGAACATTCTATCAAGCTTGCTCTCATTCTTGTTCAAAACTTCAATGATGTGTTTATCAAGTGATCAGCTACGATCACAAGAGTTATTTCGTTAATTTTTCATGTTACATGCACATCACTTAATGTTGATATGAACAGACCACGGTGGCCAAACTACACTCCGGAGGATCAAGTGGGACACATGTAGCTAAATGTTGGGGCCCAGACGTGTATATAAAATTGTTCTTTGATTATATGTAGAATTAAACATTTAAGTTTTGAGCAAAAGCTTCTTGTGAAAACAATTGTTCTACTGTTTGTAGTCACCATCTTTAAATGTTAAATTTGAAGTAACCTTTTGTAGTTTCAGCACAACCACATCATCAGATATAAGTTGTTTTTTTTACCTTTAAAATAAAGGTAGTAAAGTATTTACTGTGAAAGCCAACTTTATATTATTGGTTCATGTGCTGTTTGTAGTTCAAGAAGTTGGATGACCCTGTTAAAGGACATTTTGTTACATTGTATCATAGTTTACAGTGAAGCTGCAATATCTGCACCTTTTGGCACGATACATCCGGTTTCAGCACAGTATTTTTGGGCCTAGTTTGTTATATCTCTTTGATCCCTATTCTCTTAGCCAGACTGCATGAATGTAGCCTGTTTCCAGGGTCACCACTTACAGGTGGAATAATGTATTTGTCAGCTATGGTTTGCTGAAGCAAGAAGCTATCTATGAGATGCTGGTTGCTATTAACCCATTCACTGCTGTGTCTTAAGCCCCTTATGGAGGTGTTTTGACTAGGAAAACTCTTGAGATCCTAACAATAGCCCTCCACTGGCTACCCTCCCAATGCAGAATCATGGGAAATGCGAGCGCTGATACCATATTAAAAAATTGCAGGAAAAAAGCACAATTTAATCGAGTACCGTACAGAAAGATCAAGAACATCATCAGAAATCAGTATATACACCAATGTAGAAAAGACATGAATATAAGCAGTAGACCAGACCCAATTGATCAGAGAAAAAGAAAAACCAATAAACTACCTTATTTCGCCCGAGAACTGGTCACTGCGGACTATTAGAACATCTATACTGATTACTGAGAACTGGTCACTGCAGACTACTAGAACATCTATACTGATTACTGAGAACTGGTCACTGCAGACTACTAGAATATCTATACTGATTACTGAGAACTGGTCACTGCAGACTACTAGAACATCTATACTGATTAAAGATCTCACACACTGATGAATGCCCATGCAGAACAGGTGGCCAGAACCCTGAGCATATTCTACAGAAATGTCAACTTTATAGTGAAATGAGATGTCAGACCTGGCCAGAAGGTGCGGAGCTGAGACAAAAGCTGTGGAACAGCCACTCCGACCTGATGAAGACTACAGACTTCATCATGGTGACTGGCAAGCAGATATAGCATGACCAAAGGATCCTGAATGCAAAGAAAAAGGTGTTTTGAAAATGACAATTCTGCATCATTCAAAAGCACTTTATATATATATCCATGACAATTTTGTGAACAGAGCAGGACTTTTTATGAAACAATTTTATGATAAAGCATCTCATATAGAGAGAGCTCTTTACTGTGCTTGCAGGTTGTTGTTTTTATTTAACTTAAAACAATAACTTTATAGCAATTCTTAACTACAGGTTAGCTAACATTTCTTAATACACAGGGAGTGATGTTTCATTGTTTTCTGTTTTTATGTGTCGTTCTAAAATTCCATTGCAGCTTTGTGACATCTTCCTGCTTCAGTCTTGAGAATTATGTATATATATGCCCTTGTGGTTGTAGGAAGGGCACTAAAAAAACAGAAAAAAAGATATTATTCCCTATGTAAAGATACCTTTCAGTCACCTGTATTTATTATTAAATTTTAAAATTACATAATTTTTGTCCTAAGTCAATGTACACCATGAAATTGTTAGGGAATAAAGGCCTCTACCCAGTACAGTCATCACATTGTGTTCAACCTTTTAATTTGACTTCAGTTGAAGCTGGATTTGAACATGTGCCTTCAGATTAGGAGACCACAACACAACTTCTCTTCAAGGTTTGGCCTCTGGCATTGTGTGCATGTTTCAAATATATAAAGAGAAGAATTTTAGGTGATTTAATACAGTTCTATAAGATAATCGAGGGAAAGGATAAATTAGACTATAACATGTTTTTCAGAGTACAGGAAGCTACAAGAACAAGAGGGCAATACAAATTAATTAAAGAAAGGTCCATATTAGATATTAAGAAACATTTTTTTAGTCAGAAAGTAATGAATGCTTGGAATGCATTGCCACAGAAAATAGTGGGGATAATGTCACTTAATACATTCAAGAATAGATTGGATGAACATAGTTATTTTTAGATCAAGTGAATGTTGAAGAAACTGGGTTGTAAACAGACTCTGCAGAGCCTTCTAAATCAGTATACAGAAGTTAACATACGAGGCGTGTTCAAATGAAATTGAACTAAACTGCAACAAGTGAACATACGTACAATGCGCATGATGTCGTCACTTCTGGTGTAAACAGCACATACTAACTGTCAAGTTTGCAAAATTTCATTATTCTCTGTCTCATAGTTTCCTCAGCAGACCGTTGAAAACTTGGCGGGTGTGATACGGAATCCGTCCAGAGTTGATCAGCGAGCTGTGATTAGGTTTCTAACAGCTGAAGGATGTCGACCACTTGACATTCATCGCAGAATGCAGGCAGTGTATGGTGACAAAAGTGTGTCGAAGACAACAGTGAAGAACTGGTCTATGATGTTTAAAGGATGACGTGAGTTAACGAAAGATCTTCCAAGACTAGGTCAGGCGCATATTTTTGCCTTAACTCACGTCCTTCTTTAAACATCGTTGTCCAGTTCTTTACTTTTGTCTTAGATCACTTTTGTTACCATACACTGCTTGCATTCTGTGGTGAATCTCAACTGGTCGACATCCTTCAGCTGTTCGAAACCGAATCAACGCTCGCTTATCTACTCTGGATGCATTCAGAATCACTGCCCGCCATGTTTTCAACGATCTGCTGAGAAAACTATGAGTTGGAGGATAATTAAATTTTGCATACTTGACGGTTGGTATGTGCTGTTTACACCAGAAATTATATCATCATGTTTTGTCCGGTTTCATTTGAACATGCCTCGTAGATTAAATTGGTAGATTAAATAAGTGCCCTACTCTTCTTCAAGTGCTGTGTCAACTCATAGATGTAAACTTGTACATTTGTACTTTTTTGTTCCCCACTTACTTTTGTGTACAGCTGTACACAGTTTTGTACAGGTTTTTCCCCCTTAAAAGTTTTGTTATGACATATTTTGTAATTATACTTTTGTTTTCAGAATCACAGATGTCAGAATAATATTTGTCAACTATTTGATCAATTGAAATCTTGTCAGTTCCCTATGGAGCATGTCTTCAACAGATACATGCCACATCATCAGACATTTACCTGTCTAAATCGGATGAAGTTTTGGTGTGAAATAGCATCCACATGAGGCAGCCAGCTCCATTCATAACTCTCATTAGCTGCCTCTTATGACATGCCTGGTAGATTACATTACAGTGTTACTATTCTTTGTTCCTTTTTTGGGCCCCTGTAATACTTTTTCAACCATTAGGACACCTAAAACCACCAATGTGGATCCAGGGAAGCAAAGAATAGGGGTCCACTGTTACATTTCATAAATGACATTTAAAGTAACTTAAAAGGGTTGTGCATGAGACTGACAACCTCATCATGTAAAACTAACTGCTACAGGAACCACCACTGCAAAAGTATGCCAAGCGCTGTGGCATAGGCTTCTATAAGAGGCCAGCTGCAGTGATGACATTATGCTGGTTAAGGAACAACATGGAGACTTTGAAACAATGAATGAAATCAATCCAAAGTGCACTTCTAGATAATAATTTATATATAACATTGATTGATAATGACTGTGATCAACTCGCTTTAATTAATTGGTAACCAACAATCATGTAACTCGCTGGTCTTACACATTTATGAAAATTAAAAGTTAATCTCTGATATTTAAAAAGTTTGTATATTTTATAGATAAACTTAGTTACTTATTAAAACCTATAAATGTATGCTCAATGTTTGGGTCAATCTCACAAGTTGTTATTTGAAACTACTTGTGCTGAGTTGAGTTAACTCTTGATGACATTCTTTTTATAGTATGTTACAGTGGTTCCTTTTATATCACAAGGCATACTGGCTGTAGTGCAATGCGAGACTCCCCAGTAATTCACCATTTCCCAAGTTGTTTGCCGGAGTCAATATGTATGACAAGAATAGCGCCACTACCCCACAGAGAGCATGGTTAGGTGGTTTGTTAAGAGCAGCATAGATGGCGCCTAACAGGATGCGGGTCTACTTTGCTCTAGTGTTTGATTCTATAAAGAAGGAGTCGCACAACAGTTAACCACCCTCCATAGTGGAGTAATAAGCTGCTCGAGTCTAGCCCACTAAGCAGGAAATCCTCCTGGCTACATTCAGCTCACATCAGAGATGGGACCTGCACAGGAGCTTTTGCTCCTATAGAAGTACAGGTCGACCAAGACTAAGATGTTGATCACCACCTCATTGTGGCAGACTAAATGACCCAGTCTGTTTTCGGGACCACAAACAGGGACTTGAGGTGGGGTCTTGATAAGTATAGAATGTACAGGCCGAAGTTTCAGCACAGTGAATAAAATGACAACAGCCAGCGATTCCATCAACGTCAGCAAACTAGAGCTGCCCAAGACTCTGTTTTGTCTCAAAGCGGTGACTCTGTAAAACAGGCTGTGTTGGTGTAGTCTGGCTAGAAGACTAGGGATAGCAGTTTTTCTTCTTGTTCATCGTTCGTTCTCAAACTTCCTCTACCAAACCCTAAACAGAACTTTGTAAGTAGCAGGATGTAGTCCAGAAAACGGAATGTGCTGTGTAGTAGTTTACAGCTTGACTGCCATATTTGCACCTTTCAGTCAAACACATCCAACATCAGCAGGCATTTTTATGTACCAGGTTATCCTTTCTTCTTCGATACCATCTTCTGAGTCAGCCCTGTTGTAGCCAGTTATTCAGGATCATTACGCGGATGAGTAGAAGAGTATTGGCAGCTCTGGGTCGCTGGCTCTGACACTAGCTGTCAAATTTGGGTCACTGACCGCTACAACTCATGCGCTACTCAGCATCTTGATTAGGGATCACAGTGGGAAGGCAATTTTGGTACCCAAAAAAAGCCAACTGAAACCGGTGGTGTCAGGCCCAAAAGGCACAAACATCGCAGCCTCGATGTAAAACTGTGACACAACATCATAACATGATTTTCAGAGAACTTACTTACTTACTTTCCGTGTCCAAACACCATGTCACACGGCATCCGTCCAGTATTCAGCAACTTGAACTGCCTTGTCGTCGCCTCCATCATGTCGCTCATGTCACAATTTCAACATAGGGCAGGTTTGGATTTTCCCGGAAATTGACAGGTTCTTGAAACTCAAAATCGTCATTGGGAGGCTTGTATATTGACGTCACTGTGCAAGCCTTGGTTTGAATTGTAATAGTCTCTATATTTCCTCCATGAGACTGATATACTGATTTGATGTCTAGGTCTGTTGAAGCGAACATAGCGCTTCCATATTTCTCATGGGGGTGTCTCCGCAACAAGTTTCATTCCCTGTATATTCAGTGTTTGACCAGCGATTGCGCGATGGGTCTCTTGGACCATTAGGACATCGCAGTTGCGCTGTTTACATATCTCCGATAATATTGCTTCCTTTTCGCTGAATAACCCCTCGATGTTGATTGAAATCAACACGAGTGCTGGTTTATGAATTGGTTTGTGATTTATGGTGGTTTGGTGCTGAAAGAATTAGCCAACTGATAGTTGTTTCCAAAGGACACCAAATGTTGAGGCTTCTTTCGTGTCCTCCACAGAGAAGAAGAAACAGAACATATACAAGAGTTATTCCTCTCTCCAGTTTCACTTACATTGATCAGGTGTGCAGGTAATCTTCTGTTCAAGTTGATGTGGATGCAATGCATTATATGATTTCTACATGTTGATTATACAAATCAGACTAAACTTCAGTCTGTCTGGGCGGACATGACAATAGCATTGTTTATTGACACAATGGATAGAACTAAATGATACATCATCTTTACATGGTTGTTTAGTTATTAATCCAGCGGTCTGTGTGCTGTATTTGACCCATTTGCTGGTTGTTGTTGTTTCAAATGCCCACAATGAGTAGATTTACTCTTTTGTGCACCCTGAAAAGGGCGTTAAGAGGTGGGTTGCAGTAGCTTTTCTCACATCCCGAGCATTTTGATGAAGGTCAACTGGAGTCCTCCAGTTGGTTGTGGTATGCTTGGCTTCATCTGCATGCTGCTCACTACTACAGGGATCACTTTGATCCCTCACCACGTTAGCCAGTCTGCCATGAAAACAGCCTGTTTCCAGGGAGGGCTACATGGAAGCCCAGATGAGGGTCTTGGCCAGTATATTTTGCCTGACCCTGACTAACATGTCTGATCAGTATGTTGGGTTTGACCAGACGTTAGCCTTTCTCGGTGTATAACCAAAAGTTCAACGCAAAGGATTACTGCTAAGGTTTTAAAGAATAAGATCCTCACTATATAGTATATCATCTACTGGGTTATACAGTAGCGTGGCGTCAGGTCTGATAGGTTATGGAGAGGCCGTCAGAGCTGACTATTACTTACATCCTAACATGAGCATATACAAATATTGTGTCCAAAAAATGTCTTCATGTTTTGGTACTTCAGTTTGGCTGAAGTCATTTATTTCTTTAACTGATTTGCTCTGTACATCCAATATATTTGCTCACACAATTTCTTGCAATGTCATATGGCTGACATATTGATTGAGGGTCATACATATATATCAAAGTTTCTCAATACCAAGTTTTCCCAAATGTATTCATGTTCTTGAACTTCAACCGATAGCTTTACATTTGTAAAAATAAACTTGTCAAGAGGCCAAAATAATACGGAGTGAATAACTAAATATATTATATTCTTCCAGAGAAATTGAGGTGTATACATCATTTTTTGTATACATATTAAGGGTATAGGTAGTCCTATAGCAGACACTGCTGTCAGGGATGAAGTGTTAAGATACGTCATTGCATGAGGCCACATTTTATGTATGCGGTAAAGTGACCAGTTGCCTTCCTCTCTATCTTTTCTTCCTCCCTAACAGTAAGTCTGGTACCCTTTTACAGCCGTATTGATTGGAGCCTGCTGGTAATGGATGTTAAACCTTGTGTATCTTTGTCATGAAAACAAGTTCTCTTCAATTCAATTTATTTTTGCTTTACATATTCACCCCACTTTTACCCTGGCATCTGTAGTTTGTCTGAGAGAACTCCAAACTTGTTCTTCTTGACTTTGTTTCAGTCTAAGCCTGAGTCTCTCATAAACTGACTTAATGTTGTCACTGCTACGAACTTTGAATCATCCTGTGGGTCTGGATCACACTGGCTCATGATTGTTCTTTCATTTCGCAGACATAGACAAACCATTTTTGTTAAGATTGCCTCATTCAGGTCTGCAAGGGCTGGATTTCAAGATCATAACCTGTTGTAGACCTGGTTCATTATTGCTACTTAATCTTGCTTAAGTTGCTTAACAGACTGCAACTATTTTTTAAATGTAGCTTATTAAGGATTGATTAAAGGACTAACTATTTTTCTTATTGTTGTGTAAAACTGACATTCCATGCATATCTGCTTCATTTAATAATAGATTGGATGTGCATAGCTTTTAAAGCAAGGAAATGTAAATGAAACTGGTTGTATACAGATTCTGCAGTCTCTTCTAAACCAGTATAAAGACGTTAAGTTAATTTATTTGTTATGAACTTCTTACCAAATTTTCTTAGTTCATGAATTTGTTCATATATTTGTTTAGATGTTTAATTAATCTTTCATGTAATTTGCACTGAAGTTGGATGCACTGGCCCAACAGGTGCAAAATACAAACATAGTGCAACGCACATGACTTTGGAGAATAGAGAAATAAGGCAAACACCAAAAAAACAAAACAAAATGTAATTTGCAATAACGAGGTATCTAAAAGAAATATCAAAAATTATTTCCTCAATGAACTAACAACCCAAGCAAACCTATTTCACTTTTTACTAATTTCTTGAAA